>CM022399.1:28463877-29663877 GCA_011833715.1 Carcinoscorpius rotundicauda | reverse complement strand
AGGGTTCACGGTTGACATAAAATACTTTCCGTTATTCGGGGCCGAGGATGCTTTATAGGAGTAACAGTGAAACCCTACTACTAGATAACAGAATTGTGTTTAGGAGTTTTTGGTGGATGCTGTTTTCTCTCGGTATGTCATCTCGAAATTAGGAACGGCTAGTTTAGATATTCTTTGTTTAGATGTGCATGAATTTTAAAAAGAAACCTATAAATTTATATATATAATAAGATCGATAAAGCTCAAACTTAACTATCGATAAAAGTATAGGTTTAAGTTGAGAGATCCACGTTACCCGTCAGATCACTCTCTAACTTGACACAGTTATGTCTAATCAACACAGCAGCCAGTAAAACACACATTTAGTGTAATTGATATAAAAACAACAAATTTGAATTAGACAGTTTTAACCATTAGCCATAGTCATTAATTATGGTAAGACTGAAAACGTTATAAGTTTCTGTTTCACACCCACGACAGAAACATCAAATCATAATGCTAAAATATGAACATTTAATGTCCAAACTTTCAGCAAGATCGTATAAGAATAACCCGGAAAGAGCAGATTACGTTTTGCTGCTGAGCAACAACTTAGGTGTTAACCCATGAAGACTTTTACTTCTACATAATATTGTTGTTCCATTTCTCTTTAAGAAGGAAGTTAGTCGAAAACTGAATGACATGCTACTGATCTCGAGAATTATTTTCTGTGTTACGTGTACGTATCCTTTGGTTATTCTTATAAATGTGTGTTTAGAATTATTGTCGTTTTTTGTGTATTATGATTTTGTGTAATCACACTTTGTCGTATTATTACTTACGACAATGTTTTGTTTCTGTTGTGATGTAGTTTGAAGTTCGTTAATACATCTTTGTGGTAAAAGTTTTCAGGCGTGAATTTTAGTAATGGGAAGAAAGTGACGGAAACTCGTGATGCCATATTACTGAAGTCTCATTAATTTTAAAGGGACTAAGCGGCAATTTGTTTGGTAGTCGTGACTACTAACAGTACATGTACACACTCAGAAAGACATTTGGATCGAGAGAGGCATTTGTATGCGTGAAATATGTAAACTTTTTAAAGTTAACTTTGAAAAGTATTAGGAGACATTGATAAATGTGAGTGTTGTTCTATATCTTCCCTTATTTGATCCTGTTTTACTCTTATTGAGTCCATGAGTTAAGTGAGTTATGCACTGCAATGTTATGTTAATTTAATGCTTTTTTTTTACGTATATTTGTACATGCATGAACAGGTTTATAGACAATAAAGATTACATATTCTCACAGGTGTTAAAAATTTAAACGTTACGGCTTATTTAATGTTTCAAAACCTTATCAGTGGAAGAAATATCCTTCTTCGGTTCATAATGCCAACTAGTTTTGCAGAATATACTATAGTAAATATTTAGGACAAAGAAAACAAATGAAAATAACAAGAACTCAAGCTACACATGAAAGAGCCCTGAAAATGGAATTTTTGCTGGTTTAATGATAATTGGCATTGTTCAACTTTCAACAGCAACTCGCAATTTTTAGATGTGGATTTTTATGTCAGTAAATATGTAGATAATATTAGGAAAACAAACATATTAAAGTGGAAGATTATGGCTTAATTTTACCCCAAAAGTTTGTTTAGAATTAAGCACAAAGATATATACTGGGCTATCTGTGTTTTGCCTACCACGAATATCGAAACCCGGATTTTAGCATTGTAAGTCGGCATACATGTCGCTGTGCTACTGAAGGCTCTCAAGAAGTTTAGCTGAACTGCACAAGTACTAATAATAATAAAAAAGTATGAATAATACTGTGGAATGTTGGGTCTAATAATCGCAATAAAACTTGCGAAATACTGAAGATGTTTTCTTCACATTCATCTTAATTTGTTCATTCCAAATTTCAAATAGAAAAATATTTTCCTTTTTATAGGGTACTTCCCAAAATGCCTTTCGTTCAATACCAGAATACTTGGTTTGTCTTTAGAGACGAAATTGTTTAAGCCACTTCTATAGGATTTGAGCTTGTTATACTAAGACCCAGTCTGTGTCGATAAAACCAAATTCAGTGTATTGGATTTGATACAGAGTGGTGTCTTGGTTTCTGATATTTACGTTAAAACTAAAAACCTTCTTTGTAATAAAATATTTAATATGTTAACATAAAAAAATTCTAGTTATAAGAACTCATCTCTCGGTAGTGTTCAGCCACCAAGATCGAAAGTTTAGGGGGTTTACCGGGTTGTATTTCTTTAATATAAACTAGTCGAAGTAAGTATTCACTTGTGGCAGGTACGGCACTTAACCTAACTTAACTTACAGCAGCAAATAAGATTTTTGGACCGTCCTTAACTATCTCTAATGACAGAATTTGCGAAAACAACGGAGAAAACATCTTTATAGAGCCGAAGAACCATATTTTGTACTGCGCAACATGCGAAACTACTACAATATTTTGTGTGGTATTTGGAATGGGAATACGGGTCTTACACCCCAGTAGTCGGTAAAATAGTGCGAATGTTATAATAGTATGCATATCAGATTCCGGGTATCAGAAGTTGTTCAAATCTCTATTCATAATTTTAAAAAAGGTAAATACTGAAAAAATGTTTGGGAATCAACCCACCAAAAATGTCCCCTTTATTCGCACACTGACTGTTAAAACGTTTTTGAACATGCAAATCAGTACGTCACCTGACAACAACAGTTGTTCTGAAATTGTAGCAGAATATATGAAAACTATATGTTGATATTTGCTTGATGTTCGGTAACTAGTGTAATGCAACCGAAAATTGATTACATTTGGGAAGAATATGTAATAACCCTTACCATGGTGATATATTCATATAAAGGTGTGTTCTGTTCAGGGTTTGAGTTTTCAAGAAAAGAAATATGAATCAATTTGGAAGAGCAAGAACATCGCGAAAGAGTTTGTTTGTTTGTAGTTAAGTACAGAGCTGCACAGTGGGGTATCTGTGCTCTACCCACCACGTGTATCGAAGCCTGGTTTCTAGTGGCGTAATTTAGAAGACATACCACTTTTGGGGCGCCTGAAAGAGGCGTGCAAAAAGTCTTACTCTAGCTGAAGTAAGTGCAGTGCAGTATCTTGTTATAGATGAGAACCCACGAACATAAAGGTCAGTGGAAAAAGCCATCCACACGACCCAGGCAACAGAATACACATGAGAAAGGAGAATCTCCGCTTGGAAAAGCGAGGTAAGTCGCATGTGCACAAGTTGTTTGAGGTATGTGATAGTTGAACCAATATATAACTGAAATGAAAACTTATTGTTCGCTTTGTATGAAAATTTCTGTGAGATTGAACTGTTGAAACTAACACATGAAAATTACTGACCTCGTATTTTAGATGGATTATGGAGAGCGGCATGAAAGAGGAGCACGTTTTAAACATGACAGTTACACTGCGAGGCTTCCATGAAGGTGCATGGCTATCAAATAGAGCATGATCAGACGAGGTGAAATGAACTATAACGATGAGGTCATGCTATAAAATCGTTTTATTATTATGTATTCAACCATTGTATTTGTAGCATATGAACATTTCAATAGGCAAAAAGGTATTTTCTACACTGCTTATTTGAAGCTCGTAATGAATATATTAAGAGAAATTTAGAACATGTTTTCCAGTTTTCTGTGATATAAATCACAAATGTAAGGCTTACTTTCGGCGTATGAAACTTTTATGCTGTAATATATATTTAATTATTGAAAATAACTTTTTCATTTCATTCCAGTTGATTTATTTTGAAACATTTGCCTGGTTCCAAGCACCGATCGTTTTGCTGTTGAATCGGTGTTTACAATTGAAGTTAAAAATAGAGAAGGAAAGTAAATCATGTGAAAAAAAACTTACAATATTTCGCTTTTCTTTTGATTATTATTTTTTTTTCACGTCCCGGCATGGGCAAGTGCGTTTAGGCGTTCGACTCGTAATCCGATGGTAGCGGGTTCGAATCCCGGTCGCACCAAACATGCTCGCCCTATTAGCCGTGGGGTGCGTTATAATGTTATGGTCAATCCCACTATTCGTTGGTAAAAGAGTAGCCCAAGAGTTGGCGGTGGGTAGATATGACTAGCTGCTTTGCCTCTAGTCTTACATTGCTAAATTAGGGACGGCTGCTGCAGATAGCTCTCGTGTAGCTTTGTGCTAAATTCAAAAAAACAAACATTTTTTATTGTATTCTTTAATGAAGTTGTATCTTCTATGTGTGCATGATTATATTTGATATTTCAAAATTGAAAATTTTGTATATGTTTCAAATTTTGATATTGTCAATATTTCGTTGTATTTATATTCGTATGAAGTAAAGCAGCTAAAAGTATAATTTGTTGGTCTTCTCTAATATTTCCTGTCACGTGAACTTGCGTGCATATATTATAGCAACGTCAAAGATCTGTTTTGTTTACAGTTGTTTTAGGCGTGAATTCAGTATGCGTTGACGTGCGTAAGTACTGGACCTAAAACTGTTCATTAATAAATCAAACATCATTATGATTGATTAAAACTATGATAGAATATTAAAATTCAACGATTTTTTACTTTTTATATTCATAGTTATATACGTATCACTTATACATCTGTTATCTTAAACGATTTTACAGCTTTACAACAAGTGTTAACCGCAGCCATATTTGTATAATTTGTTTTGAGTGTAACAACCATTGGAAGTGTTTTGTGAGGTTGAAAAGAGGTATCACTTTGAACTCCTACGGTCATTGTCTTTTCCCCGAATCGATTATTTTGTAATTCTATGAGATCAGAAGCTGTTCCAGCATTGATATAAAAATTATCTTCACGTGTTTAGTTATTATCTTCACGTAAGCACAGGTTTAGTTATTATCTCTAGATGCTGGAGTCTTCATTCTGTTCGTTAAAAACTTGCCATTCAGTTCCATGAAAAACTAGACAAACAACTCTTTCGAGGCTTAGGTCCGGGTATCGTGATAACGTATGGCATGACTGAAAAAATAATTGCTCTGTAGTTATTATGAAATTATGTAACATGACTGAAAAGTAATTAGTGTATAAAAAAAACAAGGTTCAGTCGTTGAAACTGTAGTTCTAGCTTCCTTCTCGTATTCGAAATACTCATCCAGTCCTCGGTCTTTTGTGAATGTGGGGTTTGTTGAATGAGAGTTCTTTTTGAAAGGCTTCCTGCAAGCTTGTGCAAGAAGTGCATATTTAAAGAACGGGGTAATTTAGTTCATCTCGTGAAGATCCTTAAATAACTTAAGCGTGAAAATGCGCTGACTGGCTGACAAGTAACACCTTTGAAATATAATATATAATAAACACAATAAGAAAACAACAAAACTGTAATTCTGGTGGGCTGTGACTGGAATATTACTGTGGTTACCCCTCATCTTTCGCCCTCCAAGAGATTTAGATTACAAGGAAATGTTAAGCTTCGAACAGTCATTTTTTATATAGCCCTTCTCCGAATATCAAATTATATTATTCGAGCGTAATGTTTATGTTAAAAGGTTCTGGGTACAACAGGTATTTATTTTTCCTACTTTAATAGTAAACTAAACTTTTATCCGAGTAATGATTTTCGAGACAATGATTAACGTAATGCATAAGTACAAGTCTATGCGTAGATATGTGTAAATTTATTTTAAAGCCTGTATAAATTGACCCAAATATTAATCTTAAAAACAGATGGTGTGAAACGTCTATAGATGAAATTTAAATCTGAAAGAAAGTTGGTTTACGATAATAAAATACAGAGGTCTATAAAGATAACGCAGTCTATTTCTTATTCAACAGAAAAGTTATCATTTTTATATATTATAAAAACTTCGGGCTCTGATATTTATTTCTAAAGAGTACAAACATATTATCAGCGTAACCTTTAAGTAGAATTGTGTTAAAATCATAAGTAAACTGTGGTAACCATAATCTCTTATGGATTTTTACTGTTGTAACGATAAGTTGTAAACAGTGTTCTGATAAGCAGTGAGACAATTTACGTGTATAGGTGCATATTATTTATGAAAACCTTACGGTAATGTTTATATGTATATAAAAGTGCAAGCTGTAAATCGTGGTTATATTATAGTGTATCGATGCTGTAGTTTTATTGCTTGTAAAACGTCAATCAAATATATACATGATTTATGTATATACGTGATTCTATACCTAATTTAAACATTTTGCCGTGGACGTGATTTTGTGCTAAGTAGCAAATATAATTTAAAGTGCGTTTGATTTAAAATTAAAATATTTTGTGTGTAGATATGAATATTTAAGTATTTTAGAAAAAAATATATATTAAGTTGTATTTTGTTTTCAATATCCAGTTAAAGTAAGCTCCAAATATCAGCCGGTACGAACGAAAACAACTGGTAACAAGTTACGATAAAAAATAAACTGTAGAATAATGGGGGCTCTACATATCACTTATAAAGGAATTGAGCCAAGAAAAATTTCGAGGTGTTGAGCACAGGGCATTTTGTCTTAACTGTTAACATAAATTGTGTGATGTAATAGCAACGTCAGAATAATATTAAAACTTCAGGTTATTAAAACAAACAACAACAAAGCAGATACGTAGCATTCCAATAAAATAATGGTGCATTCGATTCTTTATGACAAATATGTAACAGGTTCAAAAAGAGCGCGTGACCTGAAAGCACGCGGTTGTCTTTGTTGCAATCTATATACTTTGGCAGTGTAGGAGTCATTTAGAGTTTAGACAGCATTATTTTTCGAATAGGGTGGTTGGCTTTTGGAATGAGCTTCCTTCAGTGTTAGTGGAGGCAGAAAATATAACTGAGTTTAAAATAAGGGTGGAAGCATATATTATTAGTAAGGGATGGTTATAGTTAGAAGCTGGAAGGAACGTCCTTATGGGTTAATAAGCTACTTTTTCCCTTTAAAGTTTCATTTTTTATTATAAATAAAATGTGTAATGAGCTGGATTAGTGTTAATTTGTTGTAGAGGGGTTTATAAGACTTTATTTGGTTCACACAAAATAACAATCCCCTGGTGTTGACTTCGTAAAGATATAATTATTTTCTTTCAATTACAATGTTAAAGATACGAAATGTGAACGTTAACTTTTACATTTTCATACCAAATTGTAGCTCCTGAACATTCGAACTTTATCTCCGAAAGAAATTACTCATGTTGAAAAACTAGTCTTTATAACTATTTGTGCTAATAGAACGAAGACCTGACGTGTTGACCTTTGAACTTGCGAGTTCGAATTCCTTCACCGAACATGCTCGCCTTTTCAGGTATGGGACTGTTATGATTTTACATTCAGTTATACTTTTCGCTGTTATAATGTAGTCCCAAAGTTGGCAGTGGGTAATGTTGACGAGTTGTCTTCCTTTCAGCCATAAATTTCTAAATTGGGGATTAAGTAGCTTTGCACGAAATTCAACGAAGGTTTGAAACTATTTGAGTTCATATATTTTTCATTTTTATACTCATCCAGTTTATTATATACTCTCATTCAATATTGATTTTGTTAGTTTTAGTATTATATGGTCATAAGTATTTTTTCCTGCATGTTGTATTTTATGTTATGCTCAAGTGCGAATGTGTATTTTGTAATTATAGAACCAGCCTCAAAATCTATCACTCAGCTGAAGAACAGCCAATCAGCATCATACTACCACTTTCATAACACACCCATAGTTTAATGTATATGAATTTTTTTTATAATATCACAGGGAGTCGAACCCGACTCGTAAACTTCGTAATACAGTTTTACCACATGACCAATACGCGAACGGTCGTTACGGTGACGAACTGACATTTGATTTCATTTTCGAAAAATGAAATTAGGTATTAGCCGCATGAAACTTCTCTAACATTATGTGTGATTTTATGTAAACACTGCTAAAAGTTAAAAAGCCTTTGCATCAATTCTTTAATTGTTTAAAGTTTTGATAAGAAATAGAAATGCATTTTATTATTATTAGAGCATCAACTGCTGACATTAACTAGCGAGACGTCACGAAACAGTCATTTTGAAGAAAAAAACAAACACTAAGTTAACTGGCGTTTGTAGAGTTTTCCATGAAATTCTAAGAAAGCAATTTAATGGTGGTCGAATATTAGCTGATTTTCTAACCAGAAAGTAAAGAAATTAAAGGATATAATTGTTTATTCGTGGAAAAGGAAAACAGGATTAATGTCTATATGAAGTATTAACTAGCTTTATGATTAATATATGCAATGATATTAAGATTTTGTGTATTATGATCTACAAATTACAAGTTTTGACGATCGCATCGATATTTTATTTATTTCAACAGAATAAAACTATAGTGGCCACTTTATATATCTTGATTATTTATATCTCATCATAGTGGTCGGTGTGATACGTAATTGAATACAGAAGTTTTACCAACAGTGTGTTACAAGGTTTGACAATCTTTTGTAATTTATTATCTATATTACTAACATTCTTATATATATACTTCACATTTTACAGTGCATTTTTAAATTCTGAGGTTTTATCAACTAAATGACAGCAGGTAAGAGAAATAAAGTAAAAAGTTTATATCTATATCTGTTTTGTTATTATCAATTTGCCTATGATAGTTTTGATAAAAAAAAATGAAGACAACACGTGGTACTTATACTTATCTTCCTATATTATATCATTACTTTTTAGCAGAAATACTTTATTAGAAATCCTGTTTTTTATGTATAAAAGTCTTGCAGTGTTTTCTAAAACCTTTGGAGATTTTGTGGAAATACATAATTTGTATCGGACGATGTAACGATACAATCTCATCACGGCTTCACAACTTGTCCCGTATCGCTACACATTTAATATATCTGTAGACACGCACCAGTAGAGATCACAAAACACCTGCGGTCACGTTAGTGTCTTTACTTCAACATTACTTCTATAAATAGTTTTTAAAACAAAACAAAGTAAGTCTAATCGCAGATACCAAAATCTGTAACTCCACTTGTCTTAGATCTAACATTAGTTGAGTCTTTATTAAGTATAATCTGTATTCGATAAAGAAATAAATTAACACTGCGCGCACGCGTGTATCTATATATATTTAACTTAAACACCAATATTAAAATAATTTAGTTGGGCTTAAACTTTATCATACTTCAAACTAACGATAATTAAACTTATAATGCTGTTTTGTGATCTGCTATTAGACATTTTCAAAAGCTTTAAGCTTTTAATATATTGTGCGACATGTCTACTGAAGCTTATTTATATCCACCGGTGGTCTACATCAGCTAAAGTGTGAGCGCACGAACATTTATATTGTGAAGTTCGCATGAATTTCCAGAACAGACAAACCGAGTATTATAATATATACATGTTGCTTCTGCTTCCACGATTCGAAACTAACAACGTGCCAATATACTAGTATAAGCAAATCGTTTATATTAAGTTAAGAGCTAAATTGCTAAAGATAAATGCATGGCAAGCTTCTGTTTATTCATTCAGCTTAGCATGACTGTTTTAATCAGTTGAGGTATAAGTATATGCAATATTATATGTATATATCCGGAATATGACAATGAAGTACGATATGAATTATTAATTGAGCTTAAAGTAGTAGTTTTTTTATGTGTTCTGCAAATATTTTAGTACGTTACAGCAAGTGGGAAAGCTTTAGATTTTGTGATTCTTACCATTTTAGATATTTATACCCAATCTTATTTCGGGTTAACCAATTAAAATACAGTGTGATTAGTTCTGTAGTAGCACTTGTATTAGTTATAGTTTGAATTCTGGTGTTTGACTGAATCTCTTGTTCCACGTGGTTGGTTGTATGCGTGTTTTTCTCTCTGAACTTCTTTTCTGGAACAGTACATTTTATTTCATATTTCTGAGGGCTATGAAATATACATTCCCAAACAAAGCAGTGCATATTATTTTTAAAAAGGTATTCAATGTTTCTTCTGATATGAACTAAATATTGTCATACTACTCTGTTCAAAACTCTGGAAATGAACGAGAGGTTCGTTATCATCATCAGATGAAGTAGTTGATACAGACTGAGGGAGAAATGAATAAATGTGTGTAACAAAGTAGAAAGGTAGAGTTCAAGTTGTGTAACGGTGTTGGCATCAAAATGTTGTTTCTCTGAGTATTTATTTTAAAGAATATATGAATATAAAAGAATATTTAAACTAGATGGAGCATTCGTTTCCTGGGGAAGTTATGTAAATTCCTGGTTAGTGAAAGCCCATGAAAACTGCAAAACCCAAAATGCGAGACCGTAAATTTGAATATATTTCCGCATGGACCTAATAAATCCTCATGATGAAAATCCATCAACAGGGGCGAAGCAGTGGTTAAAGAAAACAAATACCGAAAAATGTAAAACTGAAAGTTTGTACCTTATGAACCTTCATAACAACTTTGGAGCTCCATCCATACCATGCGAATTAGTTACAGGGACATACAACAAACAGTACAATGATATTAATATCGACATGAACAGTACATTTTTGAATGTCATACATTTTTGTCCAAACTCCCTACTCTGTGATTGAGCCATGGTTAAGAGAGATGATACAATTTTCATTAATATAATGTAGAAAGTTTGCAAAGGTTTGAATATCGCCTACCAACACCATCACAACAACCAAAGTAGTATGCAAGATAGCTGGAAACACTAAATAAGTAATTAATTTATGAGGAGATTAAACTTGCTTAAATATTAAGTGAATACATAAATATATAATAGTTAATTAAGTTTTAAATTTGTAATGCTTTAACATTTATAGGGACACAATTTCACAATATCGGTTTCAACTGTCAGTTCGTAAGGAAAGGCACGTGCCTTGCATAGTTGCACCGTTGCCACGTTACGACTTTTTTAAGGCCTGACATGGCCTAGCGCGTTAAGGCGTGCGCTTTGTGATCTGAGGGTCGCGGGTTCGCGCCCGAGTCGCGCCAAACATGCTCGCCCTCCCAGCCGTGGGGGTGTTATAATGTGACGGTCAATGCCACTTTTCGTTGGTAAAAGAGTAGCCCAAGAGTTGGCGATAGGTGGTGATGACTAGCTGCCTTTCCTCTAGTCTTACACTGCTAAATTAGGGACGGCTAGCACAGATAGCCCTCGAGTAGCTTTGTGCGAAATTCCAAAACAAACAAACAAACAAGACTTTTTTTTAAAAAATGTTATTCAGAAACAAAAATTAATAAAAAAATATGATTTTTGTCATTGGCCATTTTTGTCTATATATGTATTTATTTTGATTAAAATTGCATTAGGGGCATAAAGTAATTGTAATAAGGCATGTACAAGAAAATACAATGGATATGGAAATCTCGGGGCATTTAAATATGGCAATGTACTACCAATTTCTTAGGCGCCAGAGCAAGTAGAAAAATTTATTTGTCTAATGCATTTGACAATTCAAATTTTGAAGGTACAGACTAGTTTGTTTTGAATGGTCCAATTCTCCTAAGTGTGATGCTTAGTTGGTATCTCTAGAAAGATATTGGCGATTATAAAGAGGGAATATTTTTTTCTTTTACAATATCGTGGCTGATAATTCAGCTGACCACTCAAGTGGGAATAGGTTTCAATACTTTTTGAAATAGAACCAACTGTTTGCTAGCAAATAAACGTTGGCGAAGATCATTTACTTATCAATTATCAGAACTACACCTTATAGCGAAAGTATTATGAACACTGCATTATGAAATGGAGATGTTTTTGCCTTGCAGTGAGATGCGCATACTGAACTGAGACCAGTGATATGGCAAAAAACAACAACAAAAAAACACTTCCAACTGAAGCCCGCGCTAGTAATAACATTACCGATGTGTCAACACCAAGGGTTAGACTTTGAGGTGTGGCATATATATATATACAGAGGTTGAATAATTGATATTTTCAAAGAGAAATAGGAAGCTTTGGCAATTCAAAGGCAAGGAGTCATTTGGTTGAAAGCAGACCCACCTAAATAATGAACCAGCCCCAACAGAATAGTATAATTGATCAAATGTGGAGGTGTAATATGTAATTTATTTACGTATGCATCAATACCCTTCTCTTTTATAATATACCTTTGGCGAATAAATCCCCCCCCCCCATATATTTTAAGTGCGAAACGTATGTTTCATATTTTAAGTATATTAGCCGCTCAAAATACTCGATGGCAATCTCACACAGAGGCCCTATTTGTAAATGGTTATATACCCATGACCAAGAGGCTCGATGAAATGTTTCTCCATGCATTTTTTCTTGTATTATATCAATGCACAATAGTGCAAATCGCATTGGCTCGAAAAGTGCAATAAATCAGTTTTCAAAAGTCAAAATATCTATACATTATAGTAGGAGATGCGTGTGTCTCGCACCATCTTAATATTAATATCACCTCTTACTGTAATTCTGCAAACCATGCTTGTGTTTCACTAACTTTTTTTTTTCTTACAATAGTAGTTGGAAATACAATGAGTAAGTGGCTTAAGTGGAGTCCCTTCGCATAAGAAGTAATTAGGCCATTTGCATTTGTTTCCTTATAATTGTGCCCCTCGCTAGTACAGCGGTATGTCTCCGGATTTACCACGCTAAAATCAGGGGTTCGATTCCCCTCGGTGGGCTGAGCAGATAGCCCTTTGTGGCTGTGCTATACGAAAAAACACACTCTCCTTATAATTGTAGTTACGATTTTGGTTCGTCCCCCCTTCTCTCCCTATGGAACTAATTTTGTTGCGACATTTTGAACAGCAGGATTTGTGCGGTTCATCGTGCGTGTTACGTTTGAGTTTAATACAATTTACAATACAGTGAAACATGTTAATACGTATAACTGTATAACATACTGTTATAGAACATACAAAACAACAAATAAAAGCATTAATACGTGTGCTAGAACTAATCATGAAATTATAACAAAAGTACTATTTTTTAAGTCTCGGTTAAAAAAGTAAAATTTCTCAAACACAACATGAATTACAATATGAATGTTTAACATTCAAATAACTTGTGATTAAAACACACAGTGGTGTTGTGCGGCCAAAACAACCTGCAGGACAGAGTGTGTGTGTTATTGTCAGGAAGGAAAGTTTTGCAATTTTCCACTTTCTGTAATCCAGACTCTAGCATATTTTTAGTGTCTCTGCTCTAATTGACCCTTAATTCACAATACAAGTTGTGCTGCAAAGAAATTACCAATACACACAGTCGTCAAACAGAGCATGATCACATGTAGCAACGGGGCGTCTCTAAAATTATTTTAATATAAAATACTTGCCTTCTGCATATAAAAATATGATCAAACAATTTGAGTATACAATCAAACGAAAAATTAGTGCGACCGAAAAAGCGTTTGAGCTTACGATTTAAATGAATGAAATGAAATTTGGCGACCCAACTGGTAGGTGCACTTATAGCACTGATAATAATTTTATAACTTTCGTTCTTTAGTTGATTAGACTGTGTAGTGTGTTTTACCCACCATCATGTCCGAAGTTGAGCAAAACACGCGGCCTTTTGAGAAAGGTAGTTTGGCAGTTAAAGATAACTAAATATTATAATTTACCTGATTGTAGGTTATAATTAGGTTAGAGCCTAATTATAAAGATGTATAATTATCACGCTGCTTTATACTCTATTCGTCTGCTTGGTTTAAAAAGAAATTAAAGCTTGAATTACTAGAGACGAGTCATTCTTATTTTCTAATGAATTTTTTCTCCTAGTGCATATTCTGTGAAAACTGTTTATTACTACAAAGCACAAGTTTTTATTTGTGTGACACGTGATTTAACGTGTGTTGTAATTTAACAAGCTACCGAACAAAAACGAGCTTAAAGCAGACAGAAGAACTTCTGAATTATGTATACATTAGTGTAGTGTACTTTGATCTCATCAGGTGATGTAACTACGGCATTTCACCCGGTCTGTTCACTACTCTTCTGGTCTTGTAGGAGATAAGGTTTGTAAATATTTTGTTGTATTGCTCCTTAAGGGAAAAAAAATCAAACGAACTTATTATTTGCAGAACAAACATGATAGTAGGATAAACATTCTTCGTTTTAAACCCTCTACACTGACTCTGTTTATCGTTTTGTCTTTCACTCTGTTTATCTGTTTAGTTAAAAAAATATCAAAAATTGGATATTATGATCTAACATATTTTTAAAATAAACTAGAAGAGTAAATTTGAAAAAGGCTCATACCAATATCTAGAACTGCTCGTTTCACCGAACGATGACTCATATTGAAAGTCAGTATGATACAAGGACGTAGGAAGTCACGAGCCGTTGCTTTATTTTGGCACCAAACTGAAACCGTACAGTTTGCACGAGAAAAAAACAACTTTATTTAAGCTTGTGAAATATGGAAAACGTATATTAGGCCAAAACTCTCTACGTGAATTATTAGTTATGTAGGTACACAATATATTATTATGTTCTTCAAACATCATTCCAAATGTTTTGTTAGTGCCTTAAAGTGAGATTGTATTCTTTTAAACAACTTGTCATCAACGTGGATTAATGACGATTTCTTGGAAAACTGAAAAAATAAATCGTGGACTTAAGCAACGAAATGTTGTGGACAGTAGCTTTTCATCACACACTGTGCTTGGATAATAAGTACAGGGGAAAAACTTGGCTTTCTTGTCGAGTAACTGATTACAGTTTGTAAAATAAAATTTGAAAAGAATTGAAGCGTGTTTCTCGGTAAGCAATGCGTTCGATAACTCTCCCGGGAAATATGTATGTGTATACATTCGCCATTTTAAAACATTTTTAGAGACGTGTAACATGACCATCAGCTTAAAAGTTGATTCACAATTTGTTTCGTTTCTGGGGATGCTGTCTAATACAGCTTGTCTTTTATTACCTAAGTGGATGATACTGATTACTAACGTGAGTATACTTTAAATAGAGGTTTTTGACATGAAAGTACTTTAAACATGGATTTCGGATGCGAGTGTCCGTATGGTTCATGAGCTTTCACAGATTAGCAGTCTTTTTTTTTTTATCTACTACATTAGAAACTAAAAGGTTGTGCAGAATCCCCTGGTGGCCCGGCATGACCAATTGGGTTAAAGCGTTCGACTCGTAATCTTAAGGTCGCGGGTTCGAATCCCCGTCGCATCAAACATGCTCGTCCTTTCAGCCGTGGGGGCATTATAATGTTACGGTCAATTCCACTATTCGTTGATATGAATAGACCAACAGTTGGCAGTGGGTAGTGATGACTAGCTATCTTCTCTTTAATTTTGCACTGTTAAATTAGAGATGGCTAGCGCAGATAGCCATCGTGCAGCTTTGCGCAAAATTAAAAACAAACAACTAGTACAAAACACATGATATCTTTAGTCAATCAGTAAACTGTAATACTTTCTGCCTGAGAAACTCAACAGTAGATGTATTTTTTTTCCATGTCATGTAGTATGAAAAATACACTATTTGTCTCGGAGAAGGGAAAAATCCGTATCTTGTGCTTACGATTGATAGATTTACATACTTGTCAGTATGTGATGAATCGCACTCTTAAATACTTAAATACTTTAGTATCCCCCATCTTTAACTGTTCAATGTATCAGACTAGTTTCATAAGGTTTGACAACGTTCTAGCGTTATACATAATGTCTATTAAGAATTATGAACTAAACTAAATGTATTTTACTAGTTTCGTTCTGTCGAACTCATTGGTGTGGAATAAAGTATGTCTTGTCACGTTTAAAACGTATGGTCAAAGTATCAAGTGATATATTTATAATGCCTTCAGTATTTTGGGCTAATATTTCCTAAGGATTTTTTAATAGGCTAATATTTTTTTGAAAATTGTTTATTATTAAGCATAAATATAAACAAAAGGGTATCTATGCTCTGTTCACTACGAGTATTGAAATGTGGTTTCTTGCGGTATAAATGTCGGACATGTTGGTGTGCCTTGCGGAGGGAGTATTTTGTGAAAGAAATCCTGATTAAACATATTCTTATTGCGGCTTTATAGTTTTAGTTTTGTTTCAAACTTCGCGCAAAGCTATACGAAGGGTTTCTGCGCTAACCATCTCTAATTTAGGAGTGAAAGACTAGATGGAAAGCAGTTAATCAACACCACCCGCCCCTAGCTCTTAGGCTACTCTTTTAACGAGGAATAGTAGGACTCATTATCAAATTATAACACTTTCACCACTGAAAAGACAAGAATGTTTAGTGTGACGGGGATTCGAACTCGCGACCCTCATATTGCGAGTCAAGCATCCTAACTAAATGGTTGGTTCTAATCCCTTTCACACCAAACATGCTCGCCTTTTCAGCCGTGGGGGCGTTATATGTGATGGTCAATTCCATTATTCGTTGGTAAAAGAGTAGCCCAAGAGTTGGGGGTGGGTGGTGATGTCTAGCTGCCTTTCTTTTCCTCTTTCACTGCTAAATTAGGGACGGCTAGCGCAGGGCGCAGGTAGCCCTCGAGTGGCTTTACGCGAAATTCAAAACAATCACAACTAAATGGTTTGCTGATCCACGTAGAATAGGTTTTGAGAAATATAAAATTATTTTATTACTGTCGGTGGTTTAAACAGTATATGTATGAATGAAGTATTCAAAGTGTGTAAATAGTGCTGAAACATAGAAGTAGGAAACTCGAATACAATTCTGAAAGAAATGTAGTAATACGGTTTATTTGTACGTGTGAGAAAAAAATACTTAAAATAGGAATTTCTTTATATTACAGTAAAGTAAATATTTTGTAAAGATGTGAACTATTATATTTGGTTTTTAAAAGAACGATTGTGGTTTTATGAATATTGTGTTCTCAACTATTGGTTCAATAATGTCGAAGGTGAAGAACAAGATATTTGCGCTTTGTTTGAATTCGAGATGTTTTCAACCAGCTAAACCGACCATTCCTTCTCTTTATAACGTCAGTAGTTAAACGTCACGTTTTGTGCTCACCTTCTTAAGAATTATAACAAATATAAGATGATTATTCAAGTCAAAACGTTTATAATAGCACCGGGTCATTAAATTTAGTGCCCTCCAATGGCTCAGCGGTATGTCTGCGGACTTACACTCTAAAATCCAGGTTTCGATACCCGTGGTGGGCAGAGCACAGATAGCCCATTGTGTAGCTTTGTGCTTAATTCGAAACAACGCATTAAATTTAGTCGGTTTTTTGTAAACACGTTTTGTTCTTATTAGCTCCATAAGTTAGTTTTCTGATTTTGTCTGAGTGTAATTTATTTTTATGACACTACCAAGTTGGGTGCAAATAAAATAAATTACACGTAACGATTTAAAATGGAGAGTAAGAAAATCACAATTCCAAGAGAATATATATCTTGAAATGCTACAACTTTTTGACACTTAAAATTTTGTGGAATATTCAGTATCCACCAGAACGAGAAAAATGAAGCAGATTCTCTTTGTAAGCATGTTAAAAAAATCTAATCTTCGTCAAGTTTTTAACACGTTCATTTGAATGGTTGACTTCGCTTTAGACCGACACGCGTGCCATTCAGGACAATGACTTTATGAATGCCTGTTGACAACTACATATCGTGCAGTTTTAGTGTGGACTTGTTTTAGTTTGTAAAGTTAAAAAACAAAGGATAGCTCGTTTCCATATATCTTTAATTTAGAATGTACATATACATTTCTGAAACAGATGGAGACTGCAACGAAACATATTAAAAGATCCGTTTTTCGTATGATATTTGTTTGAATTATGTATGTATATAAAAAAAACCTTCAAGAAATTAGGCATTCATTTCTGCACTAGTGTATCTATTCTAATTTAACTTTTGCAAAAAAATAATTTTAGAGATGGGTTACTATTGGTCAGTATAACAAAACAAGATAACGAGTAAAAATATAAAAAAACTTTAAAATCCGGCATGTCCAGGTGGTTAAGGCACTCGACCTGTAAACCGAGGGTCGCGGATTCGAATACCCGTCATATCTAGCATGCTCGCCCCTTTTAGGCGTGGGGCGTTATAATTTGGCGGTCAACCTCACTGTTCGTTGGTAAAAGAGTAGCCCAAGACATGGCGGTGAGTGGTGTTGACTAGCTGCCTTCCCTCTAGTCTTACACTGCTAAATTAGGGACGGCTAACCTAGATAGCTCTCGTGTAGCTTTACGTGAAATTAAAAACAAACAAACAAATGTCTGTTGATCTGTCAATGTTTATCACACTTCGCTTCTCCTTGGAAGACACAGTAAGCCAACTTCATGATAAAACGTGTTTTACCCATACGTTGGTGTTCTGATGAGGGTTAATGATAGTTTAGTACTGGGTTATTGGAAAACGTAATTTAATGTTTCACTTTAAAATTTCACACATACGTGACCTGTGTTTAGTGGTTATAATTCTTGTATGATACGGGTAATATTTTGAAGACTTTTGTACATTGAGATTGAAAATTAACGGTTTTTCACTTTTAAAATAGCATAGATATAAAGGAAATGTAACTATACATGTTCTGGAAATTATTAATCTGCAGAGTTGTAAGAAACAACTCGTAGAATGGGTTAAAGCCATAAACAAAAGCCACTTATTACTGTGTTTATTTAAATTGTCAAATAATTCCACGTAAAATAGTTTGTTTCTTTTCCCACAAACTGGAGAAACGTACTGTAGTTGCACAACTGTATTATTTTCAAAACTTAATGATCAACTAAGTTGATAGTTTAAGCGTTTAGTTTTCCTCATGTTTCTGTATGTCTGAAACATTCATGCACTCATGTAGGAGCGAAAAAATACATGATGCTGTTTCCAGAAGGGAGTATTTTAAGCTAGTTCTAAGAACATATGACATGTTCATCTTTACGAGCATATTCCAGCGAAGCATGCAAGAATCCTCTTCCAAAATGGACGTTAATTTTTTGACAAAGTGTGCACTATGTGTATATGTCGAGGAAGTTGTGGTTGTCGATTTTCGGAATATTTGTGTTCCTTCATTATAAATGGCAGTGAAATTAAACATCTATAGGTAAATACATTAAGGAAGAAAGATACAAACAAAATGGAATAGTGAGTTAAGTTAACCTCCCGTTATCTATATAACCAATTCGAAAAATACTAAAACAGTTACTTTAGTAAGGAAGCACATTATGCTAATATAGTAATAAACAGGCATACAACGATTTCTAAGCACAAGGAAATGTTTTATTGATGATGGATTATACTACATGCTTCAAAAGAATATTTGTTCTTTGATCTGTCGAAACGTGATATGTTCCACCATTAATATAATTATTTCTTATATTTATAAATCATTGTTTCCTTACCTATTATTAAAACAACCGTAATATAAAAGTGACGAAAATTTAGTTACTTCAGATTGGAATATCTGATTAGACAAGTCTCCATTTTATAGAAGTTTCAGTTGTGTTTGCCCTATATCCAAAGTTTTATATATCCTGGCTGGTTGATTAAGTTACCTGAATTAGCGTAGACAGCAGAAGTGCAGGGAAATGGTAGTTTTAGACTGATTATGAAGGAAACACGAAGTTAGGCGTTTGTTTTAGCCAACCGAGGCATCTTGTTGCTTTAACATGTAATCGATCAGAAACTGTGTGATCGGAATGCGGTCTTTCGAAACGTGTTATTTTAATATGACAGTTCTCTGTCGAATACGGGTTTATAATTTATGTAGCAGTTTAGTGAGTTACAAGTATATATCTCTTGTTGCTATAGCAGTATGTCATTTATCGAGAAATCGGAATGCTGTTCTTCGAAAACTGTGTACTTTAAAATGAAGTTAAAGACACTCTCGTTTGAATGTGAGTATAGTATTTATGTAATAGTTTGAGTTGCTTTTTAAGTTAAACTGTTTACTTAAGTAATGAAGGTAATATAGGTGACTCGCATGTTTGCGTATGTGTGTCTACATATGTATTTTCGGGTACATGTACATAGTGTAAACATAAATAATATTAATACGTATGGTATTATTATTATATTTGATTTTGAATAAAGAAAATTAGGAGTAATTGTTTCCAAAGACAAAAAAGTAAAACTGTGGGTTATTTGTATATTGGTTTAAAGCTTATTGTTAGAATTTATTTGTTTAGAGTTAAGTACCAAGAACATATGTTATGTACTCTGAGAAATGTCGTTTTGTTTTTGCAGTTTGAAGGAATAAAACTGCTGTGCGAAGGTTTCAACTAGAGGTATGAAAGCCGCTGGGGTCTAAGACTTAATATAAGATTGTCTTACAATTAAATATTAAGTCAACTTTATGTTGGAGCTGGAAAAAGGACATGGACTGAGGACTTTTATTTAACATCCATCTTTCTATAAAAGTTTCCCGTTAATTACCGACTGTTACTTTTTATCATATTTGATCATACTCCAATGTACACATTGTTGCCTTAACTTTTTCAGAATCATCACTCCCAAAAGAGTTTAGGGTACGTATCAGTAAAAGTTATTGTCCTTCAAAAAGGTTTTTTACAAAATTCAGTACCTTCAGTTTTCAAAGATTATTTGATTATGTAATAAAATCATTTGTGACATATGCACCTATGTACCCACTGCCGTTTGTTGTTCTTTTATGGCAAAACTACTCAGGTTATCTCTTCTCTTCCTAATTTTGAACTATCGTCCACAGCCAACTCTTGGGCTATTTTTTTACCAACGAATAATGGGATGAACCGTCATGCCATGAGTATAACGTCTACTAGGCTGAAAAGATGAGCACGTTCTTTGCCTGGTTTTGATCCTGTGACCTGTAAATAACGACTCAAGTGCCCTAAACCCGCATGATCGTATCAGGCCTCCCATGTGTCGTGGAATTTTTTCTTGGTTCCACATTATTTTGGTCATTGAACATAGAATAATGTTATGCATGTATCGTAATGCACATACAAATCAGATACTGTCACAACTTTTTAGAACTTTGATACAATTGAAATTTTGTCAAAAGTTCTCCAAACTTCTGCGCGCAATTATTCGAAATTAATTATGGAGCGAAGGAGGTCATCTAATTAGTTTTAGATGTTCAAAAATTATATTCATTAACCTGGAGATGCATAATTACAAAAGTATTGTCAACATATCTTCTGTTCTGGTTTCAGTTGAATTCATCCGTATCTCTGTCAGCCTGTCTCTGTTTCTCTTAACCCAGGTGAAACCAAGAGGCGACCCACTATCAACTCTGTGATCGGGAGGCAACTATTGAATAAAGTTAGTTTTGATGACTGAAGACTTAATGAATCATTTAATGTGTATGAAATTGAAATATTTATAAATTTTTGTCGCTTTTGGAAAAAGTTGGAGACGCAATGATGATAAATGATGGAAATCTTATTGAAAATCGATTTAAGAAAACAAGATTGTTAGTAGTAGAACTGTAAGAGGTGAATGTTGTAAGAAGGTACTAGGAGTCTTATCTAGTGGCTTGAATGTGTATGCACAGCAGAAAGTTTGCATGTACAGTAGATAAAAATGTATACTTAAAATCACATGGCCTACCCGATTGAGAGCCACGTGGTTAATTCTGGTAAAATGTGGTATAGCAATTCTTTCGAAACATTTCTGATAATACCTTGAGCACTTCCTTCCTCCTGCAAGACAGTACTAAACATATTTGTTAATTTGTCGAAATGTGACACACAAGACATCAGTTTAGATGTATACTTGTGTTTACTTAACAACATTTTATTTCTTAGATCGGATAACAATATTACCCGTTTTATAAGCAAGCTATTTCAAACAAGAAAGTTCGTTGTAAGGTAGAGTCACCGGTTTCCAGGCATTATAGTAGTAGAATGTGGATCGATTCCTGTTTAGTAATTTTTTTTCAGATCCGTTATTTAGATTTTGAAACTCAAAGCTGGAAATATTTCAGAAGTCGTCAATATTTTGTTTGTTTAGATAATACCTGACGTGCGACTATTTAATGAGAATCTAAGTGTTTAGCTATGACACGTTTTGTAGTATCACGAAGAGAAACAGAAATGTTAACAAAATAGACTGGGATTAAGGTAATTAAAAAAATCTGAACAATATGTTGTTTTGTTTCTAGACATATTTGTTCATATCGAATAGCCGCTTTACTAAGTTGTGTAGTGAGAGATGCTAGATGGATATATATATATATTTCCAAAAGGCAATCCTGCAATCTAAAAAAAAAAAAAAAGACAAATCGGTCCACAGGACACAATGATGGGAGGACAAAGATCTCTCGGTAAGTTTCATTTACAGGAACATAGAAGAAACCTTACAGTGTTTATATTTCTTAAGGAAATGAAACTTTTAGTCTTGAAGTGGACCTTTTCACAGCTCCCGAACGGTCATCGAAGTTTTTATTCATACTATCGGGTCAGTATACAAGCAACAGATTCATGACAGGAAATCTTAATGTGACAATGAACACTACACTCACTGACATAATGAATAACCCCTTCATCGAATGGTTCGAACATGCACGTTCCATTTTCGGTGAATTTCTACAGTGAATACAGATAACTCAAATTTATTTTCATTCCACCCAGACCCTCAGTGGCGCAGCAGTATGTCCGCTATAAACCGGGTTTTGATACTCATGTTGGGGCAGAGCACAGATAGCCCAATGTGTAGCTTTGTGCTTAATTCTCAACAAAATAAAAATAAAAAAACATCCCACTTGACCAGATGTTATATAACTCGATAAGATTGAATGATAGTATTTTTGAATCCTATGATTTATTTTGAATTTTGTGCAAAGCGACTCGAGGGGCTATCTACGCTAGCCGTCCCTAATTTAGCAGTGTAAGACTAAAGGGAAGGCAGCTAGTCATCATTACTCACCACCAACTCTTAGGCTACTCTTTTACTAACAAATGGTGGAATTGACCATTACATTATAACGTTCCCACGGCTGAAAGGGCGAGGATGTTTGGTATAACGGGAATTTGAACCTGCGACCCTCGGATTACGAGTCGAGCGCCGTAACCACCTAGCCATGCCGGTCCTTGAATGCCATGAAACATGTCGGTTGTCATTTATGTTTTCATGACGGGCATCACTTAATAATGATTATGGATGATTTATTTCGAAATTTTACGTGTATTTACACAATCCATAGATCAGAAAGTTCAACTGAAGAAACGATATAACTAATTGAAACAGTGCTGAAAAACTATAAATATAAAATCAGATGAACATTTCAAATATTTTTGATTGTTGTGTAGCTGCAATTTGCTCAAAACTGCAACACAAGCTGTTGAACAGTTTGAAAAGTTTTGTTGAATGAATACTAACCTAATGATTCACAAAATAATAACAGATTCATCGAAAAATAATCGAAACAAAATCTATTGAGAGCTATAAATGTATACCTAATTTATTGTTTGCTGCTTTATTTTGGTTAAAGTGTTAATACTCATACCAGTCGTCCCGAGGTACAAGTGTTAAGGTTGATAGAGATTTAAATGGGTAAAATTGAATGAAAACAGAGCGAGCTAGAGAGTCATATGGCTCGATGGTATTTGAAAGTCGATTGGCGATGGGAATCTTGACTGGTGTAAGCAGTGACCAATAAGGAAGTTCCTGAGTTTTATTGAATCCGTTGCTAAAAACGTGAGAAATAACGATTCAGAAGGCAATGATTTTAACGGTTTCTATAAGTGACTGTTTCTACCTTGTTCTACAGTAAATACAACTACGGTGTTCACGTACTAACACATGGAGAGGTCATAATGTTGTTAGAAATGTTGAAATCAACTTGTATTGATGACCGTTCAACTTAGTTCCAACTTTGTCCAATGCTTAAAGAGAAAAAATGTTTGTTTGTTCCCAAGCACATAAAGCAGTATAAAGGGCTATCTGTGCTGTCAGCCACGAGCATCAAAACCCATTTTTGTGATGTTTGCACAGTTTTACTGCTGAATCACTAAAGGGTAAAGGAAAAGAAGGAAAAGCATCGTTTTTGTCACAGTTTAGCCCGAATAATGACTTAACCTTGTTTGTTTTTTTGCTACAAGAATTATGATTTAATTCTTCTGTTTGGCAGATCGAACACCTTCATGTATGAATTATTTTAAAACCTTGTAATTACGACGAAAATAATTGTATTTGCGAGTTTCAATTAAAAATAATGTTGAAGATGGTCCGTAGTTTTCAAAAGTTTGTGTGTTCAATAATATGAATTTTTTAGTAAATATGCACAAGTACTACATAAATCTTTTATTTTTGATTTTGCACGAATTTTTTTCAACTACGTAGGAGCTTTTGTTTGTTTTTTGGTGTGTTTTTTCTTTCAAATGATTAAAATAAATCGAGGGCCCGGCATGGCCAGGTGGTTAAAGCACTCGACTCGTAATCTGAGGGTAGCGGGTTCAAATTCAAGCATGCTCGCCCTTTCAACCGTGTGGGAGTTATAATGTTACAGTCAATCCTACTATTCGTCGGCGGTGGGTGGTTATGATTAGCTGACTTCCCTCTAATCTTACACTACTAAATTAAGGACGGCTAACACGAAATTGAAAACAAATCAAACTAAAGTAAATCGAATGGTTTCAAACTTTATATTTTTAAACATTTTTGGTTTTCACTACTAAATACAATTTTACTTGCCTTATTAAAGGATTAGCTTGACTATATTTTATCACCGTTTAAGCCTTTGTTGTTGTTTGTTTAACTTATCACTGAGTTAGGCATGCCCAGATTCTGTGCCCACTGGTTTGTGGTTCATAACCCATCGTTATCAAAAATCTTCCTACTTTGAAACGTGGAGGTGTGCTGTAAGAGTGACTCTAAAAACCCAATATTCGCTCAGGTCATGGTACCCTTAGAGTTGATGATGGGTGCTGTTGACCAGTTATTCTTCCCTCTAGTCCGTCAATTCAAAATTGGGCACGGTTTCTGTAGCTTAGAGCAAAAATTCTGAAGCAAATAAACTTGATTGCCAATTCATCAAACCCACAGATTTGAAAGCAAAAACCGTGGTTTAACTTCTGGGAAAGTTTTTAAAATTAATTAGAAAAAACCCAACAACAACGACAAATGGTGAATTTTATGAAATGCATGCTACACAGGTAATGATTTATTAATTTCAGTCAAAGGATATCCATATTTCACCATGAATCTGTTTCCTCGTGTACGAAATACAGAGAATAATGGTACGCGTAGCTTTTAAACTTCAACGAAAATAAGTCATTTCGATGTAAGATCGAACTTATACATTGAATAACTTTTTGAAGCGAGTAGTTTATGATAGGAACATGTTTGTCGTTGTTTCCATGGGGTTTAATATTTCTGCGTAGTTTACGCTGCGGTTCAATAGAGGG
The DNA here is from genome assembly GCA_011833715.1 of Carcinoscorpius rotundicauda. Lineage (NCBI taxonomy): Eukaryota > Metazoa > Arthropoda > Merostomata > Xiphosura > Limulidae > Carcinoscorpius > Carcinoscorpius rotundicauda. Next base: position 29,638,665 of record CM022399.1, on the reverse strand, counting down.
AAAATGTCCAGCATACGCGTGAATCTTGGCGTATGTTATACAGAAAGACAGAAATTTGTGTGAAGTTTTTCTGCTGCTTACACGTTAATGTCTTCTTTGCGTGGTATTTCCTAATAGCACAGCCATTCAAATGTTAGGTATACGTATACTTGGCGTCGTTGGGTAACAGTTTTCTAGATTAATGCTGAAAAAAAATATTTGCATTTTCTTAGAAATTTAATGCAACTCGGAATCTGAACTACTGGAGTGTATGCGTGTGTCTGTGTGTGTACAGGAACGTTTAGCAGTCGTCTTCTCCACGTGCAGTAGTTCGTTTATAAGTGAGCATGCGTATTAAGCCAAAAAACAAAAACAAGTTGTATGTTAAAATTTTCTCGAAGCTATTTGCGTGAGTGCAGTTCGTGGATGTGTGAGTATAGTTTATTTGAACTGTATTGAACACTTAATTTGCAAATGGAATTTGTCATCAAAATGTACTTTTTAACATAACTTTCAGACACTCAGAGGAAAAATAAGGACTCGTTGAATAATTACAGTACATATTAACAGTTGCTGTTTTATGGACTTTTAAATATAACGTATTTACACGAGTGTACCTCTTACTTAAATCACTATAATATACTGTAGCCAAAATAGCCTAACTAATGTGCAACAAGGAGATTTTTGGTGAATTAACGGTAAGTTATGTACTTGCAAAGCCAAAATAAAAGGTTCGGTCCTCTTCAGTGAACAGAGACAAGACAGTCCATGATATAATTTTGCGCTGAAATCAAACAAATAATTAAGCTTTTCAATTAAGTTTAAGTAGTTGACAATCATAAGATACTATATGTAATTTTTGATGTTACTTCTCGTAACTAATAAAAGGATTTTAGTGTGACCAATAGGTTGTAAGTTAAGATCGTAGATCGTTGGTGCTGTAGACAGTCTATGCAGTGATGGCGAACCTATGGCACGCAAGGCCACGATTGCTGGCACGTGATAGGATTCCCGCATCTTTGCTAAGAAGTGTGTAGAATTTCAGGAAAACTATACTTGGACTAATAAATTCTGTGCCCTGCGTAAAACACTTGAGAAAATGAGTGTGGAGGGATCTTGGAAGAAAACGTTGCAAAGAGTTGTGAAAATGAAATTCTTAAAGTGTGAAATTCTTTGCCAATTAATTTTAAGTCAATGAAATTACTTGGAATAGCTCTTCTTACTTTGTTTGGATCATCTTACGCTTGTGAGCAGCTGTTTTCAACTTTGAATTTCATCAAATCAGACAGAAGAAACAAGCTAACAGATGAACTGAGTGCTGCATATGTTGCTCTCAAATCAACAAAATATGAACCATCAATCAACAAGTTATCCGAGTGTTCACAACAGCAGAAATCGCATTGATTTAATAAAATTCAAGACAAAATATACAAATTTTAAGTCAAGGCTATTTATTAGTTTCATTGAAACTTTTGTAATTCGACCTTTTTTAAAACAAAGATACTCATCAAAAAGTCGGTTTTTTATTGGAAAGTAACTGTCATTTTTATGAAAATCCTGGCACGTTCGGATAGACAAAATAATTTTGGGTCACAATTGAGGCACGCAATCTCTAAAAGGTTCGCCATCATTGCTCTATAGCATATAAAGGTTAACCTTGTTTGAAGCAATTTATAAACGATAATATTGTATTGATGACTTAATTTGTGTGGCGTCTGGCTCCAGGCGAGTCAGAAATACAACTAAAAATAGTAGCGATAACGAATAATCCACAGCTATTTCAAATTTAGGGTTGAGACCTGAGATACGGAGGAAGAAATAAATCATCATGTGTCACTTGTTTATATTTTTATTATAGAGTCGGATGGTAGGTTTAAGATGTCAGTGGCTTGTTCTTATGTAGACATTTTATATGGCAAAAAGTGCTTAGTTTATTTAACCAAATATGTCTAGAAGTTTGCCTCTCGTTTTTCATTACTACTATACGAGTAGTGTCCTGACACTTGTGGTTGGTGAACAGTGCCATATATCCTTTTATCAGATATCCCTGTTGTTCCACATGACTCGACAGCTAGGCATTTATATTTTCACCCTTGAAGTACGGACATGTGAAACGTAGTATTCCTTAAGTTGTTATTTAGTTATCGTGTTCATCAGGAAACAAAATTGAAGAATAGACTCGTTTAATGAAAGTACAGAATTCAGCTACATCCTGAATTAATTCTATCATACAAACCACGTGCATTAGTGTGATCGTTGTATAAATTATATCGGTCACCGCTGTTAACCTCTCTGGATCGAGATTGCACGAAAAGCCAGGCGGAACTACTGAAAGACAACAGTGCAAGGTGAGCCATTTTCGTGGCTTCTGATTTGTTTTGTGGGTTTGTTTTTCATGGATGTGGGAGTTCTTTTCAGTTATTTTTTTTGCATATGAGTGGAATATTCTGTTATTTCTCTTCATTGTAACTAACAACTAATACGTGTAGCGCAGAAGTTCGAAGGAGGAAGAAAGAAGTTAGATAAATATGTTGTTTTACACTTTTGTTTCACTCATTGGTACGTATCCATAAGGTTTGTTTTAAACGTAATTACATTAAATGGTTCCTACTGCCGTTCTATTTTATCATCTGTGTCGCATTACCACGTCTTTCACTGTTCTCGAGGCAAAAACAGACCAGTGAGAAACTAAAAAATAATCGATTTTAAAAGTTTGAGATTAATAGAGGTTTACAGTGTAGTTAGCGATTTTTTTTCTTGTTTTAAGCTTATCACTTGTATTATTTAGTCAATAAATTAAGGCTAAAACGCCTATTCTTTACATCGTAACGCTTAGACAGCCATCTTTAATTAATTAATTAATAAAACAGTATAATCACCAATATGTTTCGAAGCATGAACTACCGAAGCAGAAGAACTGTGTACTTAATCACAACTTTAGGAGGAACACAAGGTAATGTACTTGAAAGGGAATTTAATCAAAACGTGCACACACACGTGTGGCACAGGTACTTACTTGAATTTGAGGAACATTCCAGTATAGAGTAAAATTTGACCTCTTATACTCTTCTTGTCATGGTTGTTCTCTCGTACCATCCTTTAGGGACTGTCTGTACATATATGTTGGAAATACATATGTGCAGGCACAGTAATCAGTTGATGGTACTGGCTGTTTCAAGGATGAAACTGTCGGAGATTCTCGAATACATTCTGCAATACTTTATTAGTGGAATAAATATCGTACAGTAATGAACTAATTTTCACCTTTTTATTTAACAAATATGACAGTAATATTGTGTCTAAAACCTATGCTTGTTAGTTATTAAAAAAATCATTGGCTTTGTACTCGTAATACTTTCTTTTAATTAGAGAAAATGTTTCACATGAGATGTTTAGAAAAAACGCAACAGTACACCGCTGGAAATTATTGAACACATAACGAAAGGTTTCGTGATAAAATGCCTTGTTATTTCCCTTTAATTTTTTGTTTCGGGTAGCAATAAGTTTTGATATTTCAGGCTATAACGAAGTTACAACCATTAGTTGGATGTAAAAGTCCTTGTTAATATATCAGTATATCCTGTAGCATTTCCTGTAGCATGTCCCCCATATTTTTCTACGAATTCGTTTAAACAGTGATTGCTCGTTTCGTATTTCAGACTATATTTAAACAAAATACGTAACTGTCATTGGTATATAAAAACACATCAATTCTTGTAAATCATGCAGACTGTTGCACTTGTCTGCTATATTCGTTAATGTTAACCACCATTCATTACTTTGTTTAAATGATATGTTTATAGAAGTAATTAAGTCACTCATATCATATCTTATATTTTTTCAAAGGTTATGATCTGTAAGTCTGTAGAAAGACCGTAATTCCGATTTCTGTAAACGTACGTGTTAAAACCGCGTGTGACATCTAGCAGTTGGTGGTGTGTGTTTTCTCATAGCAAAGCCGCATCGGACTATCTGCTGAGTCCACCGAGGGGAAAGTGGTTGAACTTTGACTTAACACCTCTTCATACGTCAGGATATTTAGATTGAAATACTTTTTTTTTACGAAAACAGTAACTAGTAGCAGCATGGGTAATAATAAAAGGAAGGACTAAATTTGCATGACCAAGCTCTCTGTTGTTTAATCCAGGTATATTAACGTTATATCTATATATGACTTGGTTCTTTTAATAGATTACATCTTTAGAGAGTTTGATATTTTATACAACTTGGCCTCCTTTTTTATAAATATAGTGTACTTATATGGTTGGTCTCTTTATTCTTAAGTGACTAACCCCCCAGTGACTCAGCGGTATGTCTGCGGACTTACACGCTAAAATCCGGGTTTCGATACCCGTGGTGGGCAGAGCATAGATAGCACGTTGTGTAGCTTTGTGCTTAATTCAAAACAACAACTTAAGTGACTCTTGTCATATATAAAATGTTTCGGTTAGATACCTGTAATAATTTACTTAGTCATAAAGCGAGAGTCGGCGCATTCGATTTAACGTGATGAAATTCGTAACAGAAATGGACATTAAAAGAACGCTTATTTCACTTCCCTATTTTAGGATGTTTTTTGTTTTTTGAATTAATCACAAAAGATACACAATCTGTGCTCTGCCTGCCACGGGTATCGAAACCCGGTTTTTAATGTGCATGTCCGCAGACATATCGCTGTGCCACCAGGGGCCCCCTATTTTACGAAAATAACTAACTTATGACGATATGTCTTTTTCTTCTGTGTGTTATTTATAAAATATGATGTCAAATTTTACTTGCTCTCGAGGCTCTAGTTTTAATATTCTATGCGTATAGTTTGATTTTTATGTGGTTTCGCATGTTTATATGCTACGAGTTTTTACTCTTGTAAAATTTATTTCCTCCCGAGACTGACCACACATTAATGTTACATAAGTAACTCTATCCATTTAATACAATATATACATTTTTGTTTCGATAACTGTCGACACCATTAATGCCAGAAGTAACAAAAATGTTAAGATTTCAAAACAACTTGAATTATTAGGTTGATCTATTCATATCTTGTTTTATCATGAACAAATAAATTGCAAGATAGTTGTTGCGGCATTGTTTACGTTAATGGTTTTGAATTCACGAAACAAACAGAAAAAAACATTTCATCAGAATGTGGTTATATCACAGTTCGTGTCTTACTTTATCGTAAACTGTAACCTGCTTATTTAAAGTACTATAGTATTGTTTGCTTTGAATTTTGCGCGAGGCTACACGAGGGTTGTCTGCGCTAGCCGGCCCTAATTTAGCAGTGTAACATCAGAAGGAAGTATTATAGTAACAAGTAATTCCAAAGAGCTGCAGATAAACAGCGCAATGTACAGTAAAAATATACATTAGATCAGCTAATTTCACGTATTGTTACTTCCCGATAATACGTTAATAAGTCACTATCGTGTTTCGTTTAATGAAAGATTTGGCTGTTTCAAGTTACTTCGATTTCTTAGAATTGTTGCATTGCATAAAGTGCCAAGCCAGCAAAGGATGACAGGAAAGTTTAACTTGATCTGCGCGTAGAAATTGAGCAATAAATAATATATTTTTTTATTAATCCTAAAAGAGTAAAAATACGAAGCTTTCTCTTTGATCTCTCCTATTTGTTACTTGTGAAAATGTCCTAACTGTTTTTAAGTATTTGGTAACATAGAAGATGTTGAAAATTATTTTTAATAGATTCCTGTCTGATTCATATTACTTTTGAAATTCTATTTTTAATATTAAACTTGAAGACTGTGTAATAACAGTGTGACTTTTTATTAAATATGTCAGTTTATACATTTTAAAGAAAAGAACAAAGTTTTTCGTTTTTTTTTCTTAAATTACGGAAACTTGTAATGTCATAGAGCAAAGTTGACTGTTTTTATAAGAATAACTTCTGAAGTTGAAACGCAATGTATTATTTTATATAAACTATGCACATAATTTTGGTTAAGATAATTTACATAAATCTTGCAGAAAATAATAATATTTGTAGTACTTCCTATGATTATTGAATCCATTTGAGAAGTTAGTAAACTTATGTCAAACTGCAGTTGTGGAAAGACTTTTATCATTCAAGACATTTGCTACTGTAGTTTAAAACTTGTCTGTTTATAACTTGCAGTTCTACAAAAATAAAAAAAAAGTGTCTGTACCCTGCTTAGCTGATCATATAAGGCAAAGGTGGTCAGTAACTTTTTCAGTAGGCCTCACTGCTGTCCCCTACTGGGACAGCAGCAAGTCTCCAGATTTACAATGCAGAAATCAAGGGTTCAATTCCCTTTGATGGACACAGAAGATAGCCCAACTTGACCTTGCTGTAAGAAAACACACACATGTCTCACTGCATATTTTGGTACGATATCAGCTGGTGAATATTTCTGTTATATTAAATAAATTAGCCCATCATTTATAATATAAAGACCCCATTATGTTATTCCACAATTGTTAGGAGTTATGTTGGGCAGGACAAAAATGTTGGATGAGATGTATTTAAATAAGCAATTTTTCTTTTGGAGTATTAAGTTCTATTTTTCATCAAAGATGCTGTAGAAGGCTATATTAATTTGTATGCAAATACAGATCTATTTTGTAAAATATTCATTATTCCTGGATATGTTCATATAGTATCTACCACATAAATATATACCACTTATTTTTAAGTTGTCCTCCTGACTTGCATGTAACTGACAAGGGTTTTTGTTCTTTTATTACAGGAAAGGTGAAATGCAACCAACATTAGAGAACTCTACCTGGTTTCTGTTGCTTCAGATTTATTCACTGGCACCTGTAATTCAGTTACACTGTAATATTAATCTGAAATTGATATAAAATGCTGATGTTATTGTTCACCCAGGTCTGAGACTGTTCTCAGCAAATGTTAACTGATGTTAGAAAGAAGAATGAACTTAACTTGGTGACTCTTCTGTTTTAAAGACATCAATATGAGTGTCCTTATTACTTGTGGCAGATCACACCTGCAAATATTTATTTTGTATAGTCTGTTCTTTTGCCTTAAAGGTTGTAGTCTGGGCAATGGACCAATTTTAGGCAGTAAGTAAACAAATCTTGTTATTTAACATTTTTTAAATAAGGTGATGTATTTATTTGACTAGTCAATCCAGGATAACATTCTTAGAAATATAAACACTTGTAACTTGTGCATTCATTATTAGTATTAATATTAATTTACTGGAAATAATATATCATAGAAAAAACTTGAAAACTGCATTTAATCTTCCATCTTCATTCAAAACATTAAGAAAGGATTAAATTAAAATCTCTAGTATTATTACCACTTTTTTATATGTATTCAGTAGCACTTTGTACAATTCATATTATGAGAGTAAAAATATCCTTATTAATATGCATAGTTATTTATCATATGCATATTGTACATGACTAATTGTGTATTTATTTAAAATTAGATATAAAATGGTCAAGATACATAAGGTACTATTTTGAGGTTAGTGTACAGTTTTTGTACCTACAAATATCCATAATGGTAAAGTAAGACAGGATGTTTCTAATACATGTCATCACTCTTTCAGGCAAAGTTACGAATAACGTGGTATTTTAGGCAGAATATATTACAGTACTGTTAAATAATGTTAGGACAAGAGAATATTTGTTATTTTTTTGTTTTTTTCTTTCCCATTTGATGGAGCTAATTCTTCCACACCATAACAGAATGCAAATTTCAATGCTTTGCTGATTCCTGTTAATGACTGAATGAACCAGGGTGGAAATGCTTATTTATTTTAGAATTTCCATATACCAAGGGATATAGTGTATTCCCAGTGTACCAAGACCATGTCATAAGGGTTCTATTTGAATAAACATAATAATCAAATTTAGGCTGTGAAATAACTGTCGTATCTCATGCAGTATCTTAACTATAACAAAAGAAGTTAGTATGTAAAACCAGTACAAGTCAGAAGAAATCAATTTAATAACACACCACAGGTAAACTTTGGTAAAAACAGTGTTTAATATTATATATATTACATTTTGTTGTCATGGCACAGCACAAAAACCATAGAGAATTGTCAGAAGAGCAGAGAGTTCACATGAAAGCTTTACATTATGCTGACTGGACTTTGACAAATTGCTGCAGATGTGAAATGCTTCCCAAACAATCTCAAGTACTCCCTATATCACAAGACAGACAGATAAATTTGAAAATAGGAAAGGAAGATACAAAACACATAAACTCAATTACACTGATGTTAAATATCTTTGTTCATGCGTCCTTTTGGACAGAAGGGAGACTGGAACTGATCTCAAGCATGAGATAAACAATCTTTTACCAAATGTTCAGAAAGTTCCCAGATCTACACTATCTAGAAGAATCCCTAGAATGGAATATTTGGTCATTTATCAGCTAACATCCTCCACCCTCTAAATATTATCAAGAAACTGAAATTTACAAAAGTACAAAAAATGGACTGCTGATGATTGAATCAGGGTGTTATTTGAAACATCTTGTTCAAAGTATAAATTGTAGATCTGATGGAAGCAAGGTGGTAGATACTTACCTCAATGTCTAATGCCAACCACAAAGTATCGGGTGGTAGCGTGGTGGTTTGGGGAAGTTTTTATGTTGATGCAACAAGAAATATTTGCAAAATAAATGGAATGGATCAACACAACTACCATCAGACTCTGATCCATCATAGTGTACCTGGTGGTTTGACTAAAACACTTGTGATTATTTTATACACAATTCTAAGAATAAGACAGTTTTAAGTCTCAAAAGTACAACGAAGTATAAGTAACTTAATGTGAAAGATTAAAATCAGTAAAAACCCAATAAGACTGAAAAACAATCTTGTACACAAAGTTTTAATGTATACTAATTTATTATCTTCAGACTATACATTGAAACATAGAGAATATATTTTAGTCTTGTATAGTAAGTTACTGGTATTGTACTTTTTGAAACGGAAAATTATCTTATTTTTAGAATTGTGGATTATATATTCATTGTTTAAAAATAATTGTGAGTTTGTTAAACATTACACAAGTGCCAAAGAATTTTTTAAAACTTAGCCAATAGTTTGTATATTATTAATAAGGAGTTGTACCACCAAGAAGATGACACCAAACAGTCAGAAGCTACACAAGTACAAAAAAACCTGCCAATCACTCAAATAATGCAATAACCCCTTCAGAATCCTGATCTCAACCCTGTTGAGCAGATCTGGAATTTGATAGATCAAAACTTAACAAATCAAAAATTACTTTCAAAGAAAGTTTATTGTAGCTTATTAGTGATATTTTGAGTAAAATCCCAAAGGATATTTTGATTAAATATGTTGTAATAATGCCTGAAAGACTCTCTGCAGTTATTAAAACAAAAGGAGGAAACACAAAATATTAGCTGTTTACTGAAGTCAAGCACTTCCACCAAGTTTGTGGTACTAAATTTTAAAAATTAATAAAATTTTAATATTTTACCTGTGATTTACATTTCATTATTCTCTGAAAGTAACCTGAAATTTAAGTTTTGACATTGTCCTAACACTTTTGTACAGTACTGTAATATTGGTGAAGATGCTTAAATTAATTAGTGTAGTAATGAAAGGTTATATAAGACACAACTAGCAAATAATAGAAGGTATACAAAAGCTACATTAAAACAATTTTTCTAAAATCTGTTAATATTTAATGTTATTTTACAGATACCACATCTGATTATGAACTGGAAGTAGGTTCAACACTTGTTTTGAATTGCACAATCACGAATCATGAAATGTTGTCTGGTTCAAATTCCTCTAACGTTATATTCACGTTTGGAAACAACACGGTTTCCCAGTCTCTTGTGTATTTGCTTGATTCGCATACTGCTCAGCTAAGAATACCTAATGCACAAGTACAGCATTCAGGAAAATACATGTGCAATGTAAAGCAAGAAAATGGAGATGCATTTCTCATTTGTTTGACTCAAGTACTTGTTGGATGTGAGTATGGCTTTAGCTTTCATTTACTCTTGCTTAAAGCATTATGAGTTTTTGATTTACTCTTGAAGAAACTTGCTGATTTTAAAAAATCATAAAAAAACATTGGGAAAAGATGTTCAAAGTGTCACTTATGTGTTGTTAAGTAATAATAATACCTTTTTATATTTCATTCAGTTTTGTGTCTGATCTAAACTAAGAAGTTAGGTTATTAAAATATGAAGTGCAAACATTTATGCTTGAAGTTTTCAAGATATTTATTTGTGAAATTTAAACTTGGTTAATTTTATTTACAGTAAATGTTTTGCACATGTAGCTAAAGATAGGAACAGCTTATGATGATGAACCATACACTAATGATAATTAATTCGATCATGTTCCTTTTTCTTTTTAAGCTGTTTATAATATTCCATTGTAGGATTTGAAGCTGAATCCTGCACATCATTTGATATTAAGCATAATTTACTTTATGATTATTTGGAGCAGAAATAACTTTACAGAAAATTTTATAATTATTGTAGAGTTAACAGACAAAAAAGGTAGAATGCTTATTTCATATCTTATATTAGAGCTGAGTCAAAACATTTCTAAGTAACTATTGGCAAATATTAATTTTTATGTAGAAGTGCTAATAATTTTTTCATGTATGTGCACTTCGAGCTCAGAAAAATAGTACCAAGCTAGAAATATGTGCAAACAGTATTTAAGCAAACACACCAGTGAATACATTTAGGCTAGTGAACATTGTTTTGTAGAATGAAGGAGTTAGTACTATTAATGGTACAAGTATTTGGACTGTTATTCTTGTCTTTCTTTATTATGTGTGTTGTTATTTTCACAATGTATCAACCAGCAAATTCTCTGGCCATCATCAAGTTTTATATCAGCCTTTTTTTGTGTGTGCTGCACCTAGAAAGTTTTTTTTGTGAAATTACCAGGATTTGAACCCCCTGACCAAATACAGTATTTTTTATCCCAGTTTCTCATAATGCTAGAGGTACTACCAAAACATCTTAAAATGTATTATTCTAACAGTGAAGTGGTAGAGTGCCTTTATTTGAATCATAGGTTTAGGGATTCAAATCCTGGTTATTCCAAATAAAGCTTTCTGTTTTTGATGTATACAAAAATGTATGATATAACACTTGATGACAGCTGGAGAACTATGGTTGAAATGTTGTGAAAATAATTTCACAAATAATAAAGAAAAGAACGGTAGTCCAAATAATTATACCATTAGTAATAAGTGAACATATTTGTCAGTATAAAGTTAAGTATAAATTGAATAAGTTAATCGTCATTCCTTGCTGATTTATGAATTACAGATGTTAAAGTTTTGTTGCTATCCAAAAAGTGACTATTAGATGATACGTTAATGCCAGACAATGAACAGGTGTGTATATTTTTGTAGTGAAACTTAAGTCCAAAGTTAATCTTCATTTTACAGATAAGCCACAACCTGTAAATAAATTTGGATGCATAAGTGAAAGTTTTCAGAACCTTACATGCTGTTGGACACCAAGCTACAACCCTGTGGTGACCACCTACAAACTGTTTAATATGTGGTATGCAATGCTGTAAGTTTATTTAATGTTCTGTGTAATTTTGTTTGAGATATTAAAAAGTGTAAAATGGCTTTATAAAACAACTTACCATGTTCTCTAGTGTTGTAAAAAGAAAAAAAACCCACCAAAACTAGAATACTTGTATATATTTTATATAGTAATAGGAATGAGCCTAAACATTTTTAACTTTTGTATCTAACAAGTAGTGAAAGAAATAACTGGCATCTAGGATATGCAAATATATTAATATTTGTCATAAGTACCTACTTTAAACTTAGTTTTTGTTTTGAGGAAAGAGATAAAATAAAAAAACCTCAGATATGCATCTTTCATTCATTTATACTCTAACCAAATGATTTCAACAGAAATATAATGGGTAGGGTGTAATCTTAAATGTTTACAAAAGAGTTAACTTAAAAGTGTCTGTGTTCTCTTTTTTTTCATTATATAGTAATTGCAAAGTTTTCAAAGAAAGAAAGAAAATTTGTTCTGTTGAACGAAAGTCATCCCACAATGTAAAACTATTTTATTATGATTAATCAGTATTTTTACAAAATGCAGGGCTTTTTTTTCTCAAGGTTCTTATTGGCTGTGAGTAAAAGTATCAATTATCATTTCACACTCAAAATATTTGATTAGCATTAGAAATTGATTAAAATGAAAATATTATTGTGTGTATGACTTGCAGTTTGTTAACTTTTTTATTTAGACCACATTACACTGGAATTCTTCAACTCTGTCCTGAACAAGTCAATAAAACTTGCTGTCAGTGGAGAATGGACACACTCCCATCATACAAAAGAGATCAAACTGATTTGTACTTCAATCTAACTTCTGTAAATATATTTGGGACTCTAGTTGAAATATTTAATCACTCTCATTTTCAGATAGGTGAGTTTTATTAACAGGAATTTAGAAACAATACTTGTTAATAATTAAAACAAGATAATTTTGTTAGATAATTATGAAATTGTCACCTTTTGCCAAAATCAAGCCATGAGGATCATTGGTTGATTAGAAAAATGTTTTCAAGCTTAGATGAAAAAAAAAATGGAATTTCTTATATTATAGATTGGTGTTATGGTTTAGGGTAAAAAATCAGTTAACAATAACAGTTAAATATGATATTCTTCCCAAATAGGCCAATCTTAAAAGTTAGAGATTGCAATACATTGGTTCTAAACATTTTATAGACCAAGACTCTAAATTTTTTAGCTTTATTTTAATTTAATTTTTTTAAAATTTATTCTGTTGAATTTATTAAGTCATTTGAAAACTTCATTCTGAATAAAGTGAATTAGGTTCACTTTGCAACAAGGCACAAAGGTCTTAATTAGCAAATATATGTAGTAAATATTTTTCAGACATTCAGCTTATAGTCAAAACAATCATAAAGGATTATTTTCTTTAAATCATTTTTTAAATTTTGAACAATGTTTTCACTAGTTACAAATAAATCGAGAAAATAAGTACATGATAAGGTTATGTAAGTTGTCATGTCACACACACACACACACCTACCTACCTTCTTTTGGTACACTGGAGACAGATAATTCAGTTTAACAACTTGAGACAAACCTTGCAGATATTTAGTAAAATGAGTTAACCTAAAGGGACACTCGACCTTATTATTATTATTATTATGCATATTAAGCAAAATCTGGTTCCGAACTTTCATGACATATACTGTTATATTAGTATTATACTATCTCGGAATATAAATTATAGATTGTGCTATTGAATTTAAATATTAAAAAGCTGTACAAATGTTGGTCTAAGGTTTAGGTTTTCTTTTTCACCATATTTAATATGAAACAGGTAAATTTTTTTTGTATATTGTGTGTGTATGTGTTTGAATGCATATATGTCTAGTACCCCTTTAGGAGGTTTAACAGGTATGCATGACACAAGTATGGTAAACCTTGAATATTTAGAATACTGTTTTAAGTTTGCATGATTATGGTAATTGAGCAATAAATTGAGTTTCTCCTTTCGAAGGATATATCTCATTAAACAGATAATAGATCAGCTAATGCTGAGGTTTTTTAGTTTAATTGTATCACATATAAAACAACACACTATGTAACATATAAATGTATTAAGCCAATTGTGTACAATAATTTGACTAGAAATACTTCTTATGAAAGTCAGTTCAAGAAAAAATAAAACCAATAACGATTGTAATGTGTTAAATCATCAAGTGGATACATATACCCTGGCAATTAGTGATAATCTCATGGGTTAAACTAGCACTTCTAGCAACATGTTACAAGAAACGCCAATCATTCATGATACAGCCACTTTATTCCTTTTAGGTATCATATAAATAAGTGAAAGCTGACCCAAAGATGAATGATGGAAGGCTTTCAAAACATTTTTTCCACCTGAAAAGGTTTTGTAGTTTAGTCCTCCAAGACTGTCTCTACAAATGTTATTCTGAAGTATAAGATCACTTGTAAAAGAAGTTAAGCGTAACATGTGACACTGGAGATTAAACTGTATCCCTTTGCATAAATTTATAATATACAGTAATGGGTAAAAGTTCAGGACAAAGTCAAAACTTAGATTTCAAGTTACTCTCAAAGAACAATGGAAGGTAAATAACAGGTAAAACTTAAAAAAATTATCAATTTTAATATTTAGTATAACAGAAACTCCATGTAAGTGCAAGGAAGTAAGGGGAAGACAAAATATTTCCTTATCCTAACAGTTTTGCATGGTACTGTAAATTATTTTGCCTAAAATTTGAAGGTATTGTTAACTTTGTCTGCAAGAGTGATGACTATTATTAGTAATATCCTGTGTCTTACTCTATAACCATGGATATTTTTTGTCTAAAATAATAATATACTTATCTATAAATATTACATGTATGTAATACTGGTATCTTGTGTCTTACCTTAGTACCATAGATATATTTCATGTAAAAAACAGTACATTAACCTACATATGTTACATTTGTGTATTAGTAATATCCTTTATTGAATCACTTTATTGCCTAAGGTATGTTTCATGCAAGAAACAAACAAACATGCATGTGTTTAATATTTATTAGCAGTATCTTGTGTTATTTTACATCTAGTGTAACTCTTAAGAACCATATAATAGCCTATGTGTATGTATAGAATATTATTACCCTGTGCTATTTTGTGTGAACTGTATTTTTATGTATGCCAATGTTGGATCCATTGTATGTGGAATAATTGTATTTTTCTCTAGTTTAAAATTCTTTTATATGAAATCCATTGTACCAAACTAACTTTAAAAATTATATTACTGTTTTCATGCATTGTTATCTGAATATGTTTGTGATTAGCATAGAATGTAATGGTTTTTATTTTGCCAGTCCTTCCTGATGCACCATTAAACCTGAAAGTTGCTAATAAATCACAGACTGAGATAAACATCACCTGGATCCCTCCAAAAGGTTTCCAGTATGAACAGTTTATCCCAGGGCTACATTACCAATTATGGTATAAGGATAAAAACTCTCAGGATGAATGGAAGGTAAGTAGGACTTGCCATTTAAAGCTTTATATTAAGAGTGAAAAGTAGAAAGCCACGAAAAGGAGGAAACAAGGTTATAAATAATAATAATAAAACAAGGTGACACTGATTGAGTTATTAATAACATTTGAATAATTGATAGAAGTAATCTTATATACAGCTTTTTGTATTAATAATACATTAACCCATTATTGTGTAACTTTTTGTTTACTGTTCTTTAGTAAATTCATAATATTTATTGATATTAACTGCAAAATTCTGCAACCAGTGACAATTGACAGTTTGGGAACTTAAAGAAGCTAGTTTAGTTGAGAATTGCCATGAGAGATTTTGAATTTACAGAGCAAAACAAAAATTTACTCAATACTTTTAAAATACATTATAAATAATAAAATTGTTATGCTAGTAAACACTTTTTTAATAATTCTTCTTATTCTTAATAATCAGTCTTTTAATTACATTGTCCAAATTTAAATCATTGGTTGCATACTTAGGGAAGAACTATATCTTGTTCCATTATGGTAAAACTAGTCAAGCTGGTAGAGAATCTTTCTCTGTTAGGAGGATGAATGAATTAAAGTTAACTTTGGTTAACTTGTGTGTTGATTGACTACTTTGGTCTGACATTTTTTTTGATATAATCTCTTCTGATGATTATATAATATCACAATTTTAGACCCACTGAATTACACAAGTTTTCTCATAAGTATAACAAAGTACAGCGTACTTAATGAATCTCCCACAAAAACAAGCACTGCCATTCTGATTAATTAAAGATGATAAACAGATATACAATGACTTTAACTGAACTATAAGTAGATACTTGTATGTTTTTTTTACCTTAATCATTTTTCTCTTGTGCATTACATGATTATTTGTATGAAAACATTTCAGTTAAATTGTCTGATTGTTTTTTCATTGTTATTTAGCATGATTTTGAATGAATTGAAATGCTGATAAGAAAATTTTTTTTTACAGATTCGTGAAGTTGGAATAGATAAAACTGGGTACATTCTAAGAGGATTGACTCCACACATTCACTATGAAATCCGAGTTCGCTGTCGATCTAGTAAGGCAGATCTGGTTTCAGGAAACATGTGGAGTGTTTTTAATACAATTGCATGTCGCACTCCTTCAGATGGTAAAAGATTTTGATATTATTATAAAGAGAATATTTTTATGCTATTTAAACAATTACAAAACACTGAAGCCATAGAATACTATGAACATAATAATTTGTTTGCAGTATAGATGAACTTTTAATAAATGAGAGAGGCTTACTGGCTAAAAATGTATTTTATTCAGTGCAAGTAATTTTAAGAAGATAATTTATGTGCTTTTGTGAAAATTTGGTGAGCACAAAATAAAGTACTCAGGTCCAATGGACTGATTCATTAACTGATTTTCATTTGTAAGGTAGATAATATTTAACTGTTGTTCAGAATTATCACCTTGGAACTATTTGCAAGTCTTAACTTTGTTTAAAGAAACAGTTAACTAGTAAATATAATTTTTATTCAATAATAACAACTTTCCAAATTAAATTAAGTTGAAAAAGCTTTAATTAAATTACAAAGTTTAATTCTGCTAAAACATGTTTCCCTACTGAGTGGTGAATCAACAATAATAACTTTTTTGTGCAAGTCACTGCAGTACTGGATGGTTCATAATCTATATAACCTCTCCTTGCATAATATAATTTTATGTATTTAAAAAAAAATAAAAGTTGTGTGATTGTGTTGAACTTTAATATTCTGTTGCTGTTTATAAAACACATTTTATATATGAATGCCTAGTAATTTTTGTATGGTGATGACTTACAGTACCATATTTGAATCCAGTCATCAGGAAGGAAGCTTTTCAACAGACAGTTCATAAAGAGAGAAATATAACTTTATACTGGAAGGTTAGAATTGTTTCAGTTTTCTTCTGTAGCTTGTACAGTTTGAAAGGAATGATGGAATTCTGAAACAATAACAAGTTTATAAAGCTTCACTTCATGAAAGAAAATGCATGAATATTACAACTTAAGTTACACTAAAGCAGAATAAGAAAAGATACTTAATGGTATTTGGGAGAGTGTATATTTAAAAGTGTGCTCTAATTTATCTCAGCAGAAGTAATAAAACAGAAACATGGTGATTCAAAACAAATGGTATTATTGTAAAGACTGTGTGTAAAGTACATACTTTAAAGATATAGTGAACACAAGTGAGCAGGAAATAACATTATTCTGGATTTAATTATACATAATGTTTATTTATAGAGAATTATGAATTTAATTAATTAAGGTAAAAGGTAAATGCAACTTTATTAACGTAAGTTAAGTATGGAAAAAGTAACTTTAATTATCAAAACTGTCATTTGTTTCTGTTGAAGTAAAACATTGTCACTACTGTACTGTCATTTGTTTCATTTTGTAATATCAATTTTTTCTTCATGTACCATATTCCAGCTTTAAAAACTGTGCTAAATGTTTTTATTTGTGAAATTGAAACATTTTGTATGAATAACATTTTTTCTTAAATTTTGATTAATTGTTATTTAATTCAGGGTCAGTATGGTGTAGCATATATTTGATTGCACACTTCTGTAAGTAGAACTTTAAAAGTGCCATTTGGAAAATAAAAAATATATATAAAAGCTTCCTAATGTAGTATTTCTTGCTAATTTGTTTTCATAGTTTGATACCACATCACAAAGTTTGGGTAAACTGGAAGAAAATATTTCTTTTCTAATTTCTTTTTTTTAAGTCAGTAAACCATCTGTGGTGTACTAATAATGTAAATTATGACAGTGACAAATTATTAGAGTAAATTTCTTTATTGTTTCAGGTTAATAGTGTTTGTGATGACCAGCTTGTACTTGAAAATACTTTTGTGTCTAAGTAACATATACTCGAATAATTTATTACAATGTGTTAGAAGAGTTTGCTATAATGAAAACAGAATAATATGAAATAGCTAAAACTAGTTTTTTTGCATTGTTGTATTGTATAAAACTATTTCTGAACTTTTACAGTAGCATTACATGTGTTTTAGTTTTCTTCATATGTAACAACATTTTTAATCTTCTCTTTTAGCCTGTTCCTAAGGAGCATTACAATGGAGAAGATTTTCACTATGTGATTGAGTGCCATGTGAATTATAAGACACATTCTAAACAAACTCTTTTGGTAAAAAGAGTAAGAATAGGGAACTTTCTAACAAGTTATACCTTTGACCATCTGGCAGTCAAGACACCTTACAGATTCATCTTTTACTCTGTAAACAGAGAAGGACAATCTGACAATTCATCAGGAATTATTGTGAACAGTGTTGAAAACAGTAAGGAGTTAAATTTCCATCTGTAATTTCTAGTTTGTTTTCTCATATTAGTATTACCATTTTTTAAAGTAATACTAGAAAGTATAGATTAAATCAGTAATGATTACTTTATCAATAAACTATATCAAGTTTGATGATAATGAATCTTGTGTGCTTTCATATAAGACTTTGAGTGGTATTAATCCTGATTTATTATAACAGTGAAAACTTTATTGAATTGGTAAGGCCAACAGTTACTCTGGTCCTTTGTAGTTTTCATACTTCGTAAATCATTTGTAAAAGTAGAATGCATGTATTACTTGTGTGTGTACTTACAGACTTGATTTATACTAACAGTGGATCTGTAAATTCTTAAACGTGCAAATATGTATGCTGCATAAGTTTCAGAACCAGTACTTGTTTCCTGGAGTGAGAATATAAACAAAAAATTCTTAAAAAAAGACTTTGTGAACATTTTATTCATAAATGTGTTTTTGAATTACTTTTAAATTTTTTGTTTTAAAAATGCTAATATATTTTCATTTGTATGATCCAGATTTTGGCTTTGAAGACACTGTAAAACTGTAATGAATTGGTATGATGTTTACTGATTCAGTGTTTGCTTTGTATGTGTGTGTAATTTTTTTGATAACTGATTAAAACTTTGGAATGTTGTTTCATTAGCAGGATGTGTGTATGAAATATGGAATTTTGTGATTTATTGGATTTTTAGAGTATCTTTAAAGCAAACGTTTTTTTCTCAGTCATTTCAGGACCCGTAAACATCACAGTTGTTCTCAATGTTAATGGAACCTATGAGATAGAGTGGAGCTACCCAACAAAGGAAGTCCACATTACCAATTTTACCATATTTTGGTGTAATGGTCCTCGACCTTTTCTCTGCAGTCATCCAATCAACTGGAAAACTATACCAGCTGAAATCAATAGAACAGAATTTGATTTTGAGAAAGTTTTAAACTACCAATTTGCTGTTGCAGCAAACTCTGAAAAACTGACCTCTGGCATGGTGTGGGCTTCATGTGTTGTTTCCACTGAGAAAGGTATATAAATACTGATTTGTTTATTTCTATATGTTACACATATGTGTATTTCTTGGTGTATTTAAGTATGGTTAAATGATGTATTGTTTGCAACATAATACCATATTTGGTGAATATGCTGGTTGTTGAGATTATAATAGTTTTTTTATATTTTTCGAAGAGATCTGTAAACAAAATTATGTACATAAAACATTGAATCATCATAGTACCTACCATCCCTGAGAAAGAAGTTAAGTAAGTACAGGCTCCTAATTTTCACTGTTGTTTGTCTTTTCTAATAATATAGAGAACTTGTATTAAAAAAGAGAAAAAAATATACCACTGCACTCAAAAACCCCTTTAATGTAGATTCTGTTGAGAATACTTCTTAGCATTTCCAATGAATTATATTTTTTGGTTTTATTTTAAGATGAATAGAGAAATCTGCCATTATTTGTCTCACTTTTATTTTAGTATATATTTATTTTATGAATTCTTAAAAAGTAACTTAGACAAATATACATGAGCATGTGTGATGAAGACTACAAAGAAATAAGACAACATGTGCACTTTTCTGACAATCGTGAGTCTGGTGATAGAAGCCTCATTGTCAGAAGGTTGAAAAGTGTAATCAGTTTTTTAAGATTTTTTTTTATT
Organism: Carcinoscorpius rotundicauda; assembly: GCA_011833715.1. Taxonomy (NCBI): domain Eukaryota; kingdom Metazoa; phylum Arthropoda; class Merostomata; order Xiphosura; family Limulidae; genus Carcinoscorpius; species Carcinoscorpius rotundicauda. Next base: position 29,618,641 of record CM022399.1, on the reverse strand, counting down.
TGCAAATAAACTTGTTTTGGTATAGTTATTCATTTTAGTATTATGTATAAAGGATTTATAACAGCATATTGAAACTGTTTTGTAGCTTAACTACTTTGTTATTTCTGATGTTGCCACATTTGCCTGGTCATGTTTTTTCTGGTACCAGTATCTTGAAAATAGCCTTGCAGTATAGTTCATTGCAAAATGCTCTGTTATAATGCTTTCATGTACAAAGTACATGCACACATAATTTATTGAATTAAAAGCAGCAAGTTTTAATGCAATAGTTGTACATGAAATGAAAAAGAGATAAGGCCTTATAAATTCATATTGTCCTGAAAGGATTACTTGTTTACATGCCTTATGAGAGAGTGTCCTTTAAAACTGTTTTCTAACATAAAGCATTGTTTCAATAATTGTGAAATAAAAGTGCACAGGTTTTTTAAGACAGTTTATGCAAACTTTTCAAAGAAGAGTTATTTTATATTTATGAAAGAATGCACACCAAAAGTATTGTCAGAATATAATGTAATTAATGTTGTTGTTACAGCTTTAAACAAAGTGAATATTGTTGTACAGCCTTACAGTGAGAGCAGTCTGATTGTAAAATGGACTTTAAGTTGTGAAGCTGAGAAAAAAGTAATTAATAACTATATAGTATATTACTGTCGGTCAACATCAAACCACACTTGTCTTGGTGAGTATTTTTATGTTATCTTTTCCTGTTACTTTTAAAATATTCATTTCTTATGATGTGGATGGATAATGATCAGTTAAAAAACCCATAAGAAACAGTAGCGGTTTTTTGTTTGATTTTAAAAAAATGGCCATAAAAAATAAAAAGGGACCAAAACACTATTTACTAACTTTAAAATAACAGCCTTTCAAACTGTTAAGTCTTTAAATTCCTCCTCAAATCATTAAGCATGAAATTTACATTTAATGAAAGAAAATTTTTTTTTGTTTTAAGTATTTATGATTCTCCTATCTTTCTATTCACTTTGACATTTAATAATTTATTACTTTATATATTTTTTGTGTTAATTTTAATCATAAAGTTATGCTTCTGTTATTGGTTCTCTTTTGTGTAAATTGGAAAATTTAGCTCATACATTAAAAGACAAACAGTACTAATGTTATTTTGATTGTTCACCACCAGTTATAGAAGTGTAATTTGTGTACTATGACAGATATAGTATCATTTCTCTCGTGGACAAAACACAAGTCAGTTTTGTATCTGTTTACTCAGTTTAAAGACTTGACAGTGTATTTAAATGCTCATGGAAATTAGTAGATTTATGTATATGTATACTTCAAAACCTGAATAGTAATTACAATTCATTTCTCTTCAATAGAACCTTATGAATTGTTGAAAGTAAACAATCCTTATGCTGAAGAAATGATTCTAAGTAGTGGTTTACAGCCGTTCACAACTTACTCTGTCAAAGTTCAAACAGAAACTTTGAATGGCTTGTTAAGTGAATTCAGTTATACAGAACTTGCTACTACTGAAATGGGAAGTGAGTATTGTTTTCACTATTATTGGATTTTTAATATTTAATCAAGTTTCTCTAATTTTTCTATCTTCTCCATAGAAGGACAAGTAAGTAAATGCTATGCTGTGACGAAAATTTTCTTTGTTAAAGTAATAGTTGATGCTACATGTAGCATTGTTGTTCCAGATTAACAGTTGCCATTATTTTAATGCCTACTTCCTAAATTTTAATGTACTGTAGTTACAAGATTTATGATGAATGGTGCACTTGTGTGCCATTCTTGTTAAGTCAATAAAGTAATTATATATTTATGTCTAGCCAGTAATATAGTTTGGGACTTTATATAACTTGTAACACTGTAAAGATCTAGTTTATAACCATTAACAAAGTACAGGTGTGTTGTGTAACCAATGTATACTCTTATACATATCTTAAGCTTTTATGATCATTTAAGAAAAATGTTTCTTTCCAATCTATAATAATCTGTAAAACCATAAAATATTTTCAACATACTTAAGTTATAATAAGCACTAAACTTTCAAAAAATATTTATATCATAACTTTTAATTTTATTTTTTGATGAAAGAAAACTGACAAACCAACATGTATGTTAAAATACACTTATGAAACAGGAAAAAAGTTGCCTATTTAAATTACTGTTGAAAATCACGTTGTGTATCATGGCTGTAATTTTCTATTTTAAAATGAATTTTAAAACTTTATTTGCAGCTCCAACTGAACCTTTAAACCTTCATGGGACAACTAACTCCACAGCTATAAGTCTCAGTTGGGAAAGACCAGAACGATCAAATGGCATCTTAGACCATTACATTGTATGGTTTAATGAACATACCAAAAAAGTTGATCACTGTATGGAAAGTTGGTACTGCTCTATTGTTCTAGATGAAAATATAAAGAGTTTTACCAATTATTCAGTTAGTGTTCAGGCTTGTAATAAAAATTTATGTTCCAAGAATTCCAGCATCTTCTATGCTATGGTTGACATAAGAGGTGAGTTAAAGACGTTAACACTCGCATATTTGTTATAGAACTCCTTGTCTAGTTTTAAGTTTTATTTGAATGTTTTAATGCTTTCAGTTTCTCTTCCCTGGGTTATTTTCCACAAGTGATATAAAAAGCATAAGAACCAAGGGCATGAGAAGGGATTTAATAACTAGTCATTTGTTGTGATGTCAAATGACACCTACAATAGTTTAAGTTATAAAGTTACTAAAGTAATGACTTTATTTTATAATACACATGTTGAAAAATGGAAAGTTATGTTCTTGAGTTTTTGATTTTAGGATAATTTCTATTGTACTTTATTTCTTGGTTCAGGATCTTTTGAATATGTTTTAAGGGTAGATCTACTCGGATATGTTTCCCTTACTTGTGTTTTTTTTTCTGTACTTTCCATGTGCTTTTTTTATTTCTTGTACACTTTTGTAAGATATATTTTGAAAATTTTGATATGAAGACTATTATTGTGCACCTTTATCACATTAATGTTTTTCATGATCTACTCAACTGATTTTTAGATCAAATCAAACCTAGGGATTCCTACTCCAGTTACAGTCATGTGAAAAAGTTAGGACTCTCTATGAAAGCCTGTATATTTTTGTAACATTTCTGGATATATGGATATCTAATCTCAATTTTAACAACACTGAGAGATTACAGGAATATTCCTAAACAATTAAAACTGAAGAAAAGGCTTTTCAAGATTTTCTGTAAATGTAATTCTACAAAAATGCATATTCTAACTGAGGAAAAAGTTAAGATGCCCCCACATTTATTCCCACTTAAAATGGCTCAACTCACACATAGGTGTATCACACCAGGTGCACATGATTAGATGATCGTTGCTTACCATTTTGAATGAGACTTGCCCTATTTAACTTTCAGACATTTAGTTTGGTGTGCTCCTGAGTACCATGGTGAGAGCAAAAGAGCTGTCTATAGTCTTCAGAAAGAAAGTCGCTGCAGCTTACGAGTCTGGTAAGGGATACAAAAAGATTTTGAAATCAGCCATTCCACTGTCCGAAAAATAGTCAAAAAAGTGGAGGGCTTTCAAAACAACTGATAACATACCCAAGTCTGGTCATCCAAGCAAGTTCACCTTGAGAGCAGACTGCAAGATGCTAAAAGAGGTCTCCAAACACCCTAATGTGTCATCACAGGACCTACAGCAGGCTCTGGCTACTGTTGATGTGAAAGTGCATGCCTCTACAATCAGAAAGAGACTGCAAAAGTTTAACTTGCATGGGAGGTGTGCAAAGAGAAAACCTTTGCTCTCTAAGAGAAACATTAAAGCCAGACTGAAGTTTGCCATAGAGAATGTAGGCAAAGACCAGGACTTCTGGAATAATGTTCTTTGGACAGATGAGCCAAATTATTTGGACACCAGAACAGAGGACATGTTTGGCATAAACCAAATACAGCATTCCATGAAAAGAACCTTGTACCAGTTGTGAAGCATGGAGGTGGAAGTGTCATGGTTTGGGGCTGGTTTGCTGCAGCAGGACCTGGACAGCTCACAATCATAGAATCAACCATGAATTCTACTGTGTATCAGAGGGTGCATGAGAATCATGTGAGACCATCTGTAAGAAAATTAAAGCTGAAGCAGAATTGGACCCTGCAACACAACATTGATCCAAAACATACCAGTAAATCCACCAAGGACTGGCTGAAAACTTAGAAATGGAGAGTCCTGGAATGGCCAAGTCAAAGCCCAGATTTTAATCCTATTGAGATGCTGTGGGGTGACTTGAAACGGGCTGTACATGCAAGAAACCCCTTAAACATCTCACAGCTGAAAGAATTCTGCATTGAGGAGTAGGGTAAACTTTCTTCATACCGATGTCAGACTGGTAGATAGCTACAAGAAGCATCTCACTGCAGTTATTTCAGTTAAAGTGGGTAACACTAGCTATTAGAGGGTAGGGTGTCCTAACTTTTTCCTCAATTAGAATATGCATTTTTGTAGAATTACATTTACAGAAGATCTTGAAAAGTCTTTTCTTCAGTTTTAATTGTTTAGTTATATTCCTATAATCTCTCAGTATTGCAAAAATTGAGATTAAATATCTATATATCCAAAAATGTTACAAAAATACACAAGCTTTCATAGGGTGTCCTAACTTTTTTGCATGACTGTATGTACCTTGACTGAAGACAGCAGTCAATGTTATATACTTATATTTTACTTAGGACATTTTTGCTTGCACTATTAAGCTTTAAATGTGAATGTAATCTTCTAATTCAAGTAACTTTTATAGCTATGATGTAATGTTACAAAAGAATAATCAGTTGTTAATTTTATTATTTCACCATATATTCTTGAGTAAATACTTAAATATCTGAGAATTCTTATCCCAAATAACCCTTTTTGTGGAGGAGAATGTTATATTTATCCCCTCATGAATACAGGTGTATTGTTTTTCCCATTGTGGGTGCAAACAGAATAATTTAAAAAAACATATTAACTGTTTTTGGTACAAAGGTCGAGTGTCTCCTAAAGAGCATATGATTAAATTTTAGTAATTGGTTCACAAGTTAAGCTTCACTAAACTTGAAGTCAAGCACCCATATAACTCAAGTTTTCTCTTGATATTGATCAAATTTCATATAAAGAGTGATGGTTACACAAGGAGCAATGAACATTTGATGTTTTCATTCAAAAAGCATGAAATAGTAGCAGTGAAGATCAACTGCTTTCATCATAATGTTAGCAGATTGAGATTTTGATAAATGAACGAAACTTCCAAATAAATTCAAATACACAGAAGGAAGGATCTTTAAACTTAAATCTGCATTTTGAGAATGAGGAAATTCACTATGTAACACAAATTTTGTTCCTGGATAGTATGTGTTATTTCTCAATTGCTTATGTTGTAAAAGTTCAGAAAATGACCATTATTCCTCTCAAACTTTGCTTTTGTGACCTGGATAATGAAGTTAAGAAATTAACCTATTTTCTTTGTAAAAACGGGCAAATTTGCACATTTTCATTTACATAAGTTCTGAATAAAACAACATATGAATCAAGATTTACATGTATTTATACTAAAGTCATACAAAAATGTTTAGAAGTGAGTAGTTATTCAAGATTTGCAACTGTAATATAAATCCCTTTCACGTATCAGCCTCCAAATATATTTTCCAGATCATGTTTTCGTTATACGCTTCCAAGTCACAAAAGCAAAGTTTGAAGGGAAGAATAGGCCTTTTCCATTTACTTTAGGCATAAGCAATTGGGAAATAACACTTTCTGCCCAGGAACAAGAAAAAGTAAAAGTTTTGTTACATAGTTTTAAATGTTCTCCAATTTTAAACTTGAGCAGTAAAAATAAAAAATAAAGAACAAACCTCTCTAATTAACAGATCCTCTAAATTTGAAAACAAGACTTTTTTTTATCAGTTTTCTAGAGCATACTTCTCATTTTATAGTTTCATTGTATAGCCTCTCAACAACGGTGTTAGATTAGTCTTATTGCTGAGAAACCCTACATAAAAGTCATTGTTGGAATGCATTTTTACCAAAATATACTGACCTTTCAATATGTTAGAAGTTGTTATTATAAGGAACCCCTCATTTCTGTGTGGTTTTTTGCTAGTTTGTTTCAGAAAAATGTGCACACATGCACGTGGACAAGTAATAATACTTTGGTGTATCCACTCAAGGTACACGTAGTATAGATGCAAAATTTCAGGATTATAGTTTTTTTCCTGTTGGTGTTATGGCAGTTGCATTTACAGACCTCCCCACACACACACTTCTGTTGTTATGGATGAACTCTTAAAATTCATAAGGAATGGTTACTTTAGTGCCTGCACAATGTTAAAATGAATGTATTGATATCCCTAAAATATCCATCTGAAAGTGAATTAAGACGTAATAGACAGTAAGCCTTATAACTGACGATTTTTTTATTTTTTTTGAAATAAGCAACATAATGGTGAAGAATTACGTCGTGAAGTATAAGTTATTGGATTGGAATCTGTGTAAAATTACATTGAAAATCTTGTGAACTTAACTACAGCATTAAGTCATGTCAGTGAAGAACTGAAGAGTTTATAAAATGAAATGTTAAGTGTTTAAGTGCTCATTGTTTCATATCAATGTATTGTGCATTGTGTATGTTTTGTTTGATAATATGAATTATATATTCATGTAAAGTTTAGTATATTATTATTATGTAGCAGTAACAAATCTCTAAATTTGGATATACATTTTTACTGTAAATTTTGTAATAACTTAACCTCTAAACAAAACAATTGACAGACTACATTTATTATTTGCTACTTCATGTTTGTGATGGCTCTAAATAATGAATAATGAACAAAAATATCCCTAAAGCTTCATTATAACTGTACTTAACTGTATTTCATTTTAAACAACTTTCATGAGAATATTGAAGAACACAACTGCAGGTGTAAATCTTTAAAAGTTTAATTTTTAATATATTTTTTTTATTTTTCTTTATTAAAATTAAAAAGAATAAAAAAAGGTTACTAACAAGAGTGTCAAATTAAATTTTACTGTATTTGAACAGTTCCTTTCACATTTAAGTAGTTATTTCGATATCATGTCTTTACTTACAGCACCCGGAGTGATGAATGAACCAGTAATAGAAATCTTGAACACATCAACTGTGTATTTGCGTTGGGTCCCTCCAGATGAACCTAATGGTCCAATTGATTTGTATATGTTATATGTTAGCACAGGAAATGCCACAGATCCAGGAAACAAAGTGTATAATATCTCAAACATTTCTGGTTCTGACACTTCTACCTATTTCTGGCCAAATTGCGGGGAATCTGATAGTAGTAAAGTGTTTACTTTTAGAATTCAAGCAGTCAACATTAAGAACCAGAGCTTACTCAAGAGCCCCCTCAGTAATGAAATAGAATCCAGACTGTGTGGACCAAAGGGTAATACATTTTTTCAGTGTATTCACCTCATTTAATTACTTATTGATTTTACAATTTGAATACATTTTTTTTCATTCTACCATGGGAGTTGCAAATCTCATTATTTGCTACCTTTACTGTACTTTTTTTATCATGTTATTTAATTTAATTAAATTCACTTTTGTATAAATGCTGGAACTGAAGTAATTTTTTTTCATTAGATAAATTGCTCGTTTTTAAAAACAATTTTTTAAAAATAAAAACTTGTATAAAATTTAACAGAAACTATAGAAAATTACTTTCAGCCAAAATACCCAGTAACAAAACACACAATGATGAAATAATTTTCAGTTTAGTGGCAATATGAAAATAAATTTTGTAAATGTCAAAATTGATCTCCTATTTTTCGGCCACTAGAATTATTATAAGTACCAAGCATAGCTAGGTGGTCAAGACACTCAATTTGTAATCTAAGGTTTCCAGGTTCGAATTCCTGTCACACCAAACATGCTCACCCTAAATTAGGGATGGCTACTGCAGATAGCCCTTGAGTAGCTTTGAGTGGAATTAAAAAAAACAAACAAAATCACACAACCCAATTAAAAACATATATTTCAATTTTATTGGTAAATTTTATTTTATAAATAAAAAAATTCAGTTACAGAACAAGGTATATAGTTGTTTCAATTTAAATTCTAAGCCTCTAAAATCTACTTTACTAGAGTTATTAAGAGGAACTGCTAACTAAAATGTTATGCAATTTTGTAATGTGTTTGATTATAGAAATGCACCTATGGACTGTGTTGCAATACCATAAGTTGGTTACCATTCTGACAGAAAGTGGTAACAAAAACACTGAACATATTGAACAAACATTAAAGTATTTAAAATAATAACAAGGTTTGATATACAAGTAATATTTTCAGTGTAAATCATATTTAGTTATAACTCACACTGTAATTTCCCAAATACAAAATGGAATTGGCATATTTATATATTGATGCCTTATTTTGGTGAGGTCATTATATGGATTATAGTGCTGTACAAAGGTTACAAGACATTTATGGTAACACTTACTTGCAAAAGCTTAAAATAGTTGTATGCAAATTCAAGCAACAAATATCACAGTGTCATCATCTGGTGCCTGCAGATATTAAAAACATTCTCATTTCCTATTTTGTGCCTCTGTAAAAAATGCATGTCTCATAAGTCTCAGTTCTTAATCTGTTTTATAATAGTTCAGGTTAGATCATTTTTCTTCACATGATTTGTTCTGGTAAAATGAAATTGCATTTTATTGTATTGCAAAAGCAAAAAGACATTGATGCATTTGATAACCATGTACTTAAAATATTACATTTATAAATGGAAACTTAAATGATTCACACACTTGTTATGATACAGTAAGAAAATATTGACCCTCACTTTCTACATACTGTTATTTATGTTCAACAGTTGTTTAAAAACATTATCTTTGATTTATCAGATACATTTAATAACTATTTTTGACTTGCCATCTTTGTTTGTTTGTTTTTTTCTTTTGTGCTGCTAATAACAAACACTGAATATTGAAATTTATTAAGTGATAAAGTGAGACCAACTGGAGAAATAAACTTAATTAGGTTATTGGTATTTCAAAGCCAGTGATTCACTTAACTGTAGACTTGCTTTGTTTAAATACCTTTTGGCATTTGTTCAAGCAATACTATAATAACAAATTATACAAATATTTCTGTTATACATTAAACAAACCTTACTAGCTTACATGGTTTCACACTACAAACTGTTCATTTTAATTGACTGATTAACTTTTATATTGAATTAAAATAAAAGAAATTGTAAGATAAATTTAAAAAAGTTAAAGAAGTCACTAATTTGTTAAAATTTTGGGTTTGTTCTATTGTGTTGTATATTCAGCAGAAATAAAAGTGAAGTGATGCATCTGAACTAAAAGCGACAAGGGAAGAAACTGTTTGATCAAATTATGTGTACAAATAGTATTAAAAAATAAAGTATTGAGAGTAAGTTACTTGTAAGAATCAGTTAATACTGAACTTCTAATATGACATGAAAATTTCAAATCTCCATTGAGTAAATTAATGTTGTCTAAAATTAGATTAAATAACAGCCCTTTTTAAAACATTTTCAGTGGTTTGCCCAGAAAATCACTTGCACTTTGCTTATAAAAATTTGCAGTTGCTTGTGATGAAACACTCAATTTTATCTTTAGTTGATTTCTTGTAACTGTTTCTCTTTTTTAAATGTTAAGTATTTTAATATCAAATTCAATTGCACATGTTTATTTCAGGACCTGAAGCAATATTGGTAATTGGTATAATTGGTGGTAGCTGTCTTGGCCTTATTTTGTTGGTGTTCGTGTTATATGCTGTAGTGAGATGGTGAGAACCAATTGTCTATCATATGATTAAATATATCATTTCAGATAATCAAGTAAAATTATGTAAATGAGTTTCCAGAATGTATAAAACATTAATATGTATTTAATGTTAAATATGACTTGTATTTAAACATTTCAAGGTTTAATACATGACAGATAGAGATCCTTTATTTATTGTAACTATGAGATTTTATTAAAACATTTCATGTAGGATGAAGAGGAAGGTTGACTGGATGAATAAGATTAAAGTCCAGTTACCCAGTGGACTGGATGCACCACACCCGGTAGGCTACTGTTACCCATTTCAAGTAAATAGAAGTGTTAATAAAAACATTATAAAAGGCAGAAGTACTCAATGTAGTTTTGAGTGTTCAGACATGCATTTGTCCCTTATGAAACTGTACATATGACTGAACAGTCAGTCAAAATCTGTGTATTTTTTAATTATTAATTACTATTTGGAACAAATGAACTTAAATTTTAATTAATCAATAAAGTAGGTAGAAGATGGTTACACTGGAAAAGTTTACTATGAGCAGTTTACTGAAATATTATGAGATAGAAGTAGGTTAAAATGTGTGTTTCTTTAAATACAAAGCTGTTAAGAACACTTAAGTTAAAAATGTGATTTAGTTACAAATATGGGTATTTTGGGTTTGATCTCTAACAGATCCAGCACAGTTAGCTTGAACTTTGCTCTTAACAACAGACAAACATTATTTCTACAATACTGAAGTGAGTTATTTGCACTGGGCTGTAATACAAGTTATGTTCTAGAAAGTGCATGTAATATATAAATAATAGCTAAATTTTTCTCTTCACTTACCATCTGTTTATACTTTATACATTTTAATCTTAAAGAATTTATTGCTGTTAATCCAATCCATCTTTCTCAACAGAATACATTCAGTGACTGTCAGAAGCTTAAAAAGGACCTGATCAGAAGTGACAGTTATCCTAACAAGAGTCCTATATTTGACCATATTGGCTTATTTTCTGATGTAGCCGGTTTTACAGAAAGACAAGGGTCACTAAATTCACACTGTAGCAGTTCTTCAACCGATGAAGTATGTATGTGCGTGTGTGTCTTTGTGTAGGAATGGCTTGTTTGTTTGTGTTTTTTGTCTTGGAGTCAATTTCAAGATTATGCATTTTTGTAGAAAGCTGCAAAAATAGCAGCATATTTAAAAAAAAATTAGCTTTAATCAAAAACATCTTATTAGTGTTCATTCTGTTGCTGAATGGAGAATTTTGGTAATATTTATGAATATTTCTTATTTACAATTGGAAACTGCTGTATAATATTTGGGAAGTGAAAGTACTTTTTATCAAATACAAAATTTAAATATATTTTTTTAAATTTTAAGATAAGTAGTAATATGTTTGTCTTCATTATTTACTGTCTTGCTTTTAGTCTCTTTCTCTCTCTGAGAAAATATATAAAGTGTTAAAGGTAGTATCATTTTTTCTCAGTTTCTTTTAGGAGCAGAAATGAGAATTTTTTTTATATATTCAGCTAAAAGTATGTTTAATATTTATAGCTTCTGCAGAAGAAGGCAGGGCTCTGTGACACATATAGAACAAAACACAAAAACAAGACTGACTTGACTTTGCAAGATGATCATGAAAGTATTATTAACCACACTCATCTCTCATCAGACTCTGGAACAGAAATTGATATCCTGCCACCCATTTCTTTCAGAGGAGATCCTTCTGAAGTAACTGACAAAATGCTCCTGTCTTGTTCTCAACCGAGTCTCCCTAATTCAGAAGAAATTCAATATGCTGATAGTAGGGATTCAGGTTTGGATCATGATCATATTGATGATAAAAGAAAGGGGTTCCATCACTCCCAAAGTGATGTTCAACAACCCTACAGCAGATTTAGTCAAGATACTGGGTACACTTCGTTTCCAAATCAAAACAATAATTTAACTTTGAGCCGTCATCTTGCTGTCAGTGAGCCCTCTGTTCATGGTGAGGAGGAAGAAGTTCAAGTTGTCCCTTACTACTTAAGATTTGGTTTAGCCAAAAGTGTTGGAAATATCATTGAAGCAAACAGAAACCCACCACTTATCCTGGATGAAGATCATCCAGGTGCAGTAAGCTACTCTAAATTTGGTGTGATGCACCCTATGAATCAAGGCAGAGAAAGAAATCAAACAGCTAATTTAGTTTCAGATTATTCTAAATCTTTCCCTGTTTCCCAAAGAAATCCCCGGAACTATGCAAGTAACCCAAACCAACCTGTATCTAAAGGCTATGTTAGTGTGAACCAGGTTAAAAACTTTGCAGTTCCAAATGACATGGATAAACCTAATAACTCAGGTTTGTATTTAAAGTTTGGAGTTGACACAGAAGTTCCAGAATCTTTCCCTGCTTCATCTGGCTATGTTTGTGTACAGAGTAACTTCGGCTCACGATCTCTACCAGAAATAGACAAAGGTACCAGATTTGGATTAGACATGGTACTTGAATTTGATGATAAATCTTCAAATCTAAAGATAACAGGAAATGATGAAAGTTTGCTCAAGCCAAGCACAGATTGTCTTGACTGTGAAGCATCAGAATCAATCCCACCAGAGAATAGTAATGATAGTGGTATCAAGTCATCAACACCACTCTTGGATGAAGATAATCTCAGTAGTAAAAATAATATGAAACAATTAAGTGGTATCTTTTCAGCTGAAGGGTATATACAGTGTAAAATTCCTCAGTACAGTGGAGTAAATGAACATGTTGAAGAGTTGGATTCAGAAACTCCAGATTGGATGAGAACACTTAATGAAACAACTAATACAGTCAGAACTTCTAATGTTCATGAGAAGAATTCTGACTATGTGCCACACTTTCATCCTCATCACTTACCAAGTGAGGTGCCTCTCAAGAACTTTTCTGATAATTCCACAAATAATGGATATGTACCTTGGGGGGATTCTGTTAAAAATAAGTGTGATGAGAAAGATAAAAGTACAGAATTAGTAGTTGGTGTGGATGATGGTATCAAAGAGACAACTACCTTTTGTGATTTAATGATTTAAAAAACAATATTTGAATGAAAATGGTTTGAACATTTTGTGAGCATTTCTCATACTTGAATGCTTTATCATATGAAAAATTTCAGCCACTGCATGGTTGAAGTTGAAAACCTACAGACTGCCAGAAACCACAAGAGTAACATTAATGATTGATACAAACAGTTTTTGTAATTTATAGCAAGATAGTGTTCTCAAAGATATTATGCTTTACTAGCATATTCAACAACTTCTAAGTGTTGACAGACTGTGGAGAAAGGCAGATTAATGTGTGGGTTGAGCAGATCTAATGTATTTAAATATAAGGTAATTTTATATGTGGTGTATAAAACATGGTTTCAATATATTTTGTTTGAATTATACCTGTGAGAAAGTAATATTTTGTAAGAATTAAATGTGTAAGACGTACAGCAATTCAAGTTGATGAATTGATAATTGTTTTAAGTTTTCGGATTAGTTGCTATACATAGGAACTGATGAATAAAACTTATTAGCTCTTGTCTGAGCTATTTTTTTTATTTTGCTTGTCTTTGTAATATTATAATTAGTAAATATATTTATGCTTTCAAATTGCATGTTTTTAACATAATCTTGTAGAGATAGTGCCAAAGTGGCTACTCACTACCACGGATTAAAGTTTGTGCATAATTTTAAAACTCAGTTTTTATTGAAGGTTATAATTTATTTCTTCACAGAACAGGTTAGCAGAAAGATTATTTGATAAAATATTCAATGGATTGATCCCACATTGGAGAATTAATTTTGAATATGATGCCAGTTTTTACAATGTGTATCTACAAATGGCAGGTTTTTAGTAATATGTACAAGTCTGTCGTACACAATCAGATGTGTCACAAAATTGGTTTTACTAAAGCTATGTCTGTGAATTGTTAGCATTAGTCTGGGTCATACAGTGACAAGTCTGAGTGCAAGGAGTGGTATTCATCTCTAGAATTAAAATGTTTGTCTATTGCATGTTACATATTTTATTATAAATATTTGGTAACTTTAACATCAAATACTGAATACCATGTTGATTGGCACTCTGTAACAGGTTGTGCCTTGCACACTTTGACTCTCACTCATGAAAATGAATAACGGATATACTGTTAGTTACGTATTTATTAAATCGAAGAAAGAACAACCAAGGTACACAATATTTAGTTATACATTAATTTCGTTTTACAAAGTAAATAAAGTGAAAGCTACTTGGATTCTACTTTAAAGGACACACAGTAAAATTGATGTTTCATTTATAGAAATATTGTCAAATGAGAAAAAAACGTTGAATTTTGATAATACTTTTTTCGTGGAAAGTACAGAAGTGGTTGTTTTAATCACAAAGATTTTGAGATGTAGGAAAGAAGTGATAATCAAATCGTTGATTTGATTTGACTGGTTTTTAGCCTTTTATTTCTCTTGGGCCTACTGCTTTTGGGGTAGTAATAATAAAGTGAATTCTCTTAGTTTGATATGACCCTCTAATTTCAGTTTTTTTTCCTTAAGCATATGTGAATTCCTCTAAATAAAGGAAATATGTTCCTACACAAAGAATATTTGAATTTTCAACTGGCAGTGATATCTCATTAAAGGAGGACATCCACTTATTTTGGGGTTTGTATATTTTATAATGTAAATATATCAGTGTGTTTATTTTTAATGCAACACTTTTCTTCCTGTGTAAAATGTGATAATTTAAACTGAACATTTTGTTTGATATAGTAGTGATTGTTTTTCTTTAATAAAAAGAAATTAAATAGAAAGTAAGGTGTTTTACTTTGAAGTTATATTTTCTTAAATCAACTAGATCTGTGTCACTGAACTATTTTGTATTGAATCTTTTTTTGTATGTTAATAACTTTTTATACGTTCTTAAAGTGGTATTTTTAAAGTGCTTTATGCAATATAAAATAAGAAAATATGTTAACTCCAATTTTTGGTATAACTTGGGAAGGTGAAATAAATATTATTGAGTGTCTGGAATTTTTCAACTTGTAATTTCATAAGGTATGTTAGGGGGAAAATTATTGCTAATATTTGTTTCTTTACAGAACTATTCCAGTGTAAATTATAATGAGCGTTTCCACAGAGGCCTTAAGTTTAATTAGAATGTTGTCACCACATTTTCTTTGTCACTGGATCATGGCACACTTCACCAGTTAACTTGATTGTTATTTCAAGTACAGTTTGTGCAATTCTGTTTTGGGGCAGGGATATACATCTTAGTTCAATGGCAGATGCATTAAAATTTCTTTACCTATAAACTTGTCTTGTTTCTTTACTAGGTATATGTTTATTTAGCTCATTGAATGCAAGTCAGACTGGTCAGTGGTTACTTTTAAAGCTGTGTAAAAAAAACAACAATAAACAGGAGAGCTAAGTCATAAAAATGTTTTTGAGAACTGATAGCTAATAAATAGCAGAAAGAGAGTCATGGGCACTTGCCACTTAAAAGAAAAAAAGGGAAACCTGATTCTTTCACTATTTATTCAGTATATATATGAACTTTTTATTTACCTCACAATTTAATACTGCTTTGCCTCTTTGAACAAATGTCTGTAGACACCCATGGGGAGAGTAATATCGATAAGGTTTACGTGATTTTTAGACATTCCAACTGGTAAATAGCAGAAGTAATAATAAAATCTATGTACTGAATCGAATTTTGGAAACTATATGCGAAAAATATGGGTAATCCAAGTGACCAGAAATGACTGTGATAAATGAATGTTTATATCTAGGACAAGTGACCTGAACAGAACAAACATGTTTTTACTGCTGTCATTATAAGTACTATTTGAATATAAGTTTTAAGTGAACATACGTCATGTTTCTTAATGTTTTAGCCTAACGAAATTACTTTACATGTAAATCCATAGACTGTAGACACTTGTGCAACACGTTTTTGCTTAACATTCTTCACTAAAAAAGTTAAACAGTCATTATTGTATCCTTAAGTGCGAGGCTAACGAAACAGTCGTCAGATATTACAAAAAAAAAGTACTTTTGTGTATTCTGTATGTGATTAGAAGAGTAACTATAACTTGTTTATTATATGCAGAAGTGTAAACCACGTGTAATTATATATTAACTTCAAGAAATCGTCCATTATACTAGATATTTAAAACAACTGTTCAAAAAGCTTTCTTAAATTCACCTGTGGACTTAAACACTGATAATCAAGTTTCTATATCCGCAGTGGACATGGCTTTGTGCTTAAGTTAAACAAATGAACTAAAATTAAAATCATAATTTAACACTTTAATATTTTCATTTAGTTTTTTCTGGTGGAGTTTGTTTTTTTAAATCCGCAATTTTGATGTTACATTTAATTCTTACATACCAAAGACTTTTCTATTATTTTATAATCATGTTACCCACCTTTAAGTTTTTTGTCTCTACAATTTAAATCTTTTTTCTAATTTACAAACTGTGTTAAGAGAAATGACTCAATATAATTTATCAGCACTGTGTCTAGAATAAGACGTGCTCTTTCTTCATTTTTCTGAACGTTTTTAAACTCAAATTATTCAGTTATTTAATTTTGATTTTTGATATGGTTTTAAAATGGGATCAGTAATAATGTATTGCAATAACTGCTGCTTAAGCATAACAATCATTGATAATTATAATCACACAAACACGTTGTAATAACAATCATTGATAATTATAATCACACAAACACGTTGTAATAACAATCATTGATAATTATAATCACACAAACACGTTGTAATAACAATCATTGATAATTATAATCACACAAACACGTTGTAATAACAATCATTGATAATTATAATCACACAAAAACGTTGAAGTAAACAAATTTAAAACTTTTTTTCTTTTACAACGGAAAGCTTATAACTGATGATGGTTAGAAACACTAACGCACCTTTTATCGCATGAGTGGACCTCCGCTGGTACAGCGGTAAGTCTACGAACTTACGAAGCTAAAATCAGGGGTTCAGTTACCCTCAAGGGGCTCAATAGATATCCCAATGTGGCTTTGTTATAAAACACACACACACACAACGACCTTTAAAAACTTGATGTTAATTAAAATTTCTGTGTAACTATGAATTAGACATCATTCTTAATTTCGTGAGCCAGTCACTTCGAATAAACCAAGAGATATATTTCGAGACGAATAGACTTACACTTCATTTTCTACACATCTATAAAATAATTATTGCCAATGACAGTTAATGAGGGATTATTTTAGAACCATTTTGCCGTTGACTAGTTCCATGCGGTACCGTAAAGTATTCACCACGTTTTAGTCTGGTGCGTTATGAAAGATGAAGTCGATCGCTTAGCGTTGGTGTTAGGGTGCTGTTGATTGTGTACTTCACTTCTGATCAATAGTTCAAAACTATAAATGGCAACAGATTGTCTTAGTAAATGTGTTATGGACGTAAGTACAATTCGAACCACCTGAACGTTTTGTTTTGAAATGGGTGTTTGAGAGCACATTTAACACTATGTAATTATAGGATGCTTAAAGTATATTTGACTTTTTCTTCCTTTATTAACCAGTCTCCTAGTGACACAGCATGTGTCCGCATAGATAGCTAACTTATTGTGCAGCTTTGTGTTTGATTCAAAGCAACAAAAAACTTTATTCACCCTATGATTAATGTGTTCGAAAAGAGGTATGGCATGGCAGGGCCGGATTAAGGACAACTGGGGCCTAAGCACAGCCCAACAATGGTGCTCCCTCGGCCCCTCCATTGCTTAACTGACAAGACATTAAGACTCAATAAGTATTGAAAGTAGAATAAAAGTTTGAAAATTTATAACTCTACGGTTTTCTTTCAGGGCAGATTCTACAACTATATTAAATAAAAATTTTATTTATTTAACAGATTAGGCATGGATCAAAATCAAGCAATGACCAAGGCCTTTTATTTAGAAATAATGAGGAAAAACACTTCTTTAATTAATGATAATTTAAAATAACTATTTTTACTGTATATTTGTTTTCACTCTAAATTAACACTTCTCACTTTGATGTTCGCAAATTTTCACATTGATGTTAACAAAAATGAAAAAAAAGTTACTCGAAATCCTTTTATACATGCAAAAACGGCTAGTTTGGGTTGAGAAAATATTTTACATAGAAGAGCGAACAACGTTTCGACCTTCTTAGGTCATCGTCAGGTTCACAACGAAAGAGGTAACTGACCGGAAGCTGACCACATTTTTGGAAGGGGTTGTGTAACTGAGTGTTGGAATGTAGAGGGCGGTGTTAAATGTTTGAATATATAATTTTATTTTATTAATATAGGTATAAAGGCGTTTTTTTATATTGATTTATTTTTGGTTTAAGTTGTATAAGTAAGGCTTCTTTAATTTTACGTTTGTTTAAGTTTGTTTCTTTGTTTAGTATTTGAGTGTTTTCTATGGTTATGTTGTGTTTATTTGACTTGCAGTGTAACATCTAACACCGCCCTCTACATTCCGACACTCAGTTACACAATCCCTTCGAAACATGTGGTCAGCTTCCTCTTTGTTTGTGAACCTGACGATGACCTAAAAAGGTCGAAACGTTGTTCGCTCTTCCATGTAAAATATTTTCTCAACCCAAACGAGACGTTTTTGCATATATATTTCTCTACAAGTCGGTTTTTTCGACATCACTGATCAAAATCCTTTTATTCAAAAAAATTATCACTTTGATGTTACCAATTTCTCACTTTGAACTTAAAACCCTGTAAATAAATTATTTATTTATATCTTAATGTTTATTTAAATTTAAAAAAGTTTTCTTCTAGATTTTTTAATCGCAAAGTCTTTAATTCAACTCCTCAAAACTTATTTGGCGTAACAAATCTGCTTCTAGACTTAACAGAGACAAGGCTTCCACCCTGTCTTGTTGCATAGTTGTTCTTTTGGGATTTTTAATATGCTTGGGTTGAGAAAATGAACGCTCAGCTGTGACCATGAATGTTAAAAATAAACGCAATGCAATGTCTATGTCTGGAATGCACACCTAATTTTGTCTTCTGGAATTATTTTATAAAGTTCAGCATGACTGAATCTGGTTTTTGTTGCACTGAACTCATGAAGTACATATGAGTGAAACCGCTGAAGCTCGGTAGAGAAATTAGTGCTCACATATTCTGGGTAAGCATCAATTAGCTTTAGGGAAAACTGAGAGTACCTTTTAGTTTCAGCAGATGAAGTGACATCATTTGGTACATTACTTAGGAAAGAAAATATATTTGCTATTTCTTTGTATGCCTCCCTTCTTCTTCTCATCTGGGTTTATAGTTTGTTAACAATTGTATAGAAGGTGGTGATATGAAATTTATCTCTGGCATTCAGATCTACTTCTTGTGCATCTCCGTCATTGAGTACCTTCTTTCTGAGACGTTTGCGAGTTTGAGCTGCATTGTAATAAACAACTGGTAGTATTTCTTTTGTCACTGCTTCAGAACTTTCAAAGTCATCCCTTAAAGTGCATAGTTGTTCAACTAATGACCCGTACAGATCTGTACATATTTTTAAGTTCACATTTTCATTTCGTAGAACTTGACTTGCTTTATGAAACTTTTGCAAACTCTCATCCCATACGATCAAAATAAAAACAAATTATACCTCTTGCATCTTATTTGCAATATGGTCTGCTTCTCTTTTAGCATCTCCCTTTTGTGACTGGCCTTCAACTAAACATTCTAAAGCTTCCAAAATCTTAAAAAAAGACTTCAAAATTTCTGTTATTACCACATGTGCCTCCCATCTGGTATCAGAGAGGAATTTTAACACACTTTCGTTTACGAGACAAACTTTAAGAATTTTCCACCGGCTAGTTGAGGCTGAAAAAATGTATAAAGTAAATGAACTGTAGAGAAAAAATAACTGCTACTTGACAACAGTCAACAGCACTTCGGCCTACCAGATTTAGTGAATTGGCTGCACAGAGCACATATATGGCAAACGTTTATTCTAAAATATTTTGCTGCGCCCCCTTATTACGCCGAGACATGTTAGCAGCGTTGTCGTAAGACTAACCCCTACATTTTGAAAACTTCAGTATTGCAATACCTGGTTTGTCATTTTCTCAAAGCCTTTTTAGTTGGTTCCTTTTTCCCAGTTTTTCTTTTGTACACCGTTTAATTTGAACACGTTTCATCTTGCAGCCTGAAAAAATACAAAAACAAAAATTTTAAAAACAAAAAGAATATGGATTATATATAGTTATAATGATTAGAAAAACACAAATACATAAAGAAAAACGTTAGTAAGACCGTCAAATGTACTAAATTCTTGGTCTACATTTAGACAAAGATAGTCAGAAAGTCATCCTAGGACCTAGATCCACCAGCATATAAACATGAATTCATAAATACCTTTATTGATTTGATGCATTGTGATTAGCTGTAAACCATTCGAGACTGGCTTCAATCCATTTTAAGAGAGTTTTCAGTCACTTCAAAAGTTTCATTAAGGTTGTTGTTATGGTAGCTATATGCAAGAAGTAATGTCAGTGGTAATTTACAAATCCATTGTGAGTCAAAAAGCACTCCAAAACAATTTGGCTCAACAACACATCCTGTTGTAGCCTATATACACAGTGATCATTCTGTACTGGTACGCATACATAACATATAATCAATTGTAAACTGTATTGGACACTGAACTACTAAATAGTGGGTTAGGCCTGGGCTAGAGAACCTTAATCTTAAACAAATATCTGGAGAATGAGTTGTAACCTCAACTTTGAGCTCAGGTTTGACCTGGGTACTTTAGTTGAACCAACACACCATACATCAACAAAATAGGCATATGTTTAAAACTTTATCTGCATGCCTGGATTCGAAGGCAATTCAAAATGAATCTTAAATTAGAAATAGTTCACCTCATTATTCCAGTCTACAGCAGTTTCCAGTGTACTTACACAAAACTAGTTACAGTATTTAGACTTAATGTTATTGCCACTCAGTTCTCAGATAACAACACAAACGTTAGGCCTAATGCTAATACATTGCAACTGATGCCGCGAACGTTAAGCCTATTACTCAGTATTAACCTTGCTCACATGAATTTAGTCAATTCTTGCACTTTTTCAAATAATCCTAAACTGACTATGTTGATTTTTCGGTTCTTTACAGTATATATCTATGACCACGGTGCCACAGTACTCTACTACTAGTAGTACTATAGTGTATACATAACGTTAAGAATCATGTTCTCGTACATATAAAGTCTTACGCAATTTGACCTACAAGGTCGAATTATCGCCTTTAAATTACTCCGATCAGTCAATTGTGTTGCCAGCTTCTCAGAAATGTAATAAAACACATACTGATCTGAATTCATAGTCGCAAACTAGTTGAATTACACCTAAAAGTTCATCGTCGTTGTCTCTGTTTCTGTCTCGAATTGTTCGTACGTCTCATAAAAAATATTACCAGAGGGCCGGACCGGGTCAGGGCAATCTGAGGTCACGATAGGATTAAGGAAGAAGTAAAAAGAATATAATTGTGATCTCCATTTTTGTGTATAAAAATGACATATTTGACAAAAGTTTGTTGGCTATTTATGAATGGGGATAAAAACAAGGGTGCCTTTAATCACATTTAAGACCGGGCACCCTTGTATTTATCCCTTAAGTAAATCTCAGCTTTAGACCTATTATTACATAATCACAAGGGATTATGCCCAAATACTCTTGTTGGTTACATGTAATCTATAAACGGTGGCGTTACTACAGTGGAATTCCTTTCTATTTTTTTTCGATAAGATAAATTTCAAAACATGTACACACACAAAGGAGTTTTTTTGTGTGTTTTTTACAGCAAGTTGTTTGAAGCCAAAAAAATTACGCTTCAGAAAAGCTTCAGTGAAAAATGCACTTATAAAAATAGTACAAAACACACATGAATAATTCAATACTAACACAAATAAAACTAAAACTAACAAGACAATAACCCAAACATAATGTACGAAAACAGAAGCCAAAAATAATATAAAACTAGCCACGCCTCTATACAAGTGTCACTATTTCGTTTGACTTGTGTTTCTGTGGTATAATATTTTTAGTTTTCTGTAGATATGACTGAATAAAGCAGCAAAAGGTGAAACAAAACAGTTCCACAACCTATAATTTCTTATAAATAGTCATAACAGAAGGAATGATTGAGAAAATATTTCATCTTCAATGTCATACATCAAAACCTACGATCATTTTTTATTTGAAGTTTTATCAATATTTTGTACTGCTCTTTGCAGTCATCTTTCGCAAATCAATGACTTTTTACTTCAGATACATAGTCTAGTAGTTTTTCGAAACTTCAATCATTCACCGAGCGAAAGAAAATTTGTTTTTTTTAACAATGCAGATTAAAGTTGAACACGGTAGGTAAATACAATTACAAAAAAAAATCGACTTAAGTTTAGAGTGGCAGTGAAAGAGTTAAGGGCATGATAGCTAGATGGAAAACTCTGTGGTACCCTAAGCACGTGCTTATTTTGCTTAATGGTAAATCCAGGGCAATTGTGAGGGCGTTATTATGTTACGGTCAATCCTACTATTCATTGGTAAAATAGTAGCCCAAGAGTAGTCTTACAGTGCTTAATTATGGACGGCTAACGCAGATAGACCTCATGTCACTTAGTGCGAAATAAGAAAAAAAACAAAAACTTAGTTGTTCATGTTTCTTCCAGCTACACTAAATGAATGAGTTTTACAACTTAGATTATTCAGTATTCTGGTCGTTCGTAATTATATTTTCATCTGATAATTATTTTACATTAATATGGTTATATTTTTAGTCTGAAAGTAAATATTTGACCAAAAGATTGATTATGCTATGTCGTAAGAAGCATTAATATTAGGGTACAAAGAAATATATCAATTGGGAATTAATGAACACAAATATGAAACTATTGTATCTTTCACATGTAGCGCGTAATAGCTTAAGTGAAAACAATAAATTCAAATACTGCATCTTGGTTTTTAATTTATATGTTGAAGATGATGAAAACGAAATTTTTCATTCAATTAATCGAAAACCACCTGAAATTTGAGAATACAAGAATAAAAAACTTATAAAAATAAACAATATAATAAATAAATAATTTACACATTTTGGTGAGGATATATTCTTGATATTACACAAAGGTTTGTTTGTTTTTTGTTTTTGAATTTTGCACAAAGCTACTCAAAAGTAGCTTTGTGCAAAATTAGCCGTCCCTAATTTAGTAGTGTAAGACTAGAGGGAAGGCAGCTAGTCATCACCACCCACCGCAAATTCTTAGGTTACTCTTTTACCAACGAATAATTGGATTGACCGTTACTTTGTAATGACCCCAAGGCTGAAAGGGCGAGCATGTTTAGCGCAACGGGGATGTGAACCCGCGACCCTCAGATTACGAGTCGCACGCCTTAACACGCTTGGCCATGCCGGCCTGAAATTATACAAAGGATTAATTTGTCCATATAACTGACTTCATCCAGTATCTCTGTTGTGAAACCAGTTTACTAAATACAATATCTGTAGTCGCTTTACTCTTACAAGAAGCGTTCAAGTTTACTTCAAGCTTTCAGAATATAGATTTATTAAGAATGTCAATATTTAAAGAAAAATGTTTACTTCTACTTACTTATTCAAGAATTTCTGCTTCCAAAATTTATGTCGGTAAAAGTACAGTGTAGTTATTTATTTATTAGTAGCTCGGATGGGCTTGCTTTTGTTGACAAAGTAGCTCAATATTTGGAGTTATGGCTGTTACCTGTAAGCACAAATCATCTTTAATATTAAGCCTGTTTCTAAATTTGGTCTTTGTAGCTGTATACAGTGAAAACATTTGCTCACAAAGATATGTTGTCGGAATCGAATTGGAAAACACATCAAATTTTTCAAAACTCTGTTACTTATTTTAGGGTATTCCATAGCCATTTGAATCTAAAATTGTGTAATTTCTTCCTGCTGAAATATTGGTTTTAGGGTGTAATCAATTGAAATTTTTTATAAGCTGTTCTTTCTCTTTGAAAAGTAAATCATTGAAATTTGTAGAGTCAACAAAGGGATTCTGAATCCACAATAACTTTTCTAAATAAGGAGGGAAGTACTCTCCAACAGTTCTACACAAATCAGATATGTGCTGCAAGACTGAAACTTTTGCATCTTCACTTTAGGAAATTTCATTCATAAGTAAAAAAAAACACTGAGATTTCGAAGCAATCAAGTTCTTTCATAAGTATACATTCACCTTAAAGCTTTAGCTTACTTTGAAGCGCTTCCATTTGACTCTTAACCTTGAAGTACGTTACTTTGATACCCTGCATTATATCATTTACTTCATTTAGATAGGCAGATACGTTCAAAAGGTAAGCCACTTTTTGTATCCAGCATTTGTCCCTTAATTTGAATGCAAGTTCCAACTAGCATTCAGATAAAAAGAAACCTATTTCCTCACGCGTTCGTAAATCAAGCAAGCATTTTTTTCCTTAGAAAGCCATCGGACTTCAGTATGAAGCAGCAAATGTTTATGCAAACTTCTCATACCCTCACAGAGTAAACTGAAGATCCTCACATTAAGTAGTCTTGATTTTATAAAGTTAATTTTTTATGACATCACCTAATACCTCTTTTAAGTCTTCTGACATTCGTTTCATTGCAAGTGCATGACGATGAAGACAGTAGTGGATGCTCTCGATGTCCGGATTTTTCCTTCTTATGTTTGCCACTGCGTCTGAAACTTCTTCAGTCATAGCTGCAGCCCAATCAATGGAAATACTGAGCAAAGCTGTCATTGCATCGCATGCTCTTTTATAAATAAATCGATCAGTTTTTTCGCCTGTTGTTTGAGTAAGCAAAGGTTCACAAATTAGCATGTCTTCTTCAAAACTAGCTTTGTGAATATAGCGAAAAATACAAGCAACATCGAAAAACTTACGATATCTGTTGATTCATCCATCTGAAGCGAAAAAGTTGGAGTCGCTTTTACTCGCCTTATTAACTCCGTTAAGCAATTTGCTAACATATTTTTTATTCTTCGAGAAACCGAGTTGTCAGAAAGGGGCACAGAGCTAATGTTTTTTTAAATAATATTTTTATCAATCGTGCAATCTACCAAATCTTTTGCAATTGTATGAGCTTCACCTGCTTTTTCAATACGGTAACTAACATGATATGAAGCAATAAGAACACCTTTGTTGTCCTGGTGGACAAACAAACGAAATGTAGCTTTCCTTGCATTTAATTGCAATTAATTTATAAGTTATTAGTGTGGTATTCTTCTTACAAACCACAGGCATTCTTTCCTAATAAACATATTTGTTTGGAACTTAGCAAAACACTACACAATGGACTATCAGCTCTGCCCACCATGGATATCGAAATGGGTTTATAGCGCAGTAAAATACGCATATTTATGTATATTAATTGTACGTTTATTACACTCTATTAAGCATAAGCAAATACACCTATCTAACGTAGAAATAAATACATATGTTTATTAACTCGTTATATTGAATATCAAAAACAAACATACATGTGCTTAGTTGAGAATATTTTTCTCTGAGCTATTTGTTCATAAGCTAAAATGTTTAGATTAATAAAAAAAACGTAAATTATAAACAGCAATAACCAATAAAAGCTAAAGAAAAAACTTCACTCAGTTAATGGCCCGGTGAGTTAAGGCGTTCGAATCCCAGTTGCACCAAACATGCTCGCCCTTTCAGCCGTGGAGGTGTTATAATGTTACAGTCAATCCCACTATTCGTTGGTAAAAGAGTAACCCAAGAGTTGGCGGGGAGTGGTGATGACTAGCTGCCTTCTCTCTAATCTTACACTGCTAAATTAGGGACGGCTAGCGCAGATAGCCCTTGAGTAGCTTTGCGCGAGTTTCCTAAACAAACAAACAAACAATAACTCAGTTAAGCCGCAAGTATTAAATGATACCTGTAAAAACAACAAGAAAGAGTAACTCTAACTTTATGAGTGAAACCATGTTACAGACTGTGTGATACTTTCGCAAACCTGGAAAAGTTACATGTCTGTATCCCTCCATACGAACCGTAAAAAGAAGTTGTACGTGTCCTATTTGAGTTAGAATAATTCACCTATACATGAATCTTTATTAATAATTATGGCTGAGTTCTATTTCTTGACTCAAAACAATGTACACTATTATAATATACCACGTGCGTTATGAAGTTTGAAAGAAAATCTCAAGTTTCTGTGGCCAATGACAACAGCCTATAACTTTGTTTTAACTTAGTTTCTAGTCTGTATCTCACTCTCTTGGCTAGTCCTGGGATTTGTCATTCAATGTTTATCAAATAAGATATCTCCCTCGTGTAGCTTTCTGGAAACAAATGTTTATGAAATGCAAATGTATATTTTAAAACTGAGGTATCAAACTAAAGGTATGTTTTTTAACATGTATCCTGTTTAATATATTGAATGTGTTAGGTGTGAACGTTTTTAACGTACTCCTTCAAAACAGTAATTACTTTCAGTAATTTTTACCTAAGCCAAAAAATAATATCAGATCTCAGTAGTAGAGTTGACACTTTTAAAGAACGCTTAAATATAGTAAAACTACAGGACGTTCAAGAAAGAAAGACTGGTTATTGCAACCTGAATGATGCCTGATGCGCAAATGTTCGAAGCAGCTACGTCAGAGCATTTAAAATTCACTCGGGTATTACCATTTCGACCTACGAATTCTTATCAGACAAACGACAGCCAGACAGTAGCACTTTTGTTACGAGGACTTTGAACAAAATAACTGATTGACTGAATGATTGTCACTTTTATAACACACCAACAGCTGAAAAAGCAGAGCATATTCATCGGCATCGCAGAGTGATCATGTTACCCAACATGCTAATCGTTTGGCCACGCCTGCTTCTCATGTACAAAAGAACTAACTTCAGAATGAAAACGCAACTTTCGTAAATAATTATATAAATCATCATAAGGAAAATAATAAACTTTATTATTAGCTACGACTGTTATATACATGTTTTACCTGGCAGTTTTCAGAGCACGTAAGCTTTTCTTGTTTACAAACTTTTCGTATGGCTTTAAAAGCTATTAGTTTTAGCATAGATTTATGAACGTGTCAGACTGTTTCTTGAAAACCACATGGCATAAACGTCTCAGTTTTACTTGTATAATTTTAGTGCATCGAGCTTTAATTTATGTATATATACAAAGTATTCAACCACAAGAGGGTTTATTTAATTGTTATCTAATATTAAGATTAATTTACAAATTAAGAAACGATTATTAAAAATGTAACGTCAACATTTTCTTTATTTTGGCAAATATTAACTCCAAATTATCCCTACCTAGTATTAATAAAAGTAAATATTTATATAAAATAAATCTACCTATAAGTATCAATAAACATTTACTACCTAGCGAAGTTCGACCATTAGAAGCAACTTTATAATATAGAAATAATATAACATATTAAAAAACAGCAACAACAGAACATAATATCACACAATTAGAGTGTAATTTACTTTTATTTGCTAATATTCATAATCTCGAGTATCGACAACATGAGATATGAAATTGGTCATTCTTCATTTAGAAATCCAGAATATCATGCTTCAGTAATTTTTCCGTGTGTGTTAATTAAATATTGCATGAGAGCTCGTCAGAAACAGTTATTTTGTAAATACTTTATCCATTTTTACTTCATTTAATCGTAATTTATGAAAATAAGGCGGCTTACAAATATATTCACAGCAACATTATATAGTGTTATCCAATTTACGGATGCTTAACGTATTGGCTTCTTCGAATTTCACGGATAAGTTCATCTTACGAAACAAACGGGCAACCATAACTTAACATATTCGGCTAAGGCAAAAAAACAACGTAAGTGGCATATTTGGTTTGTTCAAATAAATGGAGAAGCGTATGTGAATAAAGAAACAAGTCGGAACACATATGAATAAATAAAAACACGCGTGTCATTCGAGAACTGCAGATTTTGCTGTTTTATGTGACACGACCATAGTGTCAATTACACATCGAAATATCAAAAACGGAATACAATCTTGGCACCACTGTGATCGAGCCCGACTTATTGCATAATAAAACGAATTAATGTGCGTAGAGACAGCTACAGTTCATAGATAATGTAACTAGTAGATTTAGTGCACTAAACCAGTTTGAAGAGTTAATTTGCCTCAATTCTCCCCTATTTTCCATACAGAAAATACAAGAGGTTTTTTCAGACTTTATGCCTTACTCATTTTTATATACATTTAGAGTGAAAGTTTTTTGTTAGGTCTTGGTGGCTCCTAGCGACACAATAGTAAGTCTCTAGGCTTACTACGTTTAAAATTTGGTTTTAATGCACTTGGTGGGCATAGAAAAGATTGCCCATTGTGTAATTATGTGCTTAACAATACCTAGGCAAATTATCAACGGTACATGACTGTCTGACGAAATCCTGTCATAATCAAATAATTGGGTTAAAACAGGTCTCTAAAAAATCCTGTTTTAATTAACTGACTTTGTTCTTTATGCATTTCGTTTTTTTTTCTTTATAGGATACTGACTTAAATCTTAAATAAATCCAAATCTTTACAATGATGTGCCAGGTTTTTGATACTACATTTTTTGTTTCTGGAGCCCTCTCACCCACTCATCATAAGGTCAAAAGACAAGAAGATATCAGGATCATGTCGTATACTTCCTTAACGAATTTTACAATTGTATTTTAATACGATAGTAGATATATTAATATATATTACCCCTATTCAATGGAACATAGATATGTCTGCGGACTCACAACGCTATAAACCGGATTTCGATACTCGTAGTGGTCAGAGCACAAATAGTCTTTTGTATTGCTTTGTGATTAACTTCAGACAAGCAAAAATAATATGTATTAATTTATTGCTAGTACCATTTCTTGGTAGATTATGGTATAAAAGCTTAACGAACTATCTAAGCTTATAAGATCTCGTTTCACTCCTGATGAAAGAAAACTTAAAACAGTGCGTGATCAGATATGTATTTCAAAGTTTATTTCTATGTTCATTAAAAAAGCTAGTCATTCCAAGAAACAAGTTCAGTTCACCCTACACCCATTCTCCTTCTGTATTATTGGTCATTAACCGTTTCAATCAGTTTTAACAGACATGTAACTTGCAGAATAAAATGCTTACCGATGAGTTAACAAATCTCATTATACTCCCAAGCGAGAGAGTACAAAGCGAAAAATTATAAACATCTTAACAAGAGAACTGTTTTTTACATAACCCAACATGGATACCAAGTAATTCAATAGTGATTGTCTTAACTAGTTCTGTAAGAAGCTGAAAAAAATTTGTTTTTTTGTGCAGCATTCATAGCAAACAATTTAATTGCAATTGTCGTAATTAGTGTGGTATCTGGATGACAATGTTTTCGTTCAAAAGTTGAGTTTTTCAGTATAATGTTGTTTTTTTATATTTCTTCATATGGAACATTGCAGTGCTTTAATACTACAGAAATATTCAGGAGAGTTAAAATAGCTGACTAATATAAAAACAAATTATACTAAAGAGCTGTAAAACTATATACAATAGTTCCCTATATCCTAGGCGTAGTAAGGCACATCTGATGATATTAAATATTGGTAAACGTTCTAGCACCCCTAATTTGAAATATCAATTGTCAAATGATCGGCTATTTGATCTGATATTCACATTTCAGTGCTGTGTTTTCATTTAGCAGACTGAAAATAGAGTAAAGTACAAAAGGATTCGTACTAATTAACTAAAGTCTTAAAAAAAGCAAAAATAATGGTAATTTTCATAGTGTGGAAAGTAATAGTTAAAATATAAGCCAGTCAAATACAATTACTTTTAGAGTAGTTACAAGGTTCATAAAATGTGGTCCCCCAGTGGCTCGGTGATATGTCTGCGGACTTACAACGCTAAAAACTAGGTTTTGATACCCGTGATAAGCAAAGCTTGTGTAGCTTTGTGCTTAATTCAGAACGAGAAAAACAACATTCGTAGGTGCTTTATTGTGATGATCAATCACAGTAGCCCAAGAGTTGACGGTTGGTGGTGATGACCAGCTACCTTCCCTCTTGTCTTTCACTTCTAAATAAGGGGTAGTTAGCTCGGATAGCCCTTGTATATCTTCGCATGAAATTAAAAAAACAAACAAATTATCATCTAAAGATCAAGGACAATTAGTGACAAACAGTCACTCTTCACCTGCGTAGGAATCTCCTCTTGGCTAAAAAGAAATATTGATCTTAATAAATTTAATAAATATTTGTCAAAAGACAAAAGTATCTAATAAAAACTATAACACTAAACTAAACACAACAAAGTTGAAATAAAATTACATTTCACATCTTTATAAACGATATTTTTGCCATTTCCGTGGTTCTATTCTATCATGAGTTTACGATAACATTTTTTCAGACGAATATGCACGTGATTTTAAAACGATTATGAATGTATAAATCAGCAAGGAACGTTACAACTATAAGTGATATAAAGTCGCTGTGGAACAGGAAGCGTATTAGAACCACATGGTAACATTTTGTGACATAAGGTAGAAAATGTAATGATAATAAAAAGTGATTCCTTTCGAAAAGGCTGTATAACAGTCGTTTCTGGAACAAGAAGTTTATGCACTTTGGAACAAAGAAACAAAGAAATATGGATAAACTTGGGGCAACAGAATCATTCAGAATAAGACCTTCAACAAATCATACTTTATTCGAGTTAAGTAAACTGCGGCGATTAGTCAGAGGTTCGAATTCATTAACATAAGTATCAGTGATAAAAGGTGTTCATATGTCTCAGTAAAAGTACGCAATATGATAAAAACTATCTCCGTCTAGAAACAAGGTCAACAGACTATAGGATACCATGAAAGTCATGTGCTACGCTTAGTCACTGGATAATTGAAGCGGTTACAAATAATATATATATATCCATGTTATTTCATAAGCAGGTGTATATATATTTTTGTCCAATTACCAGACTCGGTGTTTATGGGTTTCTAAGCAATTGGATTTTCGACATTGACGCTAGGAAACCGCCCTCTTACCTTTGGATGGCTTATAGAAGCATGTAGAAAGGAGAGGTTGTTTTAGACATGCCATTTTTCCCTAGAACTTTATTCAGCATAAATTATGCTGCAGAGCTATTGACAAGACATGTGGTAGTCAAATATAGCAACGTAGTGTAACGAAGTGGCGATACTGTCAAATCATTTTCAATAAATTACTTTTATTCCGTAAAGAGTACTATGCAAAAAATGTAAGGAAAAAAAAAGATATTTTGTCATTCTTTCCACTTTATAGGGCTAATTCTTCCATGCCGTTACCGAATGTAAATTTCAACACTATGATAATGTTTCACTGATTCTTTTTGACAAATGAGTGAACCAAGGTGAGAATACTTATCATTCTTTAGAATTCCCATATATTTGTAACAAGGACTTTGCATGATTGAAAGTACTGATCAAATTTACGGTCATTGTACCCCATGCATTGTCTGAAATATATCGAAAGAAGTTAACATATGGTATCGGTGTACATTAAAAGAAATAAATTTAATAGCACTTCCCCAATAAACCATGGTAATAATAGTGTTTAACACCATATATTAAGTGTTTTTTTTTAATACCACTGTTCCAAAAGTTTAGACAATTGTTAGCAGAGCAGAGAGTTCGCAGAAGAGATTTACACGACTCTGACTAGACTCTAATAAAGTGCTGCAGACTTGAAATGCTCCACAAATATAGTCATTCTAAATTGTGAGACCTAGTCAGGTAATTTTGAAAATAGAAAAGAAAGATACAGAACACTCAAACTCAATGATACTGATGTTAAATATCTTCGTTCATGCATCCTTTTGGGCAGAAGGAAGACTGCTACTGATCTCAAGTATGAGATAAACAACCTTGTATCAAATGTATGTATACATCTTCAGGTCCAGTTCCGATCATTATATTCTTTAAGAGTCAGCATGGATTCAACTGGACGTTGTAAACCTTTGTGCTTCTATAGCAAATAATCTGGATTTGTGCTTATATTTTCTTTCCTTTTTTTCAACATAATAAGTATTATTAAACCAAACTGGAACTTCCCACCAATTCTATTAAATAACTTTGTAAATATTTTCGGCTCCTTTTCACATCATATTTAATATTGTTTTAATATATATATTTGTTTAAGTTTAATATATATTTAAAAATGTATGTAACTTGCATTGTTAAATTATATTGCGCCAGTCCCAACTGTTCTCTAAATTTGTAGAGTAAAGATCAACGATATATGTTTTAGGAAAGCACCAGCGTATCTTCGAATATTGTTACCCAACTGAACTTTGGAGAACCTCACCCTAAATGTTTATAAATCGACGCGGTAAGAATCAGTTTAATGTAATATTGTTGGTTTGCTACAGACAGTATGCTGTGTAAAATGCTTGTAAATCGGAAAATTACAGTTAACTGATCGAGGACATTTATAGATTTCGAGCATTACAAACTTCAGTGAACTAGCTTCGGACGTTAATATTATACCAAGATATCGCATGACTTCAGTGGAAAACTAAAGTGTGAGCAGCAAGAGATATCTTGCCCGTTAAGTGAACTGCATTGATATCAACAGCGAATTATTCGTTAATCGATAGAATATTCAGTTCTAGACCAGATAAGAGATCCAATATAGTTTGTAAGTTTGTAGAATTATTGTATATAAATCATTACTTACAATAGACGTTATTGTAAACTGCATTGTTATTTGTATGTTAAACTACATTCGTATTATAAAGAAAATTGTCTGTATTAATAATATTGGCAAATATCATATTGACATTCAATTAACTTCCAAGTTCAACTTAAAATTTCCGATTATTTGAAATTGTAATACAAAACGCAGGTAACATAATAAATCGAAGACTGGCTCAAAATAAATTATCATACGTAACATCAGGTATGTATACTGTGCCCGATATTATGTTAAGGAATGTATTCAACATATATTTCCGAGTGTCATTGAAATAAGTAAACAGTTGTTAACATAATTTACGGGCATCGTGTTTTTCACAATTAAATATTTATTAAATTAATTATTAAAGGAATGAAAACTGTTTAATCTCGCAAATGTTTGAATAATGACTTATTTTAGTGAGTTATTGTGGACTGAGTACAATAAATTCCATATATGAAACATTTATATAAAGATGTTTTGTTTAAAGCAATCATTATAGTAGGATATCTGGTGATCATTGGCTGAATTAGCTTTGGTCCAACAGAAGAAGAGATATTTATATAACTTTATTTTCGTGTAAAAATTAGAAAAGGTATTCAGCCTAAACGCGTACAAATTTGCAAGAGTGTCACCTGGTGGAAAAACAGAACATTTTTACGCTCCCATTTTTCAGACTCTTTTTTTTGTTTTTTAAAGTATTGTAAGATTTTACTCTTTGATACATTATATATGCACAGAATAAGTTTTCACTTAAGAAATTAACTACAGAAAGTTTCATGTCAGAAGAAGTTAATTTTTAGATATACTGATCATTACTACTGCGTTGGAAGACGTCTACCTCTGTTAGAAGAACACAGTAAGGCTTCCCCCGCACTAATTATCGGTTCCCTGGGGAGAATCAAGTTTACTTACTGTTTTCTAAGAGGGATTGTTTTCTTATGTTATCGTTTTTAATTTGTTAACAGACTTAAAGTCCATGACAGCAAACCTAAATACACACATATTTTCCCTAAAACAGCGTTTTACTTTTCTCTCTATTAAATGTATTTTAACACCTTTGTCAGAGTACAATAAACTGTAAATGTGATATAATTAACATACAAGATGGTAAAACCAGATTCGAATTTTAAGCACAATACACGAACTGTCACAACTGCAGGTTCGAGATAAACCACAAGCAACAAATATTAAAGGTATAGAGAAAAAAACCCTTTTGTCTCTTGTTTGATCAGGTAAGAAACTTTTCCAAGTTTTTAGCTACTGTTGTTTT
Organism: Carcinoscorpius rotundicauda; assembly: GCA_011833715.1. Classification (NCBI taxonomy): domain Eukaryota; kingdom Metazoa; phylum Arthropoda; class Merostomata; order Xiphosura; family Limulidae; genus Carcinoscorpius; species Carcinoscorpius rotundicauda. The sequence continues at coordinate 29,584,843 of CM022399.1, read as the reverse complement.
CTTTTGTTGTTGTTTTTTGAAATAAAGACCAAGCATATAGCTGTACATGGATAACTAGTTACATTTAATTATTACAGCCATGTACGTAATTTGATGATTTGTAGCATCTGGGCAGTATACATTGTTTACATCCTGATAAGACCCGACATAGCCAAGTGGTTAAAGCGCTCGACTCTAAACATGCTCGCCTTTTTAACCGTGTGGGCGTTATAATGTGACGAACAATCCCACTAATCGTTAGTAAAATAATAGGTGGCGTGTGGTAATGACTAGCTACCTTCCCTCTGGTCTTACACTGCTAAATTATGGATGTCTAAAGCAGATAGCCATTGTATCTTTGCGTGAAATTTAAAACAAACAAAACCAATTACATCTTATTACGATAGTTCAATACATTTTCTGCTTTTTGTTTCAGCGCCACCCATCGAGATTTGCTGTCTAAACATAGTACAGCTCAGCGTAATAGATGAGTTTAGTTTGATGTTGGAAAACATTCTATCAGCTTTATAAGGTTGACCAGTTATAAACCATATCAATAGCTTAAGCACATTATAAAGTCAAATGCATTCTTGCATAAGAATCATCGATGTAAATATTCTTACATTTATTTAAATGTGATGGCTTTGTTTTTCTTAACGTTTATAACATTGTAATGTTGTATGTTTTCAAGATTTTATTATTGTATTGTTACTTTAGAGCAATCTATCAAAAGTTTGTTTGTGTTAATTTGTTTTTGCCAGTTAGTTTTAAACCTGATACACAATTACATGATATTATGCTTTTCAAATAACTGTGAACGGATTGAAGTTGTATTCAATTAGAAATTATGGTGAGCGTCTGAAATTATAGAAGGATATTTAACAAGATGTGTACCACATATAGCTATTACACGATTTATCAGAAGCATTTCTCAAATTTTATATATATATATATATATTTACTTAACTCCAAGAAAGACTACTTGCTATATGACGGCAGTAAATGGAACCACAAGACGAGCTAGCTTACTTTTAAAGAAGATGCACAAAAGTAATTTACAAGTAATCTGATTAATTATTTGTTTCTAAATTTCGCGCAAAGTTACATGAGGTTTATCTGCTATAGCCGTCCCTAATTTAGCAATGTAAAACTAGAGGGAAGTCAGCTAGTCATCACTACCCACCGTCAACTCTTTGACTACTCTTTTACCAACATATAGTTGGATTGACCGTACATTATAACGTCCCCACGGCTGAAAGGGCGAGCATGTTTGGTGTGACGAAGATTCGGACTCGTGACCCTCACATTACAAATCGAGTGCCGTAATCACCTGGCCATATAAGAAAGGCACAAAGTCAAAACTTTATATGGTTAGTGGATTTAACACAAGTAGAAAACACTGAAATCAAGAAATGTTACTGTTACAAATAAAATTCATAATTTATTAACATTAGTTTAGTGTTTTATCCAATACTACTTGTTTAGACAAGTTAATATTACAAGTTTACAGGATTATCATGTAGACAGTTATATGTTTTCAGTTTATAACTGTCAATTATAATTCAAAGTAAAAACTTTTTTACTTTAAATTATTTTAAGGCTTATGTTTTGTCACTAAACGCAGTCATTCACAAAGATTAAATTTTACTTTGCGACATATCATTTTTTTGTGTAGTCCCGTTTTAGCTATAAGTAATCAATTTCTGTAGTTTATTTTTATAAGTAATTAATTTTCGGAATTTTTGTTTTATGATTAATTAATTTGTGTAATTTCTTACTCTGCAAAATGTAAAAAAACTAATTCACCCGACAAACATAAAATGGCTGCTAGTCAAGCAGATGGAAGATGAGTGCCAAAAAAATAGTGACTCAAGATACAGAACGTAATGATCCCAGCATTCTGTCATTATATTTTAATAAGTATCTAGACGAGAGCTAATCTATTATATTACGTAGAATATTAGATGTGGAAACGTTGTTGTAATTACACAACGAGCCGTTTGCGTTTGTTCACCGCAGGGACATGAGCCCAGAGTTTTAGTTTTCTAAGTCTGTAATCTTATCACTGACAGGTCCAGGGATTTTCATTAAGGTCAGGACATCCTAGAAAAAAAAGATGTTATACGATGAGGGATAAAAGAAAGTCGCATTATTTTTTTCTAAGTAACATTCTTTGGAGAGCTGAGGCCTTCTGTCGTGATGTCGGTGTTAACTATGATCTGAGGCCGTCTGTTATAATGCGTCAATCTGTGATATATTCCTTATATATACGATTCCTTACCGTACTTGTAAATCTGTAAGAGACAGTAGATTCTCCACTGTACTGTACAGAGATAAACATGATAAATTCCGTGAAAAATGCTAGCCCTCCATTGTACTATATATCGATGAAAACGTCAATTTATGAGATATTTTACATCCACTACTATCTTGTAAATATGCATAACAGTTTGAGGAAGATAGTTTATTGTACAGAGATACAGTGATGGCCTGTGAGGTTGTAGTGTAAATGAATATGATGTTCCATCATAATCGCTAGGTGTTCTATTGAAATCTAGAACTGCATAAGGCCCGGCATGGCCAAATGAGTTAAGGCGTTCGACTCGTAATCTGAGGGTCGCGAGTTCGAATCCCAGTCGCACCAAACATGCTCGCCCTTTAAGCCATTGGAGCGTTATAATGTGACGATCAATCTCATTATTCGTTGGTAAAAGAGCAGCCCAATAGTTGGCGGTGGGTAGTGATGACTAGCTGTTTTGCCTCTAGTCTTACACTGCTATATTAGGGACGGCTAGCGCAGATAGCTCTCGTGTAGCTTTGTGCGAAATTCCAAAACAAACAAACAAGAACTGCATAACATCTTTGAAGGAAAACCGAGTTCAATACTGTAGTGATGGCAGGCATGACGGTCTGCGTGAAGTATAAAATTATTCACTGTATTGCAAATGAACGTGAAGGCCTGTGACAGACGAGACCATACAGTGAAGTGTAGATGCGCACTTGAAGAGTATTATGAAGTCTAATATCAAGCCAACAGTGTTTTGTTTTTCGCCCAAAGCTCCACCAGAATTATTACATTTCATTTCATTATGTTTTATAGTTATTTATTTGTTCATGGAATTTCTTTCTAATCTGCCCCTGTGCTATCTGCACTAGCCGTTTTTAATTTTGAGGCCCAGCCTGGCCAGGTGGTTAAGATACTCGACTCCCACTTTAAGGATCGCGGGTTCAAATCCCCATCTCACCAAGTATGCCCGCCCTTTCAGCCGTGAGGGCGTTATAATGTTACGTTCATTCCCACTATTCGTTGGTAAAAGAGTAGCCCAAGAGTTGACGGTGGGTGATGACTAGCTGCCTTCCCCTCTTACACTGTTAAATTAGGGACGGCTAGTGCATGTAGCACTCTAGTAGCTTAGAGTGAAATTCAAAACAAACCTTAATTTTGAAGTAACGGACTAAAGTGAAAGCAGTTAATTAGTCAACACAACCAATCTCCACCTCTTTGACTACTATTTTACCAAGAAAAAGCAGGATTATCCATCACATAGTAGCGCCCTACGACTGAAAGGACGAACATGTTTAGTAACGGGATTTGAACTTGCGAGTACATTGGCCTGACCATTAAATCATGCTAAACTTTGTTTTTAACTATAATTAAATGACAAATGCTGTTAAAGTACAAAATGATTTATAATAGATTGAACAAACAATGACGTTTAATGAATCAGTTAATGACAAATTTATTGCGATAAGACGTCATTGTTATGGAAAAAATACTTATTAGAAATCATTAGAAAACTTCGCAATCAGAAACCACGGTGTTTCTTTTAGGTTAGTATTCCTGGACAATGGATTCGACGCATCAGAGTTCGTGTCCGACGCCATTAAAACACATTGCACTCTAAAACCACTTGTACTGTATTATCTGTATACGAGTAATAGTCAAACCCTATTATTCGATCAGATAAAAGTAGCTCAAAATGTGAACGTGGATACTTTTGATAAGTTGTCTTTTTTGCAAGTTTATCATTTAAAAAATCAGTGCCTGCTAGCACGAAACTCTGAAATGAACAAATAAACAAAAGTTGTAACACGCACGTTTATTGGCACTTATTTATAAAAAATGTGACCACAAACAAAATTGCTCTCGTCTCTTCTGTTGAATCTTGCAAAGCTTCTTGAAAGCAGCATGCGCTAGCCGTCTCTAATTCTCAAATGACGGACTGAATGGATTTTGTTTGTTTGTTTTGGAATTTCGCACAAAGGTACTCGAGAGCTATCTGTGCTAATCGTCCCTAATTTAGCAGTGTAAGACTAGAGGGAGGGCACCTAGTCATCACCACCCACCGTCAACTCATGGGCTACTCTTTTACCAACGAATAGTGGGATTGACCGTCAAATTATACGCCCCCACGGCTGGGAGGGCGAGCATGTTTGGCACGATTCGGGCGCGAAGCCGCGACCTTGAGATTACGAAGCGCACGCCTTAACGCGCTAGGCCATGCCAGGACCAACTGAATGAAAGGAAGGCAACCAGTCAATATCACCCACCGCCAACTCATGGCCTTCTCGAATCAGTGTGATTTGACTGTCACTCTTATAGCATTCCTACAGTCTGAAAGTATGGAGCGTGATAATTTTTTGTGATAATAAGTCACGAACCATGATACCTCGAATCCACGGATCGACACACTGATTAATGGTCCGAGATTGAACATTTGTTCTCAGAGACAAAATATGTTTAAACTAAATCTTTTGCATCTTTGTAAGAGTCTCCAAATTATAGAGGATTTGTTGTACGAGCGTATGTCTATTCAAAGAAAAGAAAACAGGCAGAAAATTATCCCCCTGACCCATTATTAGCGTGTGTTTAATATTAGGAACAAAGGCAGGCAGAAAATTATCCACGCTAATTCATTAACAGAATATGTCAGTTGGATTCATGGTTTGTTACAAGATGTGCTATGAACTTTGGTATTGGGGGTAAGTTTGTAAGAATGATGGCCGAAGTCTACTATTCGATCAGAGAATAGTAGTACAAAAGTCGACTGAAAATTCTTTGGAGTAGCTATTTTTCTTCTAATCTATAAGCTTGAAAATTAGGAACGACTATACGCAAATAACCCTTTTTTAAGCTTTTTGTTTCATTTAATTTTTGCGTAAAGCTACACTAGGGCTATCTGCGCTAGCCGTCTCTAATTTAGCAGTGTAAGACTAGAGGGAAGACAGCTAGTCATCACCACCCAACGACAACACTTGGGCTACTCATTTACCAAAGTATAATGGAATTGATCGTCACATTATAAAGCCCCCAAAGCTGAAAAGGCAAGCATGTTTGGTGCGACTGGGATTTAAATCCGCGACCCTCTGATTACGAATCGAACGCCTGAACCCACCTGGCCATGCTGGGCCTTTGTTTAGCTTTGCGCAACGTCCCTCGGTGGTACAACGGTAATTCTTCGGATTTACAACGCTAAAATCAGGGGTTCGATTCCCCTCGGTGGACTCAGCAGATAGCCCAATGTGGCTTTGTCATAAGAAAATACACAAACGCTTTGTACAATAAATTCCGAAAAAAAACTGCCATGATGAACCCGCCAACTGGTCATACTAGAAATTTTATTGCTTGTTAATGTCTTGCGAGAAGTAAACCCAGCAGTAATAAATTCTTGAAATTCGAAATAAATAGAATCAACTTGAAAGTGTGTGTGTTTTGTGGTCTTTGAACCTAAAGTGAAAATAAATTATCATTTGTACCATCCCTGTCTGTAGAAAATTAAGCCTGAACACCTTACGTAGGTCCTGAAACCTTATAAAGGTTATTGTTTAACGGCAAACGTGATCGAGAGAATCAACATATGTTTGAACTGTTGCAGCTGCGCTAAAAAAAGTTACCCAGAAAAATAAATACAAAAATAACAATCATATCAACAAAATATGTGAGCTATTGTTACTTAAAATTAAAAATAATTAAAAAATATAACAAACCGATAATAATGACATATTCTATGACAGGTGACAACATTTGCTAAATTGACCAATTTTATGTCACTCTGGTTACTTTAACTTGAAAGCCTGTTGATAACTTTAACAAAATAAATTTGAAATAAAAAAAGACTTAAGTTTAGCATTAATATCAATCATAGCTGACAAGTTAATATAATATTTTCTTAGATACAACGCTATAATGATGAATTTGATCAAATATATATCAGTACACACATTGTGGAATAACCTTGGATGTTTGTGTACGAGTTTAAAAAGTAGCTGTTGAAAGCATGTAGGTATCACATATCTATATTTTGTCAGTGAAGGTGTAAGAACAAATCCAATGACACCCATTAAATATGCACTAAATAAATAAAACACTAAAATTTCAGATTTTAAACAGGAATGTTATTCCTCAGAGATATGGTTAGATACTCTCCTATTCTACATCCACTGCGCATTATGTGTTGTTTTTTAGTTACTCAAAGATAGACTTTAAATGAAATAGATCTATAGTTGAATGCACAGTTTGTGTGTGTTGAAACTGTGAACTAAAAAGTTGTGTTTGTGTGGGCGGCGAAGCCTTATAGAAGTTTCTTGTTGACGTGTTCTTGGTAACGTGATCGATTGGAAAACACTAAGAAGCCAGTATAACACTGAATATTCTTATTTTGTTCTAAAACATTAACAAGTGTAAAATTCTTGTTCTGATTTACAATGCTGGTAAATGTCGAGTAAGAAACATTTATACATTTATTCTCATTAGCGAGAATCTTTTGCATTCACACTAAAAAATTCTTAAATTTTAGATATCCTCAACGAAATACCCAGTGACTTGGCCTTAAGTCTGTGAGCTTACACACTAAACATCGGGCTTCGGTACCTGCGACAGAGAGAATACAGATAGTCAATTGTTTACCTTTTTGTGTTCAACACAAAATAAGCAAACAAACTTTTAACGATGGTTTAACCAAACACCTGTGTTTGACACCAAATAAACAAAGTTAATGGAAGACTTTTTAGAGCCCCGCATGACCAGGTAGTTAGGATGCTGGACTTGTAGTCTGAGAATCGTGAGATCGAATCCCTGTCACACTAAACATGCTCGCCTTTTCAACTGCGGAGGCGTTATAATGTGACAGTTAATCTTTGGTAAAAGAGTAACCCAAGAGTTGGGTTCATATTATAACGCTTCCACGGTTGAAGGGGCGAGTATTTTGATGTGAGGGTGACTTGAACCCGCGACCCCTCGGATTACGAATCGAGTACTTTAACCACGTGGCCATGCCAGGCCATTTCCTTCTCTAACAAGTTAATTTTATTAAAACCTCGATTAAATCTCAGACATACGTCTTGACCTAGTCCATATTCTGGATCTTTGATATGACATATTTCTAAAACATTTCAGATTTGTTGGTGAAACACTTCTATAGTAGATAGCACATATAATATGGCGTTTATGGTCACTAGTTTCAATGCAAATAACACTTTCAGTGATGTCGAGAAACCCACTTGTTGAGAATTTTATATACAAACGAGCCGTTTTTGCATATAAAATTCAAATAACACTTTATTTAATTTGCTATTTTTATATGACTTGCTAACAATGTACAATAGCTTGCACAGAAATGTTTTTTCCAGGGAAGAGCAAAGTTTTCCCAGGAGTGAGGGGTGGAGTGAAAGTAGTGTGAAATTGCGAATTGAATTAAAAATGCATATACATATGTTGAATGAATAAAGAAAGAATTATGTATCTAATTTTTTAGAGAGGGAGACAAGTGCCCCTTCTTGCCTCCTACAAATTCCCATGCTTGCACAGATAAAATAAAGTCAAACACATAATATACTACTTTCAAAGCAAAATGCATCCACATGGTTGCCAAATCTCATTTTCAGTTTTAATTCACGTTGTAAGATTAAAAAGCTAGGCTGACAGCTTCTACGTTAACAGAAAGACAGCACGTGTGAAAGGTTTAACTGAGTTACTTTACAAGTAAATTGAATAAAAGTACTGAAGGACTTTGTCCAACCTTCTAGTAAAACACATCTCCCGCCCATCACCATAGATACCGGTAATAACAGAAACAATATTTGGTGATGAAATTATTTTTAGTGTTGCAATAATTTATTTTCCTGTGATTTTCACAGTAACGAAAATACGTACGTGGCAAAAATAGTTTTACACAGACAAATACACACACACTCATAAACATAATGCACACTTTCAAAGAGAAAATTTAACGATAATAATAGCCTGGAGAAAGTAATAGAGAAATTGGGAGTTTTCTCAAACACTGTTAAAAATACCTAAATTTTATGTTATTGACGTTGACATCTTTTTTTGTGTGTTTAGTTTGATGTTGTGCTCTATTATTTCATGCAAAGCTATGCCAGTACAATTTGCGCTAATTGTCCCTAACTTAGCAAAGATAGGCCAGAGAGAATGTAGTTAGTCAACACTACCCACTGCCGACGTTTGGACTACTTTTTACCAATTAATAATGGGATTCACGTTATAATGCCTCCGTAGCTGAAATGGCGAGCATGATCGTTGAAGGGTATTCGAAATCCGAGACCCGCACACTGCAGGTCGAACGCTCTGATCACCAGACTATGCATTTGTAACCGCTGCGAAGCAGCTTATATTTCTCAGCTTTCTTGTTATTTCTCAAGTACAAACATTCATTTCATAGCTTGAGATCTAATTACATTTTCGGGCTCCGTAGATGAAATCCTTTCGATTGGTATATTTGACCACCCAAAAATTCATAGAATAATTTACTTTAATCCACCTAAAATAACTTCAATTTGAGGTTAAATGGTAGAGACCTTGATGAGCAATGAAATCGAATTACGTTGGTATTGGTGGCCCAGAAAGATAAAGAAAAAAAAAGAGGCCTTATAGATTATTTTAATCTGATCCTTCCTAAAATAATTTAAAATGTCGTGGCTATTGAGGATTGCCTCGTGATTTAAAAGTGTTACAAATCTCACGATATAAGGTTCTCTTAGCATTATTCTCTGTGTCCAGAACCTTCTCCAGTAAGCCTATAATTGGATATATTTTATACAATACGAGTACTAAATTAGAGGTTCAGGTACACAAACAATCATTGTAATATTGTCCAACTGATCAAAGTGCCGTAGGAAAAAGACTCTTAAGTAATTCAACGAGCTTATTAACTTTCATGGTAAAACATATGCAGTCGCGGTCCGAAATGTAGAGGGAGTGAATAAAGTAATCTGAACGTACAATCAATCTGGAACACGCATAATCTAGAATACCTGTAATTCAAATCAAGTACTTCTTTTCTCTACTGGTATGGTAGGTTTGAATATTTTATTTTTCTCTATTTAGTTGCTGCATTTTATGCTAAGCTTTGCACAAACTTATAATAGTACAATGTATATAGAAATGTAAACGTTGGAATACAGTGCCAGTACCGTGCTTTTTGTGTTCACATTTAACGATATCGTTTTAAAAATGTATTTCAATTGGAGTTGGTTTCAAAGTTCATTACAACAACCAAATATTGCAACAATATTATTGAAGATTTCCTGTTGCCATACCGGTACATATAATTTTAAAGTTGACTGTTTTACATATTAAAATATGGTACTAATACCGTAAAAAATCATTTTATTTTTCACGGTCTGATTCCTCTGATAATTATCTTATAATCCAAATTGCATACAAGGTTCGGTATCATAGATTAAGCACCCAGCTTGTACAGTGGTAAGTCTACGGATTTGCAAGACTAAGAGCAGGGGTTCGATTCCCCTCAGTGGGCTTAGCAGATAGCCCGATGTGGCTTTGCTCTAAGGAAACACACACACATCATAGATTAACATTAAAGAATTTCAAGTGCCGAGGCTATAGATTCTCTCCTATTTATGTAAGTATTTATTATTGTTTTTAACGCTATAGATATATATATGTGTGTGTGTGTGTGTTATAACCATATATATATAAAACCTAGGATACATTTTATAATTGCACGTTGTATCTTGTATCCAAAGATCTTTTTTAAAACATGCAGCGTATTTTGTTTAATTTTGGTGTATTTTGTTTTGGCTTAAAAATTATGGTTATAATATAATTAATCAGAGGCTAGGATTTACTGTTTCTAACACATCTCTTCCTAATGATTTTGTTTCCTTATTTAACTAAATTTAAATGTATTTAATATATATATATATACGTAATAAGATAAACAGTTCCAATACTAATTGTTACATAAATAGGCGATTAAAATCAGCACAATGAAACAATAATGAATTTAATATAAAATAAGTATTAAAAACATTTTGGTAAAATTCTCATTGTCAATTCTATTTGTTATCTTAAAGTCCTGGAGAACAATGCCTCTAATAACTCCCAAATGAGTTAAAATATCCCATGATTCAGACCAAATCCAAACGTTGATCTTAAACAAGACAACAAGCGTGTGAAATGAATTAAAGGTATAGTGTTGAATGATTGCACCAACAACTCTTACCATCCTTAACTGACTGCAGCTAGTTGTAGGAAGACAGTTATCCTTAAAAGCTCTTTTATGATAATTCCCAAAATAGAAATATTGTGGTTTCATTTCTAGCACCCAAGTAGAGAAGTTTGAAAATATCGTCGTTTTCACTTCAATAAATATTTTTTCCTGAGCATTTGAAGACATTTATGTCTAGTTGAAATCACAGAAACCATTACTTTTTGACTGTTGATGTACAGGATGTTCGGAAAGTCACTGATATATTTATTACCACACAAAGCTGCACAATGACTTTCCAAACACAACTGGTTTTAGAAAATCCCCAAGAATGATTATACGTACTTGTGGCAGCACCAATATCCCCGGTCTTTTCAGAAAGTTCTACTATCCCCACACGAGTAGATGATACATCAGCCTTTCTGTAAAGAAAGACCAGAATCGAATATTGTCCCTACCTTGCATTGTCCTTTTCACAATTTTCCTGAAGAAGACAAGAATTTAATAGCCAAAATGTACGCTTTAAACTAATTAATATCATTACCTAATAAAAAAAAGTATTTATTACTTAACTGGCGAAGGTACGCGACTTTGCTCAGGTTATTAGATTAACTTATTCTAGATTACTATGTCACAGTGTATATTTGGAACCCATTTTAGCATATTAATATAATCTATATACCTTTGTTGCTTCTTTCCGGGATGTGGCCTGTTTAAAATGATAGCCTTCCCTCTGACTTGTCCTCGAATTTTAAACTGAAAATATTAAAAGAATAATAAAAATAAACTTTTTTCCTTCATTAGGTGGGTGAGGTGTCCTAATTTTTTTATCCGTAACGAAATAAAAAAGGTTCTCTCCAGTTGTTTCCAAACTTTATATCATATTGGACATATTATACGACTGACCATCATCTGTTTATTTTCTTCAAGCCTAATGTAAAGTAAAGAGAAATGTAATAAAGTTTGGCGATATTTTAATTTACGGAAACATATATTAATTAAAAAATCCTCTCTTTAAAATAATTATTTATTTTTTAATTGTTCACTTTCATTACCAACCTCAGCTTTGGCGTCATGTACTGTAGAAAGCGTTCATGGAAAGTTAGTGTCGATGTTACATTTGAAAAAGTGTTTTTTTTTCTTATAGCAAAGCCACATCGGGCTATCCGAGGAGAATCGAACCTCTGACTTTAGCGTTGTAAATCCGGAGACTTACTGCTGTACTAGCGGGGGTCTCAGTTGAAAAAGAACATTATCTAGTTTAGATTTATCACTACCTTAATGTATACATTTTGGGACATTTTTCTTCGTGTTTCACGTTTTTGTATAAGAGATAAAGAATAAAAATTTTTCTCTCTTTGCTGTCTATTTACTGCAGACTGGAAGGCGTGGTTTGTAATTGTAAGCAACTTTTGAGCTGGGCGTGGCCTCTTGCTTAACCGCAATTGGTCTGTGAATCCGAGGATTAATGGTTTGCGATCAGTTTTCGCAACAAAGTGTTTTACACTTAGTGAACGTGATGTGTTATAAAAGTGACAGTTAAGTCCTACACTTCGTTCAGACAAGACTAGCTCAAGACTCAACGGTAGATGCTATTAATAAGTTGTCTTTTTTTTCTAGTCTTTCAGTTAAAATTAATGGTGTCTATACATAAAGAGCTCTTGTCTTTAGGTTAGAGCGAACAATTCTGAAACAAACAAACAGACAAGGTATTAGAATTAGAAATGAAGTACGAGGCCATAAAAGCGTTTTAGAAATCTAATGACGTGTTTTGAAGTTAAGCACAAAGCTCTGCCCACCACAGGTATCGAAATCCTGTTTCTAGCGTTGTAAGTCACCAAACACCGTGTCACCGGGGAACCGGAAATTCAGTGAATGTAATAATGACGCACACCATTATTATTTTTAGTTTCTAGCTGTCTTCACATTGGTTCACCTTTCACAGAACACCTTTTAATTTTTCTGTTTTTTTACAAAACGATATTCCCTCTCATTAATTTTTTAAAACAATAACATGTGCGTAGACTTACATCACCAACTCCTATATATATATGTATATAATAATAAACGTACATGTTACTAGCTGTATTAAGTAGTATAGCATACATATAGAGGCATCTACCACAAAACTGTATGCGTTAATAGCTGTATTAAGGTGTAGTATAGATACACAATGACGATCTTGCATAAATACATATGGTAATAGCTATGCTAAGTAGTGGCCACCACTCGCCAGAATACTCCGCTCGGTATTTACGTATGTATGTATATACACACATATATATGTATGTTTATTTGATTTACATAGTTGTTAGAAAGTTAAGATTGGCACGTTGTCCCAAGAATGTATAATAGTAAATTATATATTTTTGTTCACGAACATTTACAGCAGACCCACAACCTATCGTTCCTAAGCTCGTTAAACCTTTTTGTTCAGTACATGTGACTACACAGATGTGAGAGCGGTATACTACGTGCATACAAGCTACATGTGTTTGACAGTATGAAATGTGTCTTGTGATAACGAAGATATTTTCTCTGTTTCTTTCGTGGATGTCTTTTTCTTTTTCAAGTTTTGGGCACTTACGATGAAATAAAAGCATACAATCATATACTTACTAGTTATTTTATGTTATATTTTTTTTGTAGTTTATTCACCATTGAGGTTTCATTCAGTTGTCAAGCAAGCTATTAATATTTGTGACACACAATACTGATACATTTCCAACGTCTAGGACCAATAGAACAGTGTACCGTCTTTTTGTTTTGTTCTGCAACTACATATTGTGTTTTCAGTAATGAGAGTGGCACGTCCTTTAATAAAAAAACATTCCACGTACAAAGCGAATGAAAATTGAATAATTGTTATGCTGCCATAGGAGAAACACAATCATACAAAGCAAGAACTGTGTTTGAATTTAGAACTATATTTTTATTTAATCAATTACTTCGAAATAACGGTGAGACGTTTTCTGAGCGACGTGATTGGTTGTTTATTGAATTTCGTTCAAAGCTACTTGAAGGCTCTCTGTTATATCTGTCCCTAATAAAAATGTGATGGACTAGAAGGAAGTCAGCTATTCAACACCATCCAACTACCAACAAAAAGTGGAATTTACCGTCACATTATAATGCAGCTAGAAAGGTGAGTATGTTCAGTGACAGGATTCGAACCCACGAATTGCAGATTACACGTGGAGCTCCCTAACCACCATGTTTTGCCACGTCAGAAAACTAATAACCTTTGATTTTTTCCCATTTAGTTTTTTTTATGAGATCGCATTCATAAATATTTAAAAGTAATTAAAAATGTGTGTCACAGACATACGGTAAAACTCTGTATTGACAAGCATTCGAACATTATATTGTTCAAACGGTTTTTTCTTGATTTTTAACAGCATTTATAGTATAATATCTAAACAGGTAAACAGTTTTCACCACTTCGTACTTTCTTATATCTGATTCTATGGAACGATTTGTTCTACATACTTGACCAGTCTTAAATTTTACTGTTTGTTGGAGTTTCTCCTGAGAACTAATACTTCAGTTTTTTTCACTGTAGGTATTTGTTGTTTTTGTTTAGATTTATGTAGCACAATTTCTTTCACATAAAACCATCGGCTAAGCTCTTACAAAAGGTCATGTTATTGGTTTATAAAATTGACTATAATTAGAAACTGCTTATTTATTTCATCGGTTGTTCCGTTACCCTGGGCTATTACAGAATTGTTTGTATAGATAAATTAAGCATGCCATCACACGGCAGCAGTGACAAAACTAATATTCTGGTAATCAAAGTAATGTCCGTTTCAAAATTACGCAAGTGTTCTAATCCACCCCTCTCCACTTAATGCCACTGTTTGGGAACCGCTACTTTATTTCACACTAATATTAAATACTGTTTATTGGTTCTCAAAATGCAGAATGTTTATATACCGTTTACTACAAGTGGAATTTGTATGTTGAAAATGTTTGTGTTTTGTTACACTCAGCACGAACAACTAACCAAAAAATTCAGCGAAATCACGTTAAGAAACTAGGAGTAATTTACATCATTTATTATAATATTATTGGTGTTGATGTTTAAATCTTTTCGTTATTATGAGCACTGTGGCCAATAAAATCAGAAGGAATTTAGTGCATCAAAACGCTAAATAAAATCCGAAATAGTTGCCTCCCCCAAGCCCAGGTGGGTTAAGGGGTTCGACTCGTAACCTGAGAGTCGCGGGTTCAAATTCCCGTTGCACAAACGTGCTCGCTCTTTCAGCCGTGGAGGCGTTATAATGTTACGGTCAATCCCACTATTCGTTGATAAAAGAATGGCCCAAGAGTTGGCGATGGATTATGATGACTAACTGCCTTCTCTCTAATCTTACACTGCTAAATTAGGGACGGCTAGCGCATAGAGCTCGCAAGTAGCTTTGAGTGAAATTAAAAAAAACAACAACAAACAAACGTTTTGTACCTAACATTACAAAATCTGTACAAAATATTGGAATGTTACGTCACATTATGTACCATCAGAAAAGGTTTAACACTTTATTCGTTTAACACTTTTAACACTATTTATTTTTTCTTGCACGTTTCTCATCAGGAATGTTACACGTGTTTTATGAAGGTTTACTGGTAAAGCGACATTAAAGTACGTCTGTAGTTGAAACTAGGTAATGCTACTTGTTAGAGAAAGATTAGTTCTATAAAGGACGATGTTATGTTAGATACCATTCTACTTCTTTCTTTTGCTATTAAATATCTAATAGTCTCATTAGATGCCAGTTGCATACTCTGCTTTATGAAAGATAATAATTGACTCATTACATTGATTAAGTGTCTTTAAATTGAAAGCCAAAGCCTAAAGAAAGGGGAAAAGTTTTTTATTTTTATCCTCCTTCGTGGGCAAAAATTCAAAAACAAAATAGCCCACGTACATTGTCCTACATCTTCTAGCTATTATTCAAAACGTTACGATAATCGAGCCATCATTTCTGAGCGAAGGGTGCTAATACTCATAATGAATCATCTTTATACTAAGATGATACGCCACAGACCATTATACAAAGTTTAAGATACAAAAAACAAAAAGATAAATTAGTTCAATCTTCATTATGTTTAGAGATTAAAGTTATATATCACATGATGTGCTGTAACATTTGGACCCCAATATTGTTCATACTTTGGACGATTCGTGTGACTGTCAATATGTGTTAAATTGGTGTATACATAAAAAATGCAATTCTGTGATATTTTCTTTTCATCGAGAAACCTGTCTTGTATGTGTTAGTGTGATAGAAAAATTCCATATAATTCACATTCTAATTTAGGAAATGAAATAAATATATTGTAGAAAATATTTTTACTTGTCCAATTCTGTAGTCGCTATATCTTTACAGTCAATCATAGATTAAAGTGACATGAATGTAAAAATCAGTTTAAAGAAGACACAGTGACAGAAGCTGTCCAGTTTTTTCGCTTGCTGTAATACTCTGTTTCATTCGAGCTTCCAGCTTATATGGTCTACAGCTCAGCAGATCTCATTAGATAATAAATCCTCTATACGCTCATGTGACCAGACATTAACAGACTTGTGGTTTTCATAAATCATGGTGTATGATTTTTGCCCAATAACAAGTGTTACAGCTGTAAACTATGTTACTGTGATATCATAAAGTGGACACGTTTCCCTACCCCACTACAGAGTTAGTGTACCTGCACCATCAGTAACAACTATGTTTAATTGCTTCTTTTTAATACCTTCTCCAGTTTTCAACAAAGTTAGGCAGTTATGGATTCACAAACTATGAAAAGTAGACAACCTGTAAACTAATTACAAAATTTCAAGGACGCTATAAATAGCTACAGACAGAAATGAACCACTGACTTTTGTTGAAAACATGAAACATCAGGGCCACGATAATAACAAGTGAAACACTGGATGGAGAACATGTGTGTTCTTATCTTTGGCCATAATACACACATTGCACATCTTCAGAATTCCCAAGAATCAGTATGTGTTATCAAACGTGTTGTTGTTTTTTAATGTTTAAATGTGGTAAGAAGGCTATTAATAAGTGGCTAAAACTTAAGGAGTTAACTTGTTTAGAAATAATGATATTTGAAACAATTACTTACGTTACGCCTTTGTTCTGAAAAAGAATAGCCCCAATCGTGGCCTCATTTTTAGTTAGTTCAATCATGGATCTGAGGGTCTCGGGTTCAAGCTGTGTTGCTACGAAACATACTTGACTGTGAGTGTATTATAAGAGTGACGGTTAAACACGATACTCTCTGAAGAGTAGTCGCTTCAGAGAAAATCCCTCTGATCTGCAGTTCATAATTAAGCTACGCCAGTGCCTTAGGGATCTCTGATCTGGTTATTTAGCTCATTGTCTGCATGATCAACTAACAACTTGTAAGGGTACTTTTATTCACAACTAACAACTACGAAAGGAAGAGTCGTTTATTTAAAATTGTTATTGAAAAAAGTTCTATAACTTCAAGTTATGTGTGTAATTTTCCTTACTTTGCTTGATTTTTTTTTTAAATGTATGGACAACGAATCACAATGCACCGCTTAAAGCTTTTAAAGCCAAAAACTATGTACCTTATCACTGTAATATTGACGCTTTAATACTAATAGTGTAAGAACGGTTCGAGCGTTTCTCTGTATTCGTGCATATGTCATAGAAGAAAAAACATCAGTGATTTTCATCAATCAATAAAATAAATGTAGTACTTTTATGTAACGCTCACCGATGGCTCAGCAGGAAGTCAGAGAGTTTTATTTTTATGAGTCGGGGTGGGCAAAGCTTTGTGCTTAATAGCAAGCAAGAAGACAACTTATATATATATATATATAAGTATATTTATATGAAAAAATTATCAGTTATTGATACGTCATATAATATAAAAAAAGGATTTAATTTTAAACCACTTTAATATAAAGGTTAAAACCTGCACAAGAATGTTGAGTTTGATGTTTTATATGTAAGAGTCGTTTTAAATCTCCGAGTTTTGAGAAAATGGAAACATATTGAGTTTAAATTGAGTGATGATTTAATAGTGAAAATGTGTAACTAGTAGAAGTCAAATACTTCTTTGCATATTAACAAAATCATCCAATTGAAATTAGTGTTGTAAATCCAGCATGCCTTTATCGTTTATGCCAACTTAGCTAACAGCAACTAAACCACTATTTATTGGTCTTCTATGGATGTTATAAACCGAAATTAAAATAGAAACGTTAAAAAACTAGTTGCTTCCGTTGTTTTCTCTCATTACATTAAAAAATGAAACAACATCGTCTGCAATTTTACTTTGGAATCTGTCTTCTGAAAAGATGTGCTTACAGTTCATAACGACACTTATAAATAATTATCCTATTTTTACTTTATTAAAATGGTTTACTGAATACGACAATTCTGTAATTTAGCTCTGAAGATTGGACATATCTTATAGATTACAGGTCAACACTTTCATCTATAAAATAGACAGTAAATCCCACTACCCACTTCAGAGAGCTGGAGAAGGTCTTTATGGCGGTAAGTGCTACTAAATGGCTAACTAATCCTCTTGTAGTTCAGAACTAGAGTCGGATATATCTGAATTATATGGGTCTTTAATGTGGCTGCTTAACCCACTTTTGCGTAAGATATCATTCTAATTGAAAATTCTGTATGTAATTTGTTTGCAGATTCGACGAGACAGGAAATAACTCTTAAACTTTTGGTTAAACTTTTAAAAACATAAAAAACTAACAAGGACTGGAGCTCCGTTTTGAATTGGAAAAAGGCAGCATTTAGCATTATATGTCTATACAAAACATTACACTGTTTTCAGCTATTAGATGATGCAAATAAATATCATAACTCTAAATGTTCCAAAGACAGATTTTTTTGGATCATTAACTTTCTGGAAGTGTAAATTTACCCGTGTATAGTGGCAACTGAAACATTTGTATATTACAATATAAACGATGATGTCGAATGTGTACATTGTATGTAACTCTCAATAACCACCAATGATGTGGAAAATTTCTTCACCTTATTCTAAAGAATCAAAGGCTTCATTCTACAAACTGCGCTGTTCCAAGTTACACCTTTGCACAGACGAGTAACCAGTAAACAAAATAATTTGTAAAATGCGGTCAGTTCTTAAATGTCGTTAAACAACCTTGTATTGTATTATTCCTGACTAAGTACAAGACCAGAATGCTTTACCTGCTAAGTTGAAGAAAGCAACTGGTTTCACCAGTGAAGGCAGGAGCAGATTTAGCCGCACCTGATGACACCTTTCTGGTGAAATCATGGTTTTAACACGTGGAACATTTATGAAACGTATAAATGTTTTTGTTTTCCTCAGTTCTGTAACTATGTAATTTAACCAAGTACAGATTGTTAATCTGTCAGAGCGGTTGCTTTTCTCGCTATCGAATACGGGTGATGAAAATCTTGCTGCACCATTTATAAAATGTTTTTAGAAAGTACAGATTACTATTTATATACAATAACATGTCTTTAAAACAAACATAACAATTAAAGACGGGAACAAAGTGCTTTGACATGTTTATTTTGTTTGTTTGATTTCGCGAAAGGCCACACGAGGGCTGTCTGTGCTAGCCGTCCCTAATTAAACAGTGAAATACTAGAGAGAAGGTAGCTAGTTATCATTACCCACAGCCAATCTTTCACCAACGAATAATTGGATTGACAGTCACATTGTAATGCTCTCACGAGCATGTTTGGTACGACGGAGATTCAAATGCGTGACCCTGAGATTACGCGTTGAGTGCCTTATTCACCTGACCATACCAGGCCAACATGTTTATATAAAAGTAAGTTATATTTAAATATTTCTCTCTTACGTCCAAATATTATTAACAACAACACTATTAAAATGATATCGTTTATAAAATTCAATTAAACCACGAAGAGTTTAGAATATGTCGGAAAAACAGCATATCAAACTCATAGACAGTTATCGACCCAAAACATAAGATAATGAGTTAATTAGGAACTTTAATAAAAATTACGTTAAATAAAAAGTTGATAAATATAATTCGTTAACGCTATAAGCGTTTAAGAAATAATGCAATAAAAGCATTTCTGAACAGATATTTCAATGCTCACGAATGGAAAAGACGATTATAAGAATGTTCAACGCTTGGCATTTCAACACAAAACGTTTTCTGTTAAGGTACATTTTATGGTTCAATAGTTACTATTTTAACCGTTGGGGATACTTGTCAAAAAAGGAATCACTCAGGATCAAAAAAACTCAGTGAGACGAAAAGTGGTTTAAGTGGAGGGATTAGGATAAGTTCCAAACTTATGAAAGATGTGGAAACTTTTATATCTTCAAACCGTGAAGTGGATTTATCATAGAAATAGATGTTCACGGTAAAGACACGACTGTTGGTACTACAGAACTTGTGGTCATCACATAATGTGAAAGCATGGTTAGCATTTTGAAAGAAACAGTTACGAGAATGTATATATCAGTGTGACAGAGTTATTTTTTGTGCGAAGAAGATATCCAACAGACAATTCAGTTACAAAATGTCATAATTCAAAGTAACCAACAGCATCATATGGACAAGGAAATAAGAAGGTTAAACTGATTGAAAATAAAGGTTAACCATCTGTGAAAGTGACGTGAAACATAGGTCAACCAACTGTGAAATTAACCGGTAACGCGACCATCAACCGTTAAATCATTCAGTTTTATGAGTATACACTGTTAACAAACGCTTTGCTTGCACTATTTTTTATACACTGAGTTAAGGAGTTGTTAAATAAAGGTATTTTTTATTGAACATAACTTCTGTCAAAGTGCCCAATTAACGTAACTAGCTATTCTATACATCGTAAATAACTTTCTAAGTGTAGCATTTTGCACTTTCTAAAAATGATATATTCTAAATGATGAAGCAAGCTATTAAGTAACTATATTCGATAACGAGGAAAGCGACCTTTCAGACAGATTAACCAATCCTCATTCAAAACTTTGAAAGAACACATTATTACGATATCAAACGCTATCTTGGCTGAACTATTTCTATTATTTTATTTAACCTCATGTTTATGAGCACCTTTAACCGTGAAAATGAGCTAGTTTTAGTAAGAGTATTCTCGATACTAGTTCACACAACAATAAAACTTTAATAACATATTAAAATCCATCGTTGCCAACAATATGGGTAGATGGGCTTCAAGTTTTTTTTCACTTCTTTAAGTACAATAAAATAAACCATGGTGAATGGCTTTCGGTGGATTATTTGTTAGCTTTTTAAAGTGAAATACTTTAATAATATAAATAACTAAAGTGTCGTTAGAGATATAATATTCATCATACCCTTAAAATAGAGAAAAAATAAAGTGAAAAAATGATCATAATCACACGAAAGCAATCAAAATCAGATCACAATTTTTATCATATTCTCGAAAAAGACAACAGGAAAAAATAATATCCAACAATTACATGATAAGAAAGTATAATAATTATTACATTAAGTCCCCAAACGCAACGACAGAAAGATAATTTACGTCAAATGCCTGACGAAAACAGCATAAATATTATTTATATCAAGTGTGTTTTTCACATAGCTAACTCACAACGGGTTATCCACCGAGGGGAATTGAACGCCTGATTTTAGCATTGTAGGTCCGTAGACTTACAGCTGTACCAGTGGGGAATTATTTATATCAACTCCCTTACGAAATTAAAAGTTGAAAAGCCTTAATAACAAATGGTCTTGTAGTGTTTTTTTTTTCCTCATAACAAAGCCACATAGGGCTATCGGGTGATTTATTTTGTAGTTATCATTGTGTAAGGGTTGATGAGGAACAGCTATGTGTTTGATTTGTTTTGGAACAAAGCACAAAGCTACACAATGGGCTATTTGTGCTCTGCCCGTCACAGGTATCGAAAGCAGGTTTCTAGTGGTGTAAATCCGCAAACATCCCGCTGTTCCACTGGAAGACAGAAAGGAATAAACAAATTCAGGCTATATCACATAAGAAATAAACCTGCACTCCAAGAAAAATTCCCTTACTTAACCCCAGACATAACACAATATTATATTCATATTTATTTTTGATTCTGTGAATATAAACAATATCTGCATAAATTAGCTATTTTTAAATTATACTGATCACACATAAAAATGCGTTAAACAAGTAGTTTGACTATATTTGACTACGCGCCAACAGGCCCGGCATGACCAGATGGTTATGGCACTCGATTCGTAATCCGAGGGTCGCAGATTTAAATCCCCGTCGCACCAATCATACTCGCTCTTATAGCCGTGGGAGCGTTATAATGTTAAGGTCAATCCCATTATTCGTTAGTAAAAAAATAACCCAAGAGTCGGCGGTGGTTAATGATGACTAGCTGCCTTTTCTCTAGTCTTATACTGCTAAATTAGGGACGGCTAGAGCAGATAGCTCTTGTATAGCTTTGTGCGAAATTCAATACAAATAAACAAATCATACACACCAGTGTCCTTAGATATGATACGTTCTTAAAAATGACACTCAGTTCTCTTGACTTGAAAATAAAAACCGGGATTCATGCTTTTACAGATTTTTAGTTATTATTCTAACGTTTCTCGAGCTTTGACATTTTTTTACGAAAATGTTTCACAGATTTTTTGTTTTATTTTGTCTACAATTTAATGGATAATAATTCCATATTTTTATAGTTTTTGTTAAAATAGCTTAGCCTTTTATTTTACAAAGAAAGCAGATCATGCATGGCACTTTTCTCAACCTTGCGAACTGTCAGGTTTGATGAAACATTTCGTAGGTTTATAAGAAAAACATGGTACATCACTTACCGTTTCGTGTACTTTGTGTTGTACATGCTTTTACGGGTTGTAGGTGAACATTTGTTTCGACTGCACGACATCAAAGTCTTTATTTTAGCTTCTTTTTTTATGCGTGAACCACTTTAAATGTTTAAACAATTCACAAGATCCAAGATTCTTATAAAATTTGATCAAACTTAAGAAACCAACACAATATAATTTTGTTTACTGTGCATGTGTATTAGACCGAAATATTCCCTGTTGGAAGAGTAGTAAGCTTACGAACTTACAATAATAAAATTCGGAATTCGACTCTCCGCTGCATACATAGCACACAGCCCACTGTAACTTTGCTATAAAATAAATATTTCAAAATCTATAGATAAATAGGTCTAACGTCTGTCTCTATTGACAACTGGTCTTGAGGAAGGAGTGAAGGTTCGCTAGAGTTTCTCTGTCAACAACTCAAAACTCCCACAAACCATCACGTGCAGTAAGTAGTATGGTTATTTTGCGACAGGGTTAAATCACCCGGTAAAATATACACAGTTTACTAAATAAAAAAATAATATTTTCGTTCAAAAATGCATTAATTAGCAAGCTCTTCCATCATAAGGCCTTATAAAACATTGGTTGATGGTAAAGACTCTCGACTCGCAGGATGTGCGTTGTGAAGACGTTATAACGTAACGGTCAGTCCTATTATTCTTTGGTAAAGAGTAGCGCAAAAGTTGACGAGGGTATTGCTGACTGAATGCCTTCCTGTAGTTGACAATTTAAAATTGCGGACAGCATGAAATAGTCTTAGTGGCTTTGCCATAAACACAATTTCATCAGAATCAAATCGTTTTACGTTCGTAATTCCAATATTTTCGGGCCTGGCATGGCCATATAATTAAAGCGCTCGATTCGTAATCCGAGGGTCTCGGGTTTGAATTCCCATCACACTAAACATATTCATTCTTTCTGCTGTGAGGGCGTTATAATATGATGGTCAATACCACTATTCGTTGGTAAAAGTGTAGCCCAAGAGCTGGCGGTGGGTGATGACGACAAGCTGCCTTCCCTTTAGTCTTACTGGTAAATTAGGGAGGGCTAGCGCAGATAGCCCTCGTGTAGCTTTGGGCGAAAATCAAAAGCAAACAAACAAACAAACCAATATTTGCACATAAATATAACATTAAAATCAATTCTACCATATTCATTTATACATATTATATGTACGTTTTTCACTTGTCAAGTAAGGTAAAATATTTATATAAAAGGTTAAGGTTTTCTTTTTCATTTTAATAGATGAGGTACAAACATGCTATCTGAGAAATCAATTTTTCAAATTGTTTCCTTTTCAGCTCCATAAAGATTAGGTTAAAATTGAAAGAGAAAACTCCTGAAAAATCAGAATAGGAAGCCGTGATCAGTATCCTATGGATCTGAGCCCCAAATATTTTAAGCGGACTTCCCGGAGATTCGGGCCACGGGTTCCAGTTAACAGGGCCAAGAGACGCTTCTATTACCAACAAATAACATACATAAATGTATAATTTTGCATCAAACATTTTAAAACAGTAAATAAATATTGTTGAAAGCTTCAATAAATCTTTATAAGCATTGTGTTTATCGCGTTTATAATACTAAATAAGATTACGTTTTAAGTAAGACACATTACACAAATGTATTGTTGTGAAATATTAATCAATAGTTAGACACATTACACTAATATAATATTGTCAAGTATTTTTCAAAGCACCGAATGTTAATAAAACCTTCTTTGTTGTAGTTTAAATACCACAATAATTAAGATTACTTTTTGAAGAAAGAGGAATGTCAGGTTATTTATTTTAGGTTATCATGCAAAGACAGTTATTAAGACGATAAGTAACACCGATAAATATTTGTGTATTCCAGTTTTCTTCTTCAGGGAAGTGTAAACTAACATAAAAATATAACTTCACTAGAAATTGTATTCTGTTGTCTTGTAGTTTGTTGTTTAGAAGTTGATTGTTTATTTGTAATTAGTATCATACATAAAAAACTTGCACACAGAAACGTACATAAAATCTAGTTTTTTGCAAGAGCGATAATTGAAAGAAGTGTGACAGAAGCAGAAAAGTTTAACCGTGAGTAAGCTTTTAGTTCTTAAATATGATTTTTCAACAAATTAGTTCCTGACTGAGATCGGTTATACTAAAGATGAAAGTCTATCTAAGGGACAATTTTATTTCTAGTTTTTATAACAGTGACAATAAAAAAAAACCTTATTCTCCAATAATAGTCGTGTTTTTCTAACAAACTACCTTAAATACGAACGACAGATGCTTTATTCAAAAGTCCTTTCCGTAATAAGTGTTACACATGAAGATTTTGCCCAAAATTTCGTTTCTCATCTTCTATAAGCTTTAATCAATCAAGTTTCTTCATCCTTTCACTTGAAAGAACCGCCATCAGTCATTATCAAAGCTTATGGGTCTGTTCTAATTAAACAATGAAGTTCGACTCCTCAAATGCATCATTGTCTATCCTCTGGAGACTATTGTTGCTGACAGAGATCGGCTGTCTTTCCACATTATATATACTTGACGTTCTCCTTTATTTGGCCTGTTGACGTGCAGAGGGAATATTTTTTACGATCTCAGGTACAGAGTGAAAGCGGGGAACTGCGGATGCACCGCATTGGTGGGGTTGCGACGACTCGCAGAGCACTGTTAGATCTACTATTTCGACGGCAGTAGAATGGTGTGTAGTGTATCGAGATGTGGCCTTGAAGTCCCGAGATCTGGTAATTTGTCTTCCGCAACAACTTGCTAAAGTCTCCTTAAAAGCCTGTCGAAACTTGAACGACATAATACTGTAGAGAATAGGATTAATAGTGGTGCTGACGTAGTACAACACGCCCGACAAATATGTTAGTACGTCGTAAATAACAGTCTCTGTAGGCGTAGGATCTGTGACGTAAGTTGCCATGAGTCGTTGAGCATGAAACGGAGCGTAACAAACGAAAAAGGCCACTACAACAGCAACTGGAAAAAGAAAAAATTAAAAATATATTATTAAGGTGTTAGTTGTCACCCTAAATAAAGTTTAGTAGCTTTATAAAAAACGTTTATCTTAGATAAAATAAGATATTAGATATCAAAGATTTTTACAAGCCGTTTAAAGTATTTTATTGTCGTACAGCAAACGTGATCGAATCCGATATCAGTTTGGTGGAATAGGTTCAATAAGTTTATAACTATTTAACTATTTTGCGATTTATTTCAACTATATTTTGTTTGGAAGGAAAACATGTTTGTTCACGTCGAGTCAATTTAAGTACATTATCTCGAGTATATTTATGGTTTCGAACGCAAAGATACGTTTGGGCTCTGTCGTGATCGTGCTATTATAAATTACTTTACGACAGAATTCAAACAGATTAAAAATCCAGATGATTTAAAATCACACCATGTTGATGTAGGTATATACATAGGTTAGGAATCAAACCAATGATTTCCTACCCTTTCTTCTGACAACACAATAAGTTATTTTGGTTTGCGTGGCAACCAGATATACATATATAAAACATTAAATTTCTACAATATATATATATATATGTATATTATAGAGTTGTTTTTATATCTTTAATTATCATTATTTTTCGGAAACTCTCGTGACACCCTTTGCAACTTACCACTACGCACATGTATGGAACCACTAATTAAGCAGTATGAAAGCCGCGGTATGATATTTTAAACATGAAGAATAAGTCGTAAAAATCACTGCATATAGTTTTCACTACGAAAGAAAAGTACGGAAATATATCATTCTAACTTGTTCTCTCTTATTCTATTACAAACTATCAAGCACGCCATCTGCCTCCAAATTAAGCGTACCTAACAGTTAGTAGCTTTTATGTTGGAAAATAACATATTTTTTTTTATAAAGTCACCTGTTTAAAAATGTATTTGGCACATCAGGCCTACTTAACAGACATACATTGTGTGCCTGCTTGTGTATGTTTAGACGAAATCTATAAATAATGATTAATACATTTAATCTGTTTATGGACAGACCATTATTTTTAGTTTATGATTTTTTAAAACTTATAAAAGATATTACAAAACCACGTGACGCATTATTGTTAACTTGTAAAAACAGCACGTGCCATACAGCGATTATTCATATCACGTGATAAAAGAATAAAACCTCATTAGATCCAAAAGTTACACTATGAGCTATCTGCGTTGTTCCCACAAGGAGTATTGAGTCCCAATATTTACCGTCGTAAGCCCTCAAAGTTCTCGCTAAATTTCCGAGAGCGGGGAATAAACAGTCCTGATTAAAAGTATATTCGTAAACAAAAGTCTCGCTTTATAAACTTTAATATAAGAACAGAAGAAGAAATAAAATCAGAAAAACAGTGTGAAGTTCTGTCAATCAGAAGCTGAAATTCCAGGTTATATCTAATGAGTTGACACTACACAGTTATTGATCCATATAGCTTAAATTATAAAAAGCAGAAAAATCTAAAAAAACATACTTATAAAAATCACACACATAAAAGAATATTTTATATTTAATAAATAAAGCCCTAAGAGCGTTACAATCCGATTGTTCATCACATTTGTCATAGATCTTATCGAGAAACAACCACATGGTAAATGTTACCACAATCAGATGATAAATGAAACTCTCACAGAGTTACGGAGTAATGCTCTGTGGAAAAGATAGAAATAAAATAGAGTAAGACTCTTTCGATTTGTAGAGAAAGGCTTAATTGGACGAGACGTCCGCTGAGTGCTTTTTCCTTGAGGCCAGTCGTTTGTTAGAAGGCTTTCCGAAATGTTCAGTAACCATTTAAGTAAGTTTATGAGCAGTGTTATCAACCTGACGACCAGAACATCAGTAAGAAAGTGTCAGAATAAAAAAATTGAGGAATATAGTAGTAGAGAAAGCTAGAGAAAAGAACGAATAGGTCGTTTTTCTTTATATCAAACTGACATACTGTGATGGACGAAATGATTGATATGAGGGATTCAGGTAGAAAAACGTCAGTAGAAGAACTGAGAAACCATCCACATAATAGTGCTTGATCAGTTCCTGTAAAATTGAAGCTCAACTCACGTGTATTAAAAGCTATCATATATTTTATGTTGGCATAAAACTACTTAGAGAAGCAATAGAACAAGATAAAAAAAGACACAAATACATTGAAATTTTAGTGAACGTTATGAAACCACTGAACAAAGACCGTAAAAATACGGTTTTGACAGTTTCGTATGCCTGAAGCTCCAAGCACAATCACACAAATATACTACAAAAGCGAAACGGTTTCTTTTATTGTGTTGAAGCGTGTAGATTCTAAGCTGTTGAACATGTAGATGATGAAAAACAGCACGTGATACGACTGGAAAGTGTGGTAAACGTTTACACATGCTCAGCAGTACCCGATGTGCTTCAAAATGTGACTCAAAAATCGTAAGAAGAAATGATTAGTTAAAGAAACATCGAAGCAGCAAAATCTCTTTTTAGATCAACGCAAGCTATTTTTCTACTGTCTTTGCTTTCAGCCTTAAGTTGTATTATCAAAATCGTAATTACTACAAATTAAGAACTTGTATATGAAGAATATTTACTGGAACATCTTAGATCCATGATTTTCTACAAGCAGATGTCACTGATATTTTATAAAATTAAGGTACAGAAAGGTCAGGCAGTTTACGTAATGGAAATCTCTTTCGAAGTAATGCCGTAGTTTACTAAGAGAGATAAATTGTTATTTGACCCTTGGCTATATGGATTATACAACTGCTAAGGTTTCGGACATTCTTATAATGAAAAAATTCTCTAATTTTGCAAAAACAAAGTTACGTATGACGAAGATTCTTCTTTCGAAATTTAGGCTTCTATTAATTTTATATTAGCAAGACATCTCGTTGAATGTTGCTGGTTCTGAATGTCAGAAATTATTAGAATTATCCTTAAATAATTCTAGATTTTATCCAGTACTAAAATGAGAAATAATTATTCTTAACACTGCTTGACCTCTTGGCAATACTGTATTTTAAAGGTTATAATGTTCTGATGATAAATCTTTGGTCCCTTTCAGTTATGACTAATGTGTTTCTTCAGTGATGAAATTGTGTAATATGAGGTCATATTATGGATTTTCTACCTTATTTACTAATCCATCACAACTCAAAATTATTGATAACTTAGTTTCCTTACTATCATGGAGGCGATACGTGGGCCAAGGTGTCCAATATTTTATTCTTTTAGTCCTCGCATCCCTTTGTTCTTATCGTTAGGTGATATATTTTGCTCGCAAGGATATTACAGTACATTTTGAGCCTGCACTAGAACTGAATAAAACTGCAATATCTTTTGCAGGTCGAACGACGACGTCAGTTAAAGATAGCTAACCAATGCTCACTGGTAACAGACAGCACGAGAAGACACTGTTCACTGGATAAAAAAAAAGCAAGGTAATATTTTAAATCCAGACACACTTTCTTGATTCACTTCTACTTGGCTTTGTTTGTGTCTAGTTCGACAGACATTAATCGTGAGATACCAAAGGTTGGTGAACATTCATATATACTGATCCAGAAGACACGATCGTCCACTTGTTTCCTCAGTCACTCATAGTTTTATACACTATGTCTAAATAAAGATTGTTTTTACTACCATTTAAATGTATCTATACCTGTTTATTTCCTCCTTAACTTAAAATTCAGTAAAAGTATTACCTATAACACACTCTTCTTATTTCTTAGTAGATTTTGTTTTTGTCTTCTAATACTTCCAGGGAAATCAGTTTTATCTGATAATACTACAATTGTGAGTTTGGTAATCACACGAATCTAGATCATTGAATAAAAATACTAAACAATTAAGTTTAGTTAAACACTTTATCAATTAAGGTATAACTCGACTACCTGAGTTAAGCCTAATATGTTAGTTGTATACAGTTAACTTGGTAGCATTAACAAAGCAGCTGTATCAAGTTGTACACAGCGATGTAATTACTTCACAGAATAATACGTTAGTCCTACATGTGGGATTAGCTAGCATCTGTATAAAGTTGTACACAACTATGTTATTACTACAAAGAGCAATAGGTTAGTTCTACACCGTTAACTTGGTTAGATTAACTAACAGCTACATCAAGTTGTATCCAACGATGTAATTACTACACAGAAGTGGACAACATGCATAATTTAATATTCATTAAATATTCATATTTTTAAAAATGATTCTGTTCCGTAATAACGTAAAATGAAATGTGATTTTTTACACGCAATGTCTTTGTTAATGCATTCGTATAAATAATATACGTATATATTTATTGCAAATTTTATTCTATAGTGTGAAGTGTCCGTTAAGTGAATAAAAACTGTTGTTCGCGTCCGTAATGCAAAATGTAAATTCACATTCATATGAAAATACCACATTCTAATGAGTACTTGACATATATTTATTTATGAAATAACAGCTCAACATATTACTAAGAAACGAAATGTTATTTTCGTGCTGATAATCATATTTTACAACCTTGTCTATTATATATATATATGTGTGTGTGTGTGTGTGTATATTCTCAGTTGAATAGACCTCATATGTTAGTAATAGTTGCAGTTTTATAGCTGTTGTTATGGTTACATTAAAAAAGAGAGAAAAAGACGACTGATCTATGCTTCAGAGTATGATTTGCAATATACTGATCAGCTTCGGCCAAAGTAATGTCCAGGTGGTTAAGGCACTCGACTCGTAATCTGAGGGTCACGGGTTCGAATCCCCGTCGCACCACATATGCTCGCCCTTTCAACCTTGGGGGCGTTATAATGTGACGATCAAGAGTAGTCCTAGGGTTGGCGGTGGGTGGTGATGACTAGCAGTCTTACATTGCTACATTAGGGACGGCTGGCGCAGAAAGCCCTCGAGTAGCTTTGCATGAAATTCAAAACACACCAAACCATTAAGCCTCCAATAAAAGCATAAATAAAGTACGCTAGTAGGTGGAGGGTAAACACGTGACATTACAGGTCTCATCAGTGGTCAAGTTTAACCTACCTTATCTTCATTCTTGCAGTAAAATTGATCAATTAAATTAAAAATGAGTATATCGGAACCATCAAAGACTGAAATAAATAGAGATTTTCTCAAGGATTTTGTTCAACTGCACAGTTATATTACTTCATCATTTTACTGCATGACACCTTATTGCACTTCACATATACCGTTTCGGCTTTTAGTAACACGTGATCTAAAAATTAAAGAGTATTCTACTAAATACGATTGTTTATGAACTCTGGAATAAATTTTATAATCTTGAATCTCTTGTTTTTTAACATTTATTCATTTGAGCTTTTTTATACAAGTAAAATTTAGAATTACGCATAAAGCCACACAATGAGCTCTCTGCTTACCCCGGGTATCGAAACCCGGTTTTTAGTGGCGTGCATCCGCATACCGTGATGCTGCTGGGGGCTAAGGGTGCAAAATTTGTGATCATCTGTACATTAGTAAAACCCTTGCGTAACATATACACGTACGTCTATGATCTCTTTCGACTTTTTGTAATCCCACATATTATTCACGTGATCTGCTTCGTGCAATCTTTGGATGTTTTTTACAAGTTCTTATGTCAAAACGCTCATTAATTTCAGATAATAAAATAGGGGTTTCTTGGTATTGGTAGCAGTCTTACTATATATAACATTAAACCCCAGCTATTAGTTTGAAGGTATGTTTGAGATTGAAAAAAGCATTATTTTACAGGTAAGTGAAAACTTTTACTTTTATATGATACTACTTTATTTCACTTATTATATATATGTACATAGTGAGAAGAACCGTTTGCTATTATTTCAGTGCGTCTATATATTTGACATTTCCGTTAAGCTTTTGAGTTCGTGTTAAATAGAATGACTAGAAATCAAAACTGTCTTGGGCACAATGTTTCACTTCTCAAGCATGAACTGTAACACTTTAACAATACGGATGAAATGTGTTTGTTAAGTACAAAGCAACGCAATTGGCTCTCTGTGCTGTTCCCATCATGGATATCGAAACCTAATTTATAACATTATAAGTCTTCAGACAAACCACAGACCCACTGGAGGGGAAGGGAACAATTGGAATATCATATATTACTGAACCCACCTTTGTTTTAAAGACAGATCTGTATGAAACTTTTGTGTCCATAGCTAGAAAGAGACTGCAAACGACTACTTATTTTTTGTTCCAAGATATTAAGGCTTAACAGAGACGACACTGGTTGAAAACAAACACTTTTCACTTAATTAGATATAAGTTGTGAAAATGTCAAGTCTTGAAACAACTGTAAAAAATGCACAAGAAACCAACAAAAACTAGATTATTTAAATAAACAGTTTTATTGTCTATTGTATAGCTTATTTTTATATACAATAAAAATATTTTACAAAGTGTAAAATATTGTGATGCACAAGGAACCAATAGGAACTAGATTATTTAAATAAACGGTTTTATTGTCTATTGTATAGATAATTTGATATACAGTATAACAGAGCGGGTAGAATGAAAATTTTAAATGACAGCAACTGTTTCGGCTTTTACACTGAAAAATGCATCAATATAATAGTTGAAAAGTTTTTTTCAATTTTCATCAACAGGCAGTTGTTGTCCGGTAAAGTATTCTAATCTGCAATGTATTATGTACACTTTATCTAATGTTTCACTGAAACTTCAAAGCAGTTTGTTACAACAATATCATCTATGGCTAAGCATTTAATATTTTATATTTAAAACATTACAAATTAGGTAAAATGTATATTTGCATAACTCAGTCAAAAGTTATTGTTAAATCTATCCTCATCTATCTATATAACTTATAACTTCTCTTTCTTCCAAAATAATAAAAGCTCTCCCTAAATTTTAAATGTTTCAAAACAAACAATGAGAGTTTAGGAACGTGCCAAGAACGACTACTATGACAATAAAATACATTTAAACATCCTTATATTAAGCCTCGCTCAACACGATAGCTTATAACTTCATTTGTGTTTTTTTTTTGTTTGAATTTCGCGTAAAGCTATTCGAGGGCTATCTGCGCTAGCTGTCCTTAATTTAGCAGTGTAAGACTAGAGGAAAGGCAGCTAGTTATCACCACCCACGGCCAACACTTGGGCTACTCGTTTACTAACGAATAGTGGGATTGACCGTCACATTATAACGCCCCCGCGGCTGGGAGGGCCAACATGTTTGATGCGACCGGGATTCGAACTCGCGGCCTTCGGATTACGAGTCGAACGCCTCAACACGCTTGGCTACGTTGGGTCCCTGATAACTTTAGATGATGAGCTAGAAATTATACTCAAAATCAATTACAACAATATCAAAGATATTTGTAAAAAAAAACATATCACAGAAATTGCGTTTACTTAGTAGCTTTGGTTTGCTTTAATGTGAATGGTTATCAAGAATATTTCTGTTTAAATCGTGCTTGTTACAGCCGCTATTGTCCACCCTTCTGAAAATTGCTTTATATGCTTATTCCAACCGTTTTTTTCATTTACCTTTCATCACGTGGTTAAGACGCGTACGTATGTTAGAGAAGGAAAGATCGTTCATTTACTTTTATCTCTCTGAAATCACCACTGTTTACATTTAAGCTCTTCAACTTCGAAACCAAACTTATTTATGACAGTTTGTGCATATTTTTAAATCTAACAGCCAGCTTTTATTACATTTAATTACCCATATTTAACCATGATCTGTTTTTTGTTTGTTAGTTGTTGTTTTTTCAAAACGTTACTTCACTTAGACTGACCGAAGTCCGGATAAATAGCTAAAGAAAATGTCGCAAATATATTACTGGTTCAAGGTTCAACTCCATCGGTAAAGTACACCATTATATACCTATTTATATCAAGATATAATGAATACGTGTACAAAAAGAGTTAACAATTAAACACGAGTTTCTTTCTCATAACATTCAACGTGAATCACTTATTAACAAATGATCCTGTAAGTGTCCATTACTAAGAGATATTTTCATGCAATTTGATAACACACTTTCCATGTTTTTGTTGTGTAACAGCTACAACTGTGATACACGGATTGGATAGTCTTTCCAAACAAAGTCCAGACTATAACAGTTTGTAACTTGTACTATTTTGTTCCTGTCAAGAATGATCTACATAACAAGACAGCTGATTTGTATGCAAATGTATTTATAGGTCCACACCCACATATTGCCGAATACAACAGAAACGATAGAGGAAATGAATTGTAATTAATGGGAACAATGTTAAAAATAAAATACCGTTGAGGCCTTTTGCTACACCATTGTTGTACACTTGTTGGAGCTGACGTATCTGACTTATCAAAAATATAATCATATTTCTTCCTACTAGTTTTAGAATTTTTGCTCAAAGCTACTGTAAAGGATTTACTTTTTTATATATTTATTTCAGTATCGATGTTAGTTTTAGTTAAATATATATTTAGAAATGCGTGTAATTTATATTGCTAAATGTTTATTGCGAAAGTCCTGCCTATTCTTTAAACGTGTAGAAAATTCTCGAGTGTAAGAATCAATAATATATGTTTTACGAAAGCACTAGCGTATCTTTGAATATTGTTGCCAAGTGAACTTTCGAGAACCTCGCCCTAAAGTTTATAACTCGACGCGCCAAACGAAAGTTTTATATTGTTGGTTTGTTGCAGATCGTATACTGTTAACTATACTATATATATATATAACATATATACTATAACAGTGATAAACACTTATCGACTGAAAAACTACAGATATTTAACCGAGGACCTTTATATGTTTCGAGCATTAAAAACCGTTTAACTTCGGACGTTAACATTTCTACGAGGACATGATATATATATTTTATTCCGTAAAAAACTTACGCGTGCTTAGCTAAGCAGCTAGCTAGCTAGTCGTTAAATAAATGTATTGATATCAACTCGAAATCCATCGCTCATCGTGAATCGTCGATCAAACATTCAATTATAGATCAAATAGAAAACTCAGTATTGTTTGTAAGTTTCTCAAAACTTCTATATAGAAATTATTATTTGTAATAACCGTTATTATAAATTGTATTATTGTTTGTATATTAAAATATGTTTTTGTTAAAAAAAATTGTGTGTATCAATTTTGTTGGCATATCATAAATTTGATACAAATCGACATTTAATTAATTTCTAAGTTTTAATTACAAGTTATTTGTAATTATAGTACGTATGTGCATGTGTATGTTTTCGTTATAGCAAAGTCACACTGGGCTATCTGCTGAGTCCAAAATCGTAGTAAGTAATATAATTAATCGGAGACTCGTCCGAGAAAAAAATTATGATATGTAACACTGCGCATTGGCTATCTGTTCATAGCCATCAATAATTTCAAGTTGATAGGTTAAAGAAAAGGCAGCTAGTTAAAGCACCCACCATCAGTTCTTGGGCTACTTTTATTTGATCGAATACTACATCAATCATTCAAAACAGGGATTCACAGTCTCAGCATGCTAACATATTGGCTACACCAGAGTTTTGTTTATCCCTGTATAATTTGATCGTCCTCACCTCCATGTTGTCTTAAATAATTGGATGTAGTTGGATACACTAATATGTTTAACATCTTCTTTGGCAATGAAATTAGTGGAACAGTACGCCATCCTGGACCATTCTATTATGTTACTCGCCTACTTAAATTCATACAAGTTTCCATGACATAATGATGTAATTAAATATGTCCTTGAGTTTATAATAATAAACGTTTACATTAATTTCTGAAAGTTGACAGGAGAACGCTGGTGAATAAAGACATTTGAAAGCTAATCCCTTGGAGTTTTGTTTTACATTTAAAGATTAGTTAATGTTCATCTTGATATCTTGCAAACGTGCTAATTAATTTTGGAAATCAAATCGTAAACTTGGATCACATTGCTTGTATTTGCAATTTAAACATTAATTGTTAATATAAAATTGGGCTTTGAATGAAAATTAGACACAACCAACTATTCTTGAAGAAGCTTTTAGTGAAATTCAACGGAATAAACAAATCATAATTAGGGAGATTTAAGAAGATCATATGCTCTGGCCGATGTTAAACAGTGATTAAAGCACAAGGCCCAAGTTACACTAGAGTGGTTTCAAGAGAAGTAAGTGAATGTCCTGCGGTAGCCCATTCATGGTTCTGACTCTAATCCAATAGAAAATCTATGACGAGACTTGAAGATTGTAGTCCATCAACGATCCCCAACGAACTTGTTACAATTGGAGAAATTTTACCAACAAGAATGAACAAAAATTACACCGTCCGATAGTGCGAAGCTGGTAGAAACCTGTCCTAAAAGTTTGACAGAAGTAATTGCTATCATGGGTGCTTCCACCAAGTACTGACAAAGGGGCTGAATAGTTAGTTACACAAGCAACAAATTTCCATTTATATATTTTCTTCGCAGGTTTTGATCATTCACATCCAGCTTCCTTCACATAACAGGGTTAAGATTGATTATTATAGTTTTGAATAAAAATACTTTTATTTAAAAAATTGTTTATACTATTTGTATTTCAGCAGTTTTCGTGATGGGTCAAATATAGGATGTTATTGTAAGATTTTGGAATTTTTATCGAATATACAACAATTTTGTTTGCATAAGTGTGTTTGTAATTAACAACCGAGTGTTGAAAACCGGTTTCTAGCGTTGTAATTCCGCGCGCCCCCCGCTAGTACAGCGGTATGTCTCCGAATTTACAACGCTAAAATTAGGGGTTCGATTCCCCTCGGTGGGCTGAGCACATAGCCCAATGTGGCTTTGCTATACTGGTCCGGCATGGCCAAGCACGTTAAGTCATGCGATCGTAATCTGAGGGTCGCGGATTTGCATCCGAGTGGCGCTAAACATGCGCGCCCTCCCAGACGTGTGGGCGTTATAATGTGACAGTCAATCCCACTTTTCTTTGGTAAAAGAGTAGCCCAAGAGTTGGCGGTGGGTGGTGATGACTAGTTGCCTTCCCTCTAGTCTTACACTGCTAAATTAGGGACGGCTAGCACAGATAGCCCTCGAGTAGCTTTGTGCGAAATTTCAAAACAAACAAAGAAACAAGCACAAAACTGCAGAGTAGGTTATCAGCGTTTCTTTACAATGTAGAGTCGAACCCCAAATTCTGGCGACGTAAATCTGTAAACCTACAGCTGACCTGCTCTGGAAATAAATTAACAATATTCCTGAGGAAGACATGTGGATCAATGAGTATAGAATATCATTGCGAGTAAATAATATACAAATAAATATTGATATACTTTAACTGTTTATTTTTTAGTGAAGTTGAGTAGCTTTGCGCGAAATTCCAAAACAAACAAACAAACAAATGTAACTCCGCAGACAAGCCGCTGTGCCACTGGTGAACGCTAATGATTGAAAAATGGAAAGCTGATACTAATAATAATCCAACAGTTATGTGCATCTACATTTGGCCTGTATTCAAATGTAATTTTTACAAATAGAAGAAGCAAACCATCCTTTAATATGTATTTGCCAGTTTAATATTAACAACTGCAATTATATTTCTGATAGAACTTAAGTAATTTAGATTTACGTGTAAAATTTAAAAAAAAAAAAGTCGACTACGGTTACGCGCCAGACTGGAGATGAATCAATTACAATTAACACCTCTACGATTATACGGCTGGCTGCGCGTGCACACGTGATCGTAAATAAATTGAACAAAATGTAAAATTTTAGAACATTCAAGAGAATCTTGGTTATTTGTTTCGAACAGAGATCTCAGTTAATGTTAACACCAAACAAAATTTCAGCTTGGAAATGTTAAGTTTCATGATTGATATATGTTTTAAGAATGTTAACTTTTTTGTTGTTGCTGCGTGATTGGCTAAGCACAACTTTACCATTCCTTTTCTTAAACACCGAGGTATTCTCACTTGTGAATGCCTCTGTTGTTATTTGTTTAAATTTTCGAGTGGTTTTTAGAGGCCACAAAATGATCGGAATATAAATCATTGAAGTCGAATCCTAAAGGATGAAACTGGTGGATGAAGACTCGTATTTCATACCACTTTTTAGCTAAACAAATGTCAAATGCAATTAGAGCAAGTAAAGACAATTTTTTTTCTCCACCATACGACTTCTACTTAAAGCAATAAATAAGTCTTTAATAGGCTAAATTAAATATTTTTCCCTCTAATATTAATATTACGCTTTCAATGTTACAGTGTTTGATGAAACAATATATATATCCTGTTTATGTGAAACAATTTAGTAAGCCTTTGAGATAAGAATTACGCATATCTCACGGTCAGTTACTATAAAAAAGAATTGTTAAAATTTAATATACATCACTCCTTCATACATGCCCTTTGGGAACTCTGACAGCCTTACTCCAGGAAGAAGTGAATCCCTTTTTGTTTTATTTCTTCAAGAAAGCAGTCTTTTATATATTTCAATATTAAGTTCAAGTAGTTAACGTTTTGCATAAGAGGGTTAAATATGAATACATTATTACGAAATACTGACTGATGTTTATATCAGAAAGAAAAAACAAAAGTGCAAAATACATCTTGATTTCTCGGGTTTTTCTGCAATATTTGTTTGTTAAATGTTAAGATTGCTGTACTTTTCTCTTAAGAATAGTTTGCCTGCTAAAATTGTTCAGTAATTTCACGTAGGTTGTTATTTGTTTGTAAGCGCAAAGCTACACAGTTGACAGTTGTGTTATGTCCTCCGCAGAGGCTGAGTCACAGATTATAGCATTATGAGCCATTAACTTTTGTACTATACAAACGAGAAACAGAGTGTGGTGGGTGTGCATTTATTTCGCTGTATTAACTTTTTTTTTCACGAACTTAAAATTTGTTTCTTAAATTATAAGGGAAAATACTGGACATTAAAAACTTATTAAAATGATTTATAGTACCTTCAATTTAGCCGTTAGAAGCTTTCGCCGATTTTAATTAACACTCATATTTGTTCTTTTCGTATTGACCCGGTATGACCAGGTGGTTAAGGTACTTAACCCATTATCTGAGGGCTGTGTGTTTGAAACTCCATCACATCAAACATACTCACCCTTTCGGTAGATAGGGTGTTACAAAGTGACGGCCAATCCCATTATTCGTTGGTAAAAGAGCAACCCAAGAGTTTGCGGTGGGTGATGATGACTAGCTGCTTTCGCTGTAGTCTTAAACTGCAAAATTAGGGACTGCTAGTGCAGATAGCTCTCGAGTAGCTTTGTGCGAAATTCCAAAAAACAAACAAACTTTTCACATTTTTACCCCTAAATGCCACCTTTGCGAACATTGGACAAATGGACTGATCAGAGACTCCAGTGCCTAAGCTTAACATTTCTTAATTCTGAACTCCACACTAGAAGGAACAGGATTAGAAGCGTTCACCGCCTAAAAGGCTGCTCTTACCTCACAACGAAGTTCAATATCACGATTATAATTCCTTATTGAAAGTACGTTATGTGTTTAAAGATATCGACCTAAGCCTCGAATTTTTCGTTCTGTTTGACTCTCTTAGAATATAACGAGAAATAAGTGCAAAATACTACTACACTGGGATATAAATAGAAATAGCAGAAAAAAAATCAACTTTCTCTAGATAGAAGATGGCACTGTAATAGGAGTGTGTTTCGGTTCTCGCTTGTTACACATCTTATTCAATGTTAATCATGTGCAATTTGATGGACATGTGCAGGAACTTTAGCCAGACGCTGTTAAAACTAATGAATAATGGATTAAACAGTTTGGTCTCCATAGTGTTAGTCGTTCCTTTTCAGTTTTTCTACATAGAAGCAGATTAATTCATATGGGGCTATGAGGTTTAACCCATTGTTCAACTTGTAGGCGCAAAAATAACTGAAAAAACAACAACAACTGTAAACATATGCGTATTAAGGATAACTAAACCAGATATTTGATACAAGAAACACTAGTAGCAATTACGGTGATACAACTGTACACAATTTTGAGTAGATTTGTGAGAACAACATGTCTTGTTCTCGACTGGCCAGCCAAGAAATAGAGAATTTTATAAAAATATTTTAAAATAAAGATAATCGTGATTACAAAATACAAGTTTGTTTGTTTTAATTACACATATAAGAGGGGAAACAATACCGTTTGACAGTTAGAAAGTTCTGGATTTACGGTTATCTCCAGTAGGTATTAGAAAACTTTACCGACACTTTATATACACGTGCCTTTCTTACATCCATGTCACAATTAGTATACACTAAAGCGTTCCGTGTCAAAGTGACGGAGAATCCGCTCACACTTCTTCAGCAGAGCGATTTTTCTCAAACCTTAACATAATCCTATGTATGTATAAACATAAAATGAAAAAAATAATTTTAAAGAGAATTAGATGTTTCTTTCTTTCTGAATTTCGAGCAAAGCTACACGATGACTATCTGCACCAGCCGTCCCCAATTTTGTGGGGACTAGAGGGAAGGCAGCTGGTCATCACAACCAACTCTTGGGCTATTCTTTTACTAACGAATTGTGGGATTGACCTTAACATTATAACGCCCCCATGGCTGAAAGGGTAAGTGTGTTCGGTATGACGGGGATTCGAACCTGCGACCTTTAGATTACAAGTCGAATGTCTTAACCATCTGGCCATGCTAGGTCCAATGAGAAGTGAAATTGTATAATTTCGTTATGTGTTCCGATGCGTAAATTTCTGCTTACCTTAACCCCCTTCCACATACTACCACACAGAATGAAGTAATTTTCATGCTTCTATTTTAGGTGTCTGTTGATCTATACATATTATTTACTTTGTTATTTATGCACTGCTAATAATTATTCAAGTAAAAACAAATAGCAAATGGAAACTTTTTTCCATGTGTAACACATAACGATAGGCTTAAAAACAATAAGTCATTAAATATGGCACCCCAGCGACACAGCGGTATGCATGAGAAGTAACAACACTATAAACCGGGTTTGGATACAAGTGGTGGGTAGAGAGCACGTAACTCAATGTCTAGCTTTGTGTTTAATTACTTCAACCAAACAAGCATTAAATGTGAAGGAAGGAGCTTCAAATTAAACTCCTTCAATATGACGACATTAAAGTACTCTCTATCTTATTATAGGATAAAATTATATACTTAATTTTAGGTAATAAGGTGAACACAAACAATAACTCTACTGTTTTTGTTGTATTCACCGGATCGAACATTTAGAGCACTGAACTAAGCTTCAGGAATCCTAAAACATTTCATCATTACCTCGATCATTAATCACATCTGGAGGAATACATAATCATCGGATGCCTTTGGATGAAATCTTGACAAATTAATGTTGTTGTTGTAAGTGTGGTGTTAAGCTTATTTATTAAAGGGAAGTGCTCAGACTAGGTTTACAATGCGTTTTATGTAACGATTTTCGTGGCGTTCATCATTTCTTTCAAAGATAAAACAAAGTTTAAGTTCAAAACTTTAATTTCTAAGTTTAGTCCTAGTTTGTTAGTTCGTTATACAAACATTCTTTGGCCAAGTGAAATCCTATGATTATCAGAGAATAGAATAAGCGAATAATTTATCAATGGTCTAGAAATATTACACTTTCACTCTTATGAAACGCTAATATCATTTTTTTTTATAAACGATTACTTTATTTTTACACAGCGGTATTCCCTTGAATATGTCATCTCTTGCTTATCACGAAGAACATGTTTAGAAGCGGGAGTTAGTGTTGCTGGAGCTGAGCCCTGATTTTTCTAAAACGAAAAATTCGTATATAAAAGATACGTTATTTGGTTTATGCCTGAATTTATAAAGCGATTAGATTTTCAGTATGAGATTTTTACCTTGATTGTGAAGTCATACGATTGACAAATTGAAGGATGGTTCCGATATTATAACATTTACCACGACACTCTACTGTTTAGAATGTATATATTTGGTTCATGGTGAATTATTAAACAATGTGGTTACGAGTAGACATGTATAACTAAAAGTACATCAAAATTAAAAATTTTAAGAGATACATTTTGTGCCACTTAAACACAAACTTAGTATTTCCTGTTTTCTTTTTCTTTTGTTACGTATACGTTTCTAGACATGTATGTAGTTTCCAAAACAGAATGTTGGCCCATGAACGAGACTAAACTTATTTTACTTTAATTACATATTGTTTTCGGTCGTTCTCTATGGGTACCACACCTGCTTTCTCAAGGGAAAAAATAAAGTAAAACACAGTTTAAGATAGATAGTTTTCTTTTCCTCCTTTAGGAAGGGAGGGCCGGTATGGCCAAGCGCGTTAAGGCGTGCGACTGGTAATCTGAGAGTCACGGGTTCGCATCCTCGTCGTGCCAAACATGCTCGCCCTTTCAGCCGTGGGGGCGTTATAATGTTACGGTAAATCCCACTATTCGTTGGTAAAGAGTAGCCCAAGAGTTGGCGGTGGGTTGTGATAACTAGCTGCCTTCCCTCTAGTCTTACACTGCTAAATTAGGGACGGCTAGCACAGATAGCCCTCGAGTAGCTTTGAGCAAAATTAAAAACAAACAAACAAATCCTTCAGGGGGAGTTGCCAAGTGATATCTTAAGAAATGCCCTTCCTTATTTCTTCACTGGGATTTCCAGAATGAATTAAGTAAATTATACTCTCTGTGAAGAATGCCATAATAAAATATTTCATACAATTCTAAGATATTTTTGTTTGCAACAACAAGTTTTTCAGAAACACATCTTTTGGAAAATAACTGAAGTCTAGAACCAATTTATCTCCAGTAGAAGCGATGCTTTCTGTACAGTGCACGCATTTACTTTGGTTGCTTCTAAGCATTGAATAGATACTAATTTTTCATTTTGTTTTCGTTCAGTTGTGTTCATTGTCTTTCTTTCTTATAGCTCAATAATATCCAGATAATACAGATTCAACTTTATAAAACACTTTGCTATATTCCTCGAGTTACTGTGGTACTTTGGTTAACTACACAAGAAGATACTGCGATTTCTGAGTTTGTATGGAAAAGAAATACTCGCACATAACAGCGTTCAGGATAGCAAGGAGCTCCAGAGCAGATCACCTGTTGGTAAGAATAAAGGCTAAATGCGGAAGAACAATTCTCCAGCCCCCTTAAGAAAAGCTATTGCAATTAAGTGGACGCATCTAGTTTTGTTCACGAAATAATATACAACAATTTGATGACGACAAAAACTCACAAGCTTCAGATCAAATCTTGAATTTAACTGCTCGTTACAATGAAAAAGATGACCGATAGAAGTTGAAATCTCAGCGATTACATTTTATTACATAT
The DNA here is from genome assembly GCA_011833715.1 of Carcinoscorpius rotundicauda. NCBI lineage: Eukaryota > Metazoa > Arthropoda > Merostomata > Xiphosura > Limulidae > Carcinoscorpius > Carcinoscorpius rotundicauda. The sequence goes on along the minus strand of CM022399.1, from coordinate 29,542,316 downwards.
CTGCTTACTTTCCTTATGCAGGTCCAATGAACTATACATGACTTTCGATTGCTTAAATTTGGGTTTAGAAGAGAGTCTGTGAAATTTTCTCACGATTTATAGTCTAGCCTTGATCTCTCCCTGTTTTGTATAAGCTCATGATAATATGAAATCTGATGTTGGCAATAATGAAAATTCACAGGCATCAGGCAAAGCATAGTTAACAAGGGAGAAAAAAGTCTTAAGGATGGCACGGTACCGCGATTGAATATATCTCTAATAAAGCGCGAAAAACCCTGGTATTTACAGGCTTACTATCTAAAGAAATTCCAAATATGATAGTTCTTGTTTTATCTATGTTTCAGTTAACGTTTTTAGTAAACTGTTTGTTAGCGATAAAAAAGCAGTATTGATCCGATATCAATACTGTATTTCTATTTTTCTGTTCGTAGCGTAATATAAGCTTGATTAAAAATAGAGACAGCAAACTGGGCATGCATGATTTACGTGATGTAGAAGTAATTAACGTTTAACTTAACATAGAGCCCGGCACGGCCAAGCGTGTTAAGGCGTGCGACTCGTAATCTGAGGGTCGCGGGTTCGCATCCCCTTCGCGCTAAACATGCTCACCCTTTCAGTCGTGGAGGCATTATAATATTACGGCCAATCCCACTATTCGTTGGTAAAAGAGTAGCCCAAGAGTTGCCGGTGGGGGTGATGACTAGCTGCCTTCCCTCTAGTCTTACACTGTTAAATTAGGGACTGCTAGCACAGATAGCCCTTGAGTAGCTTTGTGCAAAATTCAAAAACAAACAAACAAATTAACTTAATATAAGAACTTACGTTTAGAATATAGCCGTTCCTAATAAAAGTAAGATACGTTGTCTTCAGTTAAGTCCAACATTCAATTTTTAAAACTGTTCACTTAGCTGATGCTAAATAAAATCCGAAATAGTTGCCTCCCCCAAGCCCAGGTGGGTTAAGGGGTTCGACTCGTAACCTGAGAGTCGCGGGTTCAAATTCCCGTTGCACAAACGTGCTCGCCCTTTCAGCCGTGGGGGCGTTATAATGTTACGGTCAAGCCCACTTTTCTTTGGTAAAAGAGTAGTTTAAGAGTTGGCGGTGGGGGATGATGTCTAACTACCTTCCCTCTTGTTCTACACTGGTAAATTAGGGACGGCTAGCGCAGATAACCCTCGTGTAGCTTTACGCGAAATTCAAAAACAAATTATTCTTTTAAAGGTGTTTGGTATTGATTTTAATCTTATTATGCTTATTTTAGTAACATGTGACTTGTATTGCAAGAAATTATTGTTTGTTTGTTGAATTTAACACAAAGCTACATGGAGGCTACCTGCGCTTAACTTCATTATTTGTAAAGCCATAGACTAAATGGAATGCAGCTAATCAACACCACCTATCGCCGACTCTTTTTCCACAAATATTATGAGATTTACCATAATATTATGATGCTCAAAGCCCTGAAAAAGCGAGCACTTTCAGTTACAGGTCATGAAAGTAGTTCTGAAAAGGCAAAACAATTGATTGTGATGGTATTTCTTGATATCTACGTAACTTAAAAAAAAATACTATTTAATTGAACTAAAAACATTTTGAAACTTAAGTGATAATTGAAATTTGATTTTATTTTGATGAAAATAAGCTATGAATATTAGAAGATGTAAACAAAAGTGAAAGACTCAAAACAGTTTTTGACCTTTCAGTTCAGATTATGCATTGTCAATATTTCGGCTCCCGGTGGCACAACGTTATGCTGCGGACTTACAAGGCTAGAAACCAGGTTTCGATACTTGTGGTGAGTAGAGCACAGATAGACTACTGTGTAACTCTGTGCTTAGATACAATTAATCAGTTCACCATGTCGACTTTATTAACTTCCCACTGGCAACATCACTCAACAATTTCATCATTACTCAACACTAAGCTTTGACCACAGATGATCAAGATGATAAAAATAAACCCCGATTCATAAACACGCGTGACATAGAGTCAGAAGATAAATCAAAACTTGTTTTAAATTCAGAATTTAGTGTCCATGTTAAGCATTTCTAAAAACGCAATTGTGAACTTTTCAAAAGTATATTTTGTATTCCAGTTCCTTCATCCACTTTAATTATCGTTTCAGTAGCTTAGAGCACCCCGCTAATACAGCGGTAAGTCTACGGGTTTACAACGTTAAAATCAGGGGTTCGATTCCCCTCGGTTGGCTCAGCAGATAGCCCGATGTGGCTTTGCTGCTCTAGCCGTCCCTAATTTAGCAGTGTAAGACTAGGGAGAACGCCCCCACGGCTGAAAGGGCGTGCATGTTTGGTGTGACGGTGATTCAAATCGGCGACCCTCAAATTATAAGTTGAGTGCCTTAACCACCTGGCCATGCCGGGCCTTGTAAAAACGGAACGGGTGTAAATCAGCTCTTTGAACGATTTCCAAAGTTTGCTTCTAGCGTAAAATTTACTTTTCTCAACTGGTTTCTTTATCTTTAATTTGGAAATTAGGAAGGTAATAGATATAGCCATATTTTATTCATACCCCTCAGATTAACACTGGTACTTTAAGTTCACTTTTTTCTTTTATAATAACATTTACGTAGCTCACGTTAAAGCTCTAAACAATCTAGTTATTGTGACGCTAAGACACTAGATGTAAAATAATAATAAAATAAAACTTCAGCACACTCACTGTTCTGTGACATAAATTATACTGCATTCCTTTTGCTTGAATTTCGGGTAATGTTTTTGATAATAGATTTTATGATTGTAAATGTGAATTTATAAACATTGAACATTGTTTTTAAGAATAATAAACACAAACTTGCTTTTAAACAGTCCCAGTCACTTCAAACATGCTCGCTCTTTCAGCCGTGGAAGCGTTATAATGTGCGATCAATCCCACTATTTGGGAGTAAAGGAGTAGTCCAACAATTGGCGGTGGGTGGTGACGAATAGCTACCCTAACATTTTATTGACAGCTTTTCACAAGGAGTAGCTGATAGATAACTTACCTCACTTTTTATTTTGTTATCTCTTAAATAAAGAATAGTTTATGAAATATTTTGTATTCTTATTATTACGTTGATGAGCTAAGAAGTTGAAGACACTTTTAAGTTGATATTTAAAAACTGGTCTTGGAAAAGTAGTCTATGAAAAATAATTATTTACTTACGCAACATTTTGATGACTGCCCTTCGAGACGAGTGGCTGGAGGACGACTTCCCAGATCGTCTAAAAGAATGACCATGAACACTTTGCTGGTTCAGTCCGTTGTTTGATCCGAGAATTGTTTCCCTACGAGATAGTTCTAAGGACCTCCGCAGTTGAAGAGCAATTAGCACATAAAGAATCAAAATCATACTCATAGGGAGGATAAAAAACAGCAAAGATGAAAATCCAAACGCGTGTTTTAAAGGTTTCTTTACTGTGCAAACTGCATATTCGGAGATATTGTATACATTCACAATACCAAACTGAAAAGCTATGGGTACTGCAGCCAATGCTCCAAGAATCCAAATGACAATAATGAATTTAACTGCCCGTGAGAGTTTGGACATTGTATGAGCTCGAAGAGGATGGCAGATGGCTAGATATCGCTCTACCGTGAAGGCGGTGATGGTTAATATAGAAGCGTTTGTTGAAGTCTCTGATGTTATGCCACGGATGAAGCAAAAAAACTCCCCAAAGATATAAGGATAATTCTCCCAAAGTTGATACATTTCCTGAGGAAGTCCCAATACCAGTAGTAAAAGATCCGAAATAGTCAAACTAAAGAGGTAGTAATTTGTGGCTGTATGCATATGTTTGTTCTTAGCGATTACACCACAAGTGCAGATGTTACCTACTGTTCCAGTAACCAAAATCAAAACGTAGACCAGGGTCATGGGTACCACGAAAAACAGAGTCTTTCTTTTAGGCCCCATATAAGTATTGTAATCTACAGATTTGCCATTTGTGCTGTTGTTTTCCAGAAATTGCATCATATTTTCAGTGACTTCTTCCATCGATAATGTAAAGTTTTCATCCTGAAATACGTAAAGAGTATACCCCTCCATCTCTTGAGAGTAATTATATAGAATTGTAAATATATATATATATATATATATATATGTATAATATAGTTTTAAAAAATATTTCTTACAACTCCAATTGCTTCCGAAACTGCTTCTGATTACGATTTAAAAATAAATCCGTTCAGATGAAAACTGAATAAAGACCCAACTTATGGTTCAGCCACAACTAATGAAAAATTAATTCAATGTTATTTTTTCTCATATGCTTTCAACAGTGTTGAGAAGTTCGAAATAACACTACTGCAAACTAGGAGAAGAATAACAGTCCTGGCATGAGTGACACGAGCCCTTGACAACCCAGTTAACGTCATTCGTCACGTGATGCTCACGCAATATGACCGAGAGTGTTGATTTCATGTTAAGTTTTACCTGAAAGAAAACAAAATAATTGGCCCTCAAATCTACTGTTTTTAATTTTTGGATTCAGTGATTAACATATTTAATAACATTTAGCAATAAGCCTAAAAATATAAGGGTTAAAATTATGATAATACAAAAAATACAAAATATATATAAACATTTTAAAATTTGTGAAAAGAGTTTTAATAACAAATCGTGAGTGCTCTTCTATTTGTTTTCGGGTAAATGTACTCACGCTGTATCAAGAATAAATAGTTTAAGGTTTATTTATTTGTTTTTAGAATTTAACTGTAAAAAGGTAGAGTACAACATGATACAACTCTACTGTGTTGTTTGTTTGTTTTTTAATTTTGCGCAAAACTACAGAAGGCTATCTGATTCAACAGTGTAAGATTAGAAGGAAGGCAGCTAGTCATCACCACCCACCGCCAACTCTTGGGCTACTCTTTTACCAACAAATAGTGGGATTGATCGTAACATCACAGCGCCCCACGGATGAAAGAGCGAGCATGTTTGGTGCGACGGAGATTTGAACCCGCGACCTTCGGATTACACATGCCGGACCAAACTTACTGTACCAGTGTCCTATTTGTCTGAATACAGTTCGCTGAATATTTACAGTTTAACCACGTGATATAGAAAAGTAAAATTCAGTACCATCTTACTTTAAGAAAAATAGGAAAGATCTTTGATACAGCGTATTTCTTATTTTGGTATACTGTATAACACATTAAGTAAATGCGCTTCTTTTGTATTTTGATGCAAAAATATATTAATGTGTTGTTCCTATGCTCAGCTGTAATATTAACAGAAATTTCTTGGTATTGTAAGCAACTTATAATACAATTTAATGGGTTAGTTTCGTGGAACTTCTTACTTTCTTGTAACAAGACGATTCAGTTTGATAACCTGCAGAACATACATACACACGTCGTAACAAAAAGAAGGGCGTCTGAACCCTCTCATTAAACTAAACTGCCTACTATATATATATATATATATAGTTTTAGCAGTGAATGAAAAACTTAGAAGAATTAATACACTTTCTTATCTTTTCTCTGTTCCTGACGCGAAACATCTCAGTAATGCTGGTGTGAATAGTCTTAAACTTCGGTGAAGATGTGTACATACGTGTGAACTTCATATTTAAATTTAGAAATTATATCTATCCATGTGAGCATTTATTTTTCTAACACGAGCAAATTCAATCTATGTAAGAAAATTGTTGGAATTAGAAGTTTAATCACTTAGTAGATTTTTGCTAATACTAAAACAATTTGGTAATGTTAGTTTGTAGTGGCTAAGTAGTGTCACTCTTCTCTCTACGAGCTATGAAAATATGGACTTTATTATGGAATATATATATATATATGAAGATATATCTTTGTATGATATGTAAAAAAGACTATATTGGTTGCTCAAACAGTACCGATTAAGAATGTTCGCTTTACAGCAAAGCACCACAAGCTTCACCTCACGCTACGTATGAAATTCAATTATGCAGTTTGAAGCATCTACGAGTAAATTACATTTTATTATTCCTCCAACTGAACTATGGGTTCTTTTCGGTCAATTACAAGTCTGTTATGAATACATTTAAATCCTATTTGTTGTCTGTATTTTCCACAATAATAAGAAAACTCTGTTATACGGAATACTGTTAATTTAGATTCTATGCGTTTAACCAACTTACCATTCACTTTTGACCAACATAAAGGGCGTATTGGCTAACAGTTCTAAATTTTGGTTGTTCATTATTAATTTAGTTTAGTTTGTTTTGAATTTCGTGCGAAGATACACGAGGGCCATCAGAGATAACTGTCCCTAATTTAGCAATGTAAGACTAGAGAGAAGGCAGCTGGTCATCACTACCAACAGCCAACTCTTAGGTTACTCTTTTACCAATAAATAGTGGGATTAACCGTCAAATTATAACGCCCCACGGCTGAAAGGACGAACATGTTTGGTGCGACGGGGATTCAAACTCGCGACCCTCTGATTGCGAGTCGAGTGCCTTAACCACCAGGCCAAGCCAGACCCTTGATTGTTAGACGCTCTATATAACCTGTGCCCTGATAAAAACAAAGTCGGTATTTTTAACAGTTTTGTACTTCGTATGTTCGAACATATATTTTAAAATGTTTTATATTAAACATTGTGATATATTTAGAAAATGTCCTCTGCAGATGAAATACCATTTGAAATACATTTACTTTCTAGTTCCTTTACATATTCCTTCCACGTATGCTCACAAAAAGAGATCGTAAATTACAGGGTAAACTTCTAGTATAATATTATTCAACTTCATTTAACAGATTTCACTCTCTTTGTGTATATATTTTAGACTTAATTATTGGATTGCGGCAAGTAGCGTCTCCAATCCGTTTCTCGGCTTTGACTGTTTTTTCGCTAAATTTTGATCGCTTTTTCGCAACCGAGAGTCTTAATAAACTTTCGCATTTGTGACTCAATATAGAAACAAAAGTTCATTAGGCTTAGTACAAAGCAATGTTTCCATGTCCATCTGGTTAATTAAAATTATAAATCAAATCGTCGAAGCAATTGATAAAACAAACGTATTTCTCCTCGGTGGTACCAAACAAAGAAATATGTTTCAATAATTCAGCTATTGCGTATTTAATGACAGTAAAAGTGAAATATATTGAACATCTTCTAACGAAGCGCACAAAACAAAGTTTCTTTTTTTTTAAATAGAGTTTTCTAGTAATATCATAGTTTGTGTTTTAACACCTTACCAGAAGTGCTTAACAATACATATCAGTGATATCCTGTTATCCTTTACTAATTTCCGTTTGAAAATAAATAACTTGAAATTTTGATTCACCAAAAATATTATTTTCTTGATTACAAAAGTTATAATTCCTGGCACGATGATCCATGTCATACTTTCAGCTTTAAAACAAAAACTGATAAACGTTAATAGGTAAAGTATCTTCCAACATTGCTGTTGACTTATTTAACTGATTAATTAAATGGTAATGTGTTTGGAGTTCTATGATGTGTATCGATGTTAAAGTTAGACCGGCATGGTCTGGTGGGTTAGTTAAGACTTGTATTCTGAGGGTCGCAGGTTCGAATTCCCATCGCACCAAATATGGTCGCTTTTTCAGCAGTGGGAGCGTTATAATATTATGGTCAATTCCACTATTAGTTAGTAAAATGTAGCTCAAGAGTTGACGGTGGGTGGTGAGAACAAGCTACCTTCCCTCTAGTCTTACACTGGTAAATTAGGGAAGGTTAGCACAGATAGTTCTCGTGTAAATTTGTGCGAAATTCAGAAATTAAACAAACAAACAAACGATGTTGGAGAAACCGAACATATCTGATGAATATTTTATCGTTCACTTTCCAGCATAGCTTTTCGAATAGTATTCATTAGAAGAACAGAAAAATAATATACTTTGAAAAGCAAAATTTATATTTTTATACTAAACAGATAATCAAGCGCTAGATAAACCTAAATAATTAAAGATATCTCATCTTTCTTGATGAGATTTGTTATCCAAATTCAAGTTCAAATTAAAATAAATTATCAGACTATAGGTTAAAGTTGTAAGTTCCAGGAATTTCTGTACTTCTGATAGAAAACTTTATTTTTCTTCAATTGGGACTAATGCTAAATGAAACGCAAGCCCTTAATAAAAATTTTTGAAAGAGAGTTTTGTTTGTTAAGCACAATAGGCTAGCTCTGCTTATCACGGGTATCGAAACCCAGTCTTTAGTGGTGTGAGTTCGCAGACCTTCTGCTGTGCCGCAGGGAGACATACTTAAAAAAAAACGTCATTTTTATACGTGATAATATCAAGTATTTTATATCTATATAATAACATTGAGTGTTTGTATCTGTTACATAACTCCTCTTAAGCCGCTTGTCGCACCAACTTTTAAAAGGTATCAAACAAATAGTCTCGTTCTCAAGATTTTCCCCCAATAACCTCAGGGAAACCGAGAATTTAACGAAAACACTGATACGGGGCGTCCCCAAAAGCAATCTTCAAAGTTGGCATTGATTAGAGTAAGCAAATAAATAGGCCTGCTGATTACCGTTAGTAATTTCGTTAAAAAACAAAAGATTATAGTGGTGATTATTATTATGATGATAAAAAATCATTATATTGGTCCTGTTAAGTGTGAATCATATGGCAACGGATTCGCAGTGTATTAAGAACTGTAGATTACTGGCCACACTGTAAAAATTTACATGATTTATTTTCAAATCGTTTTAGAATATTTGTCGAAGAATTTCTCAGTTAATTTTAATGCCTGGAACGACCATCTTTCGATGTAGCTATTGGCACGGGTTATTAAATTACGTTCTTGTGGTGTTTTATTAGAACATTTTTCTTATTACGTTCTAAAGGAATGAAATTACACTGGTTAAGTTGGAAACTTTATTACACAAGTCAGAATAGAACTAGCTAACTATTTTATCCTAACTACTAAGTTTTAAATTTCCGTTTAATGGGTGAGATTCAGTCTGAGTGTTAACGACATTTTCACAGGAAACAGCTAACTCTCCCAACAATTGAATAATAAAACGGACTTGGTTCTAATGTTAATAAGGACGATGCTAACTATTTTTTGGACTTCATATACAAACAATCGTAATTAACTTGTCACCTTCATTTCAATAAAGCTTTGCTCTGGTAGTACAGCGGTAAGTATACAGAGTTACAACCCTAAAATCAGGGGGTTCGATTTCTCCTAGTGGACTCAGCAGATAGGCCGAGGTGGCTTTGCTAAATGAAAACACACATACACTTGATGGAGCGCATGTAACCGAAAGTTATTAGACCTTCGAGTATCTTTTACAATCGTGCAAACTGTTGAATAGAGTTTATTACACCGTGTAAGAACGCGTTGCTTATGATAATAAAGTTGCGTGTTGTCGGAGCTGCGAGTCGAAATGTGTACAACCTCTATATTTAGTTCAAAACGATTTTCCGTCCATTTGTGTTACCGCTAGATTTATAGTTACCCATATTTAAAATCCTTTCAGGAACAAACTATTAATAGCACGAACATGTACTTAGTATCTACCTGTAATTTATAATAATCACCAAAGTAACGCCAACATAACTTAGAGTACTTTGGAATAATCTACTTGAGTACAAATTTCTGCTAGTGCTACCAAAATTATCACCAAACGTCATTTGCTGTCCAAATCATTTACATCGCAAAAAAATTTTAAGGCAACTTAACCTACTTTTTAAAACAAATCACGTGTTTCATTATATTCACTGTCATGTAAAGGCCTGAATAAATAAAAAGTACACACTATCAACATGGTAGTAGTATTAAGGTAAATACATTGGTTAATTATTTATTTAAAAACTAATTTTCAACATCTATTTAAAACAAATTAGTTCTTATAACTTTTTTTCACAACAATTGATCAATAAATCTGGCTGTGGTTAAACGACAAATACGAACAGTTACATGTCATGTTTTGAAAGAATACGCTGAACGTTTTCTTTGGTTGATTATTTTAGGCTGTTGCAATAATATGGTTGAGTTGAGGATAAATACCGTTACAGTGATTTGTTCGCTAGTGAATGTTTCAAAAAGAAGCAATTTTTTTATTTCTTTTTGCAGCTGCTTTTGAAACCATAGAGCTATTGAAATAGAATGGTTTACCCAGCGATCGATTTATTTTAAAATATTGTTTTGAATTGTTTAAGTGACTTCGCTGCTTCATGATATACTCTTCAAAAAAGATACGCAAAAGGGATATTTTTGTTATTTTAAAGAGAAATATATGTAATAATGTTACAAGCTCAGAATATGTGATGTTAAGGTACTAATTGTCAGACCAAAATGACAATAAAAGTTGTGCACTTTGAAAACGGAGGAAAGCATCGGATTTTTCGCCAAAACGCATTCGTGTCCAATAAATTTGTTTGACAGATCTGCATGTTCTACAAGTGCAACATGTGCAAAATCCCTATAAAAGTAACGGGTTCTCGGTTTCTGTAGATCAGTGTTAAGCCACTGACACGCAATACAGTTACGCCAAGACTAATTGAAGCACAACGCAACAACGCCATTGGTCGCCCTGGAAGCAGGCAAATCTCGATCAGATCTTGATAGAGTTGTGAATGTCCACCCAAGCACCATCACAAGGCTATGGAATCTTCACCAACAACATGGATCAACTTGTGACTGTCCACGATCTGGTAGACCTTGTGTGACCGCGCCCGCACAAAATCGCTAATCCGGTTACGTCACCTTCGGGATAAAATCACCACTGCGACGTCTACTGCCTCAACCATACCAGGACTGCGTAGGATTTCCGATTAGACCATAAGCAACCGTCGACGAGATTCTTAGGCCCTATGTGCAACCCATTATGGTGAACGTCAACGACGTTTTTTAACATGACAACGCCCGTCCTCACACAGCCCAACTCACAACTGTCTTTTTGAGACACCACAACATCAACGTTCTACCCTGGTCCTCCATATCACCAGATTTAAACCCCATCGAACATCTTTGGGACGAGTTGGACCGACGTCTACGACGGCGACAACCTCAACCGCAGACTCTACCTCAGCTTGCAGCAGCTTTGCAGGCTAAGTGGACAGCCATTCTACAGGATGTGATTCGTCATCTTATCGCTTCCATGGGCAGGAAATACCAAGCAGTTATTGATGCTCACGGGAGGCATACTCGTTATTGACGTTAAACGTCAACTAGTGAGCGTGGACTTCGCCTTTGCAGACTTTGGATGTTCAGCAGTGAATGTACAAAGTTTCACACATGTCATACAGAACTAGCCGGAATAAATTTGATAACGACATGTCTCAAATTTTGCCTTTTGCGTTTCTTTTTTTGAAGAGTATATTTGCTCAGTGTCCGTATATCCTTTAAATTAGGTCTTTAAACAAACATAAGATTTTGGTCTTTTAAAATGTTTTCATGACAAACACTGTCGAACGAAACTTGAAACTACTACAAAAATTGTAAGATTAATCATATATCTGACATTAAATACACAAAGCTTTATGCACGTTCAAACAGGAAAACAATTTACCAAACAAGTTTTGGAGTATTATAAGTTCTTACAGTGTTCCGAAAATATAACAAAGAACCTAATAGAATCCTGAAATGGATACAATGTATTTGTTTAGTTGACGTTGTTTAAAAAAACTTTAAGTTGTTTGTTGTTAATCGCAAAGCTACACAATGGGATATCTGGAATCTGCCCTCCACAGATATCGAAACGTGATTTTTATCGCCATAACCTTGCAAACTTATCTCTGAATCAGCCTTGTATATTCATCGGCATTAAACGAAAAAAGTCATTCTAGAAAGGTATGGGTTGTTTTGAGAAAGACGTCTGTCACTACTTCCTAATTGCAGTTGTGGATTCAGGAGGTCAAACCTTTTCGACTGCTGTATTTGATCACGCCATAGGTCTTGTAGATCAATTTACTCCAAACCCACCTAAACTAATTTTAGTTTAAGGGTATCTGAGAGAAATCGTAATGAGCAGTTTGCTTGTTTATTTGTTTTAATTTTCACACAAAGCTACACGAGTGCTACTTGCACTAGTTGTCCCTAATTTAAAAGTGTAAGACTAGAGGGAAGGCAGCTAGTCATCACCACTTACCACCAACTCTTGGGCTACTCTTTTATCAACTAATAGTGGGATTGACTGTAAAATTATAATGTCTTCACACATAAAAGGATGGGCATGTGTGGTGGTGTGAGAATTCAAACCCGCAACCCTAACATTACGGGCCGAGTGCTCTAACCACCTGGCTATGCTCGGCCTTGAAGAGTAATAAAATCGAATCGAATACACGCGCACCCCACTCTTGATATAACTGACGCAGAAAAATGTATCTAATAAGGAGAGAAAAGAAATATCTTATAGGTTAATTTAATCTAATCCTGCTTAAAATAAATTTCAAATGCTGCGGCTATTGAGGATTCTCTCATGTTTTTATATTTTGTTACTTTGAGACAACACCGTTAAGTTGTGGTAGTAAAAGAGCGACAAAAACTACCAGTTCAAATGTTTTATTTTTAAAACACAAATAAGCATTAAAACTTTTTTACCACCAAACTATCATAAAAGTTAATAGGAAAAAGAAGAGAAGTTTTTCACCTCATGGGCATGCCGTGTGGTATCTCACACGTTTCTCCCTGAGAGATGTTTCACCATCGATTATTACACGATTTTAAGGTATAGATATCATTGGATTACGTTTTATTCAACCCCAAAAAATATGCATTTTTTCTTTATACAATAGCATTCAGAAGAGATATATTGACAAAATTATACTTTGTTGCCTCAAGACAACAGCATGCGTGTGTGTACTTTCGTATGGCACAGCCACATGGGGCTGTCTGTTGTGTCTACCGAGGGGAATCGAATTCTTGATTTCATTTTGTAAATCCGTATACTAGGGAATAACAGTCCACATTATAGGGTTTTAACCTTTTTTTCTTCACAGAAAGCTTACTTTCAAATATTCCAAATAAAACTTTTGTTTTCTACACAGAAGAAAGTTCAATATAATTATTTTCATAGCATTCATTTCTCTGTAAGAAACAAACATGTTTTAACATTCTGACTAGAATTGGTGAGTTAAATACTGCATTAAAAAGTTTTAGCTCGTTTCGTTCATGGAAAAAGTGCTTTTGATGGAGAAATAATCACTAGCAAAAGCACTTCAACAGTAAACCTCTAGCTAGTAATGGATTTGTCCCCAGTGATTTTGCATGTGAATTCAACAGTGCACTGATGCGTGAAGCTCATCAAATTAAGCAGCTGTCAAAGAATGTATGTGACTCAGAATTGCTTTTTCCAAGATTAAATGTAACTTATTTTTAGGTCTAGATTTCCATCAACAGTAGATCAGAATGCATCTAGTCCTTATTAAATTTGTGTTTACACTACTTCCATCACGTTTCTTTAGTGTCGACATTTTAAATGCCTTGGATGCGTTTTCAAATACTTTCAGCCATGAGCTAGCAGCTTAAAGTCAAAGGGCATCGAGGTGAGGGGCTCAGTCTTTTAAAGAGAAATTATGCCCCCCAGTGGCTCAGCGGTATGTCTGCGGACTTACACGCTAAAATCCGGGTTTTGATACCCGTGGTGGGCAGAGCACAGATAGCCCATTGTGTAGCTTTGTGCTTAATTCAAAACAACAACAAGAAATGATTATTGAATGTAGTGTTGATGGTATAAATGACCGAGAAGTTTCTGCCGACCTGGTCATACTGTGGGTGAAGTTCTAAAAAAAAACACAAAATATATGTACTGAGATAAGATATAGATCTCGATGTCAAAACTGAAATACAGTTTAGTTCAAACTAACTTCAAAGAAACACTTTTTAGTCCAAGTTAACTTGAAACAAAACATTTTAAGTCCAATGAAACTTGAAAGGTTTTAATTAGTAAGCATGAAACAAAACACTCGATAATAGAAGTGCACTTGAAGTGAAACAATCCTTAATCTAAATGTGGTTGAAATGAAACATTTCTTAATCAAAGCGTGCTTGAAATGAAACAATTCTTCAAATAATTATGTCTTTAAAGGTTTGTTTGTTTGTTGTTTTTGAATTTCGCACAAAACTACTCGAGGGCTATTTGTGCTAGCCGTCCCTAATTTAGTAGCGTAAGACTAGAGGGAAGGCAGCTAGTCATCACCACCCACCGTCAACTTTTGGACTTCTCTTATACCAACGAATAGTAGGATTGACCGTCACATTATAACGCCCCCACGTCTGAAATGGCAAGCATGTTTAGCGCTACGGGGAGGCGAACACGTGACCCTCAAATTACGAGTCACACGCCTTAACACGATTGGCCATGCTGGGCCATCTTTAAAGCACATTAGGTGGTGCATTATGTCAATAAAAATAGTTTGTTTGAAGTTAAGCACAAAGGAACACGATGAGCTATCAGTGCTATGCCCACTACGGATATAGAAACCCAGATTTCAGTGTTGCAAGTCCACAGACATACCGTGGCACTGGGGGCGTCAATAAAAATAGCTTTCCTAAACACAAAATGATCATATGTTTTGAAATATATCAATCAATAGAAAAAAATAAGTTGATTAAATGTTTGTTGGGTTACCTTAGTCACATTTTCACATTAATAGAATAATTCTAATATTTAATTTCAAGGAAGAGAAAGACTTTAAATGGTCTGTTGTATGTGTATTTTTTTGCTGCTGTATTCAAGTCTTTCGAATTAATATATGTTGTTTCAAAACGAACACATACTACAAACCTAAGTATTCAAGATAGACATTTTCGGTTTCAGCATCGTCATTAGGGAACTCGAGTTCAATTTATATTATATATAAAATGTTATCAAGTAATTACGTTATCAACACTGTTAATAAACAATGAAAATTCTAAGCCAACATAAATAAATGTATGCACAGTCCCTCCGATATAAAATAAGATCCTGGTTACAAACAGGACAATATAGGTTGAAGCTCCGCATTCTAAAGGCAGTTTCAGAGCCAGTTTTTCGTGAAACTAGATTTCAAGTTGTCCATATATTTGTTTCTACTTTTAGAAATGTTGTGTGTCAGCTTTAGCACAAACTTCTTGAAGAAATGCACCTCAGTGGCACAATGCGGACTTACAATGCTAGAAACCGGATTTCGATATCCGAAGTGGATGGTGTGTGTTTGTACTTTTCTGGTAGTAAATCCACATCGGGCTATGTGCTAAGTCCACAAAGGGGAGCTGAACCCCCTGATTAAAGCGTTGTAAATCCGTAGACTAACCGCTGTACCAGATTGCTCATATTAGTTAAACACGACAAAATCTTATGTGGAAAAGAACCCTGAGGCTATATCACATATCTTGTTCAGTGATAGCAGAATATTCTAATATAGAAATTCATTATTAATTGGCAAATTATGCCTATCATGCCAAAGTGTCGTTTTTTGAAACCTGATACCTTTATCATTTTTTGCTTAACAGGTTTTAGTGCCCCAGTGTGTAAGCGGCAAGTTTCATGACTTACAAAGCTTAAGTCCAAGGATCGATTCCAATGGTGGAAAAAAGCGCTAATTGTCAACTGAACAGCTTTGCGCTGAAATACACTTAATGATAATTGGTTTCGCTTGACTAGATTGTATAATTAGCTACGTTGTCCCAATTTATTCAAGCTGTGTAATTTTGGATCAGTGTACAGACTTCCCTGATAAATAAATTGGGTTGTTTCTCGGTTTTATCACACAAAAATTAAGTTGATATACCATTATATATATATAGTAGTAACTTAACCAGCCTTTTTATAAGGGAACACCTTTCATGGCAAGTACAAGCTCAATTTCATTGAAAATAGCAGCAAACACAAACTGATTATCACTAATATTTTTGTGAAAATTAAAACAATAAGTGTTTTGTTCAGATATTAAAGATTACAGTCATACTAAATACGAACGTAAGTTTGAATGAGCTTTCCATATCCTGTAGACACCAGTATGATGCTGACGAGAGCTGTCTGAGAAATACGAACCTCTTTAAATGTTCCTAGAAGCAACTTCAGCTTACTTGCTGTTTTTATAACGGTTTTTCAGCACAAACATATATATATAATCAACGCTCTGTCCATCACATGAGCTTGAATTCCTAATTTTCCTTAGTAAGTCTGTAAACTTATAGCTGAATCACCAGGGGGCTTTTAGCTTACAAACTGGATAACTGAAAGAAATGAAACACACTTGTATAGTACCGTAAACAATTGTTCTCTGTGATTATTACAGTAAATGCATTTGTAAAGAGCGATGTTTGGTTTGAATTTCCCGTAAAGCTACACAAGGGCTAACTGCGCTAGCCATCCCTAACTTTGCAGTGTTAGACTAGATGGAAGGCAGCTATTCATCACCACCTACCACCAACTTTGAGCTACTTTTTTACCAACGAATAGTGGAATTGACCCTGACATTATATCGCCCCCACGGCTGATAGGGCGAGCATGTTTGGTGTGGTGGGGATTACGAGTCAAGTGTCTCAACCACCTGGCCCTGTAGGACCATAGCAAAGAGAGGAGAAAGCATAGACCGATAAACTGGAGTAGAGATTGGTCACTATAATTTTTTAAATAATATTATAGAATGGTTTATTAAGAAGAAACATTTATTTTGTGGTGATTGGTGAATAGAATACGTTGATTCATAAAGAACATGTGGATTAGTGAGGAAAACATGTCGCGTGATAAATTTATTTTTGTTTTTATCGCTGCAAATCCACACAGTAGGTTATCTACGCTCTGTCCACGACGAATTTTAACGTTGTACGTCTATTATCTTGCTAATGACTCGCTTGTGGATTGACTGACAAAAGAGTAAGAACCAGTAAGTAAAGTGTTTTGTCCGCTAATGTACTTTGGATTGATGAATCAAACTAAAAACAGCTTGTTGCCTGTAAATTGATGAATAGAATCTGTTTCTAATAACAGAATATAGAGTAGTTGTTGAAAGCGTGCAGTATTAGTGTGAAAAAAACTTCGTATTTTGTAAAAGTGCAGGTTTGTAACTAGAATTTCTAGATTTTTATATATGTGTGTAGATAGGTAATTCAAATATATTAGCGCCTAAAAACAAGTAAGCAATGGAATAGTTTACAGTTCGTTGAGTAATTTATACTCATTGTGTGTGTTTTTCCTTATAGCAAAGCCACATCAAGTTATCTGCTGAGTCCACGGAGAAATGGAATCAAACCACTGATTTTAGCGTTGTAAATCCGTAGACTTACCGCTATACCAGCGGAGGACAATTTCTATTGAATAAACATGGATTGTTTGTTCTTTCTTTCTTTGTTTTTTTATCATTTAGACTGTTGGAAAGAAAACGTGTTTAGTGGCAGATGTAACATTGAAACTATATTACTTGATCTATTTGTTGCAAAAATGTTTTGTAAAAAATGTTATTTTAAAATGCTTTTTGTATTTTATGGTGAAACTAAAATATCTTTATATACCAATTTGGGACTAAATTTTAGAGAATATTTAGATAAAATTTCTCAGCATTTACTTGTATTTTACTCTGGAAGTGTATGACTTAAGACTTGTATAATTTACACTTATTAGTCAAAGATAAGTACTTATATATGCAAAAACGGCTCGTTTGGGTTGAGAAAATGTTTTAAATAGAAGAGCGAACAACGTTTCGACCTTCTATTTAAAACATTTTCTCAACCCAAACAAGCCGTTTTTGCATATAACATTCTCAACAAGTGGGTTTCTCGACATCACTGAAAGATGAGTACTTGTTTCATCACTGCATATTACCTAATAAAATGTTAACTTTATGAAAGTGCCAACAAAGTAATCTGATATTATTTTATATAAACTACGAGACACTTTGCATCGTATAGCATCGGACAAACTAAAGTATTCATACTTGTAATAGTACTGAAGTGAAATGCACTGAAAAACAAAACAAAAGAACTTTACGTCAAGGTACACCATTCATCTTAGCAACTTTCACATGGATTTTCTCTATTCCCATATTCGCTCTACGAGCTTTATATTTTTCAAAGAAAAAAGTAAAAATCAACAATGGAAGGTGTTAAATACGTAGGTTTGAATTTATTTCCTGAAAAGTAACAACAACAACAAACTTACTGCATCCTACTTAAATAATAATAATTCTAATAGATTGTAACATTGTTATCTATATAGCATAATTTTATAACACACCAGATGAACATAATGCTTTTATGTGGCAACTTTTATGGTAAAAATATAATTATTTGTTCCATAAGGTGTTTTACATTTCCTTTGAAGTTGTTTTTTTGCAAAATTACAGCAAAATATACCATTATAAATTCTCTATATTATTCAGTTCTTTTTCTCATATTTATTAAAAGAAATTAAATATCTTTAATAATTTTCTTTAAAAATATTTTTCTTTCGCACTGTCAAAATTCAATTATTTCACTTCTTACGGTTTTCCCTTCCTTACTTAACAATTCCCAGTATGTGTTATTATTTCTTTCTACTCCTTACACTTTCTATCAAGGACTTCATCCATTTCTTCTTTCGTCTTGTCACATTAATACTTAACATGTATTTTTTTCACCATCAAATTTGTTTTCTTTCAGCTTTCTTTAACTTTGACACGTACAATCTCTAACACTTATTAAAAATCACGGTATTTTATTTAATTTTAATAAAGTCTTTTCTTCATTCTTTTCCATTTTCCTTTGTTGTCATGTTTTAGAAACGTTTTAAATCATCTGTGTGTTGTTTTCACATATGTACGTCTTTGCACAAAAAAAACTTCGTTGTGCCATTACTTAAGACTTCAGACAAAATGTGCATTCTTCAGTTTGTTCTACATACTGTTATCTTCGACTAAACTCACAGCATAAGTCTTCACTTTACCTAATGCTAACAACATTGACCAGTCGTACTCTTTCTTTCAATTACACTGTGCCACGCAAAATTTATTTCTGGATAACACGTGTTATTTCTTAATTGTTTATGTTGTAAATGTACAGAAAATGTCCATTATTCCCTTGAAACTTTGCTTTTGTGACCCGCTTAATTTAGAAATTAACTGATTTTCTCTTGAAAAAAGGGGCAAATTTGCGTATTTTCATTTACATAAGGTTTGAAAATAAACAACATATGAAAAATGTTTAGAAGTGAATAGTTTATCGAGATTTGCGACTGTAATGTAAATCATCTTCAAGTATCAGCCTCCAAATACCTCCCATCGTATTTTCGTTATACGCTCCCAAGTCGCAAAAGCAAAGTTTGAAGAGAAAAATAGGTATTTTCCATTTACTTTAACCATAAGCAATTGCGAGATAACACTTTTTGCCCAGGAACAAGAAAAGTAGAAATTTTGTTATATAGTGTTATTACGCTTGTAGCTGTGAAAGCTACAGAAATCAATATTGTTTTTATTTTATTTGGTCTACTATCCATATAAACTAAGCAGAAAGATTTCACCTCTTGGACTTTTGTGTCCCATACCACAACAGGATAAAGCAACAAAATATAATCAAGGAATATTATACAAAACTTTTATTTAGAAACTGTATACTTCATGTCACCTCTATATCCATTTAGTAAGAGATATCGTTTTATTTGTTTAAAAACTGCTTTTGTGTGTTTTTTCACTTTGTATTTTAAATACGCAAGTAAAGAAACGCTTTTCAAAAATAAGGTAAATGCAGGGACAGCTGATATCAGTCGTTTAAAAACGAAGCAAACATAATTTTACAGGGCCCAGCGCGTTAAGGCGTGCGCTTCGTAATCTGAGGGTCGGCGGGTTCGCGCCAAACATGTTCGCCCTCCCAGCCATGGGGGCGTTATAATGCGACGTTCAATCCCACTATTCGTTGGTAAAAGAGTAGCCCAAGATTTGACGGTGGGTGGTGATGACTATTTGCCTTCCCTCTAGTCTTACACTGCTAAATTAGGGACGGTTAGCACAGATTGCCCTTGATTAGCTTTGTGCGAAATTCCAAAACAGACAAACATACATAATTTTAAGAACGGCTTTTGTATCATTCTTATACAATAGCATAGATACACAGTCTATTAGAATGTTAACAAACAAATACAGGAAAAGTCTGACTTAATTGTGATTAAATAGTTGTGTATATTGTCATGTGTTGATTTTTGCCTGTGCTGATATGGAAAGGAACACTAAATTTCTGTAATAATAATAATAACTTCAACGTGTAATGATTCCATTGTATACGTAAAAACGTATATTTTACGTAAAATATTTTCTCAACCCAAATGAGCCGTTTTTACATAGATATTTCTCTACAAGTGGGTTTTCTCAACATCACTGATAATGATTCCATTGTTTACGTTAAAATTATGATTTTTTAAATTACTAATAGTCATTAATAAAACTTATAAAAGTGGATATTCCGTTTGAAACTTTGTCGTTTTAGTGAAACGTATTGACGTAATTGTTTTAGTTTTTGAATTATCACGAAATAAATAAAGAAGAAGAAAAGAAAACAAGAAATTCAAAGTTTCTTCTATAATATTTACAGACATTTCCAGAGTTTGTGACTCAGTCATTAAACAGATATTGTTATAAAAGGAAATGCTGCATAGTATCGTAAAGCTACGATAATTTATTGCGGATATATTCAAAAAACAGTTTCAATAAATACCACAAGCGTCGCCCACTATGGTCAGGTGGTTAAGGCACTCGACTTGTATTTGAAAAATCGAGGGTTCGAATCCTCCTCAAACCAAACATATTCGCCCCTTTTAGCCGCGGGGTGTTATAATGTTACGATCAATCCTTCTCTTCGTTGATAAAAGAGTAGCCTAAGAGTTGGCGGTGGGTGGTGATGATTAGCTGCTTTCCTTTTAGTCTTCCACGGCTAATTAGAGACGGCTACAGCAAATAGCACTCGTGTAGCTTTGCGCGAAATTCAAAAACAAAAAATCCAAACCTCCCTACTCAGACGGTGCTGCCTCCTACAAACAATAGTAGCAATAAATTGTATAAGTGAAAATTACACATAATTACCGCATAACTTAACACAGTGGCTCCCAACCTTCTTTATGCCCCGCACCCCTAAAAATTTTAATATGTTCTCGCACCCCTTACAGTAATTAGTTATTTAAGAATAAAAGTGATGGTGGCCAAAACAAATGTCATCTCGCACCCCTTTTGGGAACCACTGACTTAACACGTTACTCTCTTAAAATCGTGTTTTATCTGTGGTCTCTTTGTACTTTAAGCGCCTGCACACTGCAGCCAATATTTCACTCAGTATACCAGCTTCTAACATTGCACTTTAAAAAGAAAAATATACATAAGTATGAAATAATGCAGACGATGTATCGATCTTTTACAACTACAATTTATTGAGCTTTCTTATTGTATTTTAAATATAAACACTCCACAGTAAAAACCTTTCACTTCACAGGTTTTGTTTCATACACTACAATAAAGGAAAAATAGATGTAATTCGAGAATGATTTAGAAAAGATTACTTTTGAAGTTTCATTTTTTTTATGTTTAATTAAGTGTCTTCTTCATGACAACTGTACATATGTGCTTGAAGATTGCCTCTTGTTGTGTTAATAAAAGCACGTAACATTGTAGCACATCCAGCCTTCTTTGCAGGCTCTTGTTCATATTGTATTGAATAACGAAATGTAATTATTATTCAAAAATAATAGCTCGAATTTATTTTTCTTATGCCTTTTTATAAATAGCTAACCAAAATTATAAATGTTACGTACTTATCTACAAAGTTATATTAGACTATTTTTCTCTGTTGTGTGCTATATATTAATTGTTCCAATAGAAATGCTACAGAAAATTCAAATATTAAGAAAAAATTGTATTAAGATAAAACAGGTAACAAAGTAAAAACTTATTACTTTCGACTACTCAGGGAGCCATTATAATAAGTGAAAATGTATTATTGTGTGTTGATATTATAGCTCTAAGATTTACAGCACGCAATTAAGTGGTGTCATATACTTGAGCAAAGGACAGAAGAAATCTTTCAACTTTAATTCAATTCAAAACCTGGTTTTTTATCTAAAGTACATCTCCTCATATACATTTCAACGTTATTCTTTCTTTGAACCAGTTTGTCCCTACAATACTTTTTATTCCTTCCATTTAATAGAAATGGACCCTGTGAAGGAGATCTGGGTTTCCGAAGGGGTTAAGAACGAAAACCATTCCCTTAGCTTGGATTGAGGACAGGGAGTGAAGTGTGCTCCTGACTGTAATCCCTTCCCTCTTGTCAGTAATTCAGAATTAGGAACAGCAGAAGATAGACACAGAAGTTTTGTTCTAACATAAAAATATGAATAACCTCTCGTCCTCCAACAGTAGTCTTAATATTCTTTTAACTTAATGGAAGTAAGTGTTTCGTTTGACTGATGTGGACTTCATTACAGTGCATGTAATTTTTCGTTTCAGAATGATATAAATGCTGTTGAATTAAATCTTCAAAGTTTGAATTATGCAGAAAAGAATAAAATAAGAGTTAGAGTTTAGATTTAAATTAATCTTATAACAATACGAAAATAATGATTCAAAGAACTAAAATTTAATATAGAACTAGTTGTTACTAAAAGAAATAGGCCTGGCATGGCCAAGCGCGTTAAAGCATGCGCTCGTAATCTGAGAGTCGCGGGTTCGCATCCGAGTCGCGCTAAACATGCTCGCCCTCCCAGCCGTGGGGGCGTTATAATGTTACAGTCAATCCCACCATTCGTTGGTACAAGAGTAGCCCAAGAGTTGGCGGTGGGTGGTGATGACTAGTTGCCTTCCCTCTAGTCTTACACTACTAAATTAGGGACGGCTAGCACAGATAGCCCTCGAGTAGCTTTGTGCGAATTTCAAAAACAAACAAACAAACAAAAACGAAAGAAATAAGTAGACAATATCTCCAAATCTGTTTAAATTAAATCAAACAAAGTTCGTGTCATCAATGATAAAGATGTAACTTATCGTTGTATGTGCCCCCCGCTAGTACAGCAATAAGTGTACGCTAAAATCAATGATTCGATTCCCCGCGGTAGGCTCAACAAATAGTCCAATTTTTTTATGTAAAAAGTATTTTTACAAACCCTTTTCTAAATGAAGAGTTAGACACGTTAAGTTTGTTTTGTTTGTTTTAACTTCGCGCAAAGCTACACAAGGGCTATCTGCACTAGCCGTCCCTAATTTAACAGTGTAAGACTAGAGGGAAGGCAGCTAGTCATCACTACCCACCGCCAACTCTTGGGCTACTCTTTTACCAACGAAGAGTGGGATTGACCGTCACATTATAACGCCTTTACGGCTGAAAGGGCGAGCATCTTTAGTGCGATGGATATTCGAGCCCGCAACTTTCGGATTATGAGTCGAGTGTCTTAACCACCTGGTCATACCCAGCCTGTTATTTTTAGAGGCTTTAAGTTCTGAAATTTCTGATTGGATTTACATTAAAATTATTGAATAATCAAATCCACCTGCAAATAATAATGCAACAATGTTCATAACTTTATCCTTTTTCTTAAATGAGAAAGGAAAAATTTGCTGTTTATTGCATATTCTTGAAACAAGCCACACTATAAATTGTGAAGAATAAAAAAATACTGTGGAGCCAAACTATTTCGAAGAAGGAAATACCATGAAATCGACTTAAATTTATGGGTTTTGAATTAAATAAATGTTGAAAATAATTTTTATTTTTTTTTGTGTAACTGTATGATGTTACTTCTGGAACTGTAAATACTAATGCAGATTAAAAAATATTGGATTTACAATCTTATGATGGCCGTTCTGGGACTTTAACTCTTTGGGTTTCATTTTCAACGTGTTTTAATTTAATAAAGTTTTATCCATGTGTTTGAAAATTGACTTCAATTTTTATTGAATCTACGCACGAAATGGAATCAACTTTTGGATATTATTAGCTGTTGATTTCTTCGTATAAAATACTAGTTGGTTGTTTTATTTTTCTATAATATTGGAGACACACAATTCTAACGGACGAATGAATGTTGTTCTCATAACACAAGCTTGGTTTAAAAGAATATCAAAACATATGCACAATTTAAAATTGAGTTCCCTTTCCTACCCCCCCCCCAAGAAAATTTCCTATAAATAGGAAATCAATCTTACGAACATAACTGTATTTTACTTCTTTCACCTGCGTTTCCTCTTTTGGTAGAAACTAGATATGTTTTTTGTTCTTTTAAATAACTATCTGCTAGTACAGCGGTATGTCTCCGGATTTACAACGCTAAGATTAGGGGTTCGATTTCCCTTGGTGGCTTATCGGATCGCCCGATGTGGCTTTGCCGTAAGAAAAACACAAACATCTTTTAAATAATGTGATACAAACCTCTCAAAATATCACTATAGTTTGATGCAGGTATATTTGTGATGATGTCAGACGACAAACATTATGTGTTTCTTTTGCCAAGATAAGCAAAATGTACATTTTTAAATTCTAGTCTAGTAACAACTATTCCGATGAAACGTACATTTCTAGAGTTTCACTAATGCCACTTATATATTATTTGTATATTATATTGGGTGTAAAACTGGCTTTTTTCTAAATTACCTGTCTTGGTTTTGTTATAGTGGACCAGTATTTTGTATAAAATGCCCTCATGCATTGCATATAATTACATGCACATTTTTTTTTATTATTACTGTTTACAAATAATTTCCAGTTATTGTTTTTAAAACATGGAACAGTAAACAAAGAAATATAGAAAACAAAGATATCTTTCACTTATGAGCTTTGTAGTTTGTTCTCGTTTGCTGCATGCCATAATTTGCTAAGTCTTGTCACATTTCCCAGATGGAGGATATAAAGCAAAATAATTTTTAAAGTTTTTTTTATATATATATGTATTTTAAAATAACAAAAAGTAACAAATTACCACATAATTCCACAATGATTTTTTCGGACTTAGTAACTAACTAAATTGTATTTGGGTCTAAAAACTTGTTTTCTCTAGCACCATAATATCTTGCCATACTGCTTTGATTCTGACATCAAAAAAGTTTTCTTCGTTAACATGTCGTAGAGGCCGAAGAAAACCACATGGAATACATTCTGAGCTTTCGATTGGATATGAATACGTCATTGAGCAAAGTAGGCGTACGTAAACATGTATTTAGAAAAATGAAAGCTATGGAAGGCCACTGAATGTAATACTATCACAGAGGAACAAAAGGATACCGAAATCTTATTTTAAATTCTATATTTCAGTTTCGATATCTTGAGTTTGTAATTTGCGAGATACTGTAGACTTTGTATTTGGGCATTACAAACATCTAATTTGAACCACAACTGCATTAAAAATAACACATGACACATAAACATTTATATTTACGGATTTCAAGTTCTTGCTTTGAAATTAAGAAAATAATTAATATGTAATGTTAAATTTGAGTTATAATTTAGAATTTGACACCAACTTATTGGCATACTTTCCTTAAATAGCACTTCAATAAAATTTTGAATGTAATTCTACAAAGGTGATGACATGGCCTTTGATTTCTTACTTGGACCCGGCATGTCCAAGCGCGTAAGGCGCGCGACTCATAATCCGAGAGTCGCGGGTTCGCGCCCGCGTCGCGCCAAACATGCTTGCCCTCCCAGCCGTAGGGGACGTTATAATGTGACGGTCAATCCCACTTTTCGTTGGTAAAATAGTAGCCCAAGAGTTGGCGGTGGGTGGTGATGACTAGCTGCCTTCCCTCTAGTCTTACGCTGCTAAATTAGGGACGGCTAGCACAGATAGCCCTCGAGTAGCTTTGTGCGAAATTCCAAAACAAACAAAGAAACGAGCACAAAACTGCAGAGTAGGTTATCAGCGTTTCTTTACAATGTAGAGTCGAACCCCAAATTCTGGCGACGTAAATCTGTAAACCTACAGCTGACCTGCTCTGGAAATAAATTAACAATATTCCTGAGGAAGACATGTGGATCAATGAGTATAGAATATCATTGCGAGTAAATAATACACAAATAAATATTGATATCCTTTAACTCTTTATTTTTTAGTGAAGTTTTAATCTTCGACATATTTATCTTAAGAAATCTGCCTTCAAGTGGCTCAGCGGTTTGTCTGCGGACTTGCAACGCTAAAAACCAGGTTTTTATACCCATGGTGGACAGAGCACAGAAAGCCCATTGTGTAGCCTTGTGCTTAATTCAAAACAACAAGAACTTAAGAAATCTACCTTAATACATTTGTGATGTATCAAGTAGCTGTCTTGCCATCATTTATTGATACCGTAGAAGTTTCTGCGACGAGCCATGCATCTTCTAAAAAAAATTCTCAGTTTACTTGCTCTGCAATTTTTTGCTATGAATCTAAGGTAGGCCAAGATTTTTAAGCTTCACGGGCTTCTAGGCTTGTGTTAGTGAGCAAATTATTTATTATGATCTCTAAGGAATCCAAGGTACAGACTTCCGAATAAATTATTTATTCTACGGAGGTTCTTTTGATGTGTGTGTTTTCTTATAGCAAAGCCACATAGGGCTATCTGCTGAGCCCACCGAGGGGAATCGAATCCCTGCTTTTAACGTTGTAAATGCAGAGACATACCGCTGTACTAGTGAGGGGCAGGTTCTTTTGAGAGTTTCTAACCTTGGATAAGGAAAGCGTTTGTATTAGTGAACCTCAAAGGATTTAACAGTCTGAATTATTGAGCACATTGTCTAGTTTGGTGATGTTCGCAATCTTTAAGGCTTGGGTTAATGGATAAATTATTTATATAGGCTCAATGACTCAAGTTTTCGGATGTTAAGCTATTTTTGTATATTAAAGATGTGTTTAAGAGAGAAACTACTCAATAAGTTACATATATTAAAGGATTTGTTTGTGGATTTTGAACGACTTTTCAATTATAGTTCTAGAAATCAACAATCAAATAAATTTAAACGACACTTACGACAATTTAATCAGTTTCATTAAGCGATTAAAAGTTAACTTTCGTAATTATTTGTATTTTGACGAGTCTCTACGATACACCCAAATGTTTGATGATTTTTACATATGTAGTTATACATCATACACATCCCAGTTTATAAAGGTTAATTGGAACAGCAATAAGTCTTCGGATTTACAACGCTAAAATCAGATATCCTATTCCCCACCATGGATAACGCAGATAACCAGATACGAGTTTGCTATAAAAATACAACATTTCTGTTAGCATTAAGCGCGTCCAGCTGGAAAAGAAAATTGGTGAAAATTTTGTTTCATTTTATTTTAAAAGCGATTTGTGTTTCACCATTTAATCTACAAATTTATGACGCTGTTAACTCCTAGCAATATTATTTCGTCTTTAAAACAATTTATGTATCTTATAAATAATAATTTTAGCAACTTCAATTTATTATTTACACTCTTTCAAACTATTTAACTACTAAATATCGACTGGTTGGTTTTGAATTTCGCGCAAAGCTTCACGAGGGATATCTGCACTAGCCATTTCTAATTTAGCAGTGTAAGGTTAGAGGGAAAGCAACTAGTCATCACCACCCACCGCCAACTCTTGGGCTACTCTTTTACCAACGAATAGTGGAATTGACCTCATATTATAACGTTTCCACGACTGAAAGGGCGAGCATGGTTGGTGTCACAGAGATTTGAACCCGCGATCGTCAGATTACGAGTCGAGCGCCTTAACCACCTGGACATGCCGAGACAAGTAGGAAGAACTAACAAACTGCATATCATTTAGTAAGATTAATCACAGTGTTCAGAGGCTTCAACAGAGATCACCCAACAATAGGACTATTTTTAAATATAAAAAAAGCTTATGGCATAGTGTGGTACAACGATGTAAAATACAAACTGGCAAAATATAAACTCCCAAACACGTTATTAAATCTGATATCTGGACTCCTCTGAAAACGTTCAAAGTTCGGCTGAACAGCACTACTTCTAACCCACTTACTTTCATCAGTGGAGTGCCATAAGGCTTCATATTTAGTCCCTCACTTTATATCATGTATGTAAATAACCTACCAAAAACCACTCGGCCCTCTATCTCGAACATTACACTGCGTCCATTATATCCAACATATGCAGCTCATAACGTACAAAGACTGCTAAACAAAACAACTAAGTGAAAGATCGAATTAATAATTAATGATTTCCTATTCCATAGTGGCACATCGATATTTCTGCAGGCTTAAAACGGTAGAATCCTGGTTTCGATACCCAAGATGGGAAGTGCAGATGTCGTCCATTGTGTTGCTTTGTGCTCAACTTCAAACAAACAATACTTTTCAACAAATAGTGTAAGCAAAATAACCCTGGCTAAAGGAAATAACTTTAAAACTAGCAGAAACACCCATTGAAATTTTTCAGCATAACCTTTAACAATAAATTTAAATAACCTCTCCCTTCCCCTACTTCAGTGAAATAATACCTAGAAAAATAACTGGAATGAGTTATTTCAGCAAGATCAGACATAAGATTCGCGGATTCGGATACATCTCACACACAATACTTGGTACAGTATCTGCAAGCTTATATCACACATGACAGACTATAGTACCTATAATCGCCTACAATGTGGACAACATTTATACTACAACTTACAAGTGCTGCAAAGTCGAATAATACATATGGTCCTGCGACTTCTCTCACACATCTTCGCTAATAACATCAATCAAATGTCACCTCTAGCCACTGTACAAAATAGGATGACCAAATCCCAGCTTATCCCATCCCTGTCGCGTCAAAATTGTTTGCATTGGATCGATATTCCATCCAGAGCTTTAGATCCATAGATCCCACCCCGCTCTATAAATATGCCGTTTGTTAAAATACTTGTCGAAATCACACTCATAGTCTTGGCCTCACTTTTGGCCCATTTTGCAATTTCTCACAGTTACATACACATATACAAGTATGGGCAGTCTTTTATTCTCAAACTGCTGCTAATCAATCTCACGAGTGGAGTAAAAGTGGATTGCTTTACCCTCTTACACCCCTGGCTTCTGTTTCATTAAAGTTAACGAAATATCCCTGAATACCTGCCGTACCATTAGATTATATTAAAAAAGGACAAAAATGATTGAATTTTTCAGGGTTTTTTTTGTAGTTCTTCTTTGCAAAAGTTTAGAAGCTGTGAATAATGTATCTGAAATGTTACAGCAAAAATCGTTTGATTTTGAAAGCCCAAAAACAAATTCAACGTGCCGCTGACAGCCTTGCGTAATAAATTTGAAAATGCAAGGAAGACTGCGCTTTCTCTTGTATTAACGTGAGGCAGTAATTGCGAGTTCAAGGAAAAGAGAGTCTGAAAAAAATTACACAGCAATTTGATGTTTTAAGGAGAATCACAGACTAACAGATGCCGGGTAAAATTTCAAAATTACAGAATTTTATTCATGTTATGGCATTTTAATGCAACAGCTCGTAAAACCGGTTCTTTAACATGAACTCAATTATACAAAGATTTGGAATACTGCAGCCAGAGATTCTAGTGTCTGCCACAGATGAGGGTTTTGCCCAAACAGAAGAGTTTTAGAAAGCATATCGCAATGGCATACACATCGTTTAAAAATCAAATGCTTAGTTTCCGAGCATTTCTTAGGAATAACGTCAAAAATTTAGTCCAGTCGAAGAGAGAATAGCCCACCTCCTTGTTGTTGAAAACATTATCTTGGCGTCTTCTTACCCTAACATTTGCACAACCTTTTTGTTGCTTTTGATGTAATCATTTCTCTCACCGTCGTCGTTGCTAAGAGATCGTTTCCCAGACTTAAGTTAATTAATTAAAATACGTGCAAGAAGTACAACGTGCCAAGAAAGACTGTCAGGTTTAGCTTTTTTAACATTTATTAGTGTTTCTCCATCTCAGTGTGTTGGCTTTAAGTTTACATTAAAATTTTGTACTAAGTTTAGACAGAATTGTGTAAGTATTTAACTTCTTATAAAATATCATAACGTAGTTTGCCGGAGCAATAAGTCTAGTACTAAATCCTGTACTGTCGGAACCCTGCCAAATTTTATTAGTTGCATGACGTCAGGGTAAAGATTTCATATTTTAAAACCAATTTACACTTTGGTGAGTCCATTTTAGTTAAGAATAATGTAAGCAGCACTAGTTATTTGAGATTACTTATATAAGTAATAAATTATATACGCATAATATTGTCGACAGAAAACGCGCAATTCAACTTTTTTTTTCAAATTAAGAAGCAAAGAGAAAACAATAGTCTGTAAATAGTTTTACAACTTTGATTTTGCTGCCAACATGAAAAATAAAAAAAAATCATTCGTTATATATTATCTAATTATATAATGAGTCATTTGAGAAATGCCTACAATCCAAATACACAGTATAATTGTAAAATGTGCACGTTCTAAACATAACACACACACACACACACATGAAGTGCAAAGGAACAGTTGTCTTCCATATTTAATTGTTAATGTTAAAAGGCAAACTAGTGAAATGGCCACCAGTGTATATAGGAAACCCTATTCTACCACACAAGATTTAATCATTTTCTGTCACAGAAAATATATATTCTCCTACTTCATCTACGTAAATCGTGCTATACAACTTTGCATTCACAAAGAAGACTTACTAATTAAATTAAACTACTTAAAAATATAGAGTCTCACAGTGGCACAGCCACATGTCTACAGTCTCACAGTGGCACAGCCACATGTCTACAGTCTCACAGTGGCACAGCCACATGTCTACAGACTTACAGTGGCACAGCCACATGTCTACAGACTCACAGTGGCACAGCCACATGTCTACAGACTTACAGTGGCACAGCCACATGTCTACAGACTCACAGTGGCACAGCCACATGTCTACAGACTTAAGCGCCAGAAATCACTTTTCATAACCCATGGTGGGCAGAGTACAGATAGTCTAATGTGTCGCTTTGTGTTTGGTTACAAATAAACAAAAAATATACAACTATTTATAAGTTTTAACCCCAACATCACAGAGAGTTTTTTTTATTAAACTTCAAAACCGTAAAAATATATTTGTTTAACTCTAACAATATAAAATATAGTACATTTGTTTCATTTCTTTTTAAAATAGAAATTGTTAATGAAATTACTAGCCCCTCTGATAATTTAATTTAATAATTTAACCTTCACATAAGATTAACACTTTACTATCTAACCTGATAGTATTCATCTAAAAGAATAAAACCATGACGTGTATAGCATGCCATGTGAAATTGAAATTAAGGTGCAAAATGCATCAAGATCACATGTGTATCGGTGAATTTCAAATATTTGTTTTGCAAACAGGTCACAAAATATTTTTGGATGGAATTCTTCAACTATACTAACACAAAACTAAAAAGAAAGATATTGTTAACAACTATAGAAATCATCAAAGCAAATAATCTCTCACTAAAAGCCGAGATGATGGCTCTCCTAACGTCATTTCCGT
Organism: Carcinoscorpius rotundicauda; assembly: GCA_011833715.1. Lineage (NCBI taxonomy): Eukaryota > Metazoa > Arthropoda > Merostomata > Xiphosura > Limulidae > Carcinoscorpius > Carcinoscorpius rotundicauda. Next base: position 29,510,984 of record CM022399.1, on the reverse strand, counting down.
CACATTTAATTCTTGTAACTCTTGCCTAAGTAACTGGATATAAACCGTGTGTTGCTTAATACCCGAAAAAGACTGACCAATTGTCTTTCGAAACAAGTAGTATGTTACATAATCAATAGCCCCCCAGTGGCTCAGCGGTATGTCTGCGGACTTACACGCTAAAATCTGGGTTTCGATACCCGTGGTGGGCAGAGCACAGATAGCCCATTGTGTAGCTTTGTGCTTAATTCAAAAACAAACAAACAAAACATAATCAATAAAATTCTTCTTTATACGTATAAATCGTTGTTTTTCTACCTATTATTAACTATGATTGTAAAATTATTCTCAGAAATTCACTGCTTAACTCCTTTATAAAAATAAAATTTTGAAAAGATGCCCAGACATTTATTTTTTACGTATATGTCACTATAAAACACTACACGAAAATCGTAGCTTCAACTCTTATGTACAAAAATATGTTCAGTGTGCTGTACTACGAAACTTTATTGTTTCGTGCCAGTGAATTGTTTGGTTTTTTGTTTTTGAATTTCGCGCAAAGCTATTTGAGGGCTGTCTGCGCTAACCATCCTTAATTTAGCTGTGTAAGACTAGAGGGAAAGCAGCTAGCTAGTCATTGCCACCCACCGCCTTGGGCTACTCTTTAACCAACGAATAGTGGGATTGACCGTGGCAATATAACGCCTCCACGACTAAAAGGGCGAGAATGTTTGGCGCCACGGGGATGGGAATCCGCGACCATCAGATTACGCCTTAACCCACCTGGCCATGCCGGGCCTTGCCACTTAATTATACGAGGATTAAAAAACAAACAAACTTGAGTTTGAGTTTGTTTGTTTTTTAACGACGATTTTAAAACTTCATGCAATTACTGTAATGAAAAGTATCCATGGGCTGAATGTATTATGATTTATGTTAACAATTTTAAGTACAAAAATATTTTTCGGTTAAAATTAAGAAGGTTATAAAAAATCACATAGTTTAATATTCATCTATTTATTTGTTGTTTTAACCTCTTTTAGAGTGGCGCTACTTCGTGTTGATATCATTGCATTATAATCAATAAGAGAGAATGTTCTCGTACATTGACCAATCACAGACTGTGACGTAATGGGGCTTCAAAATGGCTGCGAACAATATCAACAACACACAACCGACACGTGAGTTTCGAAGGGGGTGAGAAGTTCCTGAGAAAACTATATAATTGACTAAATATGTCTTCAATTATAGCAATTATGAAGCAAATTGCGTGCATGAAGTAAATCTGCGCAGTTAACTGCCAGCTTCATTGTCGAATAACGCACGGTGGACATGATAACGTACCTAATTCCGTAGAAATTTAGTCTATATTTACATTATAAGAACCATACTGCCTAAATTCGCCAATGAGTTGTTGTTGTTTTGAATTAAGCACAAAGCTACACAATGGGCTCTCTGTGCTCTGCCCACCACGGGTATCGAAACCCGGATTTTTGCGTGTAAGTCCGCAGACATACCGCTGAGCCACTGGGGGGCACGCCAATGAGGTTATACATATTTCAACAAATAAACTCCCCTACTTTTGTGACTGAAAAATATTGTTGGCAGCCTGGAATATAAAGATGTTCAAATTCCACATTAAAAGTTCCAATCTGCAGATTTTATAAGCCAAGTGGCGAATTTAGGCCTTATGGCTCGTAAGCTTCAAAATGTGCGACTGGGCGTTATTTTCCATTCATCTTATACAAGCCGATATTAAATGGACATCTCATACATTTCATGAGATTACAGAGAATAACACATAATCAGATCTACATGTATATTGCTGAAAAATAAGTCACAATATGTACTGTTATTCGAAAGGTATACCAACTAGCATTAGTCACACGATATGTATACACTGTCAACGATGTATTAAATTTTGCTATGTTAATTTGATAATAGGCATATAGGAGGAAATAATTTATATAAATTACAGGTGAACGTATAGACCTTCAGAACAATTGTAACACCTGTGTAAACAACACGGCTAAATTAAAAATGTATACATACATTATAATCATATATAGCAAATGTATATATCATTATATATTATTGACAAATTATTTTTGTAATTTTAAATGTTAATAAGGTAACAGCATAGCTAATTGAGCATCTATTTTGTTTCAAATATTACTACTACATTGTATATCTTATATGTGTGAATATTGTATGTTTTGGCATATATTCAGTTTTCATTTTCATTTTATGCTTGCATGCTCTCAAATTATTTTGTACTTTTTTTTAGCTTGTCCTCAGCTGCTTTAAACTGATCTTCTAGTGGGACAGTTAAACAATATGAATGCTCGACACCTGATGTTTTTTCTTTTTCGTGGCGGGTACTGGGCATGTTTCCTTGATTTCAGGAGTTCGTTTTCTTGGAGGTGGTCTACTTCGTGTCTGTACAACTTGCAAGGATGACCTGGAAAGATGGTTGGCTCTGCCAGGGCCTGGCATGGCCGAGCGCGTTAAGGCGTGCACTCGTAATCCGAAAGTCGCGGGTTCGCGCCCGCGTCGCGCTAAATATGCTCGCCCTCCCAGCCGTGGGGGTGTATAATGTAACGGTCAATCCCACTCTTCGTTTGTAAAAGAGTAGCCCAAGAGTTGGCGGTGGGTGGTGATGACTAGCTGCCTTCCCTCTAGTTTTACACTGCAAAATTAGGGACGGCTAGCACAGATAGCCCTCGAGTAGCTTTGTGCGAAATTCCAAAACAAACAAACAAAAGGCTGTGCCAGAGGTTTCAGTTCATACTTCAATATGTCATCTTCTTTTATGTGTTTTGGGTGAAATACTGGAAATAAATGAAAACTATTTTTTAAGTTTTGTAATTGCAGCATGTTTTCTCAAAGAAAGCCACTGGTACTCTGTTGTTATCTCATATTTTAAGCAGACCTGAAATTAAAGATACATGTCCTATAAACAATAATAAGCGTAGGCAGTCATTGTTATGTATTTTACATATGTTATAAAGTCATTGACTGTATTTTTTTCACAAATAAAAATACGAGTTTTATTTTCAAAAATATTAACAAGTATTTACAGTATTGTTCAAGTGGTTTTATATCTATCATATTATCGTTTGCCAAATACTATTCACTGCACACCCTGTGATGCCCTAAATCCATCACGACTTACATTCTTCAACCATTGTTGACGAACCGCTTCATCAGAAAATAACCTAAAAATGAAATTGTACTGTAACTGATTTTATGGATACATTTTCCGACATCTCTTTGCTACATCTATGTTAAAATCCTTTTCAAATTTAAAAATCGGACAAGAAAAAAAAACAGCATTGGAACCAAAAACCTGTTTAGTCTGGGTCTAATTTTCACCAGAGGTCATTGTCATTCATAATCTGGCTGCTTGATCACTTACACATTCCTAAATATTGGTATATTTAATATCTCAGTCTAAATCACTACCATATCAAACTCAATTCTGACATCCAATATCTCGATTAGGCCTACGGTGTATAGCCTAGATCTAGTAGAAATTGGTACATTACAATACAGATCGGGCCTTGACAGAAGCAAAGCAGATGATAGTTTGCAATTGCTCGAGTCAAAGCTTTCATTTTGAAAAGCTCTTAAATGTGAATATTTACTTATGGAAGGAGATTCCCGAGACATTTTTACGCTTATTTGTGTACAATTAAAACAAGCACAACTCTCGGGCATTGTTTGAGAAGTCGGAAGTTATCTGTCAGTAATATTCGAACGTCTATTCCCATTTTTGACAATGGCAGCGACTTTCACTGTCGTCACACGGTTGCGTAACCAAATTTCCCTCTGTCTATTTATAGCTGTATGGTTGATATCTGGTGTAGATGTTGTTCAGGTTAGTAATAATGACACATTTTGTACAATAATATAAAATTTAATAATGAAAATATAATTTCAGTAAAATGTTTTCCGCATTATTTATCAATTTTTCTACAATTTGGTTTCTGTCTGAAAAGCAGAAAGAATTAAAGTTCACAGAGACGAAAATCATTGTTTTAACCCCAATAACTTAAAAGTCTGTAACTCCTGTATTACTGTCTAGCCTATTACAAGAGCAGTTTTCATACAGAAACGTTTGTAGCAGGTCGAAGTTACGGCTTGTGGTTTCTATGTGGTTGGCACCTTTAAAATTTAAATCAAGATTTGATTTAAGAAGATTTTTTATTCTCCATGATTTAAAATTATTTATAATTTACCTGAAAAATCGAGTTATCAAAGTATTTATTACAATATCTTTCGTTATATACGTCACTATGTGCTCGCTACTTAGATGATATCGATTTAGAATATCACGGTTGTTTTGTTGTTGTTGTTTTTCTTTCTTTTTTCAGTTAATATTTATTATCTGATGAATATTTTACAATAAAAAAACGCGTTCTGGCTTTTGTAATCGAATGGGATACTCATCCATGTATGTACACTGAATATAAATATATTTTTCTTACATTATATTCTTATATAGGTTTGTACAGCCACTCTAGAAAAAATTTATGAAAACTGATTCTGGCCTCTGTATCATGGACAAGGTTTGTGTATACAAAATATTTATTGTGTTTTATGTTTGCAATAAAATGCAATTAAGGATTTCATTATGTTAAACAATACATCTTTAAAGATGCAGCAAACATATTGGAAAATAGAATCCCTAAATATTATTTGATGGAAAGAGTCAAGCTTTTTCAATGTGGAAAGGGGATATTTTTCCTCCTAATTTTTTGTTTTTACTCCAGGTCAAAAGGGATTATTTTTATTTCACTTTTTTATGGTTTCTGTACACAAACTGAGCTGTAAACAGAGCTATGACAGTGAAAACAAGTTATCTTTTTTCCCAAACAGTTTCTACTTTGCACTCATAAAAGTAACCACTAACTTGATTCACAAACAACTTAATATTTAAGATAAGATTCACTTTTGCTCAGTTATTAAAATATTATTGCAACGTCACATGCACTAAGATTGAAACTAGTGCCAATGAGCATTAAAGTAATCAAACGTGATATCTGTGTTCCTTTGTATATAAAAAAAATAAATAATTTAGATATTAACTTTAATTTTATTTTGAGATTATGAGTAGAGCTCAAAAGAAGTAGCAAAGCCTTTAACCAACAAGTAATCAAAATTTATTACCAGCCTCAATATTTCTGAAGTTTTAATGACTGCCATGTAAACCCATTTGTAAAATTTCAAATCAGTTATAATTAGTTTTCTAAAAAGACTAACTACATATATGTATATTCTGAATTACAGGTGTTTTGTGACCCTGTTCATGGTCAGATTTCGTTTCCTCCGCTGTGTGTAGAAATAATAGACACCTCTTTGTTTCAACGCCTTCGCCATATAAAGCAACTGGGTTTTGTTTCTTACATATACCCTGGTGGAGTTAACACACGTTTTGAACATTCCTTAGGGTATGAACTAATTTTATTATTGGATTAATCGTGGCTTAATTTTAGATGTTACCAGGTTTTTAATATCATGAAATTTGCTATTTTATATGATTAGAAGTTGTATAACATCATACATAGTCTTTTAAGAGAGATTTTACAAGAGAAAATCAGAAGAATATGAAAAATTCAAAGTACTACATTCACCACATCTGAAACAAATCATTTCACAATGTTATAAATTTTATAGAACAAGTCTGAATATGAGCTTCCTAAGCTTAACCATTGCATTTCCAACCTTTTAATGTCCAAATCTATAATAATTTCTAATATTTAAATCATCTACAGGTCTTCTGTATGATTCAAAGGAAATTAATTCAACAATTTACCTGCTTGTTTAATTCTAACAATCCATTTGTGTATTCTTTTTTTAACCACTGATGTGCTATGCACAGCAAGATGAGCACAAATGTACATAGTATTCTGTATGAATTTTTCTTGAGAATGCTTGTGCAGATTAAGTAGCTAATATTATAAGTGATTAAAACTGATCTTTCATAGATGGTGTACTTTAATCCAGTTATCCTAAATTATGTTGTAAATAATAGTGATGTAATCTTATGTTTTGTTCTTATACCAATAAACTCTTATGTAATCTGATTTAGAGTCAATTACTTGTCTTATTTATTAAATATTTCTATGATTTTCTTGTCAGGGTAGGATTTTTGGCAAGGAAATTCATGACTTGTTTGAAATTACAGCAGCCAGAACTTAAAATCACAGAAAAACAAATTATCTGTGTAGAAGTGGCTGGACTTTGTCATGACTTGGGACACGGACCATTTTCTCACTTTTGGGAAAAGTTTATCCATAGAGTTGATCATAAAGAAAAAGAAATTTTTAAGGTAGGTACCACATGGTACAGCATAATAATTATTTTATCTTAATAAAAGGCAATTTTTGATATAAATAACTAAAAATTTATGATTAAAGATTATATTTCATTACTTTCATACTCTTAATAATAAATCTGGCCCAGCATGACCAAGCTTGCGTGCGACTCGTAATCTGAGGGTTGCAGGTTCGCATCCCGGTGGTGCCAAACATGCTTGCCCTTTCAGCCGTGGGGACATTATAATGTGACAGTCAATCCCACTATTTGTTGGTAAAAGAGTAGCCCAAGAGTTTGCAGTGGGTGGTGATGACTAGCTGTCTTCCCTCTAGTCTTACACTGCTAAATTAAGGATGGCTAGCACAGATAGCCTTTAAGTAGCTTTGTGCGAAATTCAAAAACAAACAAACAAACAATAGAATCAGTAGTTTTTATTCAAATTTGATGCAGGAACATAATACAATGTACCTAATACAATGATTTGTGGATGTTGCTTTTGGTTAATTGTATTCTGTTATCCTAAACTTATTTCTGATTAACACATAATCATCGATCATAAAACATACATGAGGTAAGTATTAAAATAAAGATAACAAAGAATAGTACATGAAGTAACTTGCTGAATAATCATATTTATGCAATATTACCAAATATATGAACAAAATTTCGGGGTTTATGAAATTTTATTGGTATAAAATAATATATTCATGTAAGCCTTTTTTTAGCAGCATGAAGATATATCTCTTCGAATGGTGGATTATCTTTTGAAGGACAAGTTAAAGCAGAGGTTTGAAGAGTTAAAAGAACAAGGGGAAGAAATTCTTAATGAAGATGACATTGAGTTCGTTAAAAAATTAATTATTGGAAGAAATGAGGTAGCTTCATTAAGTCAAAATAGAATAATTTGAAAGAGTAAAATTATTAATCTAAAAATCAGCTTTCATGTGGTCAGCAGTTGAATAGCTCTGTACAATAATAGTTGATTAAGAAAACACATGTTTATTTAGGATTAATTAGGCAAACTGATTTATAAGCATAAAAATAATTTTATTGTTTTAACATAGCATTTATATGTGTTCATCCTGCTTTTATGCTTATTAATTACTGTTTGCTTAACTGTTACTGGTAGAATAATAGTATAACAAATATTTTTAATATCTTGTACTATTGTAAATTCAGGTGTATTTTAAGAGTTTATAGTTTAGGCACTAAAGAAATGTAGTGTTGGTATTGTGTGTATTTCAAATTACTATAGTAATGCTATTGTAAGTAGTGAATGTTTTTTTCTGTTTCAGTTTTTGAGAACATTTTTTAAAAAAAAGCACTGAAATGTCAGTATTTTTTGCTTGCAAGTAGTGCTGACCATGGTAACTGTAGTTCCTGAATCTAATTCAGAGTTCTGAATGAAAATTACACCCTCTAATGCACTGTTAGGGAAAAAATATATTGAAAATCATGCAAATTGACACCCTTTAGTTTTAAAGGATATGCAATTTTTCATTGTGTACATTTTTGCATTTTGTAATTTGGTTGAATACAAGGTTTGAAAGTATTTTGAGATGTGATCATTTAGATTGAAACAGGAATACTTAAAACCTTTTGATTTTAAATGCAAAATATGCTTTGTTTCGTGAAACATAAATACAAAAGAACAGCTTGAATAGAGACCAAAATTTTAAACCTCGTGCATTCAAATTGTTTTTATTTTTTATTTAAATCCACTTTGCTGTCATGTGAAGGCAATTATAACAGTCATAAATAAACTTTTGTAATAATTATTATGTTGATTAGTATGATGATAGGTAATTAATGAGCTAGAAAATTCAAGAAATATTCTTTCAACTATGTTTAGTTCAAACCCTTTTGCAAAAACCCATATCTGCATATACATCCAGTTTTTACTTTTGGGATGCATTTAGATGAGATGAATGATACTTTTATACTTAAATATATAGTAAATAGTGTAAGACAGGTATTCATATTGAAAGATTTGTACATAAACCAACACTTGCATCAGTAAATGGCACATGCATACAGTTCTGTGACAATACTTCTCTCCACACAGAAGAGATTTATATTCCTCGCGTATGTATCTATAAGACTTGCATACCACTGGCTTTGAGGTAATTCCTACCTACTATTCACATGTTTAATGTAAGCTGCAGAAGTGCATAGTGACACCATGCAAAAATAGCCCTCCATCAATAGGAGAGCAAGACAATCTCCATGTGCAATGGCTACATTAAAGTACTTGCACTTGAAACAACTTCATTATTTTCCTTGGCATTCTCTTGAATGGAAATGTTCAATTTCTTGTCTAAATTTAACTTCATGAGACTTGTGATTACAAACAAAACTTGCATTTTCTTTCTAATTTTACTTCCGTTTAAAAAACATTAACTAATTTTTAACTTTGATGAATTCTCAAGAGATAGTGGATTCTGCCTTGACCCAGGACAATAAAGCTATTTCAAACACACAACCTATTTCTGCTATGTTTATTGGAGGCTCATTGACTGCTGAGTACATTAAAGCCGTTATACAGCATGTTGTGGGTTCCCTCCTGTATACTGGGCCACCTTCTGCTGTTCAACCAGTGTTTCTTCATGTTAGTTTGAAGATGACAGAAGGACAATGAATTTGATCAACTGTTGATTGAGTAGAATCCTTAACCTTTTAATACCTATAGGCATTGTTTCTCAGGTATGGTAATTTCTTTCTTTTTTAGCTGTATCTTACGATTTTTTCCCTTTATCTGTTTCATGAAGCAAATTTTCTGGATTATTTTCTCTTTCCTCTGCTACCTGTTATTAAGGTTCGTGCTGACTGCTTTCTAGAACAAGTGTGCACCCACATACCTTGTTCCCCTCATCTTTTTTACTTTTTGTTTTTGCCCTGGCTTATAGCTATTTTTCCTTTCCTTTGTGAACTCCTAGTCTTTGTAATCTCTTATTTGCTTAAGGAGTTAGATACATTTTCTTCTACTTCACTCAGTGTTCAAATCATTATTTTTTTCTTACTACCCTTCCATGTTACTTGTCATCTCTTCACTTTTGCTTGAGCACTTCATCATGCTTTGGTGGAGTCTTCCAGTGAGGTTTGCTTCCTCTTCTTTACTCTCTGTGCCTGTACCACTTCTGTCCCTCTTTACTTGATTCTTCTGCTCTTGGGAGTTGTGGGATTGGGATTCACTTTTCACTAATTTTTTCCAACCTTCTTTATATCTAAATTATTTTTGTCAGCCTCCCTTTTTTTCTTCCAGAGATCTTTAGTGATATTCCTGATTCATTGAAAATCTGGATCAAGGCAGATCAGCATTGTTCCATGTTATCTATTCTAGTTTATCCTCTTAACCTCACCTTTAAGTTTCTGTTCCTTGATCATATTAGTTTACCCCTACCCTCCCATTCCAGTTTCTAGATATTTCTTCATGTCTTACTGCTTCCCGGGTTGCCATTCATCTCATCTGTGACTACCTTAAGGGGCCAGGCCCTTTGGAATGCCATCTAACTTCAGCAACCTGTGGTGTTAAGTTTCATTTGATACAGAGGTTCCTCCTTGGTGTGGATTTATGTACATGGTGAGGGGATCTCTCAGGGAAGGCTATTTTTTCAGTTTACCTCCTGTGGAATTTAAATATCCACCCATGTATTTGTTGTGCAAGGTGACTTGTGAAGGGGAGAGAGGATTCTGGTGGTTGAAGGGTCCAATCCTAACTCACCTCTTTGGCCTTGAATTTCTGTAAAAGGGCAACCTTGGGGTGCTCCCCGAGGATCCAATCCTAACACACCTCTTTGGCCTTGAATTCCTGTAAATGGACTCTCTTAGGGTTAACAGGTGTTGTGGACATTGTATCTGATGCTGGTGTTTGGGTATAGTGCCCACAAAACCCTGGCACTGCTATAGTGTCCTTGTTTGGCATTGTAGTGTGTCCCGTCGTAAGGCTCCATAATGGGTGGGGCCAATAAAAATTTTTATTATGACCCCTCCAAATAAAAACTTCAATAAAATAGTGAAAAAACAGTGCCTAGGTAGATGACCACATCTTGAAGATTCTGAGCAGCAATCTTCAATATTTGTAACACTTGTACCTCATTTTCTTGTATTACATTCTCTTTTAGACAAACCTGTAGGGGAAATGTCCCCATTTTGTATTCAGAAGGGAGTAGAGGGAATTGCTGGCTCTCCAAAGTCAGTCAAAAAAGCTTTACTCTGGTGAAATATTGGTGGAAACATTCACGTCTAAACACAGAGAGCTCTTCTTACATTCAAAGGCAACTGGGGATATACCTATTGAGGTTATGTCCCATGCTACTTTGAATTCGTCACTTGGGAGGGATTTGAAGAACATCCTTGAGTGAGAGATTTTTACTGGTTTCTCCACCTAAGGAGTTTCTGCAGAGAGGCATATTTCCACTCACAAAGATGGAATTATGATGCTGACCAATGTCCTCACTTTAACACATACATCACCATATTCACCTGCCACCATCAAGGCAGGTTATCCTAATTGCAAGGTATGACCATACATTCCAAACCCTCTAAGATGTTTCCAGTGTCAGTGGTTCAGTCACTTGAAGACATCATGTGATGGTTCCTTGATGTGTGCTCATTGAAGAGGCAAGGACCGAGTTGTCTATGAGTGCAATGAAATGAACCCTCATTGCATCAATTGCAATGGTTCTCACCCATCCTACTTTCTTTCCTGCCCTAAATGGGTGGAAGAAAAAGAGATACAGCATTTGAAAATGATTCAAAACATTACTAACTCTGAGGCTTGAAGGTTGCTGTCCGCCACTTAATCTTGGACGTGTGCTGCTGCTCTTTGTTCCACTACCACAGTGGGAGTTTAGACAAATCACTCTGTGCTTCCAAAAGGATCATTCTCAAACCACTTGAAAAGTCTTTTGACCTTCATGATTAAAAAAAGTTGATGAACCAACGTCAACATCCATCTCTGTCTCTAACATACGTTCCAGCAAACCCCAATATCCACTTCCTTTGGTTCCAGATACGGGCATTTCCTAGGATACATCTTTTTCTGCCCCAAGATGTAAAACAATCATTTGTTCACATCCTTAGTTGCTGGAATCCTCTTCCAACAACAAACTTGCCCAAACGTCAATAGACTTCCCTCAAATAAAGAAAATAAAGAAAAAAGATGTGGTCATAAACAAAAGGGCTTTACACCTATTTCGTCTACACATAAATAAAAATGGCCACCTTGATACAGTGGAACATTTAAGGTTTACATTCTAATCTGGATGACATTAAAGCACTGATTACTTCCTGACATCCTGTTTGTCTTTCCTTACAGGAAACATTTCTGAAACCTGCCAGTACAATCACCTTTTGGCAGTTTTCTTTGTACAAAAATGACAGGCTGTGTGATGGACAAGTGCATGAAGGGGTGGCACTGTTGGTTGATCATCATGTGCCCACCTTGTTTTTGCCACTCGACACGCCCTTGGAAGCCGTAGCCATCCATGTTTCCTTGGGCCATACCATCACTGTTTGTTCTCTCTACCTGTTACTTGGAGAGACCTATGATTAATCAGACTTTGATGATCTCATTGAACAGTTGCCATCTCCCTTTTAATACTGGGGGACCTTAATGGACATAATCTGGTGAAGTGCTGATATTGATGGGAGGGGTCACTCTGTAGAGAGTACACTCTCCAATCACAAGCTTTCTCTTTTCAATACTGGTTCTTATACTTAATTTGATTCACCTGGTCAGTCCTTTACAGCTATTGATATCTCAGTTTGCTCCCCTTCACTATTTTTCCACTCTTCATGGAGGGTTGACAATAACCCATGAGGCAGTGATCATTTTCCTATAATTTTGAGAGAGACTGACCATGGTCAATGCCGCCCAACTTGTGTGCCTGGGTGGAAGCTGAATCAAGCCAATTGGCCCTCTTTTACTGCTCTTGCAAAACTTGATCCTGCCATCCTCAGTAAGCCATCAGTATATGACTGCATAGCAGCAATAACTGACGTCGATGCCAGAAGGAATCTTGGATTAAGTTTACAACCAGCATATCTTTTATTACCAGTTCAAAAGTCATATGGAACAAGATTTGAAAGGTCAGTGGGCAATACAATTCCGTCTCCCTCTCAACCTTACTTGCTGATGGCCAGGGATTAGCTGATACCTGGAGCATCACCGATACTCCAAGTGAAAGCTTTTGCCAGGTATCTAGCACTTCTGCTTCATCCTCCATCTTCTTAGCCATCAAGACTTGGGCAGAGTGATCACCTCTTTCTTTTTGAGATGATTGTCTCTCTGACTATAATCACCCTTTTACATTGGTGGAACTGAAACTGGCCCATCATCGGTCTGGTAGTATATCCGTTTTACCTGATGATGTACATTATGAAATGTTGCACCATTTATCTCCTGCTTCTCTTGTTATTTTTCCGATTCTTTTTAACCAGATCTGGCAGCAGAACATTTTTCCTGATGCCTGGCACCAGGCTATTGTCCTACCTTTCTATAATCCTGCGAAGGATCCCAAGATTCCTTCAAATTACCGTCCAATTGCTCTGACAAGATGCCTCTGTAAGACCTTAGAGAGGATGGTTAATGTTCATCTTGTTTGGTTCTTCAAATCAAACAACCTTCTCTCACCCACCCCGTGTGGATTCCAATGACAGTGCTTCATCATTGATCACCTTATTCAACTTTCAACTTGGAACGTTGTTCAGAGAAGCCTTTCTCTTAAGACAACATTTTGTATCAGTGTTCTTTGACCTTGAGAAGGCTTATAATACCACACAGGCATATGGCATTTAGCAAGACTTCCACTTATATGGGCTGTGTGGTCATTTGCCCATTTTTATTAACAAATTTTTGTGGGGAAGGTGATTCGAAGTTTGTTTGGGTTCGACACTTTCCCGTTCTTTCCTACAGGAATGTGGAGTCCTTCAGGGCTGTGTGTTGAGTGTCACACTTTTCAGTATAAAGATTAATACCATCACTGGACAACTCCCACTTATGATTGCAAATGGGCTCTATGTTGATGACTTTCACATCTCATGTCAGTCATTGACCATGAAGTTTATTGAGTGGCAGGTATAGACTGCCCTCAATAGTTTACTGAAGTGGACCATAGCAAATGGTTTTAACATCTCCCCCTCTGAACCCATTTGCATGCACTTTTGCTGCCAATGAGGTATTGACCCCAATTCTGAACTTCATATCAGTGAAATTGTGCTTCCAGGCAAAGTTCGTGGGACTTATTTTTGACCATAAGCTGACCTTTATACCACACATCAAGAAGCTATGAGTGGAATGTGCAAGAGTACTGCACATCCTCCGTTTCCTCTCTTCCACCATTTGGGGAGTGGATCAATTTACTGTGCTTAAGATATGTTGTGCTCTTATTTAATTTAAATTGGTCTATGGCTCTGTCAGGACCTCATTGTTGATGATGCTAGACCTTGTTTCATAATCAGAAGCATTGGTTCTGCATGGGGGCTTTCCACACTTCTTCAATCCAGATTTTGTACACAGTGTCTCAGTAAAGATAGTTGCAAACTTTAAAACTTCAGTCCTTACCACAGCATCCCACCTGGGATTATGTTTTCCTTCCTCAGTGGGCCATGCTTTTTCAGAAAAGAAGATCTACCATTGTTCCTTTTGGATTTTATCCAGGCACAGTAGGATAACATTGTTGTATCCACTGGTCAGCCCATCCCACCATGGCTTACTACCATCTCCAAATGTGATCTTTCTTTAAGTCATCTGATAAAAGTAGATACTCCCAATTGGAAGTAGTGTCCTTTGTTTGCTGAACATCTTTCATTCCCATTTGTACAGATGATTTGAAATCAGGTGACTGTGTGGGCTTTGCCATATTTTGTTGTGGTTCAGTAGTTATGCACAGAATCTTATCTACAGTTTCTATGTTCACTGCCGAACTGTATGTCATTTCCGTTGCCATGGATCACAAAGAAGTTAAGGAGTACTTAAATTATACTAATTATACAGACCCTCTGAGTTCTCTGCTGGCAGTGGAGTTGCTTCACATCAGTTCTCACTTTGTTCTTGCCGATATTCAATACCAACTGACTGATTTCTTTTTAACATCTACTTCTCTCCAGTTCTTTTGAATACCAGGCCACGTTTGTATTCAGGGGAATAAGCTCACTGACACCACATTTAAGTCTCTCTGCTTTGGCACTATCACTGCTATGCACGTTCCATACATGGACTATTGTCCTGTTTTCAAGGCTCAGGTGTTTTCCAATTAACAGTCCACTTGAAATGAGCAACATGAAAAGCTTCTCCAGATAAAATCCTCTGTTGGATTTTGGATGTATTGTTTATGTAAGGATCAGAAGAAGTCACAATAGTCCACATTTTACTGTTATGCCATTGTTATGACTCTCAATAACAGTGCCATTTTAGACATGTTTTGTCAACAGGTATATCCCTGATACTGGACAGTGTCATTGGCAATGTGACACTGTCCACCTTATAAATGTTTTTAATTTTTTTAAGACCATTGGCCTTTTTAATGGCATTTAAGATTTTAATTCATAAAATATTTTTAACATGATTCCTTTTTAGGAATTAAAGTAAAATTAGTTTTATACAAAATTATAAAATGCCCATAATGTCAAATAACTCAAAACCAGGACTGTAAAGGCCAACTTCAAGTGATTAATGCTGATGTTTGAACTAACTTAATAGTCATCCTGGCAAGTTATGATAATAAAAGTTATGCTACAGAAATTCTTTTAAAACTTGTATTACTGTACTCTCTCTCTTACTGCTGTAAACTAGATTTAAAAGTTGGATCTAATGCCATTTAAGTTTGTAGTTCAAAATTTAGACTTTGTTTTGTTTTAACTTGATTCCTTTTTATGAATTTTAATAATTTTACTTTACTTTTAATCTTTTTACTGGTTGTTTGGTGCAGGAAATCTAGTTGTTTTGTGCCATAAAATGTTAAATAACTATTTGTTGTGATTCTTGAAAGCTAACATTTTTATGATCTGAAAATGTATTTCTGACAGATACTTGCATCTCTACAAAGTTGTCCCTCACACACACACACACACACACACACACACACGTAACTTTTGGGTCACTTTCTTCTTCTCTCATCTACAAGTGAAGTTTCTTGAAGTGCAAATGCCTAAAGGATCTCTGTGCATAGAGACTGTGTTGCCCTCCTGTTGATGGAAGTCTATTGTTACATAATGATATCATGATGCACCTGTAAATTTCACATTAAACATATGAATTTTAAGTAGGAGTTAAGTCTTGTGGCAATCAAATGTCATTAGCAGAAGTGGGAAGGCTATAGCTACTCTTTGACTGGAGGTGAATATCTAACCAAAATGCATTTTCAGATTGGGAAAATGTTAACCTTTGCTACCCTTTAAGTTTACACAATTTTGGACATTATGAATTTTAAAATGGTGGGATATGTAACTTACCACTTTATTTGTGAAGTAGGAAGTAAAGTATATGAACTTGTTTACACAACATTAAGTGACAGCATTTTAATTAAACAAAAATGTATACCTAAGGAATAAAGTTGGATTTTCAATATTATTGTGTACATATATATATATATATATAATGGCCTCTTTAAATTCTTATAAAAAAAATTTTTTTAACCTAAAAAATAGGAAGATAGTGATCGTCATTTCCTCTATCAGGTAAGCTAACATTTTTACTTTAAGTTTATCTAGTTACTTTAATTTGTTGACAAGTTTGTACAGGTATTAATGAAGTCAAGCAAGTTAGTGTTGGTCTCAAGTCTGGTAAAGCTTGGTAACACTAGTCACTCAAAAATTAACTTTTTGTGTCTGTGTGTTTACTGTGTTTTTTGTCAAATGGATTTTCGTATTCCTTCACTTATATTGTAAGTAATTTCTAAGCAGTCTGTTTATCATCATTGAAAATGAGGGAAAGGTTAAAGAAAAACAGATACTTTTATTTTTAAGGCAGGTAATAAACTTAGAGTCCCAATGAAAGTTGTGTAATCATAAAAATTAAGGGAAGTAATACAAAAATGTAAGTATGCTTTATGTAACTGTAAGTGCTTCTTATGCATCTAAATTTTAAGTTTTTTTTTGAGTCAAGTGTAAAATAAAATTTCTTAAAATTTAAATACAGAAGTGTAGAGTATTTCTGCTCATTTCATTAGTTTGTTGTTAACCGTATAGCTACACAATGGGCTATCTGTGCTCTGAATACTAGAGGTATTAAAACCCAGTTTTTAATGTTATAAGCAAACAGACTAACTACTGAGCCACTGGGGATTATTCTTTTATTAAAAACCTTGCATATTAATAATTTTTTCCTTTAAAATTAGCTTTTCTTTCAAAACGACTCTGTTAATTTCCATCAGTTTTCTCATTAATATACCTAAACTTAAGCTGTGCTTTTCTAAGTCTCATGCTGGACTCGGTTATAAATAATCATAATACAAAATTTACCTAAAAATGTAAACATTTAACTATCTTATTAATGATTCACATTCAAAAGAAAAGAATTATCATTAGTCTAAGAGTGAAAGTTAATTATTAACTCTGTATGACAGAATCTCCAATCACAATAATGAACTTTATTTTTTGTGGTTTTAAACTGTGTGCCTTTTTTACAATATTAGTTTTTGATTTATACTTCAATATAAATATTTACTTGATGCAAATTAAATATTTTAGCTGTTGAAGTAACATTACTATTACTGTTGTTTTAAATTGATATTAAATAGAAACATTATATTTTCATGTAAATAAATCTTTAATTAGTTGTTTTCACATATTAAACATAAATTTATTTTTATTCTCAAGTTAATAATTATGCCAATAAAAATAATTACATACATTTAATTAATAAAATAATGTGTTATGAAGTAACAGTGAGTACAAAACATATAGCCTATAGTAACTTGAGGTTCAAAATAATAACCTTTACTTTGTAATACTTTTTGCTTGTGTAAGTGATAAAAATAAAATTTGGTAGATTGATGAGTATCAAAAATAATCTTAATACAGTGTGGCTATTGATTTGTTTTCATTTTACTTGTGGTAAAATCTGATGTGTTGATTGAATTAGAATGGATTTTTAAAGCAAGATTTATAGAAATAATTCTGTGATTATGTGTTTCTCAAAACAGATTATTAATAATGAAGACTCTGGATTAGATGTTGATAAATGGGACTACTTCATGAGAGACTGCCACTACGTGGGCTTGAAGTGTAACTTTGATTACAATCGTCTCATTTTTAATGCAAGAGTATTAAGAGCAGAAGATGGTAAACAGCACATTTGTTTCAGAGACAAAGTACGTGTATTCTATTAACATTTACCTGTACAGCTGCAAAGACAGGTGTTGTTTTTATTATTATGTAAATGTACAGGTAGAAAATTCAGAATGACTACATAATCATATTGTGTTCATTGATGGAATATGTCCTGTTGCAGTCCTCCAAGTTTATGTACAAGTTAAGACATTATGGCAAATGTTTGTAGATGCTGCCTAACATGTTTGTTTTTTCATGCTTTAATGTTTATTGTTTTAGCAAGTTCTCATGCAGAACTTTATTTTGTTTTTCAAAAGCAATACTGTTTAAGTTTTGTTTATATTCATAAAATTTTAAAAAGGAAGATAATGGTTTGATATTGTTGTTTTTATTATAAAGAAGGTATGTCTGACTTGTTTTTCTACTATAGGCTATTCACAACATTAGTGATATGTTTAAAACAAGGAGTGATCTCCATACTGCAGTGTATCAACACAAGAAAGTACTGATACTTGAACAAATGTAAGTAAAGTTATCTTTAATGTTGAGGACTTAAAGTGGGCCAAGAGACAAACTGAAGTGAATAATAAAATTATAAGTTTTGAAAATGATAAATGGTGTTTTAAATATGTTTTGTATTTGGTGCTGTTTTTTATTCTTCAGTGGTTTGACTAAGATTTGGAGTTGCTCAGTCTGTGCTGTAGACACAGTGTGGTCAGTTAGCCTACTTATGACATAAGTTTTACTTTGTTGTAAATTTTGGATATTGTGTTATATTGCTCTTATCAGTCTTATTTATAAGATGTCATACATACCTTTTTTATGTAGGATGATTGATGCCTTAGTAATGGCCTTTGATAAATTATGTGGACCTGATGGGTATGTTTTTCTTTTGTTTGTTCGTGGATTTATTCTAGAGCATAATGTCACATTAAAGGACTGTTTTAATGTTAGTTGTAATCCAATAATTCTAATGTTTGTGATTAGAATAATTTTTAAAGAAATTTTTATCCAAAAGTTCAATAGCTAGTGTTTTGATAATAAATAAAATATAAACCACATACAATGATACAGATTTAACCAACTAAAGGATAAAATTTTCTTATGACTGTTTTGTATATTTTTAATTGACTATCAATTGTCATAAAATTTTGTTTGTAATCATTAGGTATGCACATCTGATATAGTAACATAAGGTAAAGTTTATAATATGTGAAAGAAAAGATGAAGTACATTATTCAATTTTTTTAAGGAATATTATGTGAAAGTTTTCAATTTCAAGGTACTTTTAAAGTTTGGATTTTTAAACTAATTGGATTTGTTTTATTTTATAATGATGTATACAATGTTTACTAATCAGAAATAAAATGAACTTGGTGGAAATAACAAAAGCTGCAGTAAATGATGGTGGTTATGAAGCACTGGAGAAATATGCCATGCTGATTGATTCAGTAGTGTTTTATGAGATTCGGAACAGCAAAAGACCAGATTTATTAGAATCGAAGAAACTTCTTACAGCTGTGGAAGAAAGAAGTTCAAGTAGCACCTTTTATAAACTTGTAGACGTTCTTGATGCAGATAATACTGATCAGGTATGTAAACTGTTACTTAACCTGCCAAGAGTAGTTTAAAAAATAGAAAGCCAAAGTAGTTAAAAGACAAAAGATCAGAAGTGAAACACAAATCAAAAGATAAAATGTTTGACTTGTCACCACTGATTTCACTTGTAAAATAGCATCAAGTAACTATATGTTTGTGTGTGTATTTCACAATTGAAACAATTGTTCCACTTTTCACAACTAGTATAAAATATATCTATGTAGTTTCTTGTTTCTAAATCTTTATGCACTTTTGTTCTTCAGATACTTAATTCCTTTTGAGGTGGACGTAGAAATATCATAAACTTGTATCTGAAACAAGGGGTATATACCACTATTATTCTGCAAAACTTGTACTAACTTGACCAGTTTCTATGTTAATCCTCCTTGAATGGAGTCATACTTCTTTTAAGAGATGCTATAAATATTTTTACAAGTTAGTATTAACTAGGGTTTATCTCCATTTGATATGTTAGCAGTATGGTATCATATCCTTCTTAGACCTGTCTCTTTCTTCACTCAGGTATTTTACTTGTGGCTTTATCCAGTAGATAGTTTATCATTATCAATCTAGTATATCAGTATAGTTTAAGGTGAAGAAAAGTGAAAAGACTTAAAAATACATACATTCATCATTATATTTGCAGGCACTTAGAATGTTGTTAGTTAAACTTTTAAAAAATCCTGTATGTTTTTATTTAATTTGTTAACTAAAGTGAAAAATTTGCATTCTTTATTTTTTACAGGAAAAAATGTATAAAGATCATATTTGTGACCAACTATCTAAACTTCCTGGTCTTATCCCTAATAAGGAGTGTCATCAACTAGTCAGATTAGAAGTATGTTAAAATAATTCACTTTTCAAATATTAATTAAGAATATTATCTAATGTTGTAAAATTATTATTTATTTGATGTTGTAAATGTACTCAAGGATTATTTTAACCCTATCACCTTGGATATCCTTTACTGTACATGACACAAAGTTGTAATATTTTACATTCAAACTTTAATTAAACTACTTTTATAGCATAAAATCTTAGATAATAATCCACGTTTTAATAGTTTGTAAGTTTAAAATTCTTAATTTTACAAAGCAATATTAAAAATATTCATAATTTCCCCTAGTATGACCCATATGACATATTTTCTCTTTGCATGTCATTTTCCCTATTTTATCCACCACCCCTTGACAATATACGAAATTAAATGTAAATTACTCTCTATAAAACTGTCATTGCTCAAATAAACCAGATTGTTTACAGACTTCAATTATATTTGGTTACAGAGCTACCAAATAGAAAATTAATCCTTCCTGTCACATTCTCTCTAGGAAGGGTCTAGTTTTCTAGTTTATGGCTTTATAAACAAATAAGTTTTAAGGCTATAAGAATTATGCTTTGCTTCAGTAATAACTACATTATGATAATAATTTACATTATACTTTATACTTCTTGGAGGGATGGTAAATAAACTAGAAAAGAGAGGATACCTAGAGAGCAATTGTAACAATTTTCATATTAAAAGGAAATTTATGATTTTCTCTAACCCTATCCATCCTGGTATCTTTTACTGCACATCACACAAATTTTTAGCATTTTATATTCAAAATTTTATCAGATTACTTTTTTTTTATGTTATATCAATTAGATTGGCATAAAATCTTAACAAATAATCCATATTTTAACAGTTTATAACTTTTAAGCTTATAATTCTACAAGCCAATACTTTTAAAAAATCCTGAATTTTCCATATGGTGACACATGTGACATTTTCTCTTGGCACATCATCATCCGTATTTTATCCACCACCCCTTGAAAAAGTACAACATTAAATGTAAATTACTCTCTATAAAATTGTCATTGCTCATATAAACCACACTTATTATAGTCTTCAACTTTCTTTGGTTACAGAGCTAACGAATAGAAAATCAGACCCTTCCTGCCTCATCCACCTGTCACGTCCTCTCTTTTAAACACTTGTTAATAGTTCTCTCTTAAGATTAATTATGTATTACCTATAACCAACACATAGTAAAGGTTTTCATTTATCAAACTATATGTTGTATAACATTATGTTCTGAATGGTTGAATGTCAGTTTCACTCAGAGTGCCAACATTGTTCCTGTGAGAAAGTTAATGACTAGCTTGGATGAATTTGTAACTACTCTTGTCACATAGTTAGAAAGTCAGAAAAGTTTTGGGAAGTGAGGGAATGTGTCTACGTGCTACATGTTATTAATAAACATTATTTGGTGTATCATTTAATTAAATCAAAATTAAGTACATTACTATCATCAATATAAAAAAATTAGGGTTAACTGTTTTCGACAGTTTGACAGCAAGAAAAAATAAGATTGGTTAAGTGATTCATTGTTTTTCATGTTTATCATTTATGTATAATTATGAAAGTAACTAAAATGTAAAAATAAGGATTATTTTGGGTTAGGGAAAATAAATAATAATATTATAATAAAAATGTTTTAAGAGGTACATGTGTATGCATCTCATAGTAGTTTATGAATAGTGTAATTTGTTAATTTAACATGAGCTGCACATTTTCCAAGTGATTTTAGACTCATAATGGTACAGATAGTAGATAGATATGGTTCAAAGAGCAATGAAATAATAAAATGTAATTATAAATAGATGTGTACTGTTGAAAAATTAGAGCTACTTAGGGAAAATGAATGTAGTTTGATGTTACAATTTGAAATCATTCTGAAAGAAAAATGGTAATTTAGATTTATATCAATTGTTTTTTGGTGATCACAAGGTCAGTCATATCGATTGATTCCATTTTGAGATAGAGGAGAGAATAACATAAACTATAAAGTTTTGCCGAAAAAATTTTTTTGAAATTCATTTAGGAAGTCTTAGAGATTACACAAAGAAAAGTTTAGATTTTTGAGATAAGAAAAAGTATTTTTAATTTTAACATGAAAATTACTTTGCACATGGAATGTTCAAGAAAATACCCAATATTTTCATGGAAAATTCTGTATTTTTTTTTATGTTTTTGTAGATCAAGGACATTAACTGAAAAAAATGCTAAATTTCATGAAGATATACACACTATATTTAAAGTTAGGAATATCAAATCAAAAAAGACTAAACAAGTACAAAGAGGTCACATGGTTGGTCAAATTGACTGAACCCGTATTAATGGATTTAAAAGATTATTATGGACATTGTTTTTAATTTGATTCAAAGAAAATATTAAAAGATTATGCTTTAATTAACTTGTATATGAAAGTTTATTTCCAATACAGTATCTTTTCTTATCTCGCATAATAGTTTCTCTCATTAATTGCTGCCTTCTATACAGAAAAATTCTTTTTTTTGCTCACCACTGACCTTGAAACTTCTATCAATGATGAATATTACTTCCTCTATGCTTCTCATTTAAGCACAGTCATATTTAGATAATCAGATAGTACAATATTTTTGTCCTTTTTTCAATTTTGTTTTTCTTTTTGAAGTGGTACTATATTTTTTACATAAGTAACCTGCACCTGAGGAAAACATTGCTTTTACAAATCTTTTAGGCATGTATTACCTGCACTTGTGTATATTCCAAAAGCCAGTGACACCAACCAGTTTGAGAAAACAAGATTCCTTTTATATTATGGTAAAAAAAATAAAACCTTCACTAAACAGAGATTCTGGATTAAAAACATATTAGATATATGCATGTGACATGTATGAAAGACCTGTTATTAAAAATATTATCATTAAACTTGCACAGTGGAACTGTATTGAATGTGAGGTGGATAAGAATTTCAAGGATAGCTAGTGGTGAGCATATATATTTGTGCATATGGAAGGCAGCAATGAACAAGAGAAATTATTACATGGAAGAGGTCGGTACGTATTGGAAATACATGAGTAATGTAAAAAATATTGACTTTCACTCAAACAATGAAATATGTGTTTGGTAAAGGATTCTTGTACAGAATATTCAGTGAATATACTAAGCTATTATTAAAATGCAGTGGCAGTTAGGGTGTGCTTAAAAAACATATCTACTAAATTTTATGTATGTTTAAGATAGCCAACTTGTTTCTTCTTTAACAGCTCTTAAAATCACGAATATTCCAAACCAAGAGTGTATAGTTAAAAAATAAAACTAGATCTTATGTGATTTATACTTAAAGAAAGATTATTTGAGAATAACCAGCATTAATAACTTGTAGGTTAGTTACTATACAAATGATGAAATCTTATATTTTTTACTTACATGGAGGTTTTTTATGACAAAAAGACTCAATGTATTATTTTCAGATTTTGTGACGCGTTATTGTTAACAGATACAAAGAAAGGTGTTAACAAGAATTTGGTAATTGATAAAGTGAAAAATACTAAAAATTAATTATTTTATTGTTATAATAATAATAATACAAGAATTACTAATGGATTAAATGAAAACACAGAATAATAATGTAGTGTTTTAACAGTTTAAGAATTGTTAATTGTTATAACAAATGAATGTTCTAAAAGATAATTATACCTATAACAGTGATTTAAGAATAACTGTAGAACTGATACAGCAGATAAATAAAGGGTTATTAATTACCTCTTTGGTACAAAGAAAGTATGTAATTATTGCATTAGTAAATATGTATTGTAAATGTTCATAATATACAGTTTTATTTATTACATAATTTTTATTTCTGTGAGTGAAGTTTTACACAACATATTTAAATACATCATTCATAAGAATTTTGTTTTTTTTACATAGATAATAGATATTCATTGGGGTAAAAAAGAGTTGAATCCTTTGGACTTTATTTTTATCTTCGAAAAACATCATCCTAAACGGGCAGTACCACTTTCAAAGGTGAAAATTGATGCTGTCTATGCTATTCCAGAAAAATATCGTCATATAAAGTTTTTGGTTTTAACTTCTAAGACAGAGAAGGAATTTATTGATGCCTTAAGAAACATATGTCAGAGAATGAAAAAAGAAAGTAAAATTGATACTGAGTGAAAGAAAAAAAATTTTTTTTTTGTTATTGAAACAGAAGCCTTAAAAACTTCAACCAGTATGCCATACAAGGTTGGAACAACCATTGAACTTAATACGTTGTTTTTTCCTAATTCTCATTTTCAAGGTTTCAGGTCTTATTGTTGAAAGATTTCTAATCCAAAAGAATTCAGCCTTTCATCTGAAGAAATTATTTTTCTCGACCACAAAGTATTTAATTAATTATTAAAACCTAAACCTCATCTGTTACAAAATATAATTATGCTACTCAACAAACAGCCATAAGATATTAAGTTTTACTTGTATGACGTGTAACAATATAAAACAGTTATTAAATTTAGTACTTTGTCAGCAATGTTTTTAATTCAAATTCCTAAAATAGTGTGGATAATATTCAAACATAGGTGTATATCTGAGAAAGTCTTTTAAACAGAGGTTTAATTTAAGATTAAAACAGTGTCATTAATAAAAAAAACATCATATTATTGAAAGTGCATGTACTTTATAATAACATCTCAGTTATGTACACCATTTCTGTTGAATCAGTGTAATATGAACTAAATGTTTAATTTGGTTCTTGATCAACTTTGATAAAACTAGAATGGTGAAAAATGTCAAACATTTTTGGTGAAAGGAACAGCCCTTTTATATGTTATATTGAATAATGTATTATAATATATGCTTGTATATATGTATTTTATACAGTGTTTGTATTATTTATGTATAATGTAAGTTAGTTACAGTGAACTGACTTATGTTCAAGCTATATTTGTTTTATTTATAAAACTTGTTTGCAAGCATATACAAGTTTATTCTTATATGCTTAACTCAAAGTAATCAAGGATGCTTTTAGAAATGAATTAGTTATAAATATCTAGTCTCACTTTGCTGTTTTTGTTTTAGTTATTTTTAGTGGATTTAAGGCTACATGAGAATAAGTGTCTGCAAGCAACACTATGTTATTTGTTTTGTGTTAATTTTTATTTAAATTAAACTATTTATGCACAGAATTATTTTAAAATTTCTATTTTAAGTTGTTAATTTAACTATATTTTTGTTAATACTGATTTTAAATATTTTATTCAGGTGCTAATCTATAAGGTTAATATGGACGTCATATCTTTGTTTACGTTAAGCCTCGATATTTGTGGGAGGAGGTTCAATCAATATCCTTAAGTTTATCTATTATCCTTCCTGCATTAAATGTATTTTATGAACTAGTTTATTTTAAACAGATTAAATTTTTTTATCATTTAGTAGCCTACCAGTGGTGGGCAAAGCATATATAACCGACTGTATAGCTTTGTGCGTAATTCCAAATAAACATTTAGTGATACAAAAGTCAAAAATCTAAAGATTTCTTACTACATGACAAAAATACACCAAAGACATAAATTCAGATTTTGCAAATGAAATACTTATTTTAAGTAAGTTTACCAGATTAAACCATAGTAAATTGAATTTAACACTAATTTTATCAAGCATTTAATGATAAATTTATGATAAAAATACATATGGAAGATTCATAGAAATCAATAGATTTGAAAGATATTCTGCCTACAATGGTTATCTTTATTCTGGCTCTATGTTTAAATGATACAGAGCTGCTAAGTACAATAATTTGGTGATTTTATTGCCTTGATTTGAAAATCGAATCTCTAATAGTTGAAAATACTTTACTTTTTATAAACTAAAAATTATATATATAATGTGAGCATTATTAATTTGTTCTGCTATCTTCTTACTGATAATCCATGTTTTAGTTTGTGTTATCAGTATAAAAAATATATTTGTAGAAATTTTAATGTTCATGCTTTCCAACAAATCTCCAACTGATGAATAATGTATCAAACAAATATAGAAAATGTTAATGTTCATAACTTGCAAGTTTTGCACCCATAATGAATATTCAAATATTACAAATAACACAAGTGATATATTATGGTGAATGGTACCATGAAAGAAAATAAACAGTATAATAAATCTATATATAAGCCAAACCTACGCACAGCAATTGGTAAACAAATGTATGGCATTCTTGCAGTATGGTTCGATCAGTAAACTCTGTTTTTGTTTTATATAAATGTGCAATAGCTGAAGGGTCAACTATTACAAATAAGCCCAATATTGCATGGTATCTTTAACATTTTATATTTATTTTCAGAACTTTACAATATAAGGACTAACATTTGTGAAAAAGTAATATTTATAGAACAAAGAAAGATTAATTAAAGCAACTTGTAGTAAATTAAAATTAAACAATACCATATTGGTATTGTTGTAGTTTTTGTATATATATTTTTATTGGTATAAAATATCATTAAAACATTTTGTTTGACATAATTCTCTGAAAAATCATAATTTTTACACTGATGTATGTTTTGCTTTTTAAAACAGTGGAAAAAAAATGTTTATTTGTCTTTCATTTTCTTGCCCATGTAATGGTTTTGTTTTTTTATATATGTGATATAGGAATCTGTTACATATCAAACATGCTCTTTGTGATTTCATTTTGATTTATAACAATGTTATGCAGTATTTGTTAAGACTGCATATTTAAACATTTCTGTGTGTTAATTTATGAAGATGTATAACAATACATAAATGTGTATTGGCTGTTTTTTTGGTTAAGTACTGATTTAAGTTGAAATAAAGTATTAATTAACAGATGCTGATTTGAAATCTCTGTTATTTTATTTGAAAACTTCATTGTTCTGAGACTAAGTCCTAAATATCAGTCTTGCTTTATGTTCCATTGAAAATTTTGGCCATAACCTGGAGGTAGTGTAACTCCAACTAGATATCTTGGAAGATAAATTATTGTTCCTTATCAAAATGCTAGGGTCATTTAAGGAATGATTTCTGTGTTGAGCATAATGTCAAGGTCAACAAGAATTGGTTCCATTGTTCACATACCTTGTTGTCACTATAACTGTCATGACCAGTAGCCTGTATAATCACCTCATTCTCATTGTTTGTTTTTTTTCTTTTGTGATTAAATCACAACTAATTTACATCTTAAGTTTCAAATTCTATCTTCTGGATAGTTGTAAGAAGGTCTCTGTGTTATGCCAAAAGTTGGTATTTGATTCGAGGTTTGCTTTCTAGAAACACGTGCTATCTATCATTCCAGGCTATAAACTCAGTCTAACTGGGATAAATTAATTATTTTGAGGATATCCAAGGGGGATATATGTATTTTGTTGACTAGAGTTTTTTGCCAGTTAATTGGATGTGCATTTCTTTTATCTTTCCTTTTTCAATCCTGAGTAATTCATATTGTGTTATTTTGTTATTCTTCCATGTTATTGTACGATCTCTTTTCTATAGCATATTATAATAGATGGACATACTATTGCACAGCAAAAAGTTAAAATCACCTATATTATATATGAAAAACATGTTAACTATAAGACAGGTTATGCTAAACATATATGCTGGTTGGCACTTGTATACTGTACTACTACTGTCCATTAATAATTTAAAACAATTGAAAACTTTTTTACTTGTGCTGATGCATGTATAGAGGATTAAGCATGTTATATTAAAATGATTAATATGTAAATCAGCAGGTCAAGTCACATGACAATCATAGTATAATGACGTGTCAGAACTACATTTTAACATTACTTAGGGTTCTGTAAGTATTGTGGTAGCACCAAAAATTGATGTAACAGCCCTTTTTAAAAACAAAATATTCACAAAATAGAATTTTCATGATAACTTTTGTTGTTAATGACACTGGAAGGCAAAGGAATATAGATCAACTTGGAGTACCAGGACCATCCAGAAATATACTTGAAAGAAGTAAAATTCTAGCTGTGATTAGCACAAAGTAACATCTTGTAACAAAACATGTGAAAGTTCATGAACAGAAAGATCAACTTGCTTTGAAAAATAGTCATCCTCATGCACTAATTGGATTATGGAAAACATGGATAAATTGTAGACTTTGGACAGACAAGCACTTTTTTCCTACTTTTAGGGAAACTATGCTGAAAGTCTATTACCAAGATTAATTGTAGTAATATTGTGAAGTTCCAAAATCAGTTTAATATAGTGTACTCAACCTCTGTGTATTCACTGTTGTCCATCATTAACACTATAAAATGTTTTCAAATATTATAACGAGTCACTTCAATTGTCTCATAAATCTCTTTCAAAGAGTATCAGGTTAACCATGGCCCAGTGGCTACTATTCCAGACTGGGAATCAAAAGTCCCATGGTTTGCAGCTATTTACCACCAAAATAAGTCAAGCTTTGCACTTCGGGGCCATGAGTTTTTTTCTGAAAATAACAATTAAATAGCATTATTTGATTAGATGGAGTAAGTGAAGAGTTGGTATTAATTGCTGTTGAACAATGCTACCTTCCTTCTGACTCATCACTTCAAAATTAGAGATGGTCCTAAGTAACTTTGTGTAAAATTCTACAAATAACATAAGAAATTGTATGTTTGGTACTTCAATTAATTTTTTTTATCATTGTAAGATACCACTTCCAATTTTTCTTTTTTATATCTATTTCTCTTTTCAAAAATCTGGATCCAGGAATTTCCATTGTAGTACAATGCTAGCAAATAATGTAACAAAAAAACATGATTTTTCTGCAAAAATGAGGAATCATTTTTATATAAGAATTTACTATTCATAAAATTAGGAATTAATTCTCAATGTAACATTGCTCTAAATATCATTTATGATCCTGTTTGTAAAGTTTGCGTAAAGTAACAAGTAATAAAAGTATATTTTTATTTTTTAGGTCTATCATACAATGTATCTTATTATAGTTGTTCTGTGTTAAGCACAAAATTTCTTTTTCTCAAAAATGAGCAAATAGTTTATAATGGAAGAGCTATCTACTGAAATACATTATTACTGTATAGTTAGCCCCCCAGTGGCTCAGCAGTATGTCTGCAGAGTTAC
This sequence comes from Carcinoscorpius rotundicauda, assembly GCA_011833715.1. Classification (NCBI taxonomy): domain Eukaryota; kingdom Metazoa; phylum Arthropoda; class Merostomata; order Xiphosura; family Limulidae; genus Carcinoscorpius; species Carcinoscorpius rotundicauda. The sequence goes on along the minus strand of CM022399.1, from coordinate 29,481,904 downwards.
ACGCTAAAATCCAGGTTTCGATACTTGTGGTGGGCAGAGCACAGATAGCCCATTGTGCAGCTTTGTGCTTAATTGTAAACAACTGTTACGTATTTTTTATGTTTTATGTTCTTCGTAGACTAAACGCAACAGAAAAACGCAGATAACAGCTTGTATAATTTATTACACTAAACTGTTAACAAATATAACAGATATAACATAAATTATATAATAACAGTGACAGATATTAAGTTACAACATTCGAAATTAATTACAAAACCAAAATAATACTAGTTTCAAACTTCAAAATTAATATCAATACAAAATGGTACTGGCCTGTATCTAATATAATGATCTAAAATGAAAGTATCAAATTCCAGTCTAGGGTGTGAATTTGGTCCCACGAAGAAATTCCGAAGCTTAAATGAAGAAGTTCAGGAACAGTTCACAGTTCAATAAATTCGCCGACTCTCAGCACAAGCAGTAATTCAGATGAATCGTAGAGATTGACGAAATAAAATCACAGCTTCCGTAGATCTAACTTTAGTCACAAATCCAAGTTGAATAATCACAGCAAACACTTAATCTTTCTCAAATAACTGACTCTCTTCTTTTGAAATAAAACTAATGTCTGACTCTCTTTTTCCTTTCTTCGAATAAAAACTGACGTCTGAATCTCTCTTCTTCGTCTGTTTATATATTGTAGGCCTAGACCCCTCGAATAACCGCGAACTTTCTACAGATCTCCAGAGCAATCCGTACATGTCCGTTCTTGCACGAGACTACACGTCTAGACACGAAGTCACCAGCACTTCATTTACAAACATAAGATTGGTCTACTTAATTCAAGAAAATTCTAAATGTTACCCTAAATGAATAACAACATATTAGTTTAAACTTCGAAACAATAATATAAATATGGAAAAATGAATAATAGAAATGAAAATCCAAACACAACACGACATGTTGTCGTTTACAAAATATTTACACATTTACATAACAACAACTGTATAGTTAATATGCTATTTTTACAAATTTATTTCTAACAAGAAGTCAATACATTTACATGTATTTATAATTGAAATGGGTTAACCAAAAAAGCTACAACAAGTACGCATTTGTTGAAATACTATTTCTGGACTTGATTGAATGTAAACAAGAGATTATTACCTTTTTTATTTGTTACAAGCAATGGTTAAATCATATTTGGTAATTTGCTTTTTTTGCAACCACGAAACATCTATCTATCTAGAAAGTGGCAAAAAAATGTCATCAAAACTTGTGCCTCTGTTTCATGCATCACTTGGCATCATTGTATTGCATCAAAACTATATATATTACTCTTACTGCCACAATTAATCTCAGTACTTATAATTGGTATATCTTACAAACTAATTTAAAAAGAAAAGTAATTTTGTGTCAGTTGAAAACTACCAGATTTTATCCTTTTCTTTTTGAGCTTCAAACTGGCAACATGAAATACTAACTATGCATTACCCCATAAGGTTGCTATGCAATCAGTAGAAGCTGATCAAGTGTAAATAAATATACGTATATAATGTGTAGCACATAAGAGTTTGTATAACTGATTGTGGTAGCTAAGAATTTGAAACCTCAATTAAAAGGGCTTTGTGTCCTATTGCTTTCTAAGCTAATGGGTGATATTTCACAATCAAAGAAGGAATTTTCTAATGCAAAATACTGTCTTACACTTTGGAGAATCAATCAGGTAATATAGCTGAGAGGTGAAAACTATAGTGCATGCCATCCTGTGGTTGCTACACTCACCTACATAACTTGGAAGCATGTTAATTCTACAGGTAGCAAGAATGTTGTGGTTCCAGTAAGTGCTTAATGAGGTACAGAAGTAAGAGCACAAATATTTTTACTGGCTGATTAGAATTTTTACAGAAAAAAACATTAATTTTATCAAATAGTACAATCAGTCAACCATTTAGAGATACCTGAAATATATACATGTTGTGCTCTTACATGATGCTTCTGGTGGCTAAACAGTAGGTCTGAGAGTTTATAATGTTAAAAATCTGGCGTTAATTCCCGTGGTGAGAAGAATACAGATAACATTTTGCTTAACTACAAAAAGCATAAAAATTTTATACATATATAAGAGCATTGCAAACAGTTTTTCATGTGTATAATGTAACACTCTTGAATAAGTTGAATTGCAAACTTTGTAAAGTCTTATTCTAATAATGACAGCCAAATAAAACAGTTTTCAACAAGATAGTTCTAACATGCGCAATTTACCAACATTGTGTTGGAGAAAGTATCTTGAGTGGCATTTGTTTGGTTTGGTATGAATTTCACGTAAAGCTACACAAGGACTATCAGCATTAGCCGTCCCTAATTAAACAGTGTAAGACTAGAGGGAAGGCAAATAGTCATTACCACCCACCACCAACTCTTGGGCTACTCTTTTAGTAATGAATTGTGGGATTGACCGTAACTTATAACGCTCATACGACTGAAATGGTGAGCATGTTTGGTGCAACGGGGATTCGAACCCGCGACACTCAGATCACGAGTCGAACGCCTTAACCTACCTGGCCAAGCTGAGCCTGAAACAATAGTAACTACAATATATTAACATACTTCTTGATTAATTAGTTCTGTTCATTTTATCTGTACGAATATTTTATTTACTAAAAAACAGAAACATGATATATCACATACATACGAAAAAAGTGAACTGTTACATTAGGAGACTGCCGTTTATTGAGAGAAACTGTGAAACAGGTGAATAAATTCAACTCTCTGCTTTTTATATGAAGTGAGGCAGATTGGAACATTTGAACTGTAAAATAAGCAAAGTTCAAGAGACATTTTCAAGGTAAACTGATGCATTAGAAAGCTAAAATAGTTAACTCAAAACTAATTACAGTCATCTTCTTATTAGCATTAGCCCTCCCTAATTAAACAGTGTAAGACTAGAGGGAAGGCAGCTAGTCATTACCACTCGCCACCAACTCTTAGACTACTCTTTTACCAACGAATAGTGGGACTCACCGTAACTTATAATGCCCACATGGCTGAAATGGTGAGCATGTTTGATGTGGCGGGGATTCGAACCCGCAACCCTCAGATTACAAGTTGAATGTCTTTGCCACCTGTCCATGTCGGACAGGTAAAAGAGTAGTTACTTATTATTTAAAGCACGTGAAGAAGACTTCTTTGCCACCTCTTTTGGTACTCGAAAATGACTCAAGTCAGCATATTCCGAACTTTCAACACCTCTCATCTTCTTTGAAAATTTTCTAATCATCATCTGCTTTACATTTCTTTTTCTAGCATTCAAGCATGATACTATTGACAAAGATAGCTTCAAAATGCTTTTCAATCCCTGAAATCAAAGTATTAACAAGCGGCTTGTAATTTTACAATGGTTTACCATAAAGATTTTTCAGTTTTGTCAAACAACTGGTAAGTGATGGCAGAAGAAGTCCAATGTAGGCTTTCATTTAACTCATTTAACACCTACAAGTAACTTGTTTCAAAGTAGCAACAGTCAAATAACACTTTTCCTCAGCAAAGAACCGTCTACATCAATAGGTATACAATGAAGCTAGTTCCCTTCAGTAGCTTTTAAATCTTTCTCCATTTACTTCAGTTCGCCAATTCCATCGACTTTATAAGCCCACTTTTTGCTGCGAACTGCACTTTCACCTATTCAATGTTCTTCAGTAGTTTTCGTCAACAAACTAGAGAATTACATTTGAGACTAATAATTATAATCAGTGGTATGGCGACGTGGAAACAGTGTTCCCTTACATTTTTTTTTCTTAGCCAGAATATCATTCCTTCATTATGCTGAATGAATCCGAACATTAAAATATCTAATTTCGATAAGTTTTGCTCATCCCTAGAAGAAAGAGTAATTAACCATTTCATCCAGATTGTGGGGAAAGTAATCAAAATACAATGAAAAAAAAACGATTACAAAATGCAAAATAAAATCTGTAGTTAGTTAGTTTTTATCTCAAAATTCCACTAACTTATGGTAAAACTTTATACTTTTTAAACTTATTTTATGTATTGATTATTTTGGTAAAAGCTGATTCAGAAATTCGACAAGACAAGATATCAGGATCTTTCAATATGGACCATGAAATTCACAAGTAAATTTAGTGAGAATTCCTATTTCTAACATTTTCACAACTATTTCTCATGTTTATTTTACTGTTAGCAGTAGAAATGTTTCAAAAATAAAGCAAGGAATCACCATTCTTGGTACTAGACTTTTTATGTAAGACTATACTTTGGCACCGTCAATGTCAAATAAGCTCATGTAGCAGAATTCCCAGAATTTTCTCAGCTTTGAAAACAGAGTGGGGTGTGGTGTTACTGACTTGTTTATAAGACAATGTTTAAACCAAGTATCATATAAAGTACTATATAAAAATGAGACAAAAATATTTTAGATATGGCTTTGTGCAAAATCTGTTCCAATCCAATAAACTTTACGTTTCTGGATCTTATTCTCCTTGGGTGGTCAGATTTTAACGGTGTAGGTTATAAAAAAATATGTTAAGTTTATAAACATCCTGTTTCATATTTTTGCTATACTTAAACAGTAACCAATAAATTATTATTTCCGGTTAATATAAATATGGCCCGTTTTGGTATAGCTAGTATTTCTCTCTTGTCCTTTTTGCTAATTACGTACTTTAGAAGTCCTACAGGAAAGAGATGTTACTGTAGTTTATGTAGACAAGTTAAATGGTTGCAGCATACGATTTTTAGAAGCAATGAAGGAACTTGTTTGTTTGTTTTGGAATTTCGCACAAAACTACTCGAGGGCTATCTGTGCTAGCCGTCCCTAATTTTGCAGTGTAAGACTAGAGGGAAGGCAGCTAGTCATCACCACCCACCGCCAACTCTTGGGCTACTCTTTTACCAACGAATAGTGGGATTGACCGTCACATTATACACCCCCACGGCTGGGAGGGCGAGCATGTTTAGCGCGACGCGGGCGCGAACCCGCGACCCTCGGATTACGAGTACACGCGTTAACGCGCTCGGCCATGCCAGGCCGCAATGAAGGAACACAAAAGTAAAATGGTATTAGAAGCAAAGAATGCCATTATGAAAATGAAGTTTTCATCAATAACACTGACAGGTAATAACAAGGTTGTTTCAGCCTATCATTTTCAATTTTTAACCAGTATGAACTTCTTCTCCTTTATATGAACCAAGTGAGTCGAGGCCAGACACTTCTAATTCTGTTTCAAACACAATTTTTGACCTCAGTACCTTAGAAGTCAATGAATGCCAAACAAAGGAACATTCAGGCTTGGATGAAAGGAAATAGCCTCCAATTGCAAAAGTATCAGATTGCCATTTTCAAAAACAATCACAGTTCACAAAGATTTTCTAGAGAACTGTGGGTCATCATAATTCTTTCCTTAATGAGTTTTTTCTGTATTTTTGTGTAATTCAGACTTGTATTTAAATAATAATCTTTAAAAATACGTTCTTGACTGTGAAATTGATACATGAATTATTTATTCTGAGTACGTGATTGCCATTTTTCATTGAGAAAAAATATCGTGATGTGTATTTTTCCATATTAAATGGTTTTGATTTTATTATTTTCATGAATATTATATTAGACTAACCTCCCCTAAAGGTATGTATAATGCATGTTAAATTCTTATGTTATGTATGTATATGCATTTTCATTTCAATCAGTACTGAGATAGTATTATTTTCTTTGTTTCATGGTATTTTGTATGTGTGTATGTATTTTCATTCCTCATTAAAGGGCTATCAGATATGTAATTTTATGTTAAAAGTTCATTTTATGTGTTTATCATTGTTAAAAGTTATGTTTGCATTATACATTTCCTTATTTGAAATGTTTTGACTTTCTGTTAATTGCTAGTCAGTTTAAAAGGTTTGATATTCAAGTTGTAGCCGCACATAAGCCTAAGATTACTGTGTCGGCTGGAGTGGTATAAAGCACACAATCATTGGACCCTGGAGCAGCAGAAACGCATTCTCTGGAATGCTGAATCACGCTTTGTTATGTGTAAAGCGTTTGAAATGCCATGTTGTTGTTTATATTATTGTTTTGAAATTTAAACCAATAAAATATGTTGTTATTCATTTAAAATAACATTTAGAATTAATCATTTAGAAATTTCTAGAATTAAGTAGATCGATCATTTGACTGTAAATGGAAATATGTGGCGGCCTAGTGTCTAGACGTCGAGTCTAGACAAAAACAGACATGCGCGGATTGCTCTGGAATTTTGTGAAAGTTACGCGATTGTTCGAGAAAACAGTAGGCCAACTGGTATAAAGAGCAGACGGTGACGCGAGAAAGAAGGGAGAAGAGTCAGTCATCCGCTTTTATTTTGATTCAAGAGATATTGTCTTTGTTCGAGAAATTTTCAACGTTTGCTGTGTATTTATTCAACTTGAATTTGTGACTGGAGCTAGATCTACAAAAACTGTGATTTTATTTCGTCAATCTTTACGATTCATTCGAATTACTAGTTATACTGAAGGTCAACACGTGTAGAACTGTTTAGGGGAGATCGGGAAAATTGGAAGGCGATAAGTTTGAGACGTTCATCGGAGGCATCGTGAAAGGAACTACGTCGAATTTATTGGACTGTGAATTGTTTCTGGACTTCTCCATTCAACCTTCGGAATTTCTTCGTGGGACCCAAATCACACCCTAGATTGGAATTTTGGATTTCTGACCTGAACTTTTGGACTTTCATTCTAGATCATTATATTGGACACAGGCCAGTACCATTTTGTATTGTAATTAACTTTGAAGGTTGAAACTAGTACCATTTTGTATTGTAATTAACTTTGAAGGCTGAAACCAGTACTATTTTGTATTGTAATTAATTTTAAACTGAATATCTGTCATTGTTATTATATAATTTATGTTGTATTTGTTACATATGTGGTAGTTTATTGTGATAAATTAGATAAGCTGTTATCTGTGTCTTTCTGTTGCGTTCAGTCTACATATAAAACAAAAACAAAAAAACGTAACACGCTTCACTATCTAACAGTCTGATGGACGAATCTAGATGTCAGGAGAACACTACCTGTCTGTTCCCGACCTCAATAATGCTCTTGTGGCTGAATAGGAGCGAATTCCCGCAGCCATGTTCCAAAATCTAGTGAAAATGTTGTGGACGAGGAATAAGATTTGGCTTGACTCTTTAGTTCCAGTAAAGGGAAATCTCAATGCTACAGCATAAAATGATATTCTAGAGAATTGTGTGCTTCCAATTTGTGGCAACAGTTTGAGGAAGGCTCTTTTTTGTTTCAGCATGAAAATGCCCCTGTGCATAAGGCGAGGTTCATAAAGACATGGTTTGCCGAGGTTGGTGTTGAAGAACTTGAATGGCCTGCAAAGATCCCTGACCTCAACACCATCGAACACCTTTGGGATGAATTGAAACGCTGACTGCAAGCCAGACCTTATAGCCTGACATCAGTTCCCGACCTCAATAATGCTCTTGTGGCTGAATAGGAGCGAATTCCCGCAGCCATGTTCCAAAATCTAGTGAAAGCCTTCCCAGAAGATTGGAGTCTGTTGTAGCAGCAAAGGGGGACAAACTCCATATTAATATCCATGGTTTTGGAATGAGATGTTCAATAAGCACATATAGGTGTGATGGTCCGGTGTTTACATACTTTAGGCCATACAGTGTATGTTTCTGTACATTAATATGCACTACAGAAATTAAATACATTCCTATATTACTTACCTTTTAAAAGTGCTCGGTTTACAGGGAGTCATATGTTTTTCTAACATCATGAATGAACAGTAAATGCATCAACGGAAGTATTTCTCAAGAGACGAAAACTTTTGAGTAATTAACTGATCCTAGAGAACTTGCAAGGATGCAAGTTGTGATTTGTTTTGCATCTAATAAACATCATGTTTCACTTTAAATCATGCATCCAGTCTCTTTTTTGTTTTGGTTCAGATATAGTCATTTATCCAACTTAAATACTTCGTAATTTTCCTGTGATCACGCTTGGCATAGCCAGGGGGTTAAGGTACTCGACTCGTTGTCCGAGGGTCGCGGGATCGAATCCCCGTTCCATCAAACATGCTTGCCCTTTCAGTTGTGGGGGCGCTAAAATGTTACGGTATATTCCATTATTCGTTGGTAAAACAGTAACCCAAGAGTTGGCGGTGGGTGGTGATGACTAGCTGCCTTCTCTTTAGTCTTACACTGCTAAATTAGGGACGGCTGGCGCAGACAGCTTTCGCGTAACTTTGCGTGAAATTCAGAAAACCAATTCAAGTGATCAATTTCCCGTTATAAAGTGGACCTGCCTAAAACTCCTAAAGAAATCAGTATCATCGTAGAATATCGTAACCACGGAGGAAAAAATCCGTCAGAACGAAATCCACTTGAGATGTGTTATCTATGACAGCACAAACTTAGAAAAAAAAATGATTTAAAAATCTTCCTGAATATGAGAAGGTATAGTTAGTTTGTATACCACACAGTGAGTAAACTAACTACAGTACACATAAACGAACATTTAGAAAAAGATTGCTTTGAAATGCATAAATAAATATATGCTCCTTCTAATTATGAAAAAGTGATTGGTTAATTGCGACTTGTATAGTGAATAATAATTAAACATGTGACTACGCCTGAAAACACGCAATAAAAAATAAAATAAATATATTTATACAATATACATTCACTGAATTATTAATCGTGAATGTTTTTCCCGCTTCGCCCTTTAAGAAACATTTTATCTAAATTTGTCATAATATTATTTATTGAAATTTTTATGTAAGTGCGTACTTTAAAATATATCATTTGCAACATGGCAGACACCGAGGACTTGTTTAGTGTATTTGAAGATGTACCGAGTACAAGCACAAATAAATTCTCGAAGAACCAAGAAAAAACACCAAAAGTTAAGAATGAGAAAGGATCAGCTATATTAAATGAACATACGAGGTTTGAGTTTCTTTTTAATTAAAATGTTAATATGTATAGAGTAAAACTTACAGGTTTGGGTTTGTATATCATTTGGGCACGTTGCTTTAAGATTCATATTAAGCGAAAAACTATTTATACGTAATGTTATCATATGCAGTATGAATGGTATTAGTGTTAGTGTTTATTTCTAATTAGTATACACTTATTCTTAATTATAGTGTATGTTTTTACAATGAGTTACAAAAGTTTAGTGATTGGAACATTCCGGATGGACCGATACCATTATTCTTAAAATTTCTTAGAAATGGGATTTGTTCAATGGTGCATATTAACCGAACTTTCTGTTTTCACAGTAAATAGAAAAGTGTTTCATATAAATTCGCTTACTTTTTACTCTTAATATGGAATAACTAAAAACTGAAGCAAGGATACATCATGACACTACTGAAAAAAACAAAACGTTTTTTGAGATTAGTATGGTCATGGTTACATTCCATTGAGAAAACAAACAGTTAAAAAAAACCTTATAAATAATAAAATTAATGTCACAGTTAAAAATAACCTAAAAATGAGTAAATTGTACAAAATAAGAATGTGGATTTAAATTCAAAATAATAAAAAATAGTTGACTTGAGATATTATGTACAATTTAGGGAATTATATTTATTTAAAATTTATGCATGCACTTCCCAGATCATTAATATCAGACTCAGAGGAAAAAATCCTGATGCACAAATTAACCTGGATAATAATGTTAGAATTGCAGTTTAGAACATGTCAATTACCTTCATCTTCCAAAGAACATGAAGTATATGAATGGTTAGCATGAAAGATATATCATCAAAATGTTAAAAATAAAATTGTATATATAAGTATATAAGACAAACATTACAACAAAACTAAAATTAATAAATTATTTTACATTGTCAGTCCCAGTTATCAACATTAAATCATAACAGATAATGATATCTGTTATGATTTAATGTTGATAGCATTACTGTTTACCCCCGCTGGTACAGTGGTATGTCTACAGATTTACAATGCTAAAATCAGGGGTTTGATTCCTCTCAGTGGGCTCAGCAGATAGCTCATTATGGCTTTGCTATAAGAAAATGCACACATTACTGTTATGTAGTTATGAGATATTCACTTACATGCACACGCAGAATGCAAGGTTCATATTCACATTTGCTAGACAGTTACAAGGTATTTGACATTAACATTCACTGGTTACACTTTGGAAATGCAAATAAAACTGCATTATGAGTGTGTTCCTTGTAACTGGGCAGCTGTATATAATTTGTAAGTAGGTCCTGTCTTAATCAACTTCACAAGAAACATATTTTGTGTGCAATTAGGAAAATTGTTCTAGTGATATAACTGTCAAATGATAATTGCATTTCTTTCACACATTTATTGCAGTAAATTAGAGCATAGGCAAAGGGGGATTTGATGATTGGCTATACTTTCCTAATTTAGAATTTCAGATTCTAAACTTTTTTATCCAAAAACGTGAGAAAACAATGTATTAAAAACTGTATATTTCATTTTTTTATTACTGTTATTATTCTCAGTCTTTAAATAACAAGAGATTCAGAAGAGTTAACCTTATCATGCCAAAGACCATGTCATTGTTTTTGTTGACTTGCATTTAAAAGCTCATTTTTTCTATTATTTTATGAATTTATGTCAGTATGTTTAGTATAAAATTGTAGATTATAATTATAATTTTACTGTTATACATAGTTAATTTCTTGATTTAAAAGTAAATATTAAAAATCATAAATTCTGATTTTTTTTTTTAATCGTGTGGTATTTTGAATGCAACACTGGCTTAAATTAAGTGTTTGCAATGTCAGAATACCAAGTCTGTAGTTTTGTACAAACAAGAAACTCAAATTACCAATATTGACAAAAATAAGAACCTCCTATCTTTTCATTTTCTGCAATATGATTTATTAACTGAAAGAAACACAGTAGCCCCATTCACCTTTTTCCATATCTGTAAACTGTCTCTTGTATACACTTGCTTTTTTATAATGATGTGAATAACCAATCAAAAACTTAGAATGTTCTCCTAGTGGTTTTTTTTCAGCCATTTTAATCTGTTAAGACTACTACATTCTTTAAAGGTGAATTTTACAGAAAAAAGAAAACTTTGCAGTCAAAAGAACTACTCATACTGATTAATTTTGCAGGTTCACATTTTTTATAAAAAAAATGTGCTAATAAGTGAAATATAGAACTTGGTGCAGAGAGAGCTCTTTCTGAGCAGCAATCCAAATGTTTTAGTTTTTACATTTTCTGCTAGAAAAAGTACTGTGACGTAATCGTTGCCAAACAAATTGCCAACACAAGCACATTGAATGTAAATAAACATGGCCAGTGCATATGGAGAAACAGAGGCGGAGTGTGTTTTGACATTGTGTTCTGAACAGTGGTGAGTAGCACCATGTCAATTCGAACCTACTCTGAATGAACCTAGAACAGTTACTTTTGACACAGTTCTGATGAGTTCTAGTGATGAGGACAGTTCCACGAGCAAGAGTAGTGGAACTGTGAGTGATACTGAAGAAATAAGTTTATATATTAAGACAATGTGCTTTATAAGTTTTATGAGATTTACATTTAATATGACAATGTCAAAGTACTGTGTTAAGATTAATTTTATTATGATGAATTATGAAAATGTGTTATGGAGTTTATATTTGATTGTTTACAAGTCTACAATTTTTTTTTTAAATATATAACATGTACTTGATTACTTCAACGTGTTCAAGATATAATCTTATTTCAATTTATCTTGAAATGTTTAATTTGAAAAATGAAATTCTTCAAACTCTTTCATATTCAAAATTGATACAAAAACATCAATAGAATTATCTACCAGCTTTTAAACTTAGAATATACTCTATTTGGGATAGATTTGTCCGCTGTCTAAACTAGGATATCAAGGTTTCACTGACTTTCAGGTGTCACAAATGCAAAACACACTCGTGAATGTGAAATGTGTATGTCGAGTTACATTCTTCAAAAACTTGTACTTATTAAATTATTATATTATACCAGTTATTGTTTATTGCTTTATACTGCACACATACCTTCAAGTTTGTTCTTTTCATGATGGCTTCAGAGGGGTGGAACCTGTACGCTGCAGGCTGAGATCAGTCCTCAGCTCTACATGAGGAAAGATGGTGGGGACGATTGTGTCTACTGCCGATGGGGGTTTTCTTTTTTTAGTCTCAACCTGTCTGGCTTGAAACCCACGGAATCCAAAACAGTGGGATCCAACACAAAACATGAGTATTCAAAGTGATCTTGACAAAACTTTGTATGGTGTGAAGAAGTCCAGTTCTTCCTATTGACCATCTGCACCCACTGTCACCACCTTGCTGGTTTCTTCTCCTTGCACAGAAACGAAAAGAAGCTTTTGCTTGATGCTGAACCGTTTTTACAACCATAAGCAATGCTGTAAACCATGTTATCATAAAACAAACATAAAGTAGCAATATCAAGACATAAAATAGTCTCATAAAGCATGTAACCCAAAAAAAAAGCACTGATAGATTTACGTAAAACACTAGCACTAAAAGGAACAAAATGGTCGGCACGCAACAAAGCGTGTTTGGCAACTATTACGTCATAGTTGTAAAACATCACGGAAACAGCCGAATGACCAAGAGGAATTTGAGTTCAAGGACCTGCATATTTTGTTTTATTTTTTACTCAAAAACTAGTGTTTAAACATGTGGTAACCACACAGGAATTATACCTAACCAAAGTACAGTTTCTAAGGCAATTATTAAATTTGTTGAAAATTCACCTTTAAAAACCACAATTTCAAGATGGTAGGCTCGGTCTTTAGTAAAAAAATCACACTGACAAATACAACACCAACATAATTTATAAAATACAATGCAACAACTGCCATGACTTCTATATTGGAGAAACAGACAGAACAATGAAAATTAAATTCAAAGAACACAAAAAACACCTTCACACATTTTGAACACTGCAAATCAACTAAACACAACCATAGAAAACACCCAGACATTAAGTAGGGAAACAAATCTAAAAAAATGCAAAATCAAAGTAGTCCTGATTATACAGCAACTAAAACCAAAATTGAACCAATATGAAGGAACACTTTTATACCTATACTAATTAATAACTTTACATCCATCTGCAACACCCCCTACAATTAGGTACCCATTTACACTCTTGTTGACATGTCTGTCAACGGTCACATTCAAACACTCTCTATTACTTAACTTGAAGTTGACCTAGGAAAGTTGCAATGTTGTTCTTTCCTTATCAGTAAAAATGTTAATACCAAAACCAGCCATTCTGAAATATAGTTTCATATCCTCTATTTGGAAATTTTAAAATTCTATATCCAGCAGCAACCAAGTTCAAACCCCATAGCTAGAAGACATAATTGTTTGCTTTACTTCTTTATTTACCATTCTAAGTTTTAAGAAAAGTTTAATAACTTATTTCAAAATAGTAATAATCAATATGCATAAATAATACATAATTGTTGAAATGTGTCTGTATATTACAAGATACTAGTCCATTAGAACACAGCCAAGACAGGGTCACTTTGTAGAGACTAAAGGTCAGTTTTATATTAGTGCACTGAAAACAAAATGCTGAATTAATCTTAGTTCTAAATAAACAATAAGCTGACAAAATTATGTTCAATTAATTAAATTACAGGATTCCTTAGTTATTTGAAATGAAAATAAAATAACCTTGCTTAAAATAATCTATGTAATTGCTCATCAGACTACAAATTTTACCCTAACTTGGTAAATTGCTAATGGCCACATTGAATTACAAACATACAATTTAATAGAAAAAGTATTCCATAAAAGTCGTTAAATTTTGTTAGTAATTATTTTTTGAAATCAATAAATCACATATTAGATTATTTTTATTTACATCAAAGGAGCATTATAGTAAAAGAGTTTGCGAACCATTGATCCATCTCGTATCCTTCTGTAATATATGTTTTTGAACTTTTAATATTTCTCCAGGTTTGAAGTATAAAAAAAAGTTAAGTATTTGTTTGACTGAGAAGCACAAATTTGAATACATTTCTAAAGGAGACGGTAAACCTGTCACATATTTTTTGCACTTAACAATAAACGTATTGGCAATATTTCATTAACTTGAATAGTTGGAATAATTGAATATAATAATAATTGCAAAATCATAAATTTGATTTCATTATTATTTTTATAACAACCGATGTAAATGTAATTTTGACTAATCAGTTGCTGAAATAATCAAAACCAGTAATAATGAGAAAACACTCAGTTAAATGATTATTTCTCATGACAGTCAACTAATTGTTATTTTTATTAATAAGTTGTTAGAATAATAAAATACAGTATATATTGAGAACATTAATTTCAAGTAGTTGATTATTTTTTGTAACATCAATTAATTGTAATTTTAATTATTTGATTATCTTACCTGGCTCTGATTAATGAACTCATTGCTTGTAGGTAAAATCAACAAGTTCTAGTCATGCTGATGGATAAGCCCAGAAATAACCTAATTTTACTCTTAGATTTTCAGGCAATGTGTAAAGATCAAATAATTTGTTTTTGAGTGAATTTTTAATATTTTAGTTTTGAAAAAAATTCCCATTTTTAAAGTTATTGTGAGATTTAAGAGAGAATTTTTTGCACATTCCAATTTAAGATAGATTTAAAACAAAAATGCATGTTATATCCATTTCTTTGTATTATTACATATTCTTTTTCTGATTTTATTTAGTTTATTGTTAAACTGAACATAGAGGCTTGCATTAAGTAATGGTATACGATAACCATGTTTCGTGTTGTAAGTGTTTGATGTGACTATTAGTAAATATGAAAGGAATTTTATTGAAAAACAAGGATTTGTGTAAATTATAGTATAGGCATAAAGTTTTTTTCCAATGAATCTTTTTAATACTGATTGAGTATTTTATGGAGTTCAAAATTTATGTAAAGTATGCATTGGAAAGTTATAATGAACCAAAGAAACAAGTGAAGTTATTAACATCAAAGTACTGAGGAAATTTGTCTTTAGTAATTTTTAACATATATTCAACTGCATGTATTAAAATAACTTGTGTGCAAACAGGGCTACCAAACATGGAAATATACTTCATTTTATTTTTTAGTTCTGATGACTTTGTGAAGTCTGTGATTGAAGGGAAACGAGGCTTTGGTGATGATGAAGAAAATGAAACACTGGCTAAAAAACAGAAGACTGAGAGCTTACTTGACGATATTAAGTACGTTTTTAGTTCTTGTTTGTTTTTTATTCGTCTAAACTGTTTACATACAAGTGAAACACAAGAACATTTACCAGTAAATTTCCAAATAATTTGAAAAAATCATTAACTCATCTTACATGGGCATGTTATATCACTCTTTATTTTTACAGAGTTGTACTCAACTTGTAATTCATGACACATTTGTGTTTGAATATAAATCTGAAAAAGGTTGTGACATGCACATTTTGATCCTGCAGTAGGTTTGGGGATAATTATCTATACTGATAGTTAGGTTTAGTTTTAGTTTCAATCTTGAATGGATGGTTTACTCTGACTGAAAAATATATGATTCTTCAAACATGTTATTATTAAATAGATAGTCACTGTATAGTCACACAATAACCAATCAAGTGCTAAGTACTTCATTATTCCAGATGTGCACATCTTCAGTAATGGTTAGGGTTTCAACACATTGATGGTCTTAATTACCCTGACAGTCAATGGGCCTAAAGCACAAATAACCAGCTGGTAGCATTCCAAAGTATGCGTGTGTGAACCTTTTTTAGTTTTAGCTTGTATGTAATTATTCCAGATACAATAAGGAAAGTTTAATTTCTTTTTTTTTTTAGCTATTTCTTAATAAGCATTATTCAGTTTGAACTTTTTTTTTAATGAAAATTAGAGAAGTGATATGTGACATTTTCTTCTTAGCCCATTAGATTATTCTTCTAGAATTCAAATTCATACTGTGGAAAGTTTGGAAGCCTGCTTACATGAGGTGAGTAATCTCCAAAAATATATACTTATGCACATTTAAAAAACCTTTTAACCATTATTGTATTTGATAAAAAAAACAACAACAAAAAAAACACAAGTTTATGAAATTATTAACAGGAATATAATGACTGGTGCATGTCATTTTGTCTTTTGAAAAATTCCAACAGATTTTGGACTTTGCTCAGTAGTTTTAATATATATATTTTTATGATTTATTTTTAATTGATCTTAGTTGTGCTTTCAAGAATTTGTTTTGTTTACTAAATTTAACACTTTCTGGACCAATGACCAGCGAGTACCTTTTAGCTGTTGAATGCAAACCTATAAGTCAATTGTAAATACTTAAATAAAAATAATAATCTTGTATTTCAACAATATTTTAGGAAAAATGTTTTAAAAATAACATTTAGTCAATTTATAACTTCTAGCATAGTTTGCAAAGAAAAATGAAAAGTTCAAACACATTTTTGCACAACTTTAGGGAGAAGTGTCTGTATACAATACACTTATCAATTAAAAAAAATATTTCTGAATTTTTTCAGCCCATTGAAAGGAACAGGCTTGTAGTTGCTAAAAGAAATATTTCTTTGCAATATAATTATCAATATTCTGTTTCTAATGTATGTTCTTTCTCTTTCACATATCTTATCAGATATAACCTACACTTATACAATTTAATCACTAATGAATTTCTGCTTTTCAATTAGCTACAGGCAGAATTTAAATATCATAGGATAGAGTAGAGTATAAACTGTTTGTGATAATATAGACTAAATAAATGATATCAAAATTAATAATTCATGATTTTATTAGTAAATGACAAGATCTAGCTTTGGCAGAGAAGAATAAAAGAATACAGTGGGTAGCTTAAAATACATAGGAATAAACCATAAATTATAAACTATTTTATAATTTCATTTAGCATTGTTTACATTCCTGAAAATGCTTTTATATTAAATCTTACTTAGAGAGTATGTTAGAAGTAGCAAAGTATTTTGGTGACTGAAGCTGTTATTTATTGAATATTATTTATGAGTGTCTTGTATTCAAACAATGATTGTAAGTACTTTATTGGAAAAATATTTATTATATATGTATGAAATGATTCAGACAGAGAATGTTGTTAGAAAACCATTATAAAAGGTTTGAATAAAAATCAGATTGTAAGATGAAAGAGAGTACTTTTAATGTTTTTTTGAAATAGTGTCTTACAAAAATAAATTTGCAAATTTCATGATCTAAAGAAAATTACAAAAAACAAAGATAAACTAAATCATGTTTCTAAGACGGTAACTCACCACATTACACAGAATAGCTTCATTCCTTACATAACTACTTATTAGATTTGCATGTCACTAACCTTAAACTAACTCCCATTTACAAAGTCTTGTAATTTTATCATGACCTTTGCTTTTCACAGAGACATCATTATATGATGATATTCTTCCATCAGTAGGAAGATGATACAACTGCCTTGTGCAGTAATTCCCCTTAAGCACCTGTGATTGAAATATTTTTGTTCTTATCCTTAACATTGTTTTGAATGGATATGTTTATTGTATAATAATTCAATTCCATGACATTTGCATTAGTTGAAACTTAAAATTCTGTTCTAGTTTATCTATTTATTTCATAGCCAAAGTGTAAAAAACAAAGGGGGAAACTTTAATGAATTTCTGTTATTTTTATCCTCACTCTTATTGTTGTCACTGGTGATACTTGTCTCATTGGTGACTATCTTGTTAAGTCTCACTCTGCCAGCCTTTGGTATTCAATATTTAGCCAACAGATGGATTCTCCTGGTTTTCATCTACTACCTATGTCTTCACTTCTCTTCCTTCCCTTTTCCCATTCTTTTCATCTTCCCTCAATTCCTGTTTAGCATTTCAAGGATGTAGTTTCATATCTTTTGGCCAAGAACACCATCAAGAAAAATACCTCTACTCTGGGTTTTTACTTTCATATCTTTGTGGTCCCTAAGAAGAGTGATGTTTGGCATTTGGTTACAGACCTTGCATATCTCGGTAGGTTTCTAATTGTCCCCTCATTCATGATGGAGGGTCTCTTTTTTTTCTCAGATGGTGTTTTGTACCAGGTTTGTGGATGACCAAGGTTGACATATTAGATGCTTCTCTACATATCCTGATTGCTGCCTTTTCAAAAAAGAATTTGCACTGCCCCCAATAAAAGTCATTTCAGGCAGGCAACTGATGAAAATCCAAGAACTTTTTCAAGTCTCCTCACTATGAATTCTCCCTCAACTTTTCATGTAAAACACGGGGTGAACTTTGTATATTTCCTTACCATTATGCACAGCACTGGTGATGACATTATCTGTGTAATACTAATTCTAACTCAAATATATAATGTGTTCTACTCCTGCAATGAGAGTCTGTCCAGTTGAGTTGCTCACACACCTTACACTTGATCACACTCTTGCTGACCACTTGTGTGTGGATATTCAGTTGGTAATGATCAATTTATGCCCATCCCTGCAACGGTTGTTGCTCTTTTGCCTTTCCTGTTTCCTTCTGAGGAATCTATTCAAGGCAAAATGCAATCTCTTATAGATGTGATTGATCCTCTGCCATTAGGTGTTGCACTTCATGGACATTCCATTTCTGTACTTTTTGAAGGGAGTTTATCTAGGTTTAATTTTCTGCACTGGCCCTTTCAACACTTTATTGTGGGAAACTAGCTGTTCTGTATATGGAGGCAAAGTATCATCTCAGAATTGAAAGTTCCCTTCAACTCAAACTTTATTTCTTTTCAAAACCTTATCACACCTTACCACCTGTACTTCCCATTTCTGGCACATTTGCTTCTTGCATTTATTTTGAGCAGAAGTGCTTAAAAGGAGTTATTGCACTGGTGGGCTGTTATCCTGCCATTGGTGGAGGTTTATTGTTACACGATGATGTCATTGTGTACTCATGTAGTTCACACTAAGTACATCATTTTGTAGGTGGGTGTATTACCTCAAAACAGCATGCAAATCTCATAAGAAAATGTGTGAGGAATGAAGCTGTTATGTATTAAAGGTGAATGAATATCTATCAGAAATACACTGTTAGGTAACACAAATCTTGTACTTAGGAATTTTTTTCAAACCAGAAATAGATAATATTTAGTAAGTTTGCCCTAGATATCGTACATTTTGTTTTAGTATTTATAGAATGTGGAACACTCAGGATATCCCTGTTTAGAAAAGGTTTAATATCAGTGTGATATAACTTGATATTTCTTGAATACTTTGTTTAATTTATAAGTGTGATCATTTTGTTTCTTTGTTTTGTGGGTATATTTTTGTTATTTTACAACATAGAAGCAAAGTTAGTTTTAAAAGAAAGTAGGTATTTAAAAAGAAAAGCAAAAAAGAAGCAAGTTGGTAAAAGACTGGCAACATTCTTTAAAACTATGGTTGTTTTACTTTACTCATATAAAGTTTGTTCTTTTGAATGTCTGATACATATATGAGTTGTTAAAAAGTACTTGCAAGTTGTTAATAGCTAATTTTATGAAGCACTTATCTGTGGTTATCATATACATTATCACACTGAGAGAATTATTAAAAAAAAATCATTATAGATTACAGAAGTCTGTCAAAGTTTAAATAATGAACAGTCGTTAAAACACTAAATATGGAAATATGTATTGAATATTAAATGTTTAAGCCTTAATATGGTTATGTATATTTCAAAATAGGTAGCTGTACCTCCAGACATAGAATATGTACCACTGAGAACATTTGCAGGTAAACCAGTGAAGGAATATTCTTTTATTCTTGACCCCTTTCAGAAGGAGGCAATCCTTTGCCTTGAAAATAACCAGTCTGTTCTGGTTTCAGCTCACACTTCAGCAGGGAAGACTGTAGTTGCTGAGTAAGTTTGTTTGTTTTCAAGCATACAAAAAGAAGTAGTTAACTTGTCTGAGATTTAACCTTTGATATTGGTGGTATGTAGTTTAAGTAATAATCAGAGCATCCTATGTGTTTGGAGTAAGATCCTTTTGTAATGAATCCAGCAGATACTTAGGTTGGAATGTTTGACAAACATTTGTTTGAGCAAGTCAAAAGTAGCCATATTAAAAAAGAAAATAGTTGACAGTACCAAACAGTCAGCATCTAACTGATATTCCTGTTTATCATAATAAAATCAAAATCAGAACATACACTGTATCATGCCCATGTGCACATATTTATCTCTCACTTTGCTCCCCTTCACTATTTTCCCACTTTTTGTGGAGGGTTGACAGTAACCCATGAGGCAGTGATAATTTTCTTATCATTTTGAGAGAGACTGGTCATGGTGGAATCTTGCCTGCCACATGGTACAAAAGGCTAAAAAATGGGCCTGGGATAATTTTTGTAGGTATCCCACACCCTAAAACCACTTCTTTTTCTAGCAGGCCCATGCACATACTCAGCAGGTAAGATGTCAAAGCCAGAAGGGATCTTGTGATTAAATTCACAACCATCATCTTTTCTACCACCAGTTCCAGAGTCATATAGGAACAAGATTCGAAAGGTCATTGGGCAGTATAATTCTGTCCCCCTTTCAATCTTGCTCTCTGATGGCTAGGAAGTAGCTGACACCTGGAGCATTGCTGATAATCTTGATAAAAGCTTTTGCTGGGTATCTAACACTTCCGCTTCATCCTCCACCTTCTTAGCCATCAAGACTTGGGCAGAGCAATCATCTCTTTCCAATCGAGCTGATCATCTTTATGACTATAATCTCCCTTTTGCATTCATGTGAAACTCAGTATAGCCCTTCATCAATCTGGCAGTAGATTAGTCAGGCCTAATGATAAACTAAATGATGCTGCACCATGTATTTCCTGCTTCTCTTGCTGTTTGTCTGATTGTTTTTAACCATATCTGGCAGGATAATGTTTTTTCTGATGCTTGCCACCGGACTATTGTCCTACCTAATTGTCCTAATTCCTTCAAACAACTGTCCAATTGTTTTGATAAGCTATATCCATAAGACCTTAGAGAGAAGGTTAATGTCTGTCATATTTGGTTCCTTGAATCAAATAACCTCCTATTGCCCACCTAGTGTGGGTTCCAAGTTCCAACAACAGCACTCCACTGTGGACCACCTTATTTGACTTGAAACATCAATTAGAAAAGCTTTTTTCAAATGATAACATCTTGTATCAATATTCTTTTACCTTGAGAAGGCTTATGATACTACATGGAGGTATGGCATTTTGCAAAAACTTATTCGAATTACATGGTCTTTTGCCTATTGTTATTAAAAATTATTTTAATAGACAGGTGATTCCAAGTTTGTGGGTTCGAAACTTTCTCATTCTTTTTTACTGAAACTTGGAGTCCCTCAGGACTGTGTTTTGAGTGCCAAATTTTTCAGTGTAAAGATTAATGCCATCACTGAACAACTCCCTCTTACTGCTGTAAATGGGGTCTATGTTGATGAATTTCACATTTCACATCTCATGTCTGTTGTTGAACATGAGGTATATTGAGTAGTAAGTACAGACTTCTCTCAATCCTTAACTGAAATGGTTTACAGCAAACAGTTTTAACTTCTCTCTCTAAACCCATTCTCATGCACTTTTGCCACCAACATGGTATTCATTCTAATCCTGAACTTTGTGTTGGTGAAGTTGTGCTACCTGTAGTTTCTGAGACAAAGTTCTTGGGGCTTATCTATGACTGTAAGCCGACCTTTATACCACACATCAAGCAGCTATGAGCAAAGTGTATAAGGGCACTGAACATCCTCCATGTCTTCTCTTCCACTTCTTGGGGAGTGGATTGATGTTCTGTGCTAAAGATTTATCGTGCTCTTATTCTATTAAAACTAAATTATGGATCACTGGTCTACGGCTTTGCCAGGTTCTTGACTTAGAAAATGATGGACCTCATTCATCATCAAGGACTTCAGCTCTGCACCAGGGCTTTCCATACTTCCCCAGCCTAGAGCTTATACACAGAGTCTCATGAAAATCCTCTACACCTCTGCTGTTTGTAACTGTCTTTACTGTATGTTTCTAAACTTTGATCCTTACCACAACATCCCACCTGGGGTTGTGTTTTCCTTTCTCAGTGGGCCATACTTTTTCAGAAAATACAATCTGTCACTGTTTCTTTTGACCTTCGTATCCAGGTGCAGTTGGATGAATTGAGTCAGGCCTTGGATGACTGCTTTATCCACTGGCCAGTCCATCCTACCATGGTTAATTACAGTCCCCAAGCATGACCTTTCTTTAAGTCACCTGAGAAAGCAGATACTCCTGATTCAAAGTACCATCTTTTATTTGCTGAATATCTTTTGAACTATTTTTCTATCTCCATTTATATGGATGGCTCAAAATCTGGTGACTCTGTGGGCTCAGCCATGGTTTATTGTGGTATGGTGGTTGTGCACTTAAGTTCCTCAACAGTTTCTGTGTTCACTTCTGAACTGTATACCATTTCTCTTGCTGTGGATCACTTAAAAGCTAAGCTGTACTCAAATTGCACTATTTATACTGATTTGCTTAGTTCTTTACTAGCTCTGGAATCACTTCATGTTAGTTCTCACCCTGTTCTCACTGATACTGAAAACTGACTGGTCCATCTCTCTATCTAGTTTTTCTGGATACCAGACCACGTTGGTATTTGCGGGAATGGGCTAACTGACACTGCAGCTAAATCTTTATGCTCTCTTGCACTGTCACTGCTGTGCCTGTTTCATACATGAACTATGGTTCTGCATTCAAGACTCTGTTCCTTGCCCATTGGCAGTCGACTTAGAGTGAGCAATGTGAAAACAAGCTTTTCCAAATGAAACCCTGTATTGGACTTTGGCTGTCTTGTTTCCATAAGGATCGGAAGGAGGAAGTTATCCTAATTAGATTACTCATTGGTCATAGTTTTTTAGCTCATTGTTTTCTTTTATCTGGGACTGATGCACCAGTGTGTTGTCTGTGTGGCATTCAGGTTACAAAAAGCTTATCTTGCCATCATTACAACTCTTAACAGTCACACTATTTTAGACATGTTTTGTTCCAAGGTTTATCCCTGATACTGGACTGTGTCATTGGTAATGGTGACACTGTCCATCTTACAAATATTTCTAATTTTTTCATAGCTATTGATCTTTTTAATGCTATTATGTTTTTAATTCATAAATTAGACTTTTTTTTTAATGATTCCTTTTTACGAGTTAAAGTACAACTTGTTAGATATGAAATTAGAAGATGACTATATTGTTAAATAACTCAAAACCAGGGTTTGACAGGCTAACTTTAGATGACTGTTGCTGATGTTTGAACTTACCCATTAGTCATCTTGGCAAGTTATGAGAATAAAAATTATACTACAGAAAGTCCTTTAAAACTTGTGTTATTGTGCTTTTTCTCTCACTGCTGTAAACTAGATATAAAAATAGGATCTAATGCTATTTAAATTTTTAATTCAAAATAAACTTTGTTTTGTTTTAACTTGATTCCTTTTTACAAATTTTAATAATTTTACTTTACTTTTAACTTTTTATCTGATGTTTGGTGCAGGTAACCTAGTTGCTTTGCTCCACAAAATGTCAAACCAACCAACCAGCCCATGTGCACATGCATAGCTCATAACAGAACCTGATCCCGTTGTATATAAATGTATCTGTGGCACACATAGTTTACATCTTTAGTTTTATGTGGTAATAATTATAAACCATACTTTAATGTGTCAAAATATAGTATATTTTTTGGTATTCTGAATATAATTGTACTAGTTAAGAATGCATATTGCTATTTTTATTTTGTACTTACTAAATGTCAAAAAGTTTAACCAGATTTTAAAATAATGTTTGTATTATTCTTTTTCTGAAGTAATGAATCATGTAACTACCCTCTCACACCATTTTTGTGTAGTCTTTGGAAAATTGTGTACTAAAGAAGTCAGTGTACTTGTTATTATTTATAAACTTTCAAATACTCGATGAGCATCTGTACTGAAAATTCAACATCTAATTTCTTTATCATTCGATATGACAGTTCTAACTTTATGATACTGCTTCATTCATTTGTTTCAATATGACAGTTCTAACTTTATGATACTGCTTCATTCATTTGTTTCAATATGACAGTTCTAACTTTATGATACTGCTTCATTCATTTGTTTCAATATGACAGTTCTAACTTTATGATACTGCTTCATTCATTTGTTTCAATATGACAGTTCTAATTTTATGATACTGCTTCATTCATTTGTTTCAATATGACAGTTCTAATTTTATGATACTGCTTCATTCATTTGTTTCAATATGACAGTTCTAACTTTGTGATACTGCTTCATTCATTTGTTTCAATATGACAGTTCTAACTTTGTGATACTGCTTCATTCATTTGTTTCAATATGACAGTTCTAACTTTGTGATACTGCTTCATTCATTTGTTTCAATATGACAGTTCTAACTTTATGATACTGCTTCATTCATTTGTTTCAATATGACAGTGTTCTTATTTAAAAAAAAATTATTCAAATGTCTTGTGTTTTTCGACATTTTATGTTATCACACTACTGTCTAAATATTATAATAGCTATCAAAATGTAGCCTTTCTATGCAGATTAAAAGAATAGGTTTATTGAAAATCTATATTTAGTTTACGAACATTTTTCTTGGTTCATGGAAAAGGATGACTGACCTATTGCTGTGGTGTAACTGATAAAAAAATTATTAATAAATAATTGAACTTTTATTATTTTAAATCTATTCTATAGAGTACCTTCAATTAAACTACATATCTGTAAACAAAATAATCATGATTAATAGTTAAATAGATTAAAAATATTGTTCATGCCATGAAGTATTGTGTGTCACAGCATCTAGTCACAAGAATAAATAACCTACTACTGAAGTTAGCAAACTGGGTAAGAGATATTTTGTTTGCTCAGAGCCATCTGGGTAGTTGTGTTTAATAAAAGTATTATTATAGTTTTGTAATAAATTATTTTAATTAATTACCCTATTTTTGTGTGTTAAAGCTTCCAAAGAAAGTTTACAGTGTACATTTGTGATATAACTTTGAAGTATTTATTTTGAAGATTTATCCTCAGTTTAGTGCAAATAAAATTTTTCTGCCTTTAATATGTTACTGAAATGTTGAGAAAATCCACATTTCTTATTTGGGTTTAAGTATAAATTCTTAATCTGCTAACTGGTATGATGTTACTGAGATAACTTTGTATGTATGATTTCTTAGTTTCACCGTTAACAAGTGTTATATATATATATATATATATATATATATATATATATAAAAAGTTAAAGGTTTTATTAAATAATGTATCTTAATGATCTCTGCTGGTAATTTATAATCTTTATATATTTAGATATGCCATTGCTATGTCATTGCAAAACAAACAGCGTGTGATTTATACAACTCCAATTAAAGCCTTGAGCAATCAAAAATATAGAGAATTTTATGAAGAGTTCAAAGATGTTGGTTTAATGACTGGTGATGTTACGATAAACCCTTCAGCTAGCTGTCTGATTATGACAACAGAGGTAAATTATTTAATTTACAATTTTTTCAGATTTTGTTATGCTTTTTTTTTTTTTAACTAGACATACAAACAAACAGGAGAAGCCATTTTGGTTATTTACTAAATAATTCATAATGTTTGTCTGTTTATTTTGTATATTGTATATAATCTTTTCTTTTTTAATGAGAAACAGTCCAAATTAAAAACTAAAAGTGATAATTTTAGATGTTATCACCAAAATATTTAATAACTTGTTTTGTAGATTTAAATTTGTTATTAATATAATGTAAACTGTATTTGTCTTGCTGACTTTGGAACATATTTACTAGATTTTACTGTTAAAGAAATTGATGGCCTCAATTTCTGCTACTTTTTCCCCATAAATTTTTAATTGCATCTGCTCTAATTTCATTTCAAGACATAATATTAAATCAACGGCCAAGTCTTATCAGTTTGTAACCAGATTAAAGAATTGTGTGTAGTAAACAGACGTATTCAGATATGATATTTTAGTCTTCTGTGATGTACTTCATGCATTTGGTTTTGCTGCAAATTAAAACTTTCATTTTGTTCACACAATTTACAAAAATTATTTTTAACCACAGTTATAACATCCATGTGGTCTGTTCTGTGACTGTTTGCCTTTATGGCAAACATTTTTAGGCCAATCACTCTTCTTTAAATGTGATAGTTTATCTCTGCTTCTTCCAGTTTTGTTGTTGAGATACTAGCTTAATCTTGTAACAGAGGTAAGACATTATAATTGAAACTGTTAGAGAAATCAACTGAAATTCTAAGATATTTCTTTATGTCATTAACTTTTTCCCCACCTTGCTGAGTTCTATCAGAAAATGTGATTGCAAAAGATAGGAGTATGATGTGAAATTAAGTAAAAATTTTACATTGTAACAAGCAATGATTAGACTGGAGATTTTAATAATAGAGGACCTTAATAATGTTGCAGAATTTGTAACTGGTAAACTGAATGAGTAGAAGTTGAACTAAACCATTTGTTTCTTGAGAAAAGAAATAGCTTAGTCATGGTAAAGATAACAGACTTTCTAAATTTTGTCAGAAAAGGTTAATATTAAGTGACTGTGATTCAGTTGATATATCTATTTAAATACGTAAATGATTTTTGTACCAAACTGTCCAGTAATGAAATGACAAGAATTACAATATTTTGTGTTAATTTCATTTTAGATCTTGCGTAGTATGCTATACAGAGGTTCTGAAGTGATGAGAGAAGTAGGATGGGTGGTATTTGATGAGATTCACTACATGAGAGACAAAGGTGAGAGAGATTGATGAAAAAACAATGATATGATGTATGCAACTGAACAATAATAAAAGGAAGAAATTAATTGCATTAAATTAAGAATTTTATATATTTATGAAGCAGTTTTAATTGCAACTAGATTAAATACATATGCAAAAGTTTTCCTTTGCTGTAATTACTAGTTAATATATGAGTACATTATACTTGTGCCTAAAATGAGATAACTTGTTTTTTGATTAATGGCAAAAGGGCAAATTAACTTGATTTAAAAAAAAATGTTTACTTGTTTTCTATTCATGAGATTTAATTTATTGAAAGCTGTACTGGTTATTGAGAAATACCTGGTAGTGAATTGTTTTATTGTAAAGTTTTGTTAATTAATCTTTTTACAGAAAGATTTTACATCCTTATTACTAAAGGTTTTTATTATTCTCACGAAAGGGAGAGAATGTAGGACCATATGAAGTGGTTATAGTAAGACTTAGACTAGGATAAGAATGTGTAGAAGTTATTGAATAAACCTGTACATATTTGTTTTGTGTTCATTTGAAAGAGAGAGGAGTTGTATGGGAAGAGACCATCATTTTGTTACCAGACACGGTTCATTTTGTATTTCTGTCTGCAACTATTCCTAATGCAATTCAGTTTGCTGAGTGGATTTGCCATTTACATCATCAGGTATTTGTTTTTAAGTTGGTTTGTAATGCTTCTGTATTACTGTTATTGATATTTGAGTACATTGAAAGGATTTCTGGAATATACAATTCCTTCTCTTGAATTCTGTTCAGGCATTTGAATTATAGGTGTTGCTCCATGCTTAATGATAGGCTTGAATTTATTTTAAATAACCAAACTTGTGCTTCATATTACTGGATTTTACAATTTTCTTTGCTTTGATAACGTTACGATGCAAGCTGTACATGAATTTGTGCTTTTATCTTTAGCCTTGCCATGTGGTTTATACGGACTACAGACCTGTTCCTTTACAACATTATATTTTTCCATCTGGTGGAGATGGGCTACACATGGTTGTGGATGAAAATGTAAGTTGTAGATCAATTTTAATTTATTATTAATATGAGATGTGTAAGTTCATTGTGGATGGATTAACACATTTTGTGATGTTTTTTTTCTGTAAACTGTTTTGTTAATCAATTATTTGGATACTTTATGTTCTTTATAATTTAGTTAATTTTTAATAAAGTTTTAGTTCATAATTGTTTTTGGTTTTTTTGGTAATGAAGGCTAACATGCTGATTTTGGTTAAAATAATATTAATCAGTTGCCTTGTGAACATAAAATGATAATGTGCTAAAAGTTTTCAATTTTAAAAGATTGAAGATATTCTTGAAACTCGTGTTTACATTTAGTTTATGAATATATTTTAACAGGGTACTTTCAAAGAAGAAAACTTTAACACTGCAATGTCAGTATTACAGAATGTTGGAGATGCTGCAAAAGGGGATCAGGGAATGAAAGGAAGAAAAGGTGGATTTAAAGGTATGTATTAGGATTCAGAGTGGGAGTTGTATTTTATGTAGTTTTACTTCTCTTTTGGTTGTGTGGGTACTTTGTTTTTTCGTCCTAAGAATGTTATATTGAAAGAGAAAAAAAATTATAATGGTTCATTATTACATGTAGCTATTTGAAACTTAAGAAATGATGTTAAGTGAAAGAATTTATGAAACAAACAGGAAATTTTTATTTAATTTTTTTCCCACCTCTTTGTTTTCATTATGTTTCACTGTGTTTAGTGCAAACAAATTCATACGTGCTTATAATTTTACAGCGTGCTCAAAGTTTTTCTCTGTCTGAAATACACTATGCTTAAATTAATTATAATCAAACATGGTTTTTAAGCCAAATAATTTAAGAAGATGAGAACACATATTATAATTATGTTATATTTATTCTGTATTGTTTTTGTAGGAGAATCCAACTGTTACAAGATTGTGAAAATGATAATGGAAAGAAACTTTGCACCTGTAATTGTGTTCAGTTTTAGCAAAAAAGAATGTGAAGCTTATGCTTTACAAATATCAAAGTTGGATTTAAACACAAGTGAGTAATGTTTGAATTCTGTGCTCAGAGTAAATTCAGGTTCATCATTAAATCTGTAAGTGAAGTGTATGTGTTTAATAACATTGAAAGAAATATTGTATATAAATGAAATAACCTGTAACAAATGTTAAAATTGGTGATTGCAGTAAATTATTAACATCGACCAGTGACAGTGTTTGCACAGCCAAGAGTGATCATTATCATTAGTCTCTAACATCCAGTCAGATTTTATTGTAAGTCGTTTAATCCATTAAGCATAAGTGAATGTGATCAATCCACTGGAATGAGTCAGTACTGAAAAAATTAATGTTTACTGTAATTCTGAACTGACGTAGTGCATATTCATTAAAGTTTGGCAAGCATTTAGTAAGCATGCAAGTACGTTGTCCACAGTAACTTGGAATTTTAAATGAAATATTTGTACTGAAGATTTGTCTCTGAATTTACATAAATCAGTCTTAGTGCAATGTTATTTTCACATTAGGAGTAAAAATACATTGTTTGTCCTACATTTTCAAATTTTATTTGCATAACTTCTAGATCTTTCTAAATGGATATCAAGAGTTTTTTGATTTTTCAAAAACTTTATATTTTATGTTGTTTTCTCTATCCTAACACTATGGGCTCAGTCCATTTCACTAACTATTTAATCACCACAAAAAATGCGAAACAAATCTGATTTATACTTTTTTCTAAAATGAATGCAAATGGTAACAGATAACTAGTCACTTATACTAAACAGCCTCAGTCTCAAAAAAGGTTGTATCTGCTGCTTTTGTTTGATTTTATTGTTATTTTTCTTTTAATATCTATCTACCATGAAGAGCAATATACCATCCACCAGGAATGGTGAAAGTTAAGGATAAACAAAAATAGTGGTTGCATCATATGGCATGCAGTGATGTATATTCTTCATTTATTACTAGTATGGAAAATTTTATCAATTGAATGTTTTTTTTTATCAAACCTAGAATTTTTAAGTTTACGTTTTAGTTATTCTTATTTTAAAAATGTATCAATGAATAAAAAATATTTGTGAAAAGTAGATTTAGTACTTATTTCAGGATTGTAGTATTTTATTATTTAAAGCCAGTCTTCACTGAATCTAAAGTTTTTTCACTAATTTTCAATTCAAAACCCAAATGATAATTTAAACAATAAAACAGAATTCATCAAAACTATTAAAATTAACCTGGCTTTGTGGCTGATATAAAAGAAGGTTTATAAAATTTCCTTGCTTCCTTGGACACCAACTTCAGTCTTCACTTGATAAAATCTGCTTAAAAAGTGGTGTCTTTTAGATAAAGATATTGCAATAATTTATTTTACATTGCCTTTCTTTTGGTTATAAATGTATCATTTACAAGTGTGAGTAAATGAATAATTTGAGAAACATGGAGTTGGAAGGAGCTTTTATGGTGGGAATGTAATATTTACATACTTCTTTCTAATATATAATTTGTGGTCAAACTATTTTTTTCATTGATAGAAAAATACATATTTATTTTCTGATGTAGTGAGCAATCAACACTTTCCAACTTGAAATCAGAAATTTCTTTTCTGAAATTTTGAGATTTGTCAAGTGTCTCAACTAATGTTAGCAAACAAATTTGCGCGTATAACCCAAGTAAATGTCATCATGGGAATACTTTACGTCGCACATAAACAGCATGTATTAGTGGTTCTTCCAGCTGTGATACTTGATTTTATTCGTAAAAGTTACTAACTTGTAAACCTTATTGACAGATGGTACTTTTTGTTGTGGTAGTTTTAGTCAGAGTTTAAGTTGTAATTTCTTGGTCATTATCATATGTATCAAACAGTGATTTGTTTCAGAGAAAATAAACACTGTTGGTTATCAAGTGCAAAGCATGAAAGAGCACTGATAAAAGTTAATGTTTAATTTCTGTTTTAGGATGTGACACAAATTGCCATACAGTATAGTTTAATGAGTGTATGTTAATTTTTTATGTTAATCTATGTGTCTATGTGTAAATAGAATAAAAATTGTATTACTATAAATAAGATATTTTGTTTGTTATGTAAAAATCTTGTGATGTTTTGTTTGTAATTTGAAGATGAAGAAAAGAATCTTGTTGTTGAAGTCTTCAATAATGCTATGGATGTGTTGTCAGAAGAAGACAAGAAACTTCCTCAGGTTTGTATGGATACATGTAATTTGCTCTTTTACTGTGTTTATATGTATACTTTTGTGCCAAAGTAAAAAATAACTTGTAAGTATTTGGGACAGTAAATCATTATTTTATTTCTATACAGTTATTTCTTCTGTGGATTCTACAAGTTAGAATATAATGTTTAAATTAGCTTGCTATATGTGTATACAATTTTCATGAATTTTAAATTAGGTTGAACATGTTCTGCCACTTCTGAAACGAGGAATTGGGATTCATCATTCAGGTTTGCTACCAATATTAAAAGAAACAATTGAAATTCTCTTCTCTGAAGGTTTAATTAAGGTGAGAAAGGCTTTTGTTTCCATAAATTTTCTAAACATGACAAATGGTAGTATTGTGTGTACTCTTTTTAATATTGTACCATTGGTGAGAGAAAAAAGTAAACAGATGTAATTAATTTGGAAAATCTGCTTTTAAATTACTAACAGAAATGTTAAATATGTGTTAAACTGCAATAATTTATCTAAGCAGTCTCTAATTTAATGTCCTTTTATGTGGAAATGCTTCCATAATTATTCTAACTATAATAAAAAAATATTCTTTTCTGTAAAGTAGGTTGTGATTAAAATTATTTTATTAGCCATACATATGATTATTATTTAATAATAATAATAAAAAAACTAATCACATTGTTTAATGCTACTTACGTATAAATGCTCCTATTATCAATAGACAAGAAACAAAACTTGTACAGTTCAAGAAGTGTAACATGAACAGTATAATTTTATATGTATGTCTCAATTTTATTATTATTATACAAAAATAAAAGAAAGAGATTATTGCACTTAAAAAACGTCACACTAAAACAGTTTATTATTTATCAAAGTAATCGAATATGGCATAAGTCTAGGTCTCATTGATAAGCATGTTGATTTTTTGTCTATAACGTCATATTAGTTCATTTGCAATAAAATGTATCACAGGTATTATTAATGTTGTTTTTGTTAATTTTTCTAATATAGGCCTTATTTGCAACAGAGACATTTGCCATGGGGTTAAATATGCCTGCTAGAACAGTTCTTTTTACAAATGCTCGGAAGTTTGATGGGCGAGATTTCAGATGGGTATGTCTGTCGATCATAAATAAATATTCTTTTGGAACTTTTATTTTGCATCATAAACAATATTCAGCAGATCATCAGATTTTAATGACTGTAAATTAAAACAAAATATTTTCTGGGCCTTTATTTTTTCAAAATTTGGATTCAGACACAATGAACCTTATTTTGTCCTACTTGGAAACTAAATACCACTATAATTTATGGCAGGTAAATAGTTGCAACAGATACTGGAAGAAGATGCATTTAAATAAATTTATATATATTTATACAGCCCAGAAATCTATTTGAATGTCTAAATGTCTTTGAAAATAAGCTGTTACATTTAATGTTATAAATATATTATGGTCATGTACTTTCAAGATTTTATTTTGCTTAAATTTTTTTAGGTAACATCAGGAGAATATATACAGATGAGTGGACGTGCTGGTCGTCGAGGGTTGGATGAACGAGGAATAGTTATTTTGATGGTTGATGAGAAAATGAGCCCCTCTGTTGGGAAAGATATTGTAAAGGTTTGTCACTGTATAATTTTTTCTTTCCAAATTGGGTAATTAGGCTAATAACAGACATTTATGAATATAAAGCATGAATGTTACAGACATTCAGCCCTCTGTTTTAAAAATCTCAGTATGTTGGGAAAATAACATTTAATAATAATTTTTAAGTGCTCATTACTTCATTTCAAGAATGCAGTATATAGTTAAATCTGATTGATGTAGTCCTGTCGTAAAGTCATGGCTATGAGATTGTGCATAATTTGTAACTGTAATTCTTAATTATTTTTTTTAATGCTGATTTTTACATCTTGTCTGATAAGCTACCAAGAAGATGATGTTGTTGTAGGTGATGTTTTTTCCTTTCATCAATAATTATTTCAGTGAATTCAATTTTGAATTAATAGCGAATAATTATTTAAAGTTATGATAACTGTAGTTTAAGATTTATTGAATATTTGTTTTTGATATACCACGTGTATTTGTCAAAATAAGTATGTTATTAATGCAAAGCAACGTTAAGTATTGCAACAGAATAAATTTGTAACTTCAGTTTAAAGGTGTTCATTAATTAAGGAAGCAACTGATACATTCTGACAGCTGTTGTTTGTTTCTTTTGTTCTTTTGGTTCTAAATAGGGCCTGCCAGATCCTATTAACAGTGCCTTTCATCTGACATACAACATGGTTTTGAATTTGCTGCGTGTTGAAGAAATAAACCCAGAATACATGCTGGAAAGAAGCTTTTTTCAATTCCAGAATTATGCAGCAATACCTCAGCTTTGTGACAGTAAGAATTATTTATTTATGATAAAAGCAAGCTACCTGCAGAGTTTAGTGCCCTTCTGCAGAAACTAGCATTCCTTGGACAGAAGTTATGTAAATTTGTGATTAATGAAAGGTTATCTTAGAACATGAAAGTTGTTTCCTTTATATGTAATTGTAAAAGATGCAAAAACACCCATAAAAACAGCAAAACTCAATGTGAAACCACATGATAACATGTATCTCCACATGGATACAACAAACCTTCATACCAAATTTGATGAAGATCCATCAACAATGGTTCAATTTTGGTAAAAACAAAACAACAAAATGCCCATAAAAACTGTAAAATTCGTATGCATATTCTTATGAACAAACTTTTATACTAAATTTGGTGATGTTCCATCAACATGGAGCAAAGTAGTGGTAAAAAACAAACTGCAAAACACCCATAATGAATGTAAAACTGAAAATTTGTACTTATTTCCCCATAGACCCAATGAACTTCCATATTAAATTTGGTGAAGATCCATCTGCAAGAGGCAGAGTAATGGTAAAAATTCAAATTCACCCATAAAAACTGTAAAACACAAAATGAAAAACTGAAAATTAATGTGTACCCTCACATGGACCTAATAAATTTTGGCGACTGTGACCATCCATACCCTGCAGTGTAGTTATATAGAAATACAACAGACACTACTGTTATATTTATCTAGATTTACTGTTTCTCAGTACTTGTATAACTGTATAAAATCCACCTTAACTATCTGTCTGTGGCTTGGTCAAAGTAACCAACTTTGTTTCCGTGAATCTTTACATACCAGTGTTTGTTAAAATTCTGAATTTGACTGTGTGTTTCTTGAAATTTAACAGATCTTTATTACACATTAAATCAGAACTTTTAATAAGGTATTTTATACTGAAAATTTGTCTGTGAATTTCCAGAGCTTTAATGGATCAGTCAGAGTGAAAGGAGATTTTTATAAGAATAAAAATACTTATTTTTATCTTAGATGTTTAACATTGCATTTGTATAATCTCCAGAACCTCCCAACTGAATGTCAGAGTATTTATTTTGAGATAACTTTATATTTTATCTTTTATTTTCTCCACCTTAACATTAATTGTAGTGAAATCAACATTTTATAGTGAAATGAAAAGTTTTAAAAAATGTGAAATAAAATCATTAATACTATTTCTTGTCTCTGCACTGATTACAGTATTAATCTCCAAGTTTCAAATTACCTTGTTAATTTCTACTGCTAGCATATACACACTTGTTTTCATTTTATGGTATTATTGCTATATTTCACATCCACTAGAGCAGTAGTTTTCATGCCACAGACAGTTAATCACAATGGGAACCAATTAGTTGTTTTCTGTAAAACTAATATGAACAGTGTGTATGTGCAATTTTGAGTTTCATGATTTGCATGATGCTTGAGCTTGTGAAGTTTTACACATTATATACTGAAGTTATTTGATAGGCTAATCTAAGAATTTTTAACTTTATATTTTTATTACTTTTATTAAAATATATGCTTAAAAACAACTTTCTAGTATCATACTTACTGCACACTCAATATTGTTCTTACTTGACCTCCTAATGCTCATGAATTTAGGTGTCCATAAAAGGGGAAACTTTTGAGTATTAATTTTAGAACAAAGAAAATGTATCAGTCACTACAATAGAATGTCTTAAAACTACTCTAATATATCTGGTTTGGTAAGTAAGTTGTAAATAGATTAAACAGTTTATTTAGCATTTTTAGCAGCAAAATATGGTCACCACAAACCAAGCAGTTCTGCCCAGTAACAGTTACTGAAGCTAAACAAGGACTCGAAGAATTTGTATAAAGTAGAATCTTTTCTTTATTGGTTATAAGTATTTCTATCAGCTTTATAAAATTGACTAGGAATTAATTGTGAAAGTCAGAGAAAGAAGAAAAAGGTTTATCTGGTAAGATATACAAACTTATTGATATATTGGCAAATCAAGGAAGTTAAAATTGTAGTTATTTCTTGTAATTATGTAAAGTTTGTAATTCTATTTGTTTGGGTACTACAATAGTTCATGTTTAATGCTAAAAATAATTAAGTATAAAAATCGGAGCTTAGACTCGTATGACACAAAGAAATGAAGGTTGAGGGTTTTTGAAATAAAGAAGTTAAAACTGAAATATAAATATGAAACTTTATATTATAAACTATATATTCATGCCAAGTTCATTGAAATATATTGATGACACCAGTGAATGTATCATTGACTGAATTATATTTATTTGAATGTTCACTTCTCACGTTTGGCATTTTTATAATATCATTGTAAACTCAGTAAAGAAAACATCCAAGTGTCTGTTGGTAAGTCAGTCAGACATGCTTGATTTTTCTGAACTTCACAAGCTACATGAATTCAATTCCACTTTTTTTCTACTCTAATACATTCTCTTTTGAATGCCTGTTTCCACTCTTGTTGAATTCAATTGCTAACATAAACATAATTAGCTTCTAAATTTCAACAATTTTTTCCCTGTTATATAAAAGCCTGTTAAGGAGAGAGAGTGTTTATAATAACTAGTGATCTATTTAGTACCAAGCAAAATTAATTTGATATTTTTTATGAATAGAAGTTTTTAAGTAATAATCAAGTTTTAACAAGAAATGTGATTTGGAGAAAACTGTTACAATAATGTTACTGGTGTATTCAATTAATGCTAAGACAAGCATCAATGCCAGGAAGAGACACTCTCGGTGAACGTGATATTGTTCGTTATGGGCTTTGGTTGTATGTCTGTGGACTTACAACATTAGAAAATTGGTGTCAGTTCCCTTGATGAGCAGGATACAGATAGCCCATTAACTACAAACAAACAAATATATGAAAGAAATTATTTATTCTTGGTCTAAAGTCTAAAACTTGTATTTACCATATTGTCTGACTGTCATTATGTAAGTTTCATTAACATTTTTCATTTTTCTGAATATTGATCTTTCAGCAGTATAACAAATAGCCATTTCACCATCAGTTCACCATCAGTTCTTTCATCCAACAAATACTTCCAATATTTTAATATAAATGAAGAAAAATCAAAAATAAGAGTTAGGTGTAAATAAAATAAAATAACAATAAGGCTTACCATTCTTTCATTTTCTTCATGTTGTTGCTGTGACATTTTATAGTTGTGAATCATTACAAAACAAATGCATGTCATTAGCAGTAGTTGAATCAGTTAATATCATAACATTAGGTCCTTTAATATTGCGTTTTATAAGAACTGCAACATGTAATATTTATGTTTAATACTATTCAATGACAATATTTTAATGTATAGTAATGGAATCATTATTGTAGCTAAATTTGAATGCAAACTGTAGGTGGAAAATTTTTTGTGTATATTATCTACTATATAAAGCAGAGCGTGTGTCTGGGAGAAATATGTCCTTGTGTATCTATCATTTCATATCTATTCCTTATGCAGTTCACATTTCTTGATGAATCATGACCAAATTTGATACAGTCAAATAGTATAAAATCAGGAAGGTCATGATGGAATTGGGGGTTGGGATCCCCTATCTTTTATATAAATAAATCCGTATACATGCATATGATTTTCTTATGTTTCCACATTTCTTGATAATTTGCTGCCAAGTGTGACACAGTGATACAATATGACATGAGAAAGGCCCATCTAATTTCATGTTGACAGAATTCTTAAAAACAGTCTTTCTCTCTTTTCAGTATTGTTACATTTCTTTTTTATTGGACTTATAATGTTTATTATGTTAAAGAAATTGAAGCACAATTTCCTGTCCTTTGCTACAAACAAGTCTTTATTTTGCCCATCCAGTGGATAGGTATTCTAACTGAAGATGCCCAAAGAAGGTTAAAACATTGTTCTCTATTTTAATAAAAGTTTGAATACCCATACCCAGCCATCTTGAGATACATTTTTATTTCAAGGGGGTTTCTCATCATCATGAATTCTAACTAGTGTGTGTGTGAAAAAGTGTTCATTTCAGTAATGTTTTGACGAGTCAGTCCATTGTTGCTGGTTATTTCCTAGATATATTTAAAAGCTAAAACGTTTTTCTGAATTACTTTATATTCCACTTTCTGATAAAATTATTGTACTTGTTAAAATGTGACTTTCCTGTGTATTGAAAAAGTTTCATGTCATCCTTCACTAGATGTGTAATTTGTATTGTGGGATAATGTTTTTTTATTTTAAACTGTTAATATTGACAGTGAACGCATTTTTACAAGTTTATTGTTTCTGTGGTATAGAGCTAAAAAAGCAGCAAGAAGATCTGGACAAACTTGTGATACCAAGAGAACAAGAAGTTTCTGTTTATTACAAAATCAGGCAACAGTTGGCAAGTCTAGCTAAAGAGTTTCAGAGTTACATTACCAAACCTCTGTACTCTGTTCCATACTTACAGCCTGGGCGGATGATTAAGGTATTACTTTTATATAGCTTGCTATGTGTCTGGTAACTCATTTTAGGTTTGAGTGAAGCCTCAGCTGTAAGAGAAGTCGAGCATCTTTAATTTTGTTTACTTATGTTTGACATTGTTTGTGCACA
Source organism: Carcinoscorpius rotundicauda (assembly GCA_011833715.1). Classification (NCBI taxonomy): domain Eukaryota; kingdom Metazoa; phylum Arthropoda; class Merostomata; order Xiphosura; family Limulidae; genus Carcinoscorpius; species Carcinoscorpius rotundicauda. The sequence continues at coordinate 29,443,984 of CM022399.1, read as the reverse complement.
TAGACCTTGTACATTGTCAGACTTTCTGAAAACATTAGGTCTTTTGTACATATTACAAGTAATGTTTTTGGATATTTTTATACAAGTTTAACAACTGTTTTTGTTTCTGTGCTATATGTGTTGAATCATGAATTTAATCAAAACTGTTATTTTAGTGTTACTGTTTTTGATTTTACTTTATTCATAATTTCAAAATATGTGATTATGTGACTATCTCCATAGATATTTGGTGATTTGTCTCTTAAGTTTATTTTAGCTGAACCGTATTATGTCCAGTGAAGTTTCAAGCTAATTATATGTTTAGACATTAACTAAGTTATTGATGATAAAAATAATAGTGATATTGTTTGCTATAATTTAAAACAAAACAAAACATTTTAACATAAATAAATTGTCTCTCTTAATACTTCACTTTTGTTGTTTATTGCAATATAACAGTATTTTCCAGTGCTTTAAATTTTAGTTGTTATTAACATATTCACTGTATAATCAGGTAAAGAATGATGAAGATGACTTTGGCTGGGGAGTTGTTATAAATTATCAAAAGAAAACATCTCCAAAGGTATGTTAAAAATTAATTTTGCTTTAAATAGAATTTCCTACATTTTGTTGTTGCTTGAAAATATATTCTGAAATATCTCATGCTGGTGGAAGTAATGTCAGTTTTAACACTTTCACTCGGGGAATCATTATTTGTCCTTATGTCACAAGATTTTAGTGAATTACATTCAGTATTGTAATTAAGTACTTTATTTTCATAGTATAAATATAAATTTGGCATCAAAACATAGTTAACAATCCAAACATAATACAGTATAAATTTTAAATTCTTAATTTAGAAGGCATTATCAACTTTTTCAACATGGGGTTGGGCTATACATTCAACCTCTTTGTACTCATTTAAAGCCTTTGTAGACTTAATACTTTGAACTTTCAATTTAGCAGGATTTCAATTAATATTAAGTCTTTAACATACAAAAAAAATCATATCTTTTTAGTGAAATATTCCTAATAAAATAACATAAAGATTTATCCATAAATATATTGAGTATTTGTTTTAAATAGTGAATTTGTAAAGTAATTTTAATCGTGTTTATGATTAAATGTTATTGTTTTATTGCCCTTTGAACCACAACTGACAACTATTAATGCACTCATTAGTTGTAAATCACTTAGGAAACATAGAACTCGCATTATACTATAGAACTACATTTATCATGAGCTACTACAACAACTAGTATGAGCAGTTTGCATGCATGCCTTGAGAAGCGTTTTTATTTTATTATTATTATTTATTTATTTTACTTAACCTAATCTAAACTAACCAAAGAAGATTCTTGTATTTTCGTTGCTTTTATAATTATGCATAAAGAATAAACATTAAAACAAGAAATAAAATACCAAATTTTCTTTTATCCTTCTTTCAGTTGTGGAAGAGTTAACCCTAATTTTTTTAATACTATCCATAGTGTTACAGTAAATAATTTTTACTTAATTAAATAATTCTCCAACTAATATGAACTAATAACATGCAATAAGTAAACAAATTCCCATACCTCTCCAAATTTATCTCCTTCAGTGTGGATTCCTGTACGTGGTGAGAGGACCTCCCAGGGAATTTTCTGTTTTTTCAGTTTACCTGCTCTGGGATCTAAACATCTATCCACAGATTTCCTTACACACCTCTTTGGCCTTGAATTCCTGTAAACAGGCAGCCTTGGGGTAGTTCCCATAGGGTCAACCAAGTACCAGTGTTGATGTTCTCAACAGGTGTTGTGGACATTGTATACTGATGTTTGGGTATAGTGCGCACAAAACTGTGGCATTGCTGCATAGTCCTTGTTTGGCATTGTAGTGTGTCCTCTTGTAGGTCTCCATAATGGGTGGGGTCAGTGCACACTGAAAAATTTTATAATGGATCCTCCAAATAAAAACTTAAATAAAATAGTGAAAAAACAGTACATAGGTAGATGACCACACCTTGAAGATTCTGAGCTGTAATTTTCAATATCTGTAACACCTGCACCTCATTTTCTTGTATTACATTCTTTCAGACAAACCTGTAGGGCATATGTCTTCGTTTTTAATTCAGAAGGGAATAGAGGGACTTGCTGGCTCTCCAAAGTCAGTCAAAAAGCTCTGCTCTGGTGATATATTGACGGAAACATCCACATCTAAAGACAGAGAACTCCTCTTACATTTAAAGGTGATTGGAGATATACCTATCAAGGTTATGTCCCATACTACTTCGAATTCCTCACATGGAGTTATAATTGAGAGGGATTTGAAGAACAACCAAGGAGTTTCTGCAGTGTGGTGTATCTTCACTCGCAAAGATAAAATTATGATGCTGACTAATGTCCTCACTTTAACCTTTGCATCATCACATCCACCTGCCACCATCAAGGCAGATTATCTTAATTACAAGGTATGACCATACATTCCAAACCCTCACAAATGTCAGTGTCAGTGGTTTGGTCATTTGATAACATCATGTTGTGGTTCCTTGACTTGTGCTTATTGCAGTGTCAAGGACCATGATGCCTGTAAATGTGAAACTGACTCTTATTGCATGAATTGCAATGGTTCTCACCAATTCCACTTTTGTTCTTGCCCTAAATGGTTGGAAGAAAAAGAGGTGCAGCATTTGAAGATGATTCAAAACATTACTTACTCTGAAGCTCGAAAGTTGCTGTCCACCACTTCATCTTGGACGTATGCTGCTGCTCTTTGTTCCACTACCACAGTGGGAGTTTAGATGGATCTCTCTGTGGCTTCAAAATAATTTTTCTCAAACCAAATGAAAAGCCTTTTGACCTCTATGGTTAAGAAAGTTAATGAATCAACATCAACACCTATCTCTGTCCCTAACATACATTCCAACAAACCCCAAGATACACTTCCTTTGGTTCTGGATATGTTCATTTCCTTGGGTACATCTTCTCCTACCCCAAGATGCAAAACAATTGGAATCCTCTTCTAACAACAAAGACCTGCCCAGTCGACCCAGAGCAGGATCCATGGAGATCAACAGACCTTTCTTGGATAAAGACAATAAAGAAAAAAGACATGGTCATAAACAAAAAGGCTCTCCACCCAATTCACCTGCTCATAAATAAAGTTGGCCACTTTTTTTACAATAGAACTGTTGCAGTTTACAATCTCATTTGGATGACATCAAAGCAGTGATTGCTTCCTGACATCCTGTCTGTCTTTCCTTACAGGAAACATTTCTGAAACCTGCTGTTAAAGTCACCTTTCAGCAGTTTTCTTTGAACAGAAATTACAAGCTGTGTAATGGACAAGTGCATGGAGGGGCAGTGCTGTTGATTGATCGGCATGTGCCCACCCTGTCTTTGCCACTCAACACACTCTTGGAAGCAGTAGCCATCTATATTTTCTTGGGTCATACCATCACTGTTTGTTCTCTTTACCTGTCAGCTCGAGAGACCTATGATCAATCATCCCTTGATGATCTCATTTAACAGTTGACATCATACCCCTGGAGAAGTGCTGATTTTGATGGTAGGGTCACTCCAGAGAGCACATTCTCTTTGATCATAATATTTCTCTTTTCAGTACTGGTTTTTATTCTTATTTTCATGTACCTAGTCAGTCCTTTACTACTATTGATCTCTCAGTTTGCTCCCCTTCACTATTCTCCCACTTTTTATGGAAGGTTGATAGTAATCCACAAGGCAGCAATCATTTCCTTATAATTTTGGGAGAGGCTGGTTGTGGTCGACGCAACCTGACCAGCGTGCCCCAATGGAAGCTGGATCAAGCAAACTGGCCCTCTTTCACTGCTTTCACAGAACTTGATCCTGCCATTGTCTGTAAGCCATCAGTAGATGACTGTGTGGCAGCAATAACTTACTATTATTTCAGCAGCTGCTCAGTGTATTCCTAAAAACTTGACACGTTTTCCACGATATCCCTGTTCATAGTGGAATCCTGCCTGGCGTGGCACTGAAGGCTCAATAATGGGCCTGGAATACCTTTTGTAAGTATCCCACACTCTTAAACTGCATCACTTTGCAGTAGGTCTGTACACATGCTCAGTGGGTAAGATGTCAAAGCCAGAAGGACTCTTGGATTAAGTTCACAACCAGCATATCTTCTATCACCAGTTCCAAAGTCATATGGGACAAGATTCGATACCATACATCAAGCAGCTACGGATTAAATGTACAAGAGCACTGAACATTCTTTATGTCTTTGGCTGTCTTGGTTCAATGAGGATTGGTAAGAGGAAGTTGTTCTAAGTAGACTACACATTGGTCAGTTTTTTAATTCATCATTTTCTTCTATCTGGGACTGATGCACCAGTGTTGTCTGTGTGCCACTCAGGTCACAATATGCCACATTTTACTGTCTTGCTATCATTACAATTCTCAAGGAAAGCACCTTTTTAAACACGTTTTGTCCCAAGGTTTATCCATATTGTTAGACAGTGTTGTTGGGAATAATGACACTGTCAACCTCAGAAATAGTTTTAGTTTTTTAAAGGTTATTAATCTTTTTGATGGTACTTAAGTTTTTTGTTTTTTGTTAATTTATAAATTAGACCTTATTTAATGTGCTTCTCTTTCAAGAATCAAAGTACATTTGGTTCAATTTGAAATTAGAAATGGCTGTAACATCAAATAACTTGAATCAGGACTGGAAAGGCCAACTTCAGGTGTCTGATACTGATGTTTGAACTACTGATTAGTCATCCTGGCAAGTTATAATGATTAAAATTTTGCTAAAATTTGCTTTTAAAACTTGTATTACTTTTCTTTCTGAAAATGACCAGAATGTCAAATAACTCAAAACCTGGACTGGAAAGGCCAACTTCAGGTGACTAATGCTGATATTTGAACTTACTCATTAGTCATGCTGGCAAGTTATGATAATTACAGTTATACTGCAGAAAGTCATTTACAACTTGTATTATTGTAGTTTTTCTCTTACAAGATGTAAAAATTAGATTTGATGCTATATGTGTTTTAAATTCAAAAATTAAACTTTGTTTTGTTTTACCTTAATTTCCTTTTATGAATTTTAATAATTTTACTTTTAACTTTCTACTGGATGTTTGGTGCAGATAGCCACGTTGCTTTGCACCATAAAACACCAAACCAACCAATCAACCAGTCAAAAATTATCTGGCTTCCTGTCTCTGTGACAACAGCCATTACAAATTCGTCCAAACTAATCATTACTTTTCCATGGGAAAGCTGTTTATTCTCTTGACATTTAATCATTTACTTCATAATATTATAAAACATGTCATTTGATAGATAAAACCCTTGAGTTTCTATTGGTTAATTAAACATAAGAGTGAACTATTAACAAGTTATAAAAGAAAGTATGTGACAGGAAGGGTCTGATTTCCATTCAACAGCTCTGTAACCAAATAAAATTGAAGACTATAATAAGTGTGGTTTATATGAGCAATGATAATTTTATAGAGAATAATTTACATTTAATGTTGTACTTTTTCAAGGGGTGGTGGATAAAATACGGATGATGATGTGCCAAGAGAAAATGTCACATATGTCACAATATGGAAAATTCAGGATTTTTTAAAAGTATTGGCTTGTAGAATTATAAGCTTAAAAGTTATAAACTGTTAAAATATGGATTATTTGTTAAGATTTTATGCCAATCTAATTGATATAACATAAAGAAAAAGTAATTTAATAATTTTGAATGTAAGATGCTAAAATTTTGTGTGATGTGCAGTTAAAGATACCAGGATGGATAGGGTTACAGAAAATCCTAAATTTCCTTTTAATATAAAAATTGTTACAATTGCTCTCTAGGTATTCTCTCTCTTCTAGTTTATTTACCATCCCTCCAAGAAGTATAAAGTATAATGTAAATTATTATCATAATGTAGTTATCACTGAAGCAAAGTATAATTTTTAGAGCCATAAACTAGAAAACTACACCCCTTCTGCCATACCATTTTGTCATATTTTTCTTTCACTAATTACCAATAGTTTTCTTAAATTTAATATTATATTATTTATAACCATAAGAAAGCCAAGCCTTTAATATATGAAATGACAAATTATTTTTTGTGCAGAGAATTATCTGTTTTGCTTTCATTTCAGACTTGTTTCCCACAGGAAACACACAGACAGTATCAGCTGAATTTTTGTTATCTCTCCTTGCCAAGTTAGAAAGCTATGCATTTGTCTCTCCTTATTAACAACCACTGTCTTTTTTTTTTGTCTTCTGCTGGATTTTGACATCCACCTTTTGTCACTCTTTAATCATCTCGCTATCTTTCAGAAGGATATGCACAATTTCTTTTTCAAAACCCTTTTTTAAGTTAAAAGGATCCTGTTAGTTGTGTGGTGTTGCATCCTGTGATATACTTACTCTAAATATACATCAAACCAGTATAACAGAAAGTACTCATACCATCTGCCCTGACTATCACTGTTTGGTGTCTGACAAAACCATTTACCATCTCCTCATGGTATACGTATTTATTCATTTGTTTGATTCATGGACTGCCATGGAAAAAGCCAGCACCAAGGAAGGTTCATGCTTTCCAGCTTTATAGACTATGGTTTTGAATTCTTCCATTGCACTGTCTCCAGGACCTACCCAGCTGAAGGTCTAATGTTGTTCCAAACACTTCTCTGATATGAATTCTCCCCATTTCTTTCTTTAAGTGGAGCACAAGAGACCATTGCCATTTACCAGTTTGTAACTGCTGGAGTAGTGAACCATAAAGAATCCTCACTGATTGAGCTTAACACAGTATGGTGAGATTTGGGAGGGTGGTGACTCTGTGTAGTGTGAGTCACCCTTCAAAGCCATAACATACATTTGTACTCTCTGCCTGCAACCTGAGCTTGTTTAATTCAGATGAACATACAATACATAAAAAACATAATACAATACTGATATGTCCTCCTCTTCTAGTAGTCTGCTCAGTAAAGGTGAGTTATTCAAGTTATGGTTTGGTTTGTTTTGTTTTGAATTTTGTGCAAAGCTACACCAGAGCTATCTGCAATAGCCATCCATAATTTAGCAGTGTAAGACTAGAGGGAAGGCAACAAGTCATCACCACACACAGTCAACTCTTGGGCTAATATTTTAATAGTTGGAATGACCATTACATTATAGTGCCCCCATGGCTGAAAGGGCGAGCATGTTTGACGTGACTGGGATGCTGGACCTTCCAAGTTATGGTCTGAATGCATTTTAACTACACATATTCATTGTTTGATTTCTTGTGTCCAAGTACTTGGAAAGTCATTTTTTATTTGACTTGTCCTTGTAAGACTTCTTCCCCCCTTTACATTCTGGATGAAGAATATATTCTGGTTGAGACAAGGTGTGGTATCTCACAGGTTTACGCCCTACAGAGCCCCTGGCACAAACTGTTACACTGTATGGGCTTCCTTTCAGGCACTTTCTTCCCATTTCTGGAGCACATTTTTGTCTTTTCTCATCAAAGATTGAAATTATCACAAATGCAAGTGTATAGGGAAGGTTACTACACATGGTGGTTGTATTGTCCTCCTTTTTATAGAGGATTTTTATTGTATTATGGCAACATCATACTCCAGTGCAGTTAAAATGCATACAATTAGGTGGTAGTTGCCTTATGACTAGTGGCATGCAAATATCTTAAGCAGCAGCATAAAGAAGATAGCATTCCTGTGAATGTATCTATCAGACATTCATTTTCAAATTAGGAAAATATTAAAACTCTGTATTCCAGAAAGGTTGAATAACTGGAGTTAATGAGTTTGTTTTTATGTAAACTTTACTTTTTATTGATATCATTAAAATTTCAATATGTTTAGAGCACTGTATGTATTTCTTGTAAGCATTATTAAAACTTGTACAAATAGTTTTTAAGGAAAAGTGATGTCATAAGTTTGACCATTAAGCCTGGTTTTGGAAATACAAATTCATTTCCACTTTATTGACAACAGAAAATGGCTAAATATGAGAATAGTCATTCAATGTAAAAAGCTGTAATACAGTAAAAATTTTCATCCTACCTGCAGTACCTCTTTGTAGCTTCCAAACATTTCAGCTAAATCTACATAGTTATACATTATCATTTTACATAAATTATTATTATTATGAAAATTCTCAATTCCTATGTAATTTCATACTTTGATAACAGATGCAAAACTTGGAAATAATCACATTGTGATTGTTGACTAAATCTTGTGTGCAATAAAATGTTTTCTTCATTTGTCATAGTATTTTAATTCCTAGGATAACCCAGCAGATACGGAAACTACTTATGTTGTTGATGTTTTACTGCATGTGTCCAAAGACAGTGCAAAAACAAAAGTCACTTCACAGTTAAAACCACCACCACCAGGAGAAAAGGGAGAAATGCAGGTAAAAGAATTTTTTGAACCAGCTTTAAACTTTACAAATAAGAATTAGTTGCAGTAAATTAAGATTATTTTCAAGTTTTCCAATGTACTACATGTGTTATTGTTAATAAGAAAGATACATTTCAATGTTAAATTCAGTTTGTTTTGTGTGTGCAAATTGTTATTTTGTTATATTTTCTATTTTACTAACAGATTCAGAGGCCATTTGTTTCTTTAAAATTGAATGTTTCTTGACTTTTCTCATTTTACAGGTGATCACCATTTCATTATTTTAAATACTTTTTCTCTACTTCTTTTTGCAGGTAGTGCCAATAATGCTACATCTAATATGTCAGATTAGTTCTGTAAGGCTTTACTACCCACAAGATCTGAGACCCCTGGACAATCGTATGTCTGTTCTCAAGTCTATACAGGTTAGGTTTTGTTAATGTTATTAAGACTGTCACCCACATCTATCACATAGGAAGTATTGACACAATACTATAACATTTACAAAAAAAATAGAGGTATTAACATAGATTAGGTTTATCTTATGAATGTTTGTATCTGAACTACAAAGTATGTATTTTATGATACTTTGAATTTAGATTTTGCAGTACTATTAATACTATATTTTAAGTCACAAATGACATGTTGTTATATTTGTAACCTTTGTAGGAACTGAGATGACATTTTCTTTTTGACTTCACAGTTTTATGAGCCTGTCATGGCCAGGTGGATTAAGGTATTCAACTCATAATCTGAGGGTCACAGGTTCGAATTCCTGTCACACCAAACATTCCCACCCTTTCAGCCATGGGGGCATTATAATGTGATGGTCAATCCCACTATTCGTTGGTAAAAGAGTAGCCCAAGAGTTGGTGGTGGGTGGTGATAATTAGCTGCCTTTCCTCTAGTCTTACACTGCTAAATTATGGATGACTATTGCAGATAGCCCTTGAGTAGCTTTGCATCATAATGACAGTGGTGATTAAATTGAAAATGTACATTATAGTGACTCTGCAAACATGAGTTACAGGCTCACAGATTTTCTAAATGGTGCCAAATGAATTATCTCAGTTCCAAGGTTTGCACATAGGTAAACCTTTTCACAAAACACTGTTAAGGAACTTGGGTATTTTGCAAAAACACTTTTACAGGAACTTACTGAAACAAAGGATCCCAAATATGACATGTATTGACTCTAGAGCCTGAAAATAAGTAGGTCTACTAATTTCTAATTATAACCTGTTTAAAGAAATTAGATTTGCATTATAACAGCCTTGTAAATATGGGCTAGGGGCCAATGGGTTTGATAATGTTAAAGTTCAAAGTGTTTGGAAATGTAAAAATCAAACATTTTAAGCAATAATAAAAAAATTGGGTCTACTGATTTACATTTTTATTACAGTATGTTAATGATTTATGACATAGAAAATAATGTATGATGATATTTTAAAATCACATAACAAAGTTGTAGATTTAGTATTATAAAACTTCAACATGTAAATTAGAATATTTTAGAAATATTGTTAAAATAGGAAGACAAGAATGGAAATAACTTTTTTATTGTTCACATAAAAATATTAGTTAGTGGAAAATGGAGTAGTTTCCTAATCTAATTATTGTCTCAACTGCTGCATTGTCACTTATGTACCAGTTGGCCTGAAAAGCACTGATATTGGGTGAAAGCTGTTGTAGAAAATAATGTATTAGGTATTTTATTTTTACTTAAAAAGTTCTTGTTAATAAATAAGAAGATATTACACCAAATATTTATCTGTACTTCGTGCTTTATACCAAGCGCACGCACGCACGCACGTGCACACACACACACACACCCATTTCTGTGTTGGCAGGATTTCATTAGATTAATTTTTTATATAAATCACAACCTTTTGTGTTTTCCCAAGCATATACTGAAAGAGTTTTTTAGATCATTCATAACATCTAATATATCAAATCTCTGTTGGTCAGGTTTTTATGTGCATTATCTATAGTCTGTTCAGTGTTGTTGATAAATTTTTATTTGTGTGATTGTAGTTTCACTATTAGCAAAATTCTTTGAGAGGTTTTCAAATTATTATAAAAAGGTCTTCTTGAAATTAAACTAGAATTTGGTCTGTAAGCTAACCCAGTGGCAATGTTTGTTTGTTGTTCATCACAAAGCTACACATTCGACTGTCTGTGCTGTGCTAACCACAAGTACCAAAACCCAATTTTTTCATGGGGTGAGTCCTCAGACTTACCACTTACTCACTGGGAGAGGTGCATGATACATATGAAACAGTAATTGCATTGTTATACTCGATAGTTTGTTGGCAACATGCCACTGTTTTAGCTGTTACTTTTCTGATATGTAAACTGTTCACAAGTAAATGTTTTAAATCAGGTCTACAATGTATATTGTATTCCTGATGAATAACTCTAAGTTATGAATGATCCATGTTGTAGTATACACGCATTCATAACTTACATTTTCATTGTGAACATTGCAGCTTAATTTTATTTAGAATGTAACACACTGTTGTGTTCATAAAGTTTTACTAAACACGTCAAATACATTTACAGTCTACTCGATGAAGTGTTGTAGTTGTTTTAGATACGCAGTTATATTATTTTACATGTTATTACCAAGCTTATGGTTACTTAATGAACATATTGTACTTTTAAAGCTGCTGCAACACCTGACAAAGTTTAAGTAGACTTTTAAAGAATACTGTAAATGCATGTTCTTATAACTTAAAAGTCCACCTTATAAATAGTTAACATTGTGATGTGCATTTAAATTATAAATACTTGTTTCTTAACATAACTAAAATCATCTATCTCTCTTTCAGTTCCTTGATGACATTTGTTTTCTTTCTGATTTATGTAGGAGGTTCACAAGAGATTTCCCAAAGGTGTGCCTTTGTTAGACCCTATAGAAGACATGGGGATAAAGGAAAAAGGTTTCAAAGATATTGTTAGGGTATGTACAAACCTGTAGTATACACAGTTTTCTTGTATTTTCTAACTTTTGTTACAAAAAATCTGTGATACTCATGATTACATTAAAATACCAAATTATCATTTCTTACAAGTTAAAAAACATATTTTTTAGTTTGCTGTTTTTATCCTTTGCAGTATGATTTATTGTTAAACCTACACTTTGTATTCAAATTCTTCAATGGTTCTGAAACTGATTTGATTTTCTTTTTATCTTCTTTATTAAAATTGGACAGATTTATGTGGTAGATACTGTAGGTAATCTTGCATGTTCCTAAGTGTTGAATAATTTCAGTTTGGCAGTATTTAAAGAAGTTAATGAACTGTGCAATTTTGAACACTTAAGGATTGTAATACACGCTTTATCGTCATTTATAACACTGAAAGAATTATTTGCATGTATTTTGTTGATATCTATTGACTTTTTGTTCTTGCACTTCAGTGTTATGAGTACAAAAGACAGTTGTTGTTTTTGTAATCTTCAAACCCTGTGATATGCTGTAAATAGTGCTCTGATTACAAATCGAAGTGCCTGATGTTTGAAAGCTTGGTGCTTTTATCAGAATTTTTTAATTTGCAACAGTATATGTAAAATGTCCCCCCCATCACCCCCACTTTTGTGAGCTTGTTAAGGAGCTTTGTTTTTATATTAATATATCTTGTTGTTTATTATTATTTCTTAACCTTTTAGATTTTTCTGAATATAATAGAGTACTTTGTAATAGTTCTTGTTAGTCAGAAGTGTTTGAAAACTGTTTGTACTGGAATACTGTGTTAGTCCATGGTATATAAAAGTGTCTAATGCCTTTCATATTCTGCTAGAGAACAAAACTATGGTAAGACAAACACAAGATTAATCTTGTGTGTGTGTGTACTGGGTTAGTATACTGAATTGAACTTTTCCTGGAAAATTAATACTTACAATTGACTCAGAACATATGAAGTATGTAGTAATTTTAGCAAACAATACAAGTGTGCTGTACAGAAAAAACAAGACTTTCGAATAAAATATATTTACATTCAGAACTTCCTAAATGAGTATCTAAAGTTTTTTGTGTGCAAAACTTTATATTTTCTTTTTTTTTTTACTTTATCTACTATTTAACACTAGTTGCACTAAAATATTGTGTAATGAAAGCTGAAAATTATGAAATAAAATAAAAAGTAATTTTATTTCTTAGAACGAATGTGGGTTGAAATATGCAATTACAGTTATTTATCCTAACAGCTTCAGGCCTCCAACTATTACACAAATGAACTTAATTTAGTCTTTTTATGACTCCTTGGGCTATGTCTAACTGCTAAACTAGCATAATAAAGCTGTAAATTATGTAGCTAGATCACAATGTAAATTTCTCAAATTACATCACCAATGAGTAGCTTGTGGAGAAATTTTTCATTTAACCTAACAAGTTTGTAATACGTCAGTTACTTTTATAACAATGAATAAGTAATATTAAGAAAAGATTTCTTATGTACAGAATATTTTTGTTCAAGGTTTTTCACTTGCAAGAATAAAGTATCCAAGACCCATTGAGCATTCTTTTATGTAATGCTAGTGTTCTTACAAATAATTTCTTAAAATTCAAATATACATACAAAGTACAAAAAATTGTCACACATAAAACACAAGACATTCTAACACTACTGTAATTTAACTGTCTTTCTAATTAAGTTAAAAATCTATTACCTGGTCAAATTTAATTTAGAAAATGGCAAACAAACCAGCTGGAGACAAAATTTTCATATTCTTTTGGCTCAATATTCTAACCCTGTGGAAAAATTAATAAATAGAATACTCTATTTTTATGCAGTTAAATAATCCAGTAAAAAATATCAGAAGTTATTAACATTCTTTGAAAAAGAGGATAAAATAGAAGGGGTGTGGCATGTGTGTTTCACTTATTTATGTCTTTGTAAAGTAAGAACTGTGGATACTACAAATTTATATTTTAGCATGAAACTTGTGGAAACGTAAAAGATAATGTAAAAAAAAATCTAAAACAGGCAATTTACCATGAAATACTGCATGATACAAAGAAATGAGTGAGAATTAATATAAATATTTTCTGTTTGAAATTAAGTAGCATGACATGTACTTTGACCTCTGCCCATACACACAGGACTAACATTTGTTTACTTTTCCTGACAGTGGTCAATGCTAAAATCAGGTGTTCGATTCCCTCGGTGGGCTGAGCAGATAGCCCTTTGTGGCTTTGCTATGCGAAAAGTGCACACTAACAGTGGTTTTGTGCTTATAATTTTAGGACTACATAAAAAGTGTCCATTGTAGCTGTAGTCTGTTGTTGCCTCTTACCAGTAAACTAAGCAGTTGAGTAAAATGTTCCAAGTTTTTTATTTACCAAAGCTATACTTGTGTTTATATCCTTTTTTATTTTATCCAGAAAATTGAAGCTTTTGAACATAGACTTTACAACCATTCTTTGTATGGGGACAGAGAGATAGAAGACCTGTATAAAATGTTTGATAAAAAAATGGCTGTGAGTATTGATATAAATCTGCAGTATATTGTTACTTTTTCTTTATAAAGTGTTTGTTCTGTATGTGAGAAGATAAAAGTTGGTATATTATACTCCCCCTAATCAGTTCAACCACGTGCACGTACACACATTCACAAATGGTAAATTTCTTGCAGATTTTGGTTAAGTTTTTTGTTTTGTACAAATTTTATTTTTAATAGAGTTCAGAGCTGGACAGGTTATAAGATGTTTAAAAATGAAAGCTTATAATATAATTATTTTTGACATATTAACATGTTCATATTGCACATTTCACATACAAGTAAGCTTTCCTATTTTTTATTGTACCAATGCTTGTAAAAAAAACATAATAAGAAGTGTGTAAAATCATTTAAAATTTAGTATAGCTTTTGAATTTCAGCTCGTTGAAGAAATGAAGGGTGTTAAAGCTGAATTAAAGAAAGCTAAGTCTTTGCTTCAGATGGATGAACTTAAATGTCGAAAGCGCGTTTTACGACGACTAGGGTATTGCACAGCTACAGACGTAATTGAAGTGAAGGGACGAGTTGCTTGTGAAATTAGTAGGTGAGTGTAGTAGAAAGGTTTCTCTAAAGCAATACTTCCATTTTTAGTCTTCACAAATGCCGTATTTTCTGCCTAATAAGCCGAATTTCTAGCCCTAAATTTTGGACCTGATATTTGGGGGTCGGCTTTTTGGCCGATCACCAGCTTTGGACCAAAAAATACCGAAGACCAAAATTGGCCCCAAAATCATACCTTTGATCTCAAAGTTACGGCAGAGTTATTTCAGTTGAATAAACTTTATTTATTAATAGAAAAAGGTCGATACATTACGAATGACATGTATTCATAGAAATAACAAAATTCATAAAAAATACACACTTTAATCTCAGAAATTTATTAAAATCCATCAAATTCATCATCTTCGTTTTCTCTCAAAGTACAAGGCTGTGTCACTTCATGAAGCAGGTACACCAGCTGTTGGTTGCCTTAAAGTCTCTTGAATTTTCTTTCTTTCGACCAGCCCACTTCTGATGTTACTGTTTTATGCAAAAGGTATAAACTTTTACAGAGTCTAGATATAATATATATCCATTGTTAACATTCTACTAGTAATAGAAGTTGAATTTTAAAAACTTTATAAACTTGAATATTTTGCAAAAGCACAGTTGTTTGTGATGTATTCTTGAAAATATTTCTAATTTGGAATGTATTTTTAGTGCAGATGAATTACTGTTGACAGAAATGGTTTTTAATGGAGTCTTCAATGATTTGAATGTCTATCAAGCAACAGCACTCTTGTCATGCTTTGTGTTTCAAGAAAAGTCCAGTGAAATGCCCAGACTGACAGAAGAGCTGTCTGGTCCTCTTAGACAAATGCAGGTACATGAAGCTCATATATAATGTCTTCTAGTTTCTATTGCATGCAGTTGTTAATTAAAACTGTTTTATGAATGTCCTTGTGTAGAGTTGTTGATTAGTGTCTTTTAAATAATTTTATATAATTGTTAAGTTACAATATGTTTATAGGTGCTGTTATGTAGAATTGTTAATTAAAATATGTAGGTTTTCTAGATTCTATGGTGCAGTTTTTAGGTGCATTACGTATGCTTTCTAAGTGTCATTGTGTAGAGTTATTAGTTGCAACATGGTTTCTAGTTTCTGTTGTGTAGTATTTTGTTACAATATGTATGTTTTCTAGGTTCTGTTGTACAGAGTTGTTAGATTCAATGTACATATTTTCTTGAAGCTATTATGTCGGGTTTCGAGTTGTATGTTTTCTATGTGCTATTGTGTAGAGTTGTTTTACTTTCTAGTTGCTATTATATAGAGCTATTACTTATTGTGACTAACAGCACTTAATAACACTGTTTTGTGTAGAGTTTTTAGTTGCTCTTGTTTAGAGTTTCATACAATATGTTTTAAGGTACTGATTTGCAGAATTTTTTATTTACATCATGTATTATGTGCTATTGTGTCAAGTTGTTTTCTAGTTGCTATTATGCAGAGTTATTAGTTACAATGTTTTCTGGATGTGATTGTGTATTTTTGTTACAATATGGTGTTGTATGTTATTGCATAGGGTTGTTAGTTAATTATGTTGTGTCCACTATATGTTCCTATATAATCACTGGTTGTAATATGTATACTGAATATCCTTATTTAGTAATTAATTGCAATATCTTCTAGAAGTTGTTATACAGACATTTTTGTTATACTGTGTCTACTAAATCAGCATTTCCTAAACACCAATTCGTGGACCAGTTCTGGTCCTTGACTTAATTTCTGCAGATCTACAACAAATCTTGCATGTTGAAAGCACTGACACTTATTTACATTTTTTTCAGTTCTGTTTTTTTACATATATCTTAGATTCTCTTTCAATGTATCTCTGCCACCTACAGATTTCAACACACATACAAGTAAAGAGATTAAATATATTCTGTAGGTGTTGGCAGTCCTGAAAATCAGCTAAATGTTCCCTCCTGCAGGACTATACAGTTGCTAGTTTATGGTGTTATATATAATTTGTGTATATTATCCTTTACCATTTTATTTTAAAACTGGGATAAGTCACCTGCCATGCTGAATTAGTACTTATAAATGACACTTACAGATGTTATGATTATGGCTGATATCCCTGGTTATCAGTCATTTGTGACTAACTATTAGCCTGTACTAAAAATTTCAAACTTCACTGAAAAGTTTTTGTTTTAGAAAATGTGACAGTGGAGATGATTTGAATAGTGTTGCTGATAGTTCCGCAGAAGCAGAAGATGGTATTAAGCCCACCAAAAAAAAGTGCACTTTCACTCAAAAATATGACAGCTTATATACTGAGTTTAGATTTATTCAAATAAATGACAATGAATTGGGTAGACCTCACTGCATAACATGTGGGAATGTACTTTTTGATGCCATGAAACTATCAAAACTATTATAAAAAAACCAATTCAACAAATACTTTGAAAGAAATATTCCAAATGAAAAGGACAACAAGAAATTATTAATCCTACCAGAAATACAAATAGAGAGGCATTTAAATATCTTATAAACTGTTCCTACACACTGCAAATGCTAGAAAGCCATTAACAACTGGTGAAAAATTATTTTAACCTGTTGTAAAAGACATTTGCTTTTAACTCTTTGGTGATTCAACAGTTAAAATAAGTACCTTTATCAAATAATACAATTACCAGCAGAGTAGAAGAAATGTGAAGATATTGATGATCAGCTATTACAGCAGATAGTTTTCAAAATACTTTATTCTTCAGATTGACAAATCAACTTTTATAACAATTAATGTACTTATTTTGGTGTTTGTACAATATAAAAAAACTTTATGTTAAATAACTACTTTTTTCCATTGAACTTCAATCACATTCTAAAGTGGTTGAGGTATTTGATATTTGTAATGATTGTATTGCCAACCATGGGTTAGATTGGAAGACGTGTTAGTTAGTGCTTGTATGATGCAGCAGCCATGTCAGAAATCCAGTATGTTGTGGCAAGAGTAAAAGTAGTTGCTTCCAACTGCATAGAAACTTGCTGTTTTATTCATTGTGAAATGCTAGCAGAAGATGGCCATTGTTCCTAGTGAGGCTGTAAAGACTGTAAATTTTATAAAAGTAAGTTCTTTCAGTTTTCATTTATTTTCACTATTGTGTGATAAGGCAGGGGCATTTATTACTAAAAAACAGAAGTGCATTCGCTTTTACAAAGCAAAGTATTGTATTATGTATTGGAACTTCAAAGTGAAACTAGAATGGGCAAAATTCTTACAAAATACAGAGTAGATTACTAAACTAACATTTTGTAGTTTATAGAAAATATTTTGCTACAAAGATAGGATGTTTTCAATTTTTCAAGTGACTGACAAGGTGCATGCTTTCAAAAAGAAACTAATGCAATGGAAAGGAAGAACATTAACAAGATGTTTCCTTATTTTTAATGAAAGTGGAGAAAATACTGATGTTCAGAATGTAAATGCTATGGTTTTCCACTATTTAACCAGCCAGAAAAACAGATTAATGGAACTGTGAAATGATAACGGCTTGGAAATGCATTTGAAAAATACATTAACACTACATGAGGTTTTGTTAAAAGTTCATTTATAATATCCTAAATTAAGTAAAATGGCATCAGGAGTGCTGCTTTAATTCCAAACAACATACCTCTGCGAGGCGGGATTTTCAACAGTTAATGTCATAAAGACAAAAACGGAACACTTTGTGACTCCATGTGGCAGTATCAAACATATATCCATAAATAGACAAATTTACATCAAAGAAACAATTGCATACAATGTAATATGCATAAAGTAAAAAGTATACTTTGTAGCTTTTTGTTTTGTAAAATATCAAATTATTTTGTGTATAGTTTACAGATATTTTATTTGAAATGTCAGTTCGTGTAAATGTTTTTGGAAATTTGCTCCTCTGTGATTGCCGAGAGTTTGGGAACCAGTTTACTAGGTGATCATATGTAGGGGTTATTATAATGTGTACTATATAAAGTTTTTGTTTGCAGTGTATCTTTTATGTAGTTATTACTTATAGTATCTCATACACATATATTATGTTTACTAACAATATTTGTTCTGTATGAAAGTATTTATGATGTATAGATGAAACAGTGGACTATTTGGTTACACTGTCTTATATATTCAGATAGAAATGTAATCCAAATTAGTAATTTATATATATTGGTAAGTTACTGAGACATTTATTAAAAATTAAAAGCAGTGAATTCATTTCTGAAGAGGTTTATCATAACATGAAACTCGTAGGTTCACAATATGATATTATTTATGGATTACCTGAAATTTGTAAAACTGATTATCCTGTTCAGCCTGTCATAGTTAATGTATAACCATAAACTGGTGAGTGTTGTTTGGTTTATTTTATAAAACCATTCACCACCAGTTTTGACTTCTCAAAATATATCAAAAGTCTTAATTTCCTTTGATCACATATAAAGTACCAGTTCTAATACAGAATCAATATACTTATAATCAAACAGATTGTATAACAATGGAGTCTAAGTTAGCGTTTTGCCTTGGCAATAATTTGTCTCTTTTGCCAATGCTGAAAACGTAGTAAGTACAATTACAATGAAATTCATGTGAAAATCCACCAAGCCACGAGTGTTTTGTGTATATAAGCTACTTTTATCAATAGCTGCATTGTTAATATATAAAATAAAAATGTGTTGATAATTATAAAATCATTTCTAGAAATTGTAAATGTATTTTCAAGGTGAAAGATTACATTCCAAAACTGTTACTTCCACAGTACACAATCTAGTGGTTCAAATCGAATTGAAGGATATGAATCATTTCAGTATTTACTTACACTTAATAATATACAAAATGTGGCATCTTAAAAGAAAGACTTTAGATTTCTTTGCTCAGCAGTGTTTTTAAAAAAACATTTTAGATAAAGGAGGTTATTAATTAGACATTTAGAACAAAGCCTTTTCTGTTAAATATCCAATTGTATTGAATATTTAATTACAATATAATTCTGAGATGCTTGCATGTAGAGTATTTGCTGGATCTTTTAAATTCTGAAATGTGATGCATAGAAAACTAGGTTTGTTTTGTTGTTAAATAAAATTAGCAAAAGCAAATACAACTACATTTTGATAAAATATGAAAATGTAAAGAAGTGATTAAAATATAAATCTTATTTTGTTACTATATAAAAAAGTTTAAAATATAGTTTACTCTTTCATAGAACTGTAAAAAAAAAAAGCTAGTAATTCTGCTTTTTATCTCTTTCATCAAGAAATCCGGTGGGTGTTATTAGTGACAGATTTTTCAATGTTTATATATTGAAAATGAATAATTACTAGATGTTAAGAATATTTGTTTGAAATAGATTCAGGATGATTTAGAAATATCAGTTGAAATCCTTATGGATGTAGATTTGATTGTTGTTTCAAAATATTTGTTTTTAAGGAAGCAGCTCGAAGGATAGCTCGGGTGAGTAAGGAAGCAAAGTTAGACCTGAATGAAGACAATTATGTTGAATCCTTTCGTCCTCACTTGATGGATGTAATCCATGCATGGAGTAAAGGGGCTACCTTTGCACAAATATGCAAAATGACAGATGTTTTTGAAGGTATTTGTCTGTGTAGAAATGATGGAAACTTATTTGACTGTTTAAAAAAAGGATACATGCAATGAAAAGAAAGTGATAATTTTTGTTATGTTATGTAATAGTTAATAGTGCTTCATATATAAATTTCAAAGCATGGCTAATTACCATAAAGTTAATCTTATTTCTATCAGTGTTTAAGTATTTTTCAATCTGGTAATTTATTTCTCACTAAATGTAAGCTGTGTAGCTCAAATTATGATTATGCAAATATTTTGAGGACAAGAATAAAATTTATTAAACATTGTTTTGTTTGAAAGTAAGTTTTGTTATATGTTTAACAGTGAGGGTTGGTTGCTATATGTTTCAAAGTGAACTTTTGTCACTAAATGTTTCAGTGAAGTTATAGGTCTAAATATCTGAGTGTAGATTTCAGACAGTAAATGGTCTAGCATTACCAGTTGGTTAAGGCACTCAACTCATAATCCAAGGGTCACAGGTTCGAATCCCTGCCACACTAAACATACTTGCCCTTTCAGCTATAGGGCCATTATAATGTGATGGTCATTCTCACTATTCCTTGGTAAAAGAGTCGCTCAAGAGTTGGGAGTAGGTGATAATGACTAGCTGCCATTCCCTCTTGTCTTACACTGCTAAATTAGGGGCATCTATCACAGATAGCCCTCGAGTAGATTTGCACAAAATTCAAAACAAACCAAACCAGTCAGTAAATGTTTCATTGCAAAGTTTATTTACTGAATTTTTTGTCAAAGCCCTCTTTCAGTACATAGAGTAACAACAGGATAAGGTCATAACTTTTGTTGTTAAGCAACATAACATCTGTTATATCCCATAATTGTTAAAAATAACATCCAATAAAAATTTTAAAAAATACCAACATCTCATAATAGCTGAAGAAACCATTTCTTTCACATCTTGTAATAGTTAACCTTTTTAATCAACTTGTAATAGTTAACCTTTTTAATCAACTCGTAATAGTTAACCTTTTTAATCAACTTGTAAACTACACATTCAGGATCATAAGAATCATTATTGTTCTTAACAACAATATCAGTGATACCAAAAAGAAGTGTGATCAAAGAACAGACATTGACTTTTATAGATTAAAACTTAAGAATGGGTCAAACAATCACCAAATTTTCATTCTATTTTTGTTTAAAGAAAGATGGAATTTGAACTAGTTACCTTCATCTCACTTGAAATTCCATCCTTCTTTAAATGAAAATATAACAAAACCTTGAAGATTGTTCAACCTATTTAATTTCAACTAATATATTTATATTCTTTTTGTATGTTTTAAATTAACAAGTAAATGTGACTGGAATATATTTTCCTTCATATTTCTCACATTCTTGTGTTAACAGTGGAACATGAATATATAAACATATATCAGTTTAAACATTTGTATATTACAGGAAGTATTATCAGATGTATGAGGAGACTTGAAGAACTTTTAAGACAGATGTGTCAAGCATCCAAAGCTATAGGAAACACAGAACTAGAGAACAAGTTTGCTGAAGGTAGGAATATTATAAAGTTGAAATAATTTGGGTTTGAAAATAAAGCAAAGAAGTTTTAATTTATAGTTTTGAAAATTTTGTTGTAGCTGTTGTAATACGGATGTTTGACTTAAGTTTATATTTTGCTGGGTTTTTTTTTCTAGCCATCAAGTTAATCAAGAGAGACATTGTGTTTGCAGCAAGTTTGTACCTGTAGTTTGAAGAGCTGTTATATTGTACATTTAAAACTAAACTTTTAAGCTGTTAGAATGACCAAGGTCATTAGACAGATGTAATGAAACATTCATTTTTTGATATTTCTTCATACTCGAGACACAATTCTAAACATGCCATTATTAATAAATCATTTTCACAGTGTATTTAATTTTTTTTAATTTAATCTTGAAGTTTAAAAACTAACACATTATTGTACAAAAATTTTCAGCATGTTTTGAAACTGGTCATAAAAACGTTACATTCAGATTTTACATTTCAAACAAGTTCACAAACTGTCACAGCATCATCCAGCTTTTACAAAGTCAACATAATTTACATAAAGGTCCTGCTGCTACTTATTGCACTGTTTGTTGATGTTCCTGGGTGTGAAGGTATGATTACTTTAACTTCTTCCTTTCTGAATCCTTGTTTGTTTTTTATTCCTGGTCCACAGGAAAGTCTGTTAAACCTTCCCCAGTTTTTACAGTTGGTTAAGTCCCCCTTTATTGGTATTTTGGTCATATTTCCTTCAGACCATTCTTCAGGGATTGACTCCTTGTTGGGGATTGCAATGAAGAATATCAATAGCCATGACTAAGTCTGCTTTGAAGGTTTTGACATTTGCTGGGTCTGTTCCTAGAACCTTTACATTTTTGAATGCATGAATGGTCTCCCTGATCTTGACTTTGGATAGAGGGTCAGCATTCATAAAGTATGTTTCTCTGATGTCTGCTAGATGTTCAGGACCCTCTCTGTTCAGTAGTACCTTGAAGTGCTCTGCCCATTGATGTTCCTGTTTTTTTATCTGATGTAATCTTATTTCCATTTTTTTCTTTAATAGGGACAATAGTTACGGCATGTCTTTTCCATTGCAGTGTTGTAAGTTGGTAGACGTTCTTGTCTGTTGTGTAGCTACAATTTTTGTCCATTCTTGTCATTCTTTCTACTTTCTTTGTGTCTTAAGTGTTAATTTTATACGTATATACACACTTGTGTGTATAGGTGCTATGACTTAGTTTCTCCTTAAGATATATTTGCTAGGCCCATCGTTATTATTTGTCTCTGTGGTTTAAGACTAATTTTACTCATTGTAGACCAACACAGTTTTTTCTTCCATGCTTTGTTTATTTGGAAGAGTTGATCTTCTTTCTCCCTCAGTGTTTGAATTCTGTTCTAAGGTATTTCTTACTTTGGAATCCTAAAACTTGCTAGCATTATATCTTCTTAAGATGTTATTTGATGCTCTTGAGGTAAAGCCTAATGAAAGCTTGTATAAGGTGATGTCCACTTATATTGATCTGTACATTTTGTTAGGTCTACATTGGTCTTTGATTCTGGCTTCTTCTGTTGGAGCGTGTCCAGGTGATTTTGTGTTTATTTTATGCCTTAAAATTAATTTCTTTGTTTCTTGAGTCTTTATTAAAAAAACATATAGTACTTACACTGGGCTAGTTGTAAAAGAGTAGCTCAAAATATTTTGGCCATAGAAAAACTAAAACTATTAATATTTGTTGTTTATAAACATATTTAAGTTTGCTATAAGAAGAAAATGTGGAAGTTTCAGAGCAATCAGCAGATATTTTTGGTCTTGTAAAGTCATAGTTCTGACAAGGCAAAATACTACTGTTATAAAATGTCTAACCTTCCCTTCAGTTATCTGTAGTGCAAATGATTGACCATTCAGCCTATATATGCATATATAATGGTCTTACAAAACTCTCAAAATAGATATAACTACTTTGCTCATCAGAATAATTATTGAATGAATGGAAGTCAACTAATCAAATTAGACTACAATGAATTAGATGCATCTTGAAGTCATTAACAAAATGTGAAAGTCACCTCCTAAGCAATGTATAGTTGCTCAAACAGTTGGACAATGAGGCCAACATTCACATTGCAAGCTTTATGGACCACTATCTGTGCTTGCAATGCCGTGATTTTTAAACACCTGATTGTAGACTGGATCAGGTGTTCAAAGCACAACTGTATGTCACATCAGTTTGAAACATTCTTCACCAGACCCACTTGTAAGCCAGGTGTGAATTGAGATGCATTCTGTTCATAAAAAATCACAAAGCAGCTTGTAAATAGTGTTGTTGAAAGTGTGTCCATCACAACATGTGGAACAGTATTATCTAACAGATAAATTATTCCTAATATTTTGTGTATTCATTAGGAAAAGTGGAAATGATTGTGATTATATGTTTTGTTATTTCACTACCACATATCCCAGTGCATTTTTCAGGAATTTTAAGCTTTCATTAAACATTAATAATTCAGCTTTACATATCTGACGAACATAAGACCATTAGTGTCAAAGATCACTGTGAGAGTGTCAGAAAAATGAGCAATAATAGTTATTAACTCTGGTTTGTTAACAGAGAAGCACATATGAAGAGTTACACTAAAGCTATAGAGAATGACATGATACATACCTTAAAATCTTTCAAGCAGTGTCCTAATTATATTAACCAAAAAGATGAAAGTGCATAAAACAGTTTTAAATTAAACAACAATATCATCATAAAGCCAGCAAACAGGATGAAGCTTTTGTTATTTCTATCAAAGATGATTATATCATAGAAGCTAAGTGGCAACTAGAGGAAACTGATATCTTACAACTCAATTTATTAAGACCATAACTGATGAGCTTAAAGAACTCCTCCAAAACAATAAAATTAACAAAAAATTTTTCAGTATTTGATATCCAGACAAGCTTCTAGTAGGTTTTATATCTTGCTCAAAATACGCAAACAAAACAATCCTGGTCGACCCACGTTTCTTAACATAAACATGGCTACTGAAAAGCTGTCCATTTTTGTTGACCAACACATAAAATGTATTCCCTGTACCCTCCCCTCTTATCTAAAGATACTACCCACTTTCTTAATGTCATAAACATAATACTGACAGACAGTTACAACCCAATAGTCTTTGCTGAATGTATGTTTTCTCCCTTCACACTGGTATTCCCAGCTGATGAAGGACTAGAAACTGTAAAATCTGCATTAAACCTTCATAATGCATCAGAGTCTCAAACAGTAAGTTATCAGCCTGGTTTTAACTCTTAACAACTACGAATGTAATAATGAGCATAACATTCATGTTAATGGAACTGCAATGGGTACCAAAATGGCTCCCAATTATGTCAACATTTTTATGGGTCATATTGACAACCAACTTGTACGACTGAGCCCTGTAAAACCTCGTACATAGACATGTTACACTGATTTTTTTTTTTTTTCATTTGGATAGCTGGCCTTAAATTACTTAAAGAATTTATCATAGATGCAAACTCTTTTCATAAAACAATCAAGTTTACTTGTGATAACTCGCCTACCCAGATTAACTTTCTTGAGTCACAGTTTTTCTAAAATACGAAATTTTGCACACTGACTTGTCCAAAAAAAAACCTACAGACTGACCACAATAACTTTGCTGTAAAAGCTGTCACATTTTTTATCTCCTACCGCTCAATGATTGTCTTAAACAGATATCTCATGAAGTTCCTTTTGCCTCTTCCTGGAAACTCAAAACTCTAAAAGATATCGTTGTTCACACGAAAGTGAATTACCTCCTACTTAAAAATGGTTGTTGTACGTGCAGTAAAGCCTATTGTCAAACCTGCAAGTTCATAAAAAAATACCGACTAAATTTCATAGAACTTACAATAAGTGTAACATATCTTTTTCATTCTTGTTTTTATCAATTGATTAGTACAACATATCTTTTTTAATTAGTGTCTAGTTGTCACCTTTATTTTACTTAAACATTTAAGTATGGTTTTAAATATACATATATTTAGCCATTTTTAAATTAAAATATCCTTAACACCATCTCTCGCCATCGGCTACATCGTATCGGAAATGAGAGGCTTCTTGGAAAACCGGGTGACCTTCATGAAACGAAACTTTGGCAGAGGTTTAGAGAAAGGTCTGAGGAATTCTCTCCCCAACAGGGATGTTCAGGAATGTTGTAGTTCCTCTTCGTCACCAATCATGGAAGATTACCTCTACGTGGGATTTTTTCTATATTTTAAGTTGGCGATAAAGTGAGGTGGGGCAGTATGAAAATGTCGCTAAGAACTCTGAGTGAGACCAAGGCGGTACAATGGAAGTAGGCCAGGCCAAGCCCGTAGTCCAAATAGCCAGACGGTAGACAAGAAGAAACATCAACTCAAACTGCACGATTCGGGGCTGGGCAAGGATGCTGCCTTGACTGGGATCTAAAGATCCAATGTCTGAGATTTAGATGTGGGAGGAATAAATGATATCAAATTCGTGGCAGGTATTCCGATTTAACACTTTGCGCCTCAAAATGAAACGCAAAGCGATCAAAGGCACTTAGAAGAGACCTTCTCTTCGTCCTTCTCATGAAGTTATATTTTGCTATGCTTATGGTTAATAGCTCAACCGAAAGAATTTTAAGTATACCAGATTATACTACAAGCTGGTGATAAATGTCCGTTGGTGGTCTGCGAGAGGTTAAATATTGACCTCCCCCCAAACAAAAACAACATAAGAGGATGGGGATCTGCAAATCCAAAAGCCTCAGAATTTGCTGTGGGGGTAAAATAAGAGTACCCCGCGAAAACCCACTTTCATGATCAGGGCGCTGAATGATTTACCCTGACCGTGCTCGGAAGTGCAACAGAGATAATAGGCATAAATGGAGTTGAAAAGCTTACTGGAAGAGGGGTACTCTGATTGACAGGCTTGACATATTGAAGTGTAGTTGGTCGACACCAGGGACATTCGGCACTATAATGAAAATAATGGGTGCATTCATGGTTTAGCATAAACAGGAAGCTGATTACATACTGAGTCACGACTTCTACAAAATGAGTTGGTGGGCTTGTGGTCTTGAAGTGGATTCTATGGGCTGCATGGAGTTCGAGGAAGTTTTTGTTTCCAGAGAATGTTGTATTTCGACAGGAGTTATAAAAAGATGAATGTTCTTTTTCCAAAGTATTCTATCATTCGGACTACATGTCGTTACCTAAAAGCAGTGATTTTCAAAGTGTGTGTCATAGCAACTTACTAGAGATGTTACGAGTTTCACCTAACAAAGAAAAAAATAAATTTAAAAAAATGTTTGCAGTGAAGTTGTGCAACTCAAGGTAAATAAATTTGGATGTCCTAAATGAAAGAATTTTAAAAACCACTATATTAAACTATATGTTTGTTGTCTGCTGGAATATAGTATGTAGTTGAATAGGGGAATTTGCTGTAGTTTGCTGTTTCAAAGGTTCTAACTGCGTAACTTCGTTCACATCGAGAGCAATTATACATAATATGTAATCGTGTTTTAGAGCAAAAGTTTTACCCACCTTTAAAATTTTAAATTATTAGTTGGTTGGAAAATCGTTCTCACGTTAAACTGTAGATTACATTTTCTTACGGTTTCCTTTGCCTTGGTATACAACGAGGGTTAGCTAACAAGGGAACACTTTAAACATGACGCCATTTGCAGCGTTATTTTCCTTACTATACCTTCATAAATTTACTGTAAACATTGTTCTTTATTTCGAATTTTAAAGCTACACAATGTGCTGTCTTTGCTCATCGAAATGTGATGTTTAGTGCTCTACAAAACATTAATATATAAGCAAAAAGCCTCCGTGGAATGTTAAATACAGTAACTTCATTTTAATGCTATTTGAAATAAAGCTTGCATTATTAAAATATAAATGTTTTATTTTTTTTTATAATAATCAACTTCAAACCATAGATGGCGGGAAGTAGATTAGTCATAAATACATTTTCCTGGGAGTCATTTGTGGAATTTATTAAGCCATTTCAAATTAATTTTTAAGCTTTCATTAAACATTCAAGTTTTCTTAATCCTCTGTTACAAATTGTAAAGTATAGGTAAGAAATTATTTTCATTGCTTAATGCTGGGGTCGATATTATACTATCTAGATACAAAAGTTTTACCAATTGTTTATTACAAGGCTTAACAGCCTTGACAATACCATTTAATAAAAGAAAAGAAATGTATAATGCTAAGTACTTTAAGATATTTATAGTAACCAAATGTAATTTTCTGCTACATTTTGAAGTAATTCTAGGAAAAAAGAATTTTTATGGTGTTTACGAGGCTGATTAAACTGACCTACTTCACGTAAAATTGAGGAAGTAAATACAGCATAAACAATATGAAGATTTATCGAAGGAAAAAGCTCGGAAGTTCATTTAGGAGGTTTCAGGAACAACATAAAAATGTTAATTTTTATATGGAGAAAAATATTGTAATTCTAACGTGAAAATCACCTTACCCTTGGAGCAGTGACAACTTTGATTCCATGATTTAAAACATTAATGCTTAGCAAAAATACTTAATAAGAATGTGCATATATTTTTCTTATCGCAAAGCCACATAGGCTATCTGATGCATTTACCGAGGGGAACAAAACTCCTGATTTTAGCGTTTTAAATCTGTAAATTTATCGCTGTCTCAGCCAGGGATACTTTATTATGAATCATAATATTTATATAAGAATGACTTTTAATGTTTAATGAAAGCTTGCCAAATTTCGAGAAGATACATACATAAATAGAATCGTATGACGACTTCACGATACGATACTCGAATCGTATCAGTGTATTGCTACATCCCTAATTAATGCACACGTAAATGCTTCATTTTTGTAGTTGAACACTCCTACTCCCAGGTGGTAATCTAAATGAAACCTTAAATAATGTTTGTTTGTCGTGTTAGTAGTACCAATTTTAAGTTACTTTCCCATTTACCAAAATATATTTCACAAAAACATTTTATGTGCATATACGAGGGCTGTTCAAAAAATACGCGAACTGACGTCATAAAACAAAATGTACTTTATTTAGAAGTTACAGGTCTGAGACCCCTTCAAAGTACTCTCCTCCCCAACGGTGTTTCCACTTGTTGAAACAGTCCTGGTACGCTTCTTTTGTAATGTCCTCCAGCTCCTTTGTCGCATTTGCCTTAACCTCGGGAATCGTTTCAAATCAAAGGACTGACAAACAAGAGAAAAAAGGACCCACTATTTGTCTAATGTTGGAATTATTCATATTTATAATAACGCCGGCTATTAAACAGATTTTGAATCAATTCTTGTGCCTAACAATGAACATCAAAGATCATGAACATATTATTTCTTTCAAAGTTTCTTATCTGAACGTAAACCGTACAGATGTGGTACATTGATAATATAATAGATGAGATCAAACTGTCTTCTGAAATATCTTTTCTTCATGTAGATAACGGCACAACAGGATCCAGTGAGATATTAGTTTATTCATAAACCTGTATGGCGCATATATTAACAGTTAACAGCATATATGATAATCATTCATGAAAGTTGCTGATCAAAGGTTGCATTTAACTGGTACTACTTCTGAGAAGTGGTACTTATATTGTGTAAATGATTAAGTTTTCTTATTACGCTGTTTATTGTGATATTTGGATCTGCTCAAATAGATCAAAAATTAAACATGCATCTTCAGAACAACAGGATAGAAACGTTTATTGGTTTTAAACAAAATCTGAAAACAACAATCTTTTCCATGTCAATATACTTTTGTAAGTGTTTATAACGTAGTACCATCACACATTTCTACTACGTCTTGTACAGTGTGATAATTAAAAAAAAAAAATTCAAATTTAGAATATCATATCTCGTAAACGTTGTTGCAAATTCCTTTCGAAAGAAAGATTAAAATATGAATTACGAAAAAAAAACGTGTTAATAAATGGTTAACTTAAACAATAATTAAAAAGTATGCACTCCATCATAAAATACCTTACACCTGTTTTTAGTAAATTTTACTTATCGTGCAACTACTAAACGTTGTATACATTTTTAATATTTCATAATAGATAACTTATTATAAAAAAGTGCAAATAACTATAATATATATAATGTACTAATCTAAGAGTCTGAAAGAGCACAACCAAACAAACTCTTGTGGCAAATTCACAGAAGAGATCACATTACTGCCATTAAAACCCTGCAAGTTCAGATTTTGTTTTGAATAATATGATGAACTTAGTCAAAGTTAATTTGAGCCATGTTCCTGTATGCATCTGGGGTATGGAAAAGGAAGGAAAGGTAAGAAAGATTTATTGTCCTCAGTAACTAGCCACTCGTTAAGAAGTGAGATTAGTAGTTATAAGTAATATCTTTTTGTGTGGTTCTCCCAGTGTCATGAAAAAAAAATTACTTCAGATGGAATGTCATTATAAATAACGAAATATTTTATTTGATGATTCATTGGTCTTGAACGGTTTTCTACACTTCCTGGTCGCAGATGCTTGTCTTTGGGAAACTCCCAGATGTAAACTCAGAGCCGTTCTAGATTATTACTTGTTATGCATTATTCTGCGACTTTATTTGTCTGGATAACGTTTCGTAGACTCTGGATGCATCTTTATGAAAGAAAGATAAGCATGCAAAGCAATTTAGTCAGCATAGTTAACCAAAATGATGGCCAAAGCGTTGTTCAACATTTCAGTTTTTGATCCTTCAAGTATTTTTGGACATTAATAATTACAGCAGACACTTGTCATCAACCTGCATTATAGCGGTTTTTTCTTCTTCTGGTAAATACAACTGTCTGCTGTGATAATGAATGTCGAAAGAACATTTGAAGTATCAAAAACTAAAATGTGTAACAACGCTTCACCAATCATACTGGTCAACTGTGCTGACTAAATGTTTAAAACAGCCTTTTATTACAGCCAGTACTTCTACAATTACGGCTCTTTTGTTCCCCCTAATCATATTCTCAAACTCGTTAATATACAAAAACCTTTATTGCAAGTGAAGGCATATCTGACTCTCGCCAACTTTTTAACATTTTCCTATAAATGATACCTTTCAATAACGAATTAATTAAATAATGTTTATAATTTTTGTGTTATTAATTGTGCTATAAAATTACCTGATATTTCGGTGAAGAATAACAACAGGGTGCATGTTATGTTAGTTTAAAAAGCTTTTGGAATGTTGCGGACTAGTTTTTGTAAAATTTAATACCGTGATCAAACGTACAATGGAAATATTGTATTTGAGCAATAAGAATGAGATTTTACCCCATAAGAATATGCAATATAGACAATAAAGGCTTAGTTCTTTCGTATTTCTACAAAAATAAGCAAATGATTGAAATGAATTCTACTGCTGTTTTCTTTGGTATATAATTGTTTATGACTTAAAGTAATATTCAAATACATATTGATGTATAATTTCACGAGTTTTCAATCTTAATTTTATACACTAATGTCAAATCTGCCTTGGATTATGTTTATAAAACAATACTTTATATAGGAGCACTAGTCAATAAAATTATAAAGTATAATCACATTTTAGCCACGGAAAAGTATTTGTATTTGTTACAGTACGATTTCAGTTTTTTTTAAAAAAACTTCAACAGAAGACACTCAGAGCGTTTTCCTTTCCCAATCATCCTGCGGCGAATATGGCAACATGGTGGACTTACAGTGTCAGTCTAATTACGAATTTATTGATTACTATTTACAAGATAGGTATATTTATAGAAGCTTAACCTCATAATAAATGTTCTAATAGTTCAAACTTTTTAAAATAAAGTATATAAATTAATTTATAAGAAAATTTTTAAGGAGGGGGTATAGCTCAGTGGTAGAGCATTCGACTGCAGATCGAGAGGTCCCCGGTTCAATCCCGGGTGCCCCCTTCCCTTATTAATTTCAATTTCTTTCTTTTTACTTAATTTACTTAATATTTCTACACTTTATTTTCCTGTTTCAATGAATAATAACTAAAAATTGTGAAATTGACTTACGATAAATTAAATTATTGGAACTTTTCAGGCAAACAATAAAGTGAATCGCTACCAAAAACACTAATTAACATTACATAAAAAAACCCTTAAATTCTTTACTGATAAAAATGTATTATATCCAGCTGCTAAAATACTATTAACAATAGTTTCTGATGTAATCTCGTTATTAAGCCTGAGGTTCTTAAATCTATATATGAAACCTACAGTGAAAAATAATATTGACAAGTAAAAATATTAATTTAAAAAAGAAACTACAAAACATTATAATCACAAAATTTTAATTACATTTAGTATAAAAGAAACAAAATAGTTTCTGAAGAAACGTATAAAATACTGCATCATATATTTTTTATGTTAATATATAACATATTAATAGAAAAAATGGGTGAAAAGTAAAAACAAATATAAATAAACAGAAACTTCTTAACATGCAAATAAATAGTACGTTATTTATATAAGTATTAATAGTTTCAAATTTATAAATGCACCCAAGCATCCACCTGTTTGAGCGATTGATTTATTTGAATAATACTAGTGTTTAGAATTCAAATACACACAATGTCTGCGGACTTACACGCTAAAATCCGGGTTTCGATACCCGTGGTGGGCAGAGCACAGATAGCCCATTGTGTAGCTTTGTGCTTAATTCAAAACAACAACAACAACTAACAAATGAAAGTGCATTATGTATTGCCATCTGTAGATAAGCAAATGAACTAATATGATAATCAATAAAAAATTATCTAGCTGATCGTGCCTAATACAAAACATACTTCACTAAATGGTTATGTTACGAACTAAATATTTTTTTGTTTTTCTACATGTTGTATTAAAATTACTTACTATATTTGCTTGATGACATTTATCACTAGTTGTAAAAGGTTTATTGTCTTTGCCACTGTATCGAAAATGCTGTAGCAACAAAACTATCACTTAACTGTTCTTAGGTCAGCAGGGATGTATTAACGTATAGGCACACGAGGCACGTGCCTGGGGCGGCAAATTTTGACCCCCCAAAAAAGAAAAAGAATGGACACCATTTTAAAATGTAGTCCCTGGTTATTAATTCCCCCTGCCATTTATGCCGCCCCAATAACCTCTTGAATCTGTACCCCCCCCCACACACACACACTCACTATTCCACCACACCGCTGGGTCGGTCGCTTCAAGTTTAAAAGATTTCTAACCTTCCCTCCCTGAGTCCCACCTAATACGCCCCCTAGTGGCTCAGCGGTATGTCTGCGGACTTACACGCTAAATTCCGGGTTTCGATACCCGTGGTGGGCAGAGCACAGATAGCCCATTGTGCAGCTTTGTGCTTAATTCTAAACAACAACAACCCACCTAATACGCCTCGCCCCCCCACATCATCAACCCATCCGCCCTCACCTCAGTTATTTATTTGTGTTTTTCAAACCCCCAACATGTTTTTTACTCATGTTGACACACCAAACAATGAATTACCTGCTACTCAGTGTGCTACGCCTACACAAAAAATATTTTATCATGGCCTAATAACGTATTTTGTTTTGTGAAATTGCGTATACGAAAATTCGGATTTTTGGTTGCTTCAGGCTATTATCTGGAAAAACATATTTTGAAATATTCTTCCTCATCATTCACAGTTTAGCTTAATTGATTATATTTAATTGATTGATTGAATATGCGCTTGTCTAGATTCCAATGTAGTCCTTACAGAATAGTTCCTTCAAATTCCCTAGCAATTATAGGCATTTGTTAGAATAGAGAAGGGGTAGTGGCAGACTCCAGAATACCAGAACAGAAAGGCGCACTGTCACTGGAGCAGGTGAGCGTCGGCGGAATCGGCTGCGGGTGTCACGCATAATCGTTTTTGCAGGCCGCCGACAGCGCTCTATCAATGAAGTTGACTCCCAGGGGACGCGGTTGTACCGCACGGGGTCTGGATAGTTTTGGGCGATACAGGTATTTGTTACTGGTAGTATAGAATTTGAAATAGTAAAGTGTGTTAGAATTTATAATTTGATTGTCAATAGCCCAGCACCCGTTAATTTGGATACATCGGCAGTAATATAAATCAGTAGTGCAGTGTATATTTTGTTATGGACTTATGGTTGCAAGTCGATAATTGTTTTACCAACTACCATAAAACTCATTATCTGCCGGACGAATATATGGTTCACCAACATATTTACAATATAGATAATAACATGGTAAGCGATATTGGTGTCAAAATGTAGAGTTCGTTATGCTTTTACTTATTCCTCCGTCACCCAATATCTTACTGTAAGTTATATCGTGTTGTCAGTGTCCAAACCTCCACAAGAAGCACAATTCTTGTGAGGGCGAGGGTAACTGGGGGTCAAACGGCTCACGGATCTCTGTGAGGTTCGCGCGGCTGTCATAAAGAGCTCGATCCCACGAAAATGACTCAGATCCTGATGATCTGAGATGTGAAAGTAACAAATTCACTGTCAATACTCAATATACGATCAGTGGATTCTAGTGATATCGTCATGAGTAACATACGCCGAAAATTGAGTGGATCAGCTTATAGGAAGATAGCAAAGTTAAAAAATGAAAACACACGTGATGTTTTGGATAAGACACCGACGATGGAGGCCTTTTTTGCTAAACAAAGGCAAGAACAGCCTACTAGCGATGATGTTCAAACGAACAGCGATGGAGGGAATACACATGACGGGCCTAGCAGTAGCAGTTTTGAACAATCTGAACGACCCGAACGTATCGAACTGCAGCTTGAACAAGTGACGTTATCAACAGCAGGCCTAGTAAGATCTGCCGGTTGCGTGCCTGAAACGTCAATGGTTCCAGCAAGTTTTTCAGACAAAGTAAGTTCAGATCCAGCAGAGTGGATAATAGATAATTACACAAAAGATTATATTGCCACACATGCCATCCTTCAAAACGATGACTCGGATTTCAAGAACTCTGTGAAAAAGGACGGGGAGAAAATCAGATCTGTAACCAAAGGCATGTTTGAAAGAAAACTGCAAAATGGCGAAAAAAGTAAGCGGACATATTTGGTTTATTCAGAGAGCAAAGGTAGACTGTTTTGTGCTCCTTGTCGTTTATTTGATTTTGGAAAAAAATCCAAACTGGCTGACGAAGGCTTTGATGACTGGAAAAATGCTACTGTCCGGCTGAATGAGCATGAAAATTCTCCTGAGCATCGGTCTTCAGTTTTATCTCTAGTAGCAAGGGGCAACATGTTGGGACGTGTAGATCTCCAGATGGCCATACAGCTGCACGACGAAATCAAATACTGGAGAAATGTACTCACTCGTGTGGTAGCTGTAGCGAAAAGATTGGCTTCACGTGGGCTTCCGTTCAGAGGTCGGGATGATAAGTTTGGCTCAGTACACAACGGCAACTTTATGATGTCGTTAGAACTAGTTGCGGAGTTTGACCCCTTCCTCGCTGATCACATTCACCGATATGGCAATGCTGGCAAGGGATCCACGTCTTACCTGTCTTTCAGTACTTGCGACGAATTCATCCAGCTTATGGCAGACCTTGTTCTAAAGAACATTTTAAAGGACGTCAAAACTGCAAAATATTTCTCAATCAGTGTGGACTCGACGCCAGATATATCCCATGTTGATCAGTTGGCATTCATCATCAGGTACGTGAACGGTGATGGTTCACCTTTGGAACGTTTCCTGACTTTTATACCCAATCCGGGCCACAAAGCTGAACAGCTGGCAGAAGTTGTACTTAGCCTGCTTCAGTCATATGAGCTTGACATTTCTGAATGTCGTGGACAGTCTTACGACAAAGCCAGCAACATGTCTGGTCAGTACAGTGGTCTCCAGGCTCGTATCATGGAGAAAAATCCTTTAGCTGTGTATATCCCATGTTCAGCACATTCATTAAATCTTGTAGGAACGTGTGCTGCTGAATGTTGCAGAGAAGCATGTTCATTCTTCGAACTCTTACAAAGTCTCTATGTTTTCTTCAATGCTTCAACCCATCGTTGGAAAATTCTACAAAAACACCTGTCCGCAAATAAAGAAAGTCTCTCTTTGAAGAAACTCAGTGACACTCGGTGGTCCGCTCGTGAAGATGCTTGTCAAAGCCTCAACAGAAACTGGCAACAAGTGATTGATGCCCTCATCACCATGGAGGGAAATGCTATGGAAAAACCAGCCGCTAGGAATGAGGCCGCTGGACTTCTTTCCAAATTAGGAATGCTAGAAACAGCTATTTTGTCCACAGTTTGGGGAACAATACTGGAAAGATTCAATGCTGCCAGTAAAAAGTTGCAAAGTGCTGATATGGACATCGGACTTGTAGTCGAGCTTTATGCTTCCTTGCTGCAGTGAAAGATTCAAGAGAACTGTTCGATCATTTTGAAGACAAGGCGATGTTGAAGTCCAGCATGAAGACGTACGAAATTAAGCGAAAAAGGAAGCAAAAATTTTCAGATCGTGACACCCAGGCAGTGGAAGAAGGCAGAGGCATTTAGAGTAAATGTTTTCAATGTGATCATTGACAGACTTTGCTCAGAACTACAGCGAAGACAAACCGCTTATGTAGAAATCCACGCAAGGTTTGGATATTTGTTCAAGATAACAAATCTTGAACCCACTGATGTCATCAGTCAAGCTGGAACACTGTTGAAACTCTACTCCAATGATTTGGAAGTGAGCTTCGTAGATGAATGTCTACATTTCCGCGCACATTTTGTGAGTATGAAAGTGCTAAATGATGACTCTTCTGCGTTAGCAGTATACAGAAATCTGCAAGCTAAAGGACTTCAAACTGTATATCCAAACCTGGATATTGTTATGCGCATGTTTCTGTGCATTCCAGCAACTAATTGTACATCAGAGAGATCTTTCTCGGCTCTCAAACGTGTGAAAAATTACTTGAGATCAAGAATGGCAGAAGATAAACTAAATGCCCTGTCACTCCTCGCCATTGAAAGTGATATTGTTTGTAGAATAAACTATGACGATGCAATAAACATGTTTTCGGAACAGAAGACCAGGAGAAAGCCTGTATATTCAGCCGCAGAATAATATTTAGTGATAATTGATTTTGATGTTTCATTTTTTATTGTGTTGGAAAATAAACGTTGTGTTGATTTTGAATGATAACAACTGTGTTTGTCTGTTGTGATGGTGATGCTTGGTGCAAGTTGTGGCACGGAGGGAGGGGGCGGCAAAAGTATCAACCTAACCTTGTGCCTAGGGGCGCCGAAATCCTAAATACGTCTCTGACCGTCAGCTATAATGGTTTTGTTGAACGTTCACTGTTCATGTTGATTTGTTAGGAAGAACTGTTTTTTTATTATTTGATTTTCTAGTTTGTCTTTTTTATATAAATTCGGTGATATAAAAGCAAAATAATATAATTTAATATAGAAGTTTTATGACAATGAGTTATAGCCAAAAGCAAAATAGTCACATTTCTGTATTAAATTAAACTACAAATTGTCTTATAATTTATCACTAAAGTTATAAAGGCAGGGTTTAAAAAGTTTTAAGTGGTGAATAAGTTTTAATTAATGAATATTAATTTGGTATTTTAACACACATACTATCTATGTAAAAACGGCTCGTTTGGGTTGGAAATTTTTTTTGTGAACCTGATGAAGACCTTAGAAGGTCGAAACGTTGTTCACTCCTCTATGTAAAAAAAAATTTCTCAACCCAAACGAGCCGTTTTTACATATATATTTTACTACAAGTGGGTTTTCTCGACATCACACATACAATCTACTTGGTCTCAAAACATAATGAAAAATAAACGTTATTATTACCAAATATCTTTTCTCTTTTGTACAATCGAAAAAACAAACAAACACTTAAAACATAACATTTGTCGGAATGCTTGTACTACGTTAGGCTTAGGAGTGCACGTTCACGATAACATTTAATTTTTCCGCGTAGTGTTTAAAGAATCAGTTTGAGACTTGAAATAAGGGAAGAGTCAGTGAATTTTGGAGGTACAAATTCGTTTTAGTTAAATTTTATAATTTTCGTTACTCATTCAGCAACGGTTTCAGGTCATTTTCGAGAGGACATTTTACTAGTTTATTTTATAAACAGTTTTAATACGATTTTCGATAAATAAACATGCTTAATTAATTCTCTGAAACACAATAAAGAACATTTATAATTTTCACGCATGGTTCCATAATAACTATTTCTGCACAGACTTCCAAGTTCTGAACTAATAATTTATAGACAAAAACAGTTAATCAACAGCAACCATCGCCAGTATTTGGCCATTTTTGTCTCAGCGATGTTTGGTCACTCTTACAGCGTGCTCTTATGCACAAATTTTCAACAGTGGACAGTGCACCACAAATCTTTGGATTTAGAATTCTGACACCCGGCTCTCAAATAACGTAAATATTAGTTTTTACTTTTCAAACTCCCACACTATTAAATAAACACTTTAATTTCATTATGCTTTGATCGCAATTTTTTTTACTTAACACACAGTTATAATAATGCATTCGCGAAGAGAAAATTACTTAATTTGAGTAAGATTTGTTTATAGTGAAGCACAAAGCTGGACTAGCAGCTATCTCGCTCTGCCCATCAAGAGTATCGAAACCAGAATTCAAGCGTTGTAAGTCACAGTAAAATCACGAATATAAAAATCCCTAATTTTTGCTCTATAGTGTACTAAAAACTTATTAAATTTTGATGAAACTGGGTGAACAGATATGGAATATTATTCATCATTGACAAGCCAAGAATGGTTCATATTCGTTCTTATTTGAAAGCAAAATAAGAAATACCAACGTTTTGGATATGATTTCCTTCCCCTCTCTTTTTTTAATAAGGTATTAAATTTTATTGCAAGTGAAAAAGAAAACCTCAATATAGCGTACAAATCGTATTGTGGTATAATAATATGGTTCGAATAAGTTGTTGTTTTGAATTAAGCACAAAGCCACACAATGGGCCACCTGTGCTCTGCCCACCACGGGTATCGAAACCCGGATTTTAGCGTGTAAGTCCGCAGACATACCGCTGAGCCACTGGGGGGCAGTTCGAATAAGAAAAAATAATGTTTGAATGAAACTCTCCTTGAGATATGATGCAGCAGTTACGGTTTTTTCCCGTTTTTTTTAAACTCTTCCAAATCAACTGGGTGTCGCTAATATTTCCAGACTTTTTTTTTCTTAATCACAGTGAAGGTGATGTATGCAAAGAAACCTACCAAACAATATCCGATTTCAACTTTTAAAAAAGATCGTAAAATTTGGTTTAGTGTTTACATAGTATTTTAATTAAGTCGTAAATATTTAATATTTTGTTGAAAAAAAAATCATTAAAATGTTTTTTCTTGGATTTTTAAAAAAATTGTATTGATGACAAAGACGTTATATTATATATCCAACGAGTTTAATAAAATAACATTTTGTTAACCTACTTTGCTGATCGTAGTAATAACCATTTCCGGCCATAATATTTATGAAATTGCAAAAACTGATAACGATTATTAAATATACAGCTGTAGTCTCTCGTAATCGCCAAATCTGACTAAACTTATTTGATATATATTCATTAGTTAAATTATGTATAAAAGCTACAATTTTTTTAAAAGATATTTTATTATGGAAAATAGTACGCCTGAAACACAAAGAATTTCCGAGACCTGTGGTTTATTCCTTAGTTTCTAAGCTATCCACAACATTACTTTCTTAATGCTTCCGGCATAGCCAAGCGCGTTAAGGCGTGCATGCGACACGTAATCTAAGGGTCGCGGGTTCGCAATCCCCGTTGCGCCAAACATGCTCCCAGTGAGGGCGTTATAATGTAACGATCAATCCCACTATTCGTTGGCAAAAGATTAGCTCAAGAGTTGGTGGTGATGACTAACTGCTTTCCCTCTAGTCTTACACTGCTAAATTAGGGACGGCTAGCACAGATAGCCCTCGAGTAGCTTTGTATGAAATTAAAAAACAAACTTAATGCTACATGATATTCAGTTATTAATTTTCCTAACAAACAATAAACTAATACTTAAAACCATTTTATTTAAATATAATTGAGTGGAACTTTCCATTTACTGATACAGCCAATCACATTTAAACATTCGCTGTTCGAGTTTAAGCTGTTTCATAAGTGGTTACTTGTTCACACCACGTAATGAGAACAAAAACGTACTTTGCGATGGCCAAAAATGTTTTTTTTTAGTCTACAAGCGCGTTGTTTGCAAGTGAATTTCTTCAAATATGCTCAGATTTGAAGTAACTAGCAGAAAGGTCTGCATAAAAAGCATACTATATCGTAAGGTTCTAAATGCTTTGGGCTCCCTTTTTTAATGCTCACTTTGTATTGTTTGCTGAAGAGAGTTTTAACAAAACGTGATGATGGTGCGACACCTAGCAATTTTCTATCTACCTAGTTTAATGTGACGTCTCAACTTTGGGATTTAAGGAAAATCAAGTATCATAAAAACACCAGCCAGCGAGTTAATCAGGATTGTTCGGTGGTAGTAAGTCAGTCACTTTAGTAATATGCATGTTTGAACTTGTGTCGAAGATACGAGAGGAAAATTAATATTTTATTTTTGAGTTAGGTCTAGCGCTTAATTACAGGATTCACAGAACTATGAAACTTAAGTTTCAGTGAGAAATAAAACTTGTGAACTAGAATTTGCACTAGTTTTACTGAATAATAACACACATTGAAATCGTTAAACAAAGTACCTTTTATTTTTTCATTTTTTTTATGTGTCATTCATCCATTGTGAAAAAAATTTATTATCAGTATGTACTCAATATAAAACACTCGTTGAGTAAGATTACCTTGCAACTTTTCCCCATTATAAATGAATTACTATTATCATAGAGTTACAAATTAAGTTTTAAAACCGGTCTGGGATATAGCAAGAAATAACTAGTTAGAGGTTATTTTCATTTCGCCGCGTGTGTTAAGGCGTTTAACTCGTAATCCGAGGGTCGCGGGTTCGAATCTTGGTTGCACCAAACATGCTCGCCCTTTCACTCGTGGGAGCGTTATAATGTGACAGTCAATCCAACTATTCGCTGGTAAAAGAGTAGACCAAGAGTTGGCAATGGATGGTGATGACAAGCTGCCTTCCCTTTAGTTTCACACTGCTAAATTAGGGACGGCTAGCGCAGATAGCCCTCGAGTAGCTTTGCGCGAAATTTAAAAAACAAACATTTCGCCGTTTTTTGTTTGTTTGTTTTGGAATTTCGCACAAAGCTACTCGAGAGCTATCTGTGCTAGCCGTCCCTAATTTAGTAGTGTAAGACTAGAGGGAATGCAGCTAGTCATCACCATCCACTGCCAACTCTTGGGCTATTCTTTTACCAACGAATAGTGGGATTGACCGTCACATTATACACCCCCACGGCTGGTAGGGCGAGCATGTTTAGCGCCACGCAGGCGCGAACCCGCGACCCTCGGATTACGAGTCGCACGCCTTACGCGCTTGGCCATGCCAGGCCCCGTTTTTTGTTGTTTTTTCTGTTTGCTGCTAATATTTCAGCAAATATTTTGTAATTACATGTTGCTAAACTTTGTTATATTATCAGGGGTTTTCTTTTAGAATTTTGTTTTAGGAGGGGAAGGGGAAGAGAAAACTTAGCGACTGATATGGAGCAGGAGATTCAAGTGCTAAAACACAGTACGTTTTATTTATAAACATAGAAAGAGGAACAGTTTTAAGAATACCAAGCTTTTCTTGCATCAAAACTTGAAATAAAACCTTCAAATATTGCAAAAAAATTAGGGAGAGAAATGACTGAATTTTGTAGGGTATAGGGACTTCATGCCCAACGAATAAAAGATCTCGGCTTCTTGATTCATTCCTAAAATAGAAATGATAGTTACGCCCCTAGTGGAGGATCACAATTATAGATTAACATTCATGATAGGCTGAATAAGTCCTCCACAGTCTCTCACATTTTTCTATTACAAATATTAAATTAGAATTGTAAGTCTTCATTTTTTAATCTCCAAATTACTGATTTGAAGGTTTATCTATTTAATACTAGAATTAACGGGTCACTTTGGGATGGACAGTGGCAACACCCAAATAACACTTTATATGAAGTACGAAATAACCGTGTTAAAGTATTAAAAAACTGATGAAATGCATTGAAATGTGTTAATTAAACGAAAAGTAAGAGACATTTACAGTCTGACGTTATTATTACCCAGAAATAAAAGGCTGGGAGACAGTACAGGCGATACACGTGAACAGTCTTACCCGGCGTTTGTTACAAACAAAATTTTATTTCATACAGGCATCAATACAAATCGTTTCAAAATATTTTTCATTCAAATTCCTAATGTTACATAAGAAAACAAGACCCGAACTTGAAAATACATAGCTGGCAACCTGCATGAATCGCCTCACCCCCCAAGAGAAATCAAGGCACAGATATTTGATGGACAAAGACAAACATTGAAAAACATGTTAAATCACAATGTACTAACTTATATTAAAGGAAAAATTTAGTTCATTAAAATATTAAGTATGAACTCTGAAAGACTAGTTGATACCTAATGGAATAATTTAATACTTCTTAATACTGAGACATCCAAAGCTGAATTATATATTCGCATTTTCACTTGTTCCAACATATTTAAAATACACGCAAACAACATACTAAGTCAAAAGCTGGTAGAATAGTTATATACCCTAGAAAAATAATCTTTCACAATAATACATTTTTTTTAAAAAAAATCTGATACAGCAATACTGAAACGTAGTTTGTTAAAATCTTGAAAAGTTCGGTAAAAAATAATGAAATTTAAGAATGACACATGTAACAATCTCTTCACAAAGATAAAATATATCATTAGCCAGAAGCTCATTGCATGGAGAAAAAAAAAATTTGCCAAATATATCATTTATTTAAAACTAACTACACAAACAATAACACTGAAGGAATGAATGAATACGCGCGCGAAACACATCTGCTACTTACCAATCGTTTTAGGGATGCACTTTCAAATAGGTTTAAAATGTAACTTTTCTTTTAAATATACAAGTGCTAAAAATTCGAAACGCAGCGCAGTACAAGAAGTTACTATTAATATAAACTTGTTATACCAAAATAAGATCTTTGAAAGAATAAATTGCTAAAAAAAAATGTAATCAGATGTAAAGATTTACTCGCTTCTCTGTTTTTGTATCACATTATAAAAATTAATTAATGTTCCCAGCACTTAATTATTTAAGGAAAGTCTTCAATTGCTCTTAAAATACGTTTTTGGATGGTGGTGGTTTTGAGAAGTACAGGTGTTATTCCTTCTTTGGTCGAATATATAGTTATTTAAAATACTACGAAACAATTCTAACATTTAAACGCTACAAAATAAAAAAAGTACTTAAAGTCTATCCATCTCGTATGACTTCACCACCTAGTTTACTGTTTGGACGCTTTACGTTATAGCTCCAAATTCGTGATTATTCACTTGAACTAAATTAACAATATTGTTACACTTGTTTCTTGTGCTCAAATAAATAAGCAACTTTAGTATTTTTATTTCTGGTCCTCTAACAAAATTAGAGACAGATTATTGTATATTTTAAAACACATTTGTTGAATATTGGATATTAATTATTTTTACACACATTAATTAAGTATTTACAACAATGGGTTAATAACTGTTTATCAAAAGACGGTAAGTCGCTGGTTAATTCACGTGTGTAGATGTCCATTCCATATTGGCCATCTTCTGGAAAAGATGTGTGAAAAGAGACAAAATCATCGTCAACACTATGAGATACATACTTCGACAATATTTTTTCATCAACTCCATTTTTGTGCAATGTTGCCATGAAATCTGCCAAAGGCCGCGACATGCGGAACTGGATTTCCAACTCCCTTGACGAAAACAACAAGGCATCTTTATGGGTCATTGGAATCAAGCCGAACAACCGTATGGCTTTCGTAGGACCCCATTCTCCACTAGCACAATCCGGTAAAGGAACCATTACGGTCTGTAGATCCTTGCAAATTATTTTGAACTTACCGACGCTCTTGAATTTCATTGGTTCTCCTCTAAGATATTCTTGTGGCGTAACGACATTGGCAAAAACATCTAACAAGAACGCGTTATTACTGGCTGCATGAACTCTTATAGAGACGATGTTGTCAACAACTGACTGCATCACAAACCGTTTGAGGCTAACGCCCTCGTGAGAGTCAACGTCACTTCCGAATACTTTTAAATTATAATGAAAGATCAGGCAAGAAGTCATCTTAATTGGCATACCAATCTGTATGGTGGTAGCATCAGTACCATCCGTGTATAAAACAGCTTTGGTTTTCTCATCAGGAAAGTAGAGTTTGTAACGGAAGAACAAAGATCGCACAAATGGCAGTTCCTCAAAATCCTTTAGAGTTAAAGGATTTTTAAGAAGTTGCCACTCTACTTGTAGAGGAAAGAATTCGTAAACAAATTCTTTCGGGTCAGTTAAGAAGTAATGATCGTCATATTCGTAACGTAAATTGTCAATCTTGCTTTTGTTTCCTGGTTTTGGTATTTTCTTGGCGTTTACCAGATGGCGAGCACCCCAGTTACACTGGACGAAGCGCCAAGCTCCTGCAACGTAGACAGCATTCCAGGAGTTCCTAAAGCGGTTGTCTTCAAACTTAACACCAGGTTGGTATCCAGCACTCTTAGAGTAACCTTTGATGACCACGCAATGTAATCCTGCGTAACTATTAAAGTAAACATATTTATAGACGTTATATAGTTTGCTACCGTGTTTTTAATAATTGAACATAGGTTTTCGAAACGGTTATTGGAGGGACAGTAGATTTATTTGGAAACAACGTTCCGTCTTCAACAAAATTTCTCACTGACCGTTTCAAAAACTTCATATTACATAGTGCGATATTTTTTTCTCTCAACTTACGGTATTTATCAAAATCAGGTAAAATATCGAAAATTAGAGGAAAAACCCAAGAAAAAACAAATAATTTATATACAGGCTTTAACAAAAATATTTCATGTAAAGAACGTGTTATACGAGTAGTGATTTAGTTTTAATCCTACATGCAGTTTAAACTAAAAGAATATTTAGTGTTGTAGAAATGACTTCACAGATGAAGTTCTAAACACCTAATTAATTATACGTATTCTTCTAGAAGCCAGACTTACCTACAAAGACGTTTAAATAACACATGGTAACTTTCTGTTCCATGTTTGATTCCTCGTAAGATGCCCATGGGGGTATCAGCGTTAAGGTTGTCATCAAATATCATATTGTTCAGGTTTTTCACTGTGATCCAGCGAAACAGAGCCCTGGAAAGATATTTTATCATCACATTCGAAAGAAACAAAAAACTTG
The DNA here is from genome assembly GCA_011833715.1 of Carcinoscorpius rotundicauda. NCBI lineage: Eukaryota > Metazoa > Arthropoda > Merostomata > Xiphosura > Limulidae > Carcinoscorpius > Carcinoscorpius rotundicauda. The sequence goes on along the minus strand of CM022399.1, from coordinate 29,399,195 downwards.
ATATCTATCATTCAATTAATCATTAAATTTTCAGAAGATACACAACTACGATTAAATGATAGATTTCGCTATTATTTGGTTATAATGCTTTAAAACTGAAATTTCACTGTTTCAAATAGCATTAAACATGTTTGTATTAAATGTGAATTCACGTTTTGATTTTCATAACTTCAACATTACGTTACCTGGCTTTCTCAACATCTGAATGACAATCTCTGATTAAAAGCCTAACAAGTTCTGTGAATGTCACCTGATCTTCTTGCGCCACCTATGACAATGACAAAACATTCATATTAATTTTATTTCAGAATCTCGTAATCACCATTCCATTAGGAACAAGTTTATTATTTTACTTTGAAAGCAGTATGGTTTCGTCTAATTAAACGTTACAAATATTAGGTTCTTCACAAACTTGCTTCTTGTGTAATAATACTACAGAGTTAGGAAGACAAGGAAATTTGAATGTTACATTTTATAAATCATTATGCTCGTGTATTGTAGAAAATCGGTTTACTCTCGTTATTCAAGAAGCCTGTTATATTGACTTACACGACAAATGTTTATAACAACGATCAGTTTTAAACAAGTGTAAGTTTGCAATAATTAACTTGTGATTTATGAAAATAAAAAATAAACTAGTTGATATTCTACCTGCCCGCTACATTAATTATGACAAAAAATAGCAAAATGAAGATGAAACTACAGAACTATATGTACGTAAACTACAGAATGAAAGATTAAATTTCTAAGACATCAAATCTTTCGGAAATTTATAAACTAAAGTTAATATTCGAAGCGGTGGCGTAAGTACAAAAGATGTCCCTCTCCCGGATAACATTTATCAGGACCTCTCCATGGTTCTATATAACTTTAGTTAACATTCTGGCTTTTCAAACTGTGGGGCATGTTTACGTCACTGATTAGAAGTATAGGTAAGAGCTTTTACCCCACAACAGATAATCAGAATAGAATAAAGTTAACTGAAACTTAAAGAGAGGATAGGTTTTGTGTGAACAGTTAATCTTAACAAAATCCATTATTTTGAAGACAAAATGACGTGCAATTGCACGTTGTTGTCGAACAAAGGAAACGTCTGTGGAAACAAACGTTCTACAGAACAAGCTTATAGTACACAACAATCTGATGGAATGTCTGCCAGACAGAAGTATCTACCGTGTTAAATGATTTTGTGTGGTGACAACCTATGGTTTCCACGCTTTAAATTAACCATATCATGAATAAGTAGAACTGAGGATAACGACTAACCCTTCAAGAAGAGGACATCTACCCGAATAGTAGAGAAGGCAACTTTAGCATGCTAAAAGAACCATTCAAGAAGGGGCGTAGATCCTAGGGAGGATAGGGTTGATACATGCCCCTTTATTTTTGGGGGGTATGGTGCATACAATCATCCCCTAACAGTTTGGTCTGTTGAATTGTTTTATTGCATCGCAGGGCGACAAATTGTGTGTTTGTTGTTGTGATTCTCGTGCTCTTACCTATCCAATTACATAATTAGGCCGAGATGTATGCTTTTTCAGTAGCCGAAATGTAATATTTAATATGGGCATGCTTCTAAGCTTTTCGACAGTTCGTAAATATCAGTCAGTAGGCCTAAGTATACATACAAGGCTTGCAAGGACGGTCACAGAATCTATCTAGGTCTTGAAATTCGAAAACATTACTCCCAAGCGTAAACTCCTGTGATCTAGATCAGGCAGGCCATTTGTAGCTTATATCTGCATCAATCTTATGTATATATTGTGCGGTTTTCCTACGCCATTTGTTCTTATGCATATCTAGTCGGTTTTGTTGTCGAACGCCTTACTCTCCTTAGCTGCCGAAGCCGCTGACCATAGTGTACGTTTAGTGTACAGTTAACAACAGGTTCGAGTCGCTCGGATCCAGACGCGCCCAACATCACCCCCCTCCGCTCCCTTTAGTCTGAGCCTCGATTTTACAACAGGGCTCATAATATCGGTGTTTGTGGCCCTCATTAATCCATGAAATTTTTGTTTACCACCGCCCTCTAATAGAGTGCTGGTACTTTATGGTAAAAGAACATTCTTTTATCATAGATAGTAAAAATATTGTATTTTCTTGTATAATTAGAACACAAAAGGAGCTATTTCAATGGTCTGAAGCCTCTACTCGAATTGTATTGTTAGTTTTTGTTTAGGTGTTTTTATTTAACAGACGTGCTTATAGACATTATATCACAACGTGTTTGCCTTTTGATGAGCTTTAACAGGAATATAATATATATATGTGATTGTTTAAGTATTTTGCGAAAAATTTGCAATTACTTGTGTTGTAACTAGCACATTATTGTCCCAACGATGCGCGGGCGGTCAATCAGGCTTAAATACATTGCACAGTTCAGTCCTACTTCCATTCTATCTTCGTTCGTTGTACGTTAGAGTTTTTCAATAAAGACTGTATTAGCTTGTTGAGTCATCTGGGAAATAGTTTTTAGTTACGACAAGCAAGCGTCTTAAACTTTCCGATATTAAAACAGTTCAGCAAGCCAGTTACTGGTACTACAAGTGACCAGGCAGTTGCAGAGGAATATAAACTTGCTATACAGAGGAAATATTATGTTTATTAGAGGACAAGTCTGAAAAAGCTTGTGCAACTATTCCACATCATGAACCACCAGATAGTTGTGAAACAAGTTTGTGCAGTAATGAAAAATCTGACACTCCATACATACAGTGTGGAAAGCCATATCGTCCAGACACACAAATTCTACCACGACAGAAAGAAAAATCTCAAAATATCAACTTTCAGGGCAAGTGGTTTGATGAGTTCCCATGGCTGCACTTCGACAATCAGACAAAAAGTCGTATGCTTACATTGTACCAAGGCGGAAAATAGATGCCCTTTTACAGGGAAATTGGAGAAGCCAGTGGAGTAGACCTTCATATCCACTGGTTTTTGCAACTGGAAAAAGGCAAAACAGAAATTTAACGAACACCATTTCTCCTCTCAGCACAGATTCGCGATATCTCCAAAATTTTTCACTTGATGTAATTCCAGTGACTGTCCAGCTGCGTGGTGGAAAAAAGAAGCAGCAGGAAGAATGCAAAAGAAGTCTAACCAACATGAGTGGTGCGTACAGTGGATGTCAGGCAGGAATAAAAGAGAAGCAACCGTCAGCTTTGTTTTTTTTACTGCGGAGCACACAAGGATTATTTAATAATACAACATGCAGTTGAAGCTTGTATGGTCCAGTTAAATACATCCGTCCACTGTGTCCAACACGTTGGTTGTGCCGCTTATCTGCAATTTTATGTGCTAATGATCACTACAGCGACATTATTGATTCTTTGTCTGAATTAGCAAATGAAAAATCAGATGTAGCAGTGAAAGCACGAGGTCTGCTGGACAGATTTGACAAAGGAAAGACAGTTTTAGGATTGTTGATGGCTCATCATCTATTCGTTGCATTGGAGGAACTAAACCGTGCATTCCAAGCAAAATCAGCGACAGTATCTGGCATGATTGAAGCATCTGCAATGGCAGTTGAGAAATTGCGGGTATTGCGAACAGAGGAAAATTACAACAATATATTTGATGAAGCTGAGAAATAAGTAACTTTTCTAGATCTGGTGCTTATTGAACTACCACGCATTCGCAGACCCCTCAGAAGGATCACAGGTTATGGCTCAACACACCATTCTGCAACAGCTAGAAGCCAATACAGAAGCAAATATTTTGAATTTGTGAACACAGTCATAGAACATCTGACCACGAGATTCAATGCAGACAACAATGACTTGAGGCAATATGTGACACTTGAGGACATTATCATATCTGGGAAGATTGACAACTTGGTTATAAACTTCTGTCCAGAAATCTCGGCACAACGGCTCGAGTTTCAGTTGCCCATGTTCAAAGGAACAACAAAAGCAGTATCTCTGAAAGGTGCAAATGATGCTTACTATAAAATGCATAAAACAAGCGAGCAAATGTTTAGTGAAGTGTTTCTTCTCATGAAATTGTGAACGCAGCTTTTCTGCATTAAGATCGCTGAAGACGTGGTTAAGTTCGACTATGTCTCAGTGGCGCCTCAACCATATGGTAGTTTGTCACACTCACAAAGTTGAGGTCGACAAGATAAATATAGAAGAGCTTATGAAATAATTGATAAACAGATCATAAAAAAAGAGGTCTACGTTTGGGAAATGTAGACTAGAGGACTAAATGAATAATTATGTGCTACATTGTATTGATATGTAATTTTCAAGAGTTCGAAAAGACATTTTAATTATTTTTATCAAACAACATGAACAGTTTTTCAGTAGATATAAACTTAAAGGGTAATCACTAATTTTATTAATATTTGAAAACGTAATTCATGCAATGAAAGTTATTAGTAACCTTGTCAAGTATAATGGCCATTTTTCATACTGTGCAGTGTGCAGAAATAAATTCATGTGGCAGTTAATTTGTGACACATTTGTTTTTATTATATTAACATTTTGAAAACTGTTCACAACACCTCACTAATACAAGCCTACATGGAAACCTCGAAGTATCTTGGCAACGAGATTACTCTGTTTACAGCTTTCAGGTTCACGTAATCAGAGATTACCAATTTGCAAATTGAACAGTTCACAAAAGTAGTTGCAAAAATCCCCCCCATCTGGATTCAAGGTATGCAGAAAATGGACTAGTTACTTGGTGCTTGCCAAGATAAATGTCTTCAAACTGTAAGTAACATATAACTTGTGCTTGGTGCATTGTCTACAGTGAACACTAAAGGCTGAAATGTGTCTTAGGTGCGATTCATTTTATATTCTATGGAGGTTTAGCGTTTAGACAGACATTCAGAAAACTAGTTTCTTCTTAGTTATCCTCTTAGAAGATTTGTCTAAAAGGCTTCGTAATATTTAAAATATGTCATTAAAAACTTTAAAGCACTACAGTTATCGCTATTGTTACACTGGATTTATTGTCGACCGAAATTTAATGAAATATGTCGTTAAGTAAAAGGCACTGTAAAATATGGTTTCTTGGTAAATTCTCTTATTGTAACACCTTTCTTCGAATTTTAATTAACAGAATAAAATGGTGGCAATCGTTATTTTACAAACATTAAAGTGGATCATAAAATGCGATTTTTTATTAAAGTCAAGTAAAAACAAATAAACAAACCACGGATTTTGCAGGGTTTTTTTTTTAAAAAAAAGAAACGAATTTTGAACTCGTTCAAACTTTACGATCATCTTATTTAATTAATTTATCTTCTTATTTGTACAATTATTTTGTAGTTGTCCGCAATGCTGCCTTACTTCAAAATGATTAAATATTTTATTGCCCGCGAGGAAAATTAAGTAACTTACGACCTGCTAGACAGACTTATGGTTTCACTTAGTACTTAAAGCTTTTTGAGTACTTACGTTTATAGCAATTTGGTCCAACTCTGTAAAAACTGTCGGGTCGTTGTAGATTTCTACTTTTTCTGTCTGTGGTGGAATTGGGGGTGGAGGATGTGTTGGATACGGAACCAGCTCTTCAGATACATATCCATCCTTATCATCATAACACACACCTTCCAGCTGCAAGGCAAATAATGAAAAAATACAAGATGATACAATTAAAACTCAAATACAGGAAAAGACAAGCTACAAACAATGATAATTAGTCTAAAAAATCTCTGTTTGCTATAGTTAAATAACCTGCGACTGTATGAATATGAAGCACGGCGGTTTCTTTGGGATTTTTTGATTACAACAACTAAAAATCCATTAAGTGCAACGATTAATTACTTTATTTTTAAATAAATGTTTAATATAGCTACCATCACTTCTAAGCCTAAGTTCCATTACACTTTTCAGCATAAAAACTCCGAAATTAATGTAAGCTCAATTTTTAAAATTTCACGGCTAATTGGTCGAGTAATCTGAATAAAATAAAGTTCAATAACTCATTTCCAACGCTGAACTTGGAACTGATTCTGAAATGAATAACTTACAGAATACTCTACTTGTTACTGTTGTACTTATTTCCTGAAAGTTACTAATTCAGTTAATACTCACCGATTAACTATTCATTTTACTGATTAACACTGAAATAAATTACTCGTTGAATATCTATCGATTGCTCAATCGACTGCTCTCGTATTTGTATCACACTCGTTCTCTACGGTTTTTTTCTCCAAAATTATAGGCCCTCGTTACATTTTATTTTTGTTCATACTACACCGTTTTTATTTTTCTAATATGTTACTTAATCATTAATAATTTCAGGTTTTCACATTTTTAGGCAGAATTCACATTAATATTGCACATTTATTTATGCTAAGATTCAACTTAGTCAAGCTATACGTACTTTTGCTAATTCGTGTCGTTTCTCATTGATCAAATCCAACATTTCCTGGCTGTGTTTTTCCACCAGCTTGGCAGTGGCAATGCGCTCTTGCTCTAAGAGTTTCTTGGTCAGCGACTCTTTCTTCTTGTCCAGTTTGAGTGTCATATTTTTCTCTAGATTCTTTCTTTCCTTCTGATGTCGAACAGTGAGAACCTTTTCCTCGTCTGTAAAAATATTTTTTCTCCTAATGTTCATCTGATGTTGGAACCTTGATGTTAACTTTTCCAACTCTTTTTCCCACTCTTCCTAAATAAGTGAAAAGCCGCATGTAAAATACTCAAGTGTTTTAGTTCTAAACTCTGATGTTTAGTCATTTTGCTGCTAAAATTTATAGATTAAAATAAATTTTGTACGATAGTTTTAAAGCTATGTTGTAAAAATACACACATTTCAACTGAAAGGAAACTTGTTCTTAAAGATAAACGGCCCGGCATGGCCAAGCGTGTTAAGAGGTGCGACTCGTATTCCGAGGGTCGCGGGTTCGCAATCCCTGTTCGCCGTGAGGGCGTTATAATGTGACGGTCAATCCCATTATTCGTTGGTAAAAGAGTAGCCCAAGAGTTGGCGGTGGGTGGTGATGACTAGCTGCCTTCCCTCTAGTCTTACACTGCTAAATTAGGGCCGGCTAGTACAGATACTCCTCGAGTGGCTTTGTGCGAAATTCAAAAACAAACAAACTTAGAGATAAACTAGAAACAAAATGGAATCCTTAATTATTTTAGCAAGGTTTCGACGTCAAGAAAATTAGAGATTCCCCCCTTTTTTTAGTTTTTAAATAACTATATTTGTGTGCGTCAGCAACGCCAAACGAGGGGCTAGCGTATTACCGATTCGATTTCATTACTCATCAGAACCTCTTCGAGTCAACCCTCAAATTGAATTATTTTACGTAGGATTAGAGTAAATTAATTCTCGAAACTTTGGACGTGGTCAAATAATTCAAACGAAAGGGTTTGACCTCAGGAGTCCAGAACTGTAATTAGATCTCAAATCTATCGATATATGAATATGAGAGAGCTATGAGATAAGTCTGTTCATAGATAAGAACAAGAGTTATTATACGATACGTTTTACCGCGACGAATAAACGACACTTTAACTACATAAAACAAGAAGATTTAATAACAATCACAGCTTTAACAAAGGTGTTTATATATTAATGTAATCTTGTACAAATTGCTCATATTATTGTTGCCCCCCCCCGCTAGTACAGTGGTAAGTCTACAAATTTACAACGCTAAAATCAGGAGTTCGATTCCCCTCGGTGGGCGCAGCAGATAGCCTGATGTGGCTTCGCTACAAGAAAAACACAAAACACATTATTGTTAAAATAAGATGCAACAATTACAATACAATAGACATAAAGTAACAAATTAAGATTTCAACACCATGCTGATGAACTTCACATACTAGGAGCAAAGTTCTCATCAAGTAAGCTTATCGTGTAAAGCGATGCACCTATATGATTTTTACCCTTAAATATACGTATGATAGTGTTAGATATATCATATAATGAAACCTCACTCACTTTAATTTCTTGATTAACGTTCGTTTCTTCTTCTACTCGTTTCTTTGCAAACTGCTGGTAGAGGTCATCTTCTTCAGCACGATGCCTCATTTCTAGGGATCTTTGAACGTCTTCATCCTTTAAAAATATCGCGCAAAAATATGAAACTAAACTCGTTCAAATATAAAACAAGGTTTTGCTAACAGTTTAAAAGAAAAACGTACTAATTGATTTTTGTTTCTGCGCGCGAAACAGATTATTAAAATGTGTTAGGAGCCATTTCTTCAATACGGATTATTAAAGATGAAGTTTTAGTGGAAAACAAATGAGTGGTGTATTAAAAACAGCAACATAATGAACGAAATAATTCTGTATGGTACGTCATGATACAAATAGAACTAATGGGACAAAGTTGTATCATCAGTAGGTAGAATTACAACTACGTGGTTCACGTACAGAAAAGTGACAATCACGTGGTGCAGCTTACACAGGATGTCACATGGAATATAATCTCAGAAATAGGCAATCAGATGTTAGAATACAGAAATCAAACCTTTAGTAGCATAAACAAATGTTCTCGTGATAATCTACCATGATAGTAGAGATAAATGTTAAAGTTTCGTTACAAGTTAGTTAGTTTATAGTCTCTTCCTATAAGCAGGTAACACATGATCAAAACCATGTCACTATTCACACCTTTCAGATCTGACGTTTAATAGGCAATTATATCGATTGGAGAGAATTGGAATAACCCTGGATAGAATTACATGGGAATATGAAAGTTTGTAGATTAGAGATTGCAAAAACCCGTATGGTATACGATGCGTCACGCATCAAAAGTAACAGAACAAGTAATTACAAGTGAGAACCCTCCACACTGGTAGCAGCAATCGAGCGATTAAAAACAACAAAAAGGAAAACCAGAAACAGGATTAAAGTAAATTAGATTGTTTACACTTTTTCGACAGTAAGGACGTTCAGAAGGATCGTTATAAACGTTTCATTCAACAAGGAAGCAACAGAACAGAACACATTTGTTACTCTTAATTGTGTGGAGGGTTTTGATTTGTAATTACATGTTCTGTTTGTTTTTCGAATTTCGCCCAAAGCTACTCGAGAGCTATATGCGCTAGCCGTCCCTAATCTAATGTAAGACTAGAGGGAAGGCAGCTAGTAATCACCACCTACCGCCGACTCTTAGGTTGCTCTTTTACCAACAAATAGTGGGATTGACCGTTACATTATAACACTCCAACGGCTGAAAAGGCGAGCATGTTTGGTGCGACGGGAATTCGAACCTGCGACCCTCAAATTACGAGTCGAATGCCTTAACCCACCTGGCCATGCTGGACCTCTTACAAACACAACTTAATACTGCAAGCGTAAGAAGTACGCGATATGAACTGTAGAAAAGAGTGGCTAAACTATCGAGGATTCAGGCGATACATATGCACTGGATCAATATAGTTTGTGTTGCAATAACAAAAATACACGTAATACTTCCAGTAAAAAAGTTACTTTGTGTGTAGAGGGGGGAAAGAGAATTTGAGATGTTTCAGAGAAGATAATAACATTAAAGGACAATATGCGAGAAGTCAACGTTAGAGAACAGATCTTTACTAAACCAGATAGTAGTAAATTTGTTTTTCTATTATTCAATTGTTACCAAAATATGATCCCGTTCTAGCACAGTTGCTTCAAAATGTCAAATATTAATCCTGAAATACAGGATAAAGTTGTGACCAATAGCCTAGTCCTGAAATACTGGATGAAGTTACGATAACTGCTAGAAACAAGTTGAGAAAGATAAAAACAGCATTTCTTTTCAGTACTTATAAGTACGACAAGACATTTTAAAAGTTGATCAAACCAGTTAAATTTTTCGATGTGTCAAAATAAATACTAAACTGAAACGGACTTTACGACTTTGAAATCAAGGAATCGTTGATCGGATTTCGTCAAACTGTTATTGGATTAGAAAATGAAGTTATTAAAAAAATATTATATTTGAATCAATGTTATGGTCAAGGGCATGTGGCGCAACCAATATTGGTGATCTATATGAAGAAGCTCAAGTTAGAAGATAGCCAAACGCTGAATAATTTCATTTTTCATAATCTACATTTTGATCTAAATATCTCCGAAATTAAAAACTTTCACAATAATATGCTAAAGCTGCTTAGAATTTCTTTGCTCGTGGTATAAAACGTGGTATAATTCCGTCTCCAACATTAAGTTTCTTATTTGCGATTAAGCACAAAGCTACCTGTGCTTTGCTCACCACGGGTATCGAAAGTCAGTTTCTAGCCTAGTAAGTCTGCAGACAATTCGCTGTGCCATGTCTGACTATGGTCGCGTCTAGACACGATTTACTGACTACTTTAAGATTCTGCTATTTAAACACCGTGATAGGGCTTTCAAAAATAATTCTCGTCAGCAAAATGCATGATGAACGAGTCGAAGCGTTTAATCCAACGAAGTGAATAGAAATGAGTTTATTTTAACACAAAATTATTAGAAATAACTAATGTAACTAAGTTACTGCACGGTGAAACTATGTTGGACCCAGTAATTACCAAAGCACTTAACTGACTAATGCAAGTAAGAGAATTTTGTACAAAGAAAAGACATCTGGAGAAAGTCTGACAAAATGCGGTGTGGATCCCAAATTTCAGCATAAGAAACGAAAAAAAGGTAAAGAAACATTTTGATAAATTGTGTGAAGATGAAAGGACTTTAGGACTAAAAAAAACAAAAAATTAAGATCAGCGTATTTTACAAGTTTAAACATTAGGATTCTCAATTAGATCTTAGATTCGAATGCCTAATGTGTTGCTGAAACTCAAGTTATCCTCCAAAATTTGCTTGCTACAACCAATAAGATGGGGTCTTAAGATGTATGAAAAAGAAACTCTGTTGCTTTCCTTTCGACAATATTCCAAATCAAATCTTGAAAACCTTTCTACAGTTTCCGAGTTAGCAACCTTGTGAATACAGCGCCATATGTTCAAGCTTCCAAGAAGTGTTAGCAGTTTTTGATAATTCATGTGACAGTTGTAAGTGCCAAACAAATCTTTTTTTTCAAAGCTTAAGTTGAAAAAAAAGAAGTAAAATTGTGCAAAAAAAATCAAATGGACTTTAGTAATTTATATTAAAAGTAGAATTGTAAGAAATAATTAAGCTGGAGTTGAATAATTTTTGCCAAAATGAAAGCAAGAAAAGTTGTTTCCTAATAAATGGTAAGTACTAATTATGTAGTGTTAATTATTATTTTGATAGTTGTTAACATTATTGGTTGTACACCGTGGTAATTTTGTACACTGGTGCCTACAATTTTTACAAAAAGTGCCTACGAAAAGTGAATTTCGTGCAAAGCTACTCGAGGGCTATTTGTGCTTATTGTCCCGAATTTAGCAGTGTAAGACTAGATGGAAGGCAGCTAGTCATCACTACCCACCGTCAACTCTTGGGCTACTCTTACCAACGAACAGTGGGATTGACCGATACATTATAACGATCCCATAACTGAGAGGACGAGCACGTTTGGTGTGGCGGGGATTCAAACCTGCGACCCTCAGATTACGACTCGAATGCCTAAACCACCTGGCCGTGCCGGGCCGGGTGTGAATGGATTTACAAAACAGATATGGAAGCTCATTAGATTTACGTGGGAGATACATACAAATTTCTAGTTTTGAATTTTGCTATTTTTATGGACATTTTATCCACTACTTTCCATTTTGATGTTGACTTACTATCTATAAGTGTTCACCGGTTAAAAGACCTTAGTCCTTTGTAATATGTATCAAACTATATCCTCGCAATTAAGTGCAAAGGCGTTTTAAAACCCGTTCATGTGTTAAGGGAAGTTAAAAAAAAAGCCGTTAGAAAAAAAAAATCACAAAAATGTAGTGCGACAACTTTTTAAATAGTGACCTACTTTACTTTCAACAGGTACAACTCCCTCGTAGGAAGTATTGAAAAAAGTTAACTCTTACATATACAAGCAGTTGCACAGAGATCTCCAGCGTATAAAAAAAACGAGATATACAGCACTGCTTACGTCAGAGGTTGAGTAACAGTGCCGAATAGTTTTTATTAACTAATAGTGAAATAGATCGAAACGTTACAATGACCCCGTGACCAGTAGATTGCGATCAAGCACCAGGCCATGCTAGATCACGTGATTTTATTATCAACGTAAGATTAATTTGTTAAAGGTTTCTGAAAACATTCATATTTTTTTTACTTAGTTGTATCTAAATTATTTCAATAAAAAGTATTTACGTTTCACTTTAAACAACTGCTAATTTGCGAATTATTAGATGCATTTACTCAAATTACAAAATCTTCTGTTATACAAAGCAAGAAATAAAGACGTCTAGTATCTAAATCCACAAAGACATGAAATGCAACAGCTGTGTATCTTGAAATGTGATAGAAAATAGTTAATGTAATGATAACATCTGGCCAAGTAGTGGAATAAATATTTTAAGAAACATGATTAATCTTAAAAAAAAATTCCCATCAAAGAAATGAATTATATTGATAATTGGTAGGTAAACTAGATAAAGATTTATCTAACTTAGCTTGTGATACGTGAGGGGTATATATGATCAGCGAAAAGTTTATTATCATTGTTACTATTACCTTAAATATATGCTCCCGGGAACATTCCGGCCTCATTTTATCAGTTTAATCGAACTCTAACTTTTTAACGGTATGTATATTTGTGTCATTAGTTAACATGTATTGATTTAATTGGGAGGTGGGGGGGGGGGAAGACTTGCCCTTCCGTTTTCCGGGTTTTTAAATCTGTTAATATGACTAAAGCTGAGTGAATAAAATTGAAGTATTACAGAAATAAAAACTATTGGTTTACAGAAAAGCGTGACAGAACTTTGTGTAGTGCTGTTAAATATATGCTTATCTCTAAGCTGTAACTTTTATTTTTTAAATTTAAAACGAATTACTAGCTTAGTCATATTTTCTTTAAATATTTTGTTTTCACGGCATCGACACCATGAGACTGATACGAGCAGACAATTGCTCGGTTTGTAAACTCCTCAAGAACTGTTCAGTTATGCACCCGCTTTTCCAACTTGTGCATAGTCATCCTGACTTTGCCAGTATAAATACCTTAGCCTCCTAACTCTCATTCTATTAATGTTTTACGTGTTGCTGGAAATCTAAGACATTGAAATCCAATGATTACAGTTACAAAAAAAATCGCTTAATAATAAAGAAAAACAGCTATACATCAAGGTGGAAAACATAAAAGGAAATTCTATATGCTGATCGAAAACAGTTTATGGAAATACAGTTACATTTTAATAGATCCTCACTAATAGTGGGATTGATCGTTCCATAACAAATGACCCTACATTTCAAAGAGCCACATGCTTGTTTTATTTTCGTTTTAAGAGACTAAAATCATTAAATGAAAGAAGTTCCGTTAAAAATGACTTTTTAAAGAGTACGTACTCCCGAATTTTGAAAAAAACAAAAACTGCCTTATAGTACAAAAATTCCGATCTCCATGGAAGTCCCCTGTACTGAATCCAGTGTCAAACCCCTACCCAAAATACTTGAATAGGTATTCTTAAAACACGTATGTAAACGATGTTACTCCTAATTCCATTGGCCTTCTCCAAAGTAAAATAGACAACAATGTAATTAGAATCTATTTACACAATTTGAATGATTCGTGTAACCATTAAACGAGCTAAGTCGTAGTAACATGTCTTTCCATATTACTTGCATATTCATTGAAAGACAATGAACGTGAAAAAAACAAAAAACAAATGCTTTGGCTTAATTTCCCTCCAATTACAGTTATTAAATGAATAATTCGCGATTTTTCATGGAATCAGATAAACACGCGCTAGTAGAGGATTAAATTACATATGACCTATACAGTTTGGATCTTCTGTATTTAGTATTCCTTTAAAAAGTTTCTTAAACCTACATGACAAGTTACCCAGTGTTTCGTAATAATGTAGGCGTGTTTTCTAGCATCAACACCATTCAGTTTATGAGAATACCTATTTGTGAAATTAATCTGATGCTTATCACGATATCCAAGTTTAAATCACTTGTATGTTTTTTTGTTTTTGTTGTTGTTCTTGAATTTTGGGCAAAGCGACGGATATGAGCGCTAGTCGTCCAGAATTTAGCAGTGTAAGAGTAGAGGGAAGGAAGCTGATTATCACTACCCCCCGTCAACTCTTGGGCTACTTTTACCAACGAATAGTGGAATTAACCGTCACATTATAATGCCCTCACGGCTGAAAGGGCGAGCATGTTTAGTGTAACTGGGATTTGAACCCAAGACCTTCAGATTACGAGTTTACCGCTTTAACAACCTAGCCATGCCATTAAATCTCTCGTAATTTATTATTTATTATTATTATCTTGCAAATTTAAAATATAACAAGAGCAGCTATAATACCAAACATTGAGATAAAACGGAAAAAATATTTTAATTCCCCTTGCTTTTGCGAATATGATTTTCTGCGAACTCCTTTCACTTTTGGAACTGGCAGGTTCAAATCAGCATGGAAAGTTAAAACGCACGTGGAAGCTCACCCACACATTATGGGGATCTAATAATGAGTCTTCAGGGTCGCTGCAACCTGATATGCCAAAGGGAAGGCCTTGTGTAAAACTATTCATAGTGGTTCTCCCAAGCAAAGATACCACAGGTTGGTGTTCTAACGAGGTTCATTTAATGGTACGCTACCTCTTTTGGTAGCTATAGAAGTAACTGTAGATAATGGACGAGCTTGCTGAGTACTTTTGGGCTTCCGTTAATCTTGAGGGAGGCCTTTAAACACCGTCAAGAGCGCGCGGTTTATGTAAACAAATAAACAAACATGTTGTGCAATGTTAACCATGGAAAGAAAGAACAAGTTTTCTCAAATTTTAAAATGAATTTCTAAAAGACACTCTTGGTGAAGTGCAAAGGAAATTCACAAACGACCAAGTATCGTTCTTTGTAATACAAACTTAAGGTAAATGTGCGACTTCTGTACAAGACAGAGTTGCAGTTTTCATATTTATAAGCATAAAACTGTGTAATACATAATACTTTTGTGTATTTTGATATCATATCACAGTAGTTTAAAACGAACCGGCAGTATTCCACGTGCCAGTATCAATTTGGAAACTTGCGATTTGAACTGACGACCTTAGGCAGGATAGAACTTTCGAGTACTGTTTGCCTAATGATTTTACCTAGTTCTACTTAGCTTATTTGGATATCTGGATTCTAGTTATTTGTATTCAAGTTATGGCCGATGGTAAAGTAACTACAGACAGGCAGACAGAGTTCGTTAGGACTGAAATAGTAGTTAAAGTGAAACGTATTAATATAATTCGTTCAGTACGAATAATTAACAGGACCAGACCTTTTCACATTATCTAAGTAGTTATTTTATGGTTGATATCCAACGTACATGTGAACAAATCTGAAAGCCACTTTCAGATCGAAGTCGCACTGTTTGCGAATGGCTCGTCAAGAAATCGAGAATACAACTGCCGCCCACATACAAACACCCCAAGTTCTTAGGCTAACAAGAAAGAAACAAGATCTCACGGGAGAAGTTCAGTGCATGTCCTTATTTAAAGCGAAGGTGCAATTCATCTTTCCTATTTGGAAAGAAAACAATTCCCACCAAGATTATAATCCTTATCATGGGCAAAATAACGTAACATAAACAATTAAGTAAGCTGATTATGTAACTTACTACGGGCCCGACGCAACCTCGGATTACGAGTTGAAGGTTCCAATTTTTGTGACACCAAACATGCTTGCCCTTCCAACGGAGGCGTTATGATGATAAACGGTCAATCGCACTGTTTGTTGGTAAGAGTAGCCCATGAGTTGGCGGCGGGTGGTGATGACTAGCTGCCTTCCCTCCAGTCTTACACTGCTAAGTTAGGGACGGCTAGCGTAGATAGCCCTCGTGCAGTTTTGCGCGAAATTCAAACTAAAACCAAACCAACTTATTACGTTGATCTTTGGTAACTTATCCCAAAGTGAAACTGTTCCACCAATAACGTATGACAGTACTTTGTTGTTTATATAATGGTGCTTTACAGAAAGTTTGTAACATCTCATTCATGCGACCAGGCGTTATCACAATTTTGTCCCAGTTAGATTTCACGTGAGAATTTAGGATTAACTATCCAATTTTCGAATGAAAATTTGAATACTCGAAAATAAATAAGCATCTTATGGTATACTACAACAATTTAAAAATGTGTTGAAACAAATTACAATAACCAGCTTTCAAACAAACACGTGATGAACCTGCTTCAAAGTTAAACCTGGGACAGCTACATTAAACGAACAAAAGAATATAATCCTGAAAAACATGGACCGCCATGAACCTTAATTAACATTGCCAAGGTTAATAGTTCCTTTAAAAACATTATACGCGTAAGAACAAAATCCATATTTTAAAAATGCTAAATGGGCGATAATGTTCTATGTATAACTTAGTTCAGTATTTTATTAACGCAATTACGACAACACAGTATTATGTATATTTGTTACATGCTCACGACAGAAATTAAGTTAATTATCTTGACTCTGAATAACATCTGTCGTCTGTTGACATCGTGACTTTAACATTTGTTTTAAAGCAAATGGAATGACATTTCGGTCCAGCATGGCCGGGTGGTTAAGGTACTCTACTCCTATTGCGAATGCCACGAGTTCGAATCTCCGTCACACTAAACATGCTCGCCCATTCACTAGTGAGGGCGTCATAATGTTGCAGTCAATCCCACTATTCGTTTGTAAAAGAGTAATCCAAGAATTGGCGGTAGGTGGATGACTAGCTGCCTTCCCTCTTGTCTTACACTGCTCCATTAGAGATGGCTAGAGCAGATAGCTTTAGAGTAGTTTTGCGCGAAGTTCAAAAACAAACAATTCAAATAATGACACTTTCGGTAATTACGTGAAATTGATTGCTTTGTTCTATCTGGTTTCATCGCCTGAAAAGTTAACTCTGTGTAATATTGAATGACGTTAAGAAGCACTAGAAACTTTGTTCGAACAACCCAGTTTCATTTGTATATTTTTTTCATATATTTAAAACAGTTTGTGTAAACTTTCACACACACCCAAGTTTATCGTATTTACCCTTGGATTTCAACTCACCAAGTAACCGAATTCCAATTATTTACACAAATACAATCACGCAATCATCACAGCTGAAAGTAAACTAATATAGCACAACATAGAGTCTAATCACTCAGTTTTACAATACGCGGTTTCTTCAGCAACGTCAGATTTGTTTTGGTGGTATTAATAAAAAAAAATACCCCCCCCCAAACAAAGCATTTTGGCTAAATTTCTTTAAACAATCTGCAAACAAACAATAGAGTTAGGATACAAAGCCTTCCCTAGAAGGAACACCTTTCGAGTTAAGCGGTGGATACAATAAAATTTAGTTTTAGAACCGTTAAAAAGAAAAATATTGTACATATTTTGGAATTTAGTTTTAAATCATTTTACAGGTAAACAATGTACAGTAGGCACGTTGTTTGGGTGATCAAACTTTATAAGCAACACCACAGGCTGAAGTTTTGTACGTTATCTCAGGCTAATAGTGATCAAAAATTAAAATTTAGAATTAAAAAAAATAGATAAAAACTATATGTATAGAAGATTATGGTGGAATATTTGCACAATAGTCCACTGTGCATATTTTAGCATAACGAGTTTTAATTGTAGAATTTTATGCGACGAAAATTGTATGAACATCTTTCCTTAGAAGTTTGTGACTTGGGACTGCAGAGCATCGAATTTTTAAGACCAAGTGTGAGGGTTTGCGCTGTTATTTAGATTCTGCTATGTCGTGGTTTAATGAAATTACTAATTTTCGAGAGTTTTCGCTAAGTTCGTAGATAGTACGAGATGTTTTCAAAAAGTGAATTGTATGCAATTCTTAGAACCTGTAGTTAAGTTTTCAATTAAGATAATCCATTAAGACTTAGATTTCAAGTTTGATAAACTTGATCATTTACTTATCACAAGTACGAAAGAAATGTACCATCTTAATTAGAAATTGTGAATATTCTAATACGTACAAGGTTGTTTTTTTTTAATGAAAACTGAATTTATGACGAATTACTGTACATTAAGTTGTAACACAAAACTAAGAATGACTGGGTTAACCTGTCACGATATCAAACTATTATTTTCATATCTAAACTAAAACTTTAGAACAAGTGATTATTATCACAAGTCACGTGAAATTCACCACCCTTATTATATTAACAGGTGATCTTTAGAAAACTCAGATACATTTCAACTTATTGTTTCGTTACTTTAAATACGTGCTGTTCTTTCGATGGTAACAAAAGTAGTATCAGTTTCGTTTGATAGTCCCTAAAATACAGCGTCAACTTCAATTCATCTGTTTATTTAACGAGATGAAGTCTAATGAATCCTCTTCTAACATGAAGATGTAATAACTAAGAATTCAGTCAGATATAAAGAACGTCTTTTCACGTGGAATTGTAATCAAACATTTCAGTTCAGTTAAAACAATTTTTGTTGCAGTGGAAATTGACAAACATCAGATAGTTTAGAATCCGGTACAATATTCGAAAAGTTAACTTTTCTATTGGTGAGCAGCGGCCAAAATACGGCATCTACTATATACTGAGAGCACTATATTATAATGTATATTTCACGTATAGATACCCATAACAACACCCCCTCCAAAAAAAAACAACTTTTATTAATAATCAACACCTTCTACAGAGTTTTTTTTCTTTTCCAGCGTAAGTATATCTGGTAGTCTCATTAAGATAGTTATACACCTGGAGGGAAATTTCAGATTAACCAAATTAACTCCCGAAAGAAAAAAGTTTCGTCTCGGCGAGTTATCTTTGTTGGTTGTAACGTTTCTCTTCGAGCGTACGATACACCACGATAACGTACAGTATTTAGCTTACCATGACGTCACATCCGTTAAGCAGGTGATGAACTTAACTTATTTTTATTTTTTATTTTTCTGAATTGAAAGTTAAAGAACAAATAAGACGAGCTTTCTATGTGGGGAACGGTGAGTTTTACGAAGTGAAACAAAGACTAAGGCCCAACTTTTCCAGCTAGAAGTGGAGTCACAAAAGCGAGTTTTAAATATCATCCATAAAAACAGCTGCTAATGGTTTTCACACTCTTAGTATTAGTTAACGTAGCTGGCTGACTCACTTATCAGTTGTTTAAAACTCTCTGCAAAATTACAGTTAAAATACAGTGTTGTTGTTAGCACATTGATCCTTAGAAAGAAGTGACTGCACCCAGCTTATGTTCTCTGTTACCCAAAGGTGTTTTTGACATGGCAAGTATTATTACGGTATAATAGGACAGGGGGTTCGTATATGAATTATTCCTCCGTCAGCCACACGTTCTGTAAGCCTAACGATACATTTATATAAGACAAATTGACTATAATTAAGTAGCTTTTACAGATGTAATTGCAGTAATGTTTTATAACATTTACATCTGAAATATACGATTATTTTTAGCCCTTTTTCAGGTGCATATAAATTTTGAATTTTGTCTATTCCTTTTATTCACCATTCGAAAACTGAATCTACCTTATGTGTATTTGCAATGTTTTTATTTCAGTTTTCTCCGACAACGTGCTAATTTGTCACAAGTTCATCAGACGTCCACGTGCTAGTGCTTCAGTTATGATAGAAGAACAGTGAAATGGTAACACAATACGGATCAACTTTTCCGAATAACGGTCAGAAACTGGTAAGGGTTAACCTCATGCGATTATTCTAGCTACTGAACTTGACAAAACGTGTTTCCAGTACAAAAAGTATAGTGCTTATAAAGTTGTAAATGAATTAATTTAACAACTTTTGTGGTTTAAAACAAAATTTACCAAGTTATTACTTACCAGATATTCGTCCATTGTCCGTTCTGTACAAGGGCTACGATATTTTTGTTGAAGTTTGGTAGCCTTAATCCCGTGGGCAATATGGAGAGCGCTAGCGTCAAACTTTCCAGCTAGACTTTCCCGATTTCTGCTATCAGTTTCGGATACTCGTGGAGATGAGAGAGCTGTCTTAATACCCATAGCGTCTACATCGAGCGTTCCCTTTCCAGATCCACGAATTTGGTCATTTACAAGGTGGTTTGTACGGGGTGCGGCGAGTGCCAATTTTATCCCCACGGACATTCCATCCAAGGTACCAGGGCCCGTTTTCGGAACGTGATTCTGACAGTACACCTCCTTATCATCCTGATTTTGTTGGTTGTTGTAGTATGTTCTGAGTGTCAGCTTGGAGCCACAGACCAAACACTTGAAACAGCCTTGGTGGTAAAAAGAGAAATCTTTCAAAGGCCCAACTTTGTCCACCTGATAAACAGTTTGCTCGCACCGAAGACACGTGTGTTCATATGGGCTCGAATACTTTTGTGACATTTTGAAGACCTTATATTTAACTGAAATAAAGAGGAGGAAATTCCATCAGCGAAACAGCCATATACTTATTCAGGAAGATAAAGGAAAACCAAGCGTTTTTCCTATCCGCACACACACAGAAGAATAGTAACTGTGTGTCATAAAATCATAGTATTACGCCTCTTAACTAACCAGGGGGCTGACTGTCTATCATGTGTAATTACTATTACACGCGAAGCGTCACACAACGTCATCAAGCGGATAGTTGGTTAGTTCCACTATCAAGCCAGGTAGGTACGTGTTTTATATCCAGTTTTTGATTTTATATTTTGACAGAAAGTTTCCTTTGTAACTTTTTAAATTGGCACACGCTGTTCTTTGTTTTATTGTTTTCGGTCAACTTTTTAAGCTTGTACAGATATTATGATTCCAACTATAGTAACAAGTCAGCCCGCAGGCGTCATATCCCAGTAAAACAGTTTAAACAACTACCAACAGCGTGATGGCTGTTCCATATCAACTTCGAGCTTGTTTAGTTGTGTACTTAACTTGTTTTTCAATATCATATTTGTTCTATAAATTTATAGTAATGAATAAAAACATTCTCTTTGTGAACTGCATTGGGTATACAGGTAAACCGTACTATTTACCCAAGTATATATATATATATTGTTGAAAAATGGGTCATTTTTTTAAAGCACCTGCCTTTTATATTGCATATTCTACGTTCGTTGAGACGTTAATAACTTCCGGTTAGGAAAACTTTCAGGAACTGGGAGTATTGACATTTGACCCATTCGTGATAAGGTAAGAGAGGGTTAGAAATATTTATATAAACCTTGATGTCAAAAGAAAAAAGTTTCTAAGTTCGTTAAAATTCCCAAGATTGTGTTTCAGATATTTACTAGAATTGTTACACAATAAGTTGTGTAATTATTTTGCTTTTGCTTTATTTTCTCACCTGAAACATTGTCCTCTTCGTGTTTTCGGTTCCTTTGCAAATCTACAACTCTTGTTCATATTCGCACGCAAAATATTTTCATTTTGTGAACAATTTTTTCGAATACTTTCCAATAGTTTTTACTTTTTGGTGCAGTTTACGTTTCTACTTTTTTTTTAGGGGGGATGTTTGTTTGTTTGTTTTTTTTTAATTTCGCACAAAGCTACACGAGGGCTATCCGCATTAACTGTCCCTAATTTAGCATTATAAAACTAGAAGGAAGACAGCAAGTCATCATCACCACTGCCAATTTTTGGACTACTCTTTTACCAACGAACAGAGGGATTGACCGTAAATTATAACGCCCCCAAGACTAAAAGGACGAGCATTTTTGGTGCAGGGGGGGAATGTTTGGGCTCGATTTAATGTTGAAATTCTTTGAACAGCCGTATTCCCATTTCTGAATGTTTTCATTCCCAGTTGTATCAAAATGCGATAATTTTCTTTGAATGAAATTACTAAAAACACTGTTCTGAGTAAATATAATGCAGCTGAACTTCATTTTCATCACAAAAGAAAATATTTATTTCGTCAACGTTTAATTTTGACTTACGGTTTCAGTCTTTGGATTTTATTGCAATTCAATTAATCGAAACAAGGGTGTTAATGATTTAAATCAGATGTGAAAAAATAAATGTATCATTGTGAAAATGCGTACCAATTAATGATTAGTTTTGTATAATTATGATACTCATGAAAGCGAATGAGTTTTTCATGGAAGTACAAAACAAAATATTAAAACAACAGAACGAATAACAACAATGTTGCATTATCAGATTTTCCTTTTTCTGTGGGTTTTTATATAGTATATATAGGGAAAATGGTCATATTTTTATTTATATTTTGGGCTACATGTTACAATCAGTACTATGTGTATTCGTGTGTATATATTTTCCACAGAACTCTGGCAACAGAAAATTACTTTTGTATATATGAAAAACCTAGCGAAATTAAACACACGAAATCCCACAGGGTCTCTTGAAACAGAGTTTTGTTTGTTTATTAGCAGTTAAGCACAAAGCTACGCATTGGACTATCTGTCTGTCCTCTGTCAACCACTCGTATGGAAACAAGGTTTCTAGCGTTGTAAACCTACATACATACCACTGGGCTACTAGGGAGGGAGATACCAACATCATCTAAATGTTCGTTTTACTGAGAAGTTTTTGTTTTTAAAAGCTGTCCGAGCTAAAAACAAGGTTTTGAATATGGCAAGTCGTATTACATAAAGGCCAGGCTTGGCCAGGTGGTTAAGGCACTCGACTCTTAGTTACGGGTTCGAATCCCCGTTACACCAAACGTGCTCGTCCTTTCAGCTGTGAGACTATTATAATGTAACGGTCAATTCCACTCATCATTCGTTGATGAAATAGTAGGTTAAGAGTTGGTGGTGGGTGGTGATGACTCGCTGCCTTCCCTCTAGTCTTACACTGTTAAACTAGGAAGGGTCAGCGCAGATAGCTCTTGAGTAGCTTTGCGCGAAATTCAAACGAAACCGTATTACATAAATATATTTGAATAATAGTATTCTAGGTTGTTTTCCTTTTACATTTATCTCAGAATTTGAAAAATATAAAAAAGTTCGAATTATTTCACTTGAAACGTTTATACCCCCCGCTAATACAGCAGTACGTTTACGGATTTACAACGCTAAAATCAGGGGTTCAAATTCCCTCGGTGGGCTCAGCAGATGGCCCGATGTCGCTTTGCTATAAGAAAACAGATACATACAAACACATAAAACGTTTATAGAAGTCTTCCGATGGGACAGCGTTAAGTCTTGGGGTTCAGGGTTTCGATTCCCTCCGGTGGACACAGCAGATAGCCCAATGTGATTTTGCTATGAGAAAAAAACAACACACATATTGGAAAATAATTATAGAGAATTAAAAACTTTTTTTCAATATATTCGTACCCTGCTAGTAAAGCGGTATGTCTACGGATTTACAACTGTACAATCGGGGTTCGATTCTCCTCGGTGGGCTCAGCAGATAGTTGAATGCGATTTTGCTATAAGAAAAACAAATACATACAGTATACTCTAGAAAGCTGTCAGTACAATTAAATTTGAATAGAGTTCCACATTTTTTTATGTTGAAGAAACAGTGATTTGACGAAATAGAAATTAGTTGGTAAAGCATGGTAATTGACATAAAAACACAAATCAGAAACTGTCGACACTTGGAAGTTTTTTAATTCCCACTAGTTTATATATATACATAATAACATGATTTAGACTTATAAATTTCACAATTTTACAGGTAGTTTATAGACGTAATCTTAGCTCATAATTATATCCCCTAACACAAAAGAAGTGAAACAAAACATTGAATAATATTACACCTTAAATTAGATTTTGGTTCTTCTCATTTGAAATCTAAACACTGAGTCTTAAAAGGGAAATAAATCATTGTGATTCTAATTTTTATTTTTATTGGTCTGCCTTTCAGTCCATTGTGATTCTAATTTTTATTTTTATTGGTCTGCCTTTCAGTCCATTGTGATTCTAATTTTAATTTTTCTTTGTCTGCCTTTCAGTCTATTCTACAGTAGAAACTCCGGTTAAATTCCAATTGATTTTTTACAACTACTGTATTTGAATTATTTGAAGCTGTTTTATGCTTTACTGAGCGCGGCTGAATTATTATAATGATTATTTTTTTACGTATTTAAAGAAGGCTCTTAAAGATCCCAAATGGCGTAGTTTTAAAAAAATATTAGTTGAAAGTTACTTGTAAGAACACCCAGTCTGCGAGTCAATAGGACTACATTCAAAGGACTGCAGATGGTTTGTCACGCTTTTTCGGTTTTCAAGTTCAAGACAGAAAGATACAATTTCCGATAAAGTGTTCTGTCTATTAACATAAAAAAACAGCACCTTTGTTCCCCCAGATCTCAACTCTCAATACTGTTCTGTGACAAAGATGCGGAATTTAAGGTTAGTGTGATTGTGCACATTTTGCACAAAATAGTAGAAATGTTCATCTTTAGGAAGGTACCACATTAGTCACTTTACAGCTGTAAGTAAACACCCTTGAGACCTTCTTCTGTCATCTCTATCAACGGAACTCACGAAAACCGCGAAGATAACTTTATACAGCTGAGGAACCAAAACTTGTATTGTGCAACATGTGTGACTGTTACCTTGTTTTATGAGGAATATTTTGATTCCGGTGCCGATTTTGCTCTCTCATAGTCTATAAACTAGTGCAATTGCATTGGTGAACTGTTGAGTTTCAAAATATCGTAAGGAATTCATATTTCTTTTTATAATTTTTAAAAAGGAATCAACAAACTAAATATGGCATTAACACACTGGGTGCAAATATATATTTAAAAATAAACTGTTTCACTTCAACTTAAGTATTTTTGTGGAGGAAATTCAAAAGTATTAATGTTTCGTTTTGTGACCTTGTAATGTCACATTTGTAAAATAGACACATTTCAATGACCTAGTGTAAAAGCAAAAGCAAAATTAATATATGGCATTTAAAGATAACACAACATGTCATTATTCATTTATTAAACAAAAAGGAATCCTCAATAGCTGCGTCTATTAAAATACTTGGAGGCAAAATTAGAGTACATTAATCAATAAGTCATCCCCTTTTATTTATTAGCTGTTTATTATGTGTGCAGCCAATACCAAGCATGAGGCGCCAAATTCCCTGCTTAAAATTTATTATTCGTCAAAATCTCTACCAGTTTATCCTCAAATCGAAATTATTTTAGACAGGATTAGAATAAATTAGCCTATTAGTTGACCCTCTGGATGACCCCTTGGTTCAAAATTGTAATTAGATCTCAACAGGGGCGTAGATTTTTTTACCCCCAATGGAGGGGATGATTTTTGTAACCACTTATGTGAACTGTTCAAATTGCAAATTGGTAATCTCTGAGAACTGTAAACATGCAGTCGCAGAGTAATCTTGTTGCCGCGATACTTCAAAGTTTCCATGTAGGTTTGTATAAGTGAGGTGTTGTAAACAGTTTTCAAAATGTTAATAGAATAAAGACAAATGTGTCACAAATTAACTGATAGATGAATTTATCACTGCGCACTGCACAGTATAAAATATGGCCATTTTTCTTGACAAGAATACTGATAACTTTCATTGCATGAATTACGTTTTCAAATATTAATAAAATTAGTAATTACCCTTGATAAGTTTATATCTACTGAAAAACTGTTCATGTTGTTTGATAAAAATAATTAAAATGTCTTAACGAACTCTTAAAAATTACACATCAATACGGTGTAAAGCATAATTATTTATACTTTTCATTGAAGAATCTTAAGACGTGCAACTCGTAATTTGAGGGTCGCAGGTTTGCATACAGAATGGAAGTAGAAATGAACTGCACAATGTATTTAACTCGAACGCGCGAACCTCATTGTGACTACCGAGCCGACTGACTACCTGAGCATCATTGAGACAATAATGTGTGGTTGTTACAACACAAGTTATTGCAAGTTTCTCGAAAAATACTTAAACAATCACAAATATGTTCCTCTTAAAGCTCATCAAATGGCAAACACGTTGTGATATAACGTCTTTTAGCACGTCTATTAAATAAAAACACCTAAAAAAACTAACAATACAATTCGAGTATAAGGTTCAGGCCCTTGAAATCGCTCCTTTTCTGTTCTAATTATACAAGAAAATACAATATTTTTACTATCTGTGATAAGATAATATATCGTTCTTTCACTATAGAGCACCAGCACTTTATTAGAGGGCGATGGTAAACTAAAATTTCATAGATTAATGAGAGCCACAAACACAGATGTTATGAGCCCTGTTGTAAAATCGAGGCTCAGACTAAAGGGAGCGGAGGGGGGTGATGTTGGGCGCGTCTGGATCCGAGCGGCCCGAACCTGTTGTTAACTGTACACTAAACGTGCACTATGGTCAGCAGCTTCGGCAGCTAAGAAGAGTAAATCGTTCGACAACAAAACCGACTAGACATGCATAAGAACAAATGGCGTAGGAAAACCGCATAATATACACATTGATGCAGATACAAGCTACAAATGGCCTGCCTGATCTAGATCACAGTTTACGCTTGGGAGTAATGTTTTTCGAATTTCATGCTCTGTTCAATCCGTTGTGATGAAAATGTATACTTGCATGTATATTTAAGCCTACTGACTGATACTTACGAACTATTGCTTCGATCGAAAAACTTAGAAGCACGCCTATATTAAAGATGTACATTTCGGCTTCTGAAAAAGCCTACATCTAGGCCTAATTATGTGAATCGATAGGTAAGAGCGCGAGAATCACAAGAACAAACACACAATTTGCATGCCTGTGATGCAATAAAACAATTCAACAGACCAAACTGTAGGGGGGATGATTGTACGCACCATACCCCCACCTAAAATGAAAGGGGGATGTATCCCCCATCGATCTACACCCCTGGATCTCAAATCGATCGAGATATGACGGAGCTATGAGTTTGCACATGTAAACCTCATAACCGTTTTATGAGTTGCTATGCCCCCGCTGAAATTTGATACGTCACTCTATTACTACAATTGTTATGTATAAAGCGCTTGAAATGCCATGTCGTGTTGTGTTTGGATTTCCATATCTATCGGTCGAAAAAATTTTTTTGTAGTTGTTGTTGTTTATATTATTGTTTCGAAGTTCAAATCAATAAAATATGTTGTTATTCATGTAGAAATTTCTAGAATTAGGTAGATCGATCATTTGTATATAAATAGAATGTATTTTGGCCTTGTGTCTGTACGAGACGAATCCAGATTACTCTGGAATTCTGTGGAAGTTACGCGATTGTTCGAGAATACAGTAGGCCTACTGGTATATAAATAGACGGCGATGCGAGGAGAGTCAGTCAGTCATTCGTTTTCATTCGATTCAAGAGATGTTGTCGTCGTTTGAGAATTTTTCAACGTTTGCTGTGTGTTCATTCAACTTGGATTTGTGACTAGAGCTAGATCTACAAAAGCTGTGACTTTATTTCGTCAATCTTTACGATTCATTCGAATTACTAGTTATACTTAAGGTCAACACGTATAGGACTGTTTAGGGGAGACCAAGGGAAGTTGGAAAACGACAAATTTGAGACATTCATCAAAAACATCGTAAAAAAGAACTTCGTCAAATTCATTGGACTGTGAATTGTTTCTGGACTTCTCCATTCAAACTTCGGAATTTCTTCGTGGGACCAAATTCATACCCTAGACTGGAATTTTGGATTTCTGATCTGGACTTTTGGACTTTCATTCTAGATCATTATATTGGACACAGGCCAGTACCATTTTGTATTGTAATTAATTTTGAAGGTTGAAACTGAACATCTGTTATTGTTATTGCCTCCCAGTGGCTCAGCGGTATGTCTGCGGACTTGCACGCTAAAATCCGGGTTTGGATACCCGTGGTGGACAGAGCACAGATAGCCCATTGTGTAGCTTTGTACTTAATACAAAACAAAACAGTCATTGTTATTAAATAATTTATTTTATATCTGTCACATATATAATAATTTATTGTAATAATTTATATAAGCTGTTATCTGTGTCTTTCTGTTGCGTTTAGTTTACGAAAAACATAAAAAAACAAAACGTAACAGAAAATTGGGGGCTCGTCCGGGATAGATCAAACAATTTAATTCTATTCTAAAATTAGATTTATATTCTATACAGATTGACAGTTTGTATATTCAAAATGGCATTCCAACTCGAAGATTTTATAAAGGAATTTAATCAGAATCCCTCTTTCGAATTGATCAATGAATTGAAAAAATCTGAATTGCTTGATGTTGGAAAACATTTCAATTTGGAAGTGAAGCAAGCAATGAAGAAAGCAGACATCAAACGAATTGTTGTTGAATATTTGGTCAACCAAAAAGTTTTGCCTCAAAAAGTTGTACAACAATTGCCTGACGCTCATTTTGACCCAGATTTTGAATTAAAAAGAATGGAAATGGAAATAAAATTTCGTTTAGAAATTGAAAGCTCATGTATTGAGGCAGAACAGGAAAACAAACGCCTTGATGCCGAAATACAAAAAGAACGCATAAAAGCTGATAAGGAAATCAGTATGAGATAGGCACAGACAGAAGAAAAGGTTGTCCAAATGCGGTTGGATAATTTTAATGCTTCCAAACAAATTCGTTTAGTGCCTCCATTCAATGAAAAGGCTGTAGATAAATATTTTCAGCAATTTGAAAAATTGGCCCTTATGCTAAAATGGCCTACCGAATATTGGACAATATTACTTCAGAGTGTTCTCAAAGATAAAGCTCAGGAAGTATTTTCCAAACTCACGGCCGAGCAGAGTTATGATTACGAGCACGTCAAAAAATGCATTTTGAATGCTTATGAATTGGTACCAGAGGCATACAGACAAAAATTTCGTGGTTACAAAAGGTTTGACAGCCAAACCTATGTCGAATTTACTCGTGAAAAAGAAACTCTGTTCGACAGGTGGTGTGATTCCAAAGAAATCAAAGATGATTACACAAAACTCAGAGAACTCATTTTAGTTGAAGAGTTTAAAAGATGTATTCCCGTAGAGCTCAAAACTTAAAATGATGAACAAAAAGCTTCCAAAATTCATGATGCTGCTGTATTGGCAGACGAGTATGCTTTGACTCACAAAGATTTGTCATACAAAAGCAAAACAAATCACACAGCAAAGGAACCCAATGACTCATTTAAACATTATGCAAATGGCGACAAAGACAAAAAGAACAAACTTCTTATTCTCAAACAAATACTTCATCTTATTCTCAAAGCTCATCATCTACCAAAAACGTGTCATTCTCATCCAAAACATGTGCTTATTGTAAGAAACCTGGCCATCTGATTTCTGAGTGCTATAAGCTCAAAAACAAGCCATCACCCCATAGTTTCATTTCACCCTCGTTGGATACATCATTGATTCCCAATGATTTTGACCCTGTCCAGTCCACTGTGGATTCCAAGTCCAATATTCTTGATGTACCTGAAGATCTTGTTGAGGACAAACTTAAGCCTTTCATCACTGATGGTTTTGTTTCTTTTGTTGGCGATTCACATCTACAACCAATTAAGATCCTTACGAAATACTGGAGCTTTTCAGAGTTTGATTTTAGAACGTGTACTTCCGTTTTCTGAAAAGTCATCCGTTGGGGTCAATGTGCTCATTTCTGGAGTAGAAGGTGGCGTCGTTTCTGTCCCTCTTCATAGATTGGATTTGCATTCGGACTTAGTTTCGGGCCCAGTGACTGTGGGTATTAAATCTTCATTGTGTGTGAAGGGTGTGTCTATGCTTTTGGGAAATGATTTGGCTGGTAGTAAGGTGGTACCAGAGGTTCGTGTTGTTGAAGCACCTGTTGTTAGTCTCAGTGCAGAGCAACTCGTTGAAGAGTTTCCTGATGTTTTCCCCGCCTGTGCTGTTACTTGTTCTCAAACACGTCTCAGGAGTCTAAAGAGGATTTCCCTTTAACTGATACGTTCATATCTCACATCGATGAGATTTCTGACTCAACATTGAGTTCTATTGAGGACTCCAAGTCATTTTTCAACTCTCTTCATCGAAACAAACTTGTTGAGGAACAGGACAATGATCCTGAAACTCGTTCTCTTCTACAATTGGCCATTGATGAAAATGAAATAGTAACTGTCCCTATTTGTTACTACCAAAAGTCAGGTGTGTTAATGAGAAAATACAGACCTCCTGACGTTGCTGCTGATGAAGAGTGGAATGTTATTCATCAAATCATCATTCCAAATTGCTATCGGAATGATATTCTTAGTCTTGCTCATGATCATGTGTTGTCGGGACACTTAGGTGTAAGAAAGACCCTAGATCGTATCCGACGATATTTCTATTGGTCAAAGATGCGCCAAGATGTTGTTGACTATTGTTAGTTATGCCATTCTTGCCAAATGACTGGAAAACCAAATCAGAGGATTCCGAAGGCATCACTGCAGCCTATTACTGTCTTTGAAGAACCGTTCTCCAGGGCCATTATCGACTGTGTTGGCCCAATGCCAAAAAGCAAAGCAGGAAATGAATACCTCTTGACAATCATGTGTGCTTCTACACGTTTCCCTGAGGCTATCCCTTTGAGAAAAATCACTGCTCCCAACATTGTTAAGGCTCTTGTCAAATTCTTTACCATGTTCGGGATTCCAAAAGTTGTGCAATCAGATCAAGGCTCAAATTTTATGTCCAAGCTATTTCAACAAGCCATGCATGAATTAAACATCCATAAAGTTTCATCCAGTGCATACTATCCTGAGTCACAAGGTGTCCTTGAACGTTTCCACCAAACTCTGAAAGCCATGCTTAGAAATTACTGCCACGAGCACTCAAAGCACTTGAATGAGGGTGTTCCCTTGTTGTTGTTTGCAGTTCGTGAGGTTGTTCAAGAATCTACTGGATTTAGCCCTTTTGAGTTGGTTTATGGTCACTCGGTTCGTGGTTCATTGAAGTTGGTTAAGGAGAAATGGTTGGAGGACAATAACTCACAAATTAGCTTGTTGAACTATGTCTCTGATTTCAAAACCAGATTGCACAGTGCTTTTAATGTTGCCAGGGAAAACCTGAAGTCTTCTCAGGAAGAGATGAAAACCTGGTATGACAAAAGAGCCAGGAAGCAATCTTTTAATGTTGGTGACCAAGTACTAGTCTTGTTGCCCACATCAGGCTCTTCACTTCAAGCTAAATATTTTGGACCTTATTCAGTTGAAAAGAAAATCAATGATCTGAACTATGTAATCACTACCCATGATCGGAGAGAAAGCAAACAGCTTTATCATATAAATATGTTGAAACCCTATCATGTGCGAAAGAAAATGAATGTGTCGAATGCTGTTCCTGTGAATGTGACAAGTTGTATGAATGAAGATCATGATCCTCCTCCTTCTCCTCCTGAAATTAAAGAAAATAGCATTCCAGACACTCACGTTAAACTAAAAAACTCACAATTCTTAGCAAACTTAGATGAGAAACTCAACCATTTAACCCAACAACAAAGTCAAGAGTTGAAAGGTTTGATTTTAGAGTTTGCTCATTTGTTCCCTGATGTGCTTGGTAGAACCAATGTCATAGAACAAGATGTCATTACTGAGAACACTCGACCAATAAAACAACATCCATATCGGGCCAATCCTGTGAAATTGCCACAAATCGGGTCAGAGGTACAATACATGCTTGAAAATGATTTCATTGAGTTGTCAAACAGTAATTGGAGTTCACCTTGTATCTTGGTACCAAAGCCTGATGGTTCAGCTAGGTTCTGTACAGATTTCAGAAAAGTTAATGATGTGACCAAGACTGATTCATATCCTATTCCTAAGATGGATGATTGTATTGACCGTGTAGGTAACTCAAAGTACCTTACCAAATTTGACCTACTCAAAGGTTATTGGCAAGTACCTTTAACTTCTCAAGCGAGAGAAATTTCGGCTTTTATAACACCCGATGGTTTGTACCAATACAAAGTTATGCCATTTGGCATGAAAAACTCTGGTGCAACATTTCAAAGGTTGATGAATCACGTCATTGCAGGGTTAGAAAATGTGTATGCTTACATTGATGATGTACTTGTAGTAAGCAGTGA
The DNA here is from genome assembly GCA_011833715.1 of Carcinoscorpius rotundicauda. NCBI lineage: Eukaryota > Metazoa > Arthropoda > Merostomata > Xiphosura > Limulidae > Carcinoscorpius > Carcinoscorpius rotundicauda. The sequence continues at coordinate 29,367,293 of CM022399.1, read as the reverse complement.
CTGGTCTGAGCATTTAAGTCACTTTCGTGCATTCTTTGAGAGGTGTTCCGAGGCTCAGTTGACTATCAACTTGTTAAAAGTGACTTCTGTAAAGCAACAATTGTGTACTTAGGCCATGAAATTGGTCAGGGTAAAGTGAAGCCTATACAAGCTAAGGTAAGGCAATAGCGGAGTATCCAGAGCCGACGAACAAAAGAGGCGTTTTGAGATTCTTGGGCATGGCAGGATATTATAGGAAATTTTGTCCAAATTTTTCTGATGTGGCTGCACCTTTAACAGCCTTACTAAAAAAGGATGTAAAATTTTCCTGGAATCAGAATTGCCAGACTGCCTTTGAAAGGATCAAGGTCATGCTCATGAGTGTTCCAATCCTCAAAGCTCCCGATTTTGACAAACCATTTAAGCTTGCTGTAGATGCGAGTGACATTGGTGTTGGTGCTGTGTTATTACAAGAGCAAAATGGTGTTGACCACCCTGTGTGTTACTTTTCAAGAAAACTTGATAAGCACCAAAGAAACTATTCAACAATTGAGAAAGAAGCACTTGCATTGTTGTTAGCTTTACAACATTTTGGTGTTTACTTGAGTTCTTCATTATTGATTGTTAATGTTTACACCGACCACAATCCACTCGTGTTCGTGAACAAAATGAAAAACAAAAATCAAAGGTTACTCAGGTGGAGTATTATTCTGCAGCAATACAATGTGTCCATTAATTATATCCGTGGTTCGGACAATGTCATTGTGGATGCATTGTCACGGTAATTAAGTTGTTTAGTGTTTTGTAAAAATTATCGGTTGACTAAGATTTGTTTCTTCGTTTAATGTTATGTATAATAAGTTAAAAAAAATGTTTTCACAAGTTCAAACTTTTTTTTCTCCTTTTAAGAGGGAAGAGTGTTATGTATAAAGCGCTTGAAATGCCATGTCGTGTTGTGTTTGGATTTCCATATCTATTGGTCGAAACAAAATTTTTTGTTGTTGCTATTTATATTATTGTTTCGAAGTTCAAATCAATAAAATATGTTGTTATTTATGTAGAAATTTCTAGAATTAGATAGATCGACATTTGTCTATAAATTGAATGTATTTTGGCCTTGTGTCTGTACGAGACGAATCCAGATTACTCTGAAATTCTGTGGAAGTTACGCGATTGTTCGAGAATACAGTAGGCCTACTAGTATATAAATAGACGGCGATGCGAGGAGAGTCAGTCAGTCATTCGTTTTCATTCGATTCAAGAGATGTTGTCGTCGTTTGAGAAATTTTCAACGTTTGCTGTGTGTTTATTCAACTTGGATTTGTGACTGGAGCTAGATCTACAAAAGCTGTGATTTTATTTCGTCAATCTTTACAATTTATTCGAATTACTAGTTATACTGAAGGTCAACACGTATAGGACTGTTTAGGGGAGACCGGGGTGTTATGTAAATGTTGTGTAAATGTTTTGTAAACGACAACATGTCGTGTTGTATTTAAATTTTCATTTCTATTATTTATATTTCCATATTCATATTATTGTTTCAAAGTTTAAACCAATTAAAAAATATGTTGTTATTCATTTAAAATAACATTTAGAAATTTCTAGAATTAGGTAGATCAATCAATTTACCATAAATGGAATGTGGCGGCCTAGCGTCTAGACGACAAGTCTCGTGCAAGAACGGACATGCGCGGATTTCTCTGGAATGTTGGGAAGTTACACAATGGTTCGAGAAGTCTAGGCCTACAATATATAAACAGACGAAGATGCGAGAAAGAAAAGAGTCATTAGTTTTTATTCGAAGAAGAGAAGAGTTAGTCATCAGTTTATATTCAATTCAAAAAATAGTGTCTTTGTTCGAGAAGTTTTCAACGTTTGATGTGTGTTTATTCAACTTGGATTTGTGATTAAAGCTAGATCTACAGAAGCTGTGATTTTACTTCATCAGTATTTACGATTTATTCAAATTAGTAGTTGTACTGAAGGCCAACACGTGTAGGACTGTCTTAGGGAGAACGGGAAAATTTGGAAAACAACAAGTTGAGACATTTGTCGAAAACATCGTGAAAAGAACTTCGTTGAATTTATTGAACTGTGGATTGTTCCTGAACTTCTCCATTCAAACTTCGGTAATTCTTCGTGGGACCAAATAATCACCCTAGACTAGAATTGTGGATTTCTGATCTGGACTTTTGGACTTTCATTCTAGATCATTATATTAGATACAGGCCAGTACCATTTTGTGTTGTAATTAATTTTGAAGGTTTAAACTTAATATCTGTCATTGTTGTTATATAATTTATGTTATATCTGTCATATATATAATAGCTATTGTAATAAATTATACAAGCTGTTATCTGTGTCTTTCTGTTGCGTTTAGTCAACGAAAAACATAAAAAAACGTAACACGAGGCAAGTTGGAAAACGACAAATTTGAGACATTCATCAAAAACATCGTAAAAAAGAACTTCGTCAAATTCATTGGACTGTGAATTGTTTCTGGACTTTTCCATTCAAACTTCGGAATTTCTTCATGGGACCAAATTCATACCCTAGACTGGAATTTTGGATTTCTGATCTAGACTTTTGGACTTTCATTCTGGATCATTATATTGGACACAGGCCAGTACCATTTTGTGTTGTAATTAATTTTGAAGGTTTAAACTTAATATCTGTCATTGTTATTATATAATTTATGTTATATCTGTCACATATATAATAATTTATTGTAATAAATTATATAAGCTGTTATCTGTGTCTTTCTGTTGCGTTCAATCCACGTAGAAAACGTAACAACAATAAGCATATTTGTCTGTAAACGCAAATGTTTACAGAATATATTGGTGATCGGCAAGAGAGAGTAGAACTTCATAATTAAGTTTTGTTGGTTTTTTTTACTTCAGGGAAACTTAATGACAAAATGGCGACTTTGAGTGATACGTGTATTTGAAAGCGTTAATTTGAGCACGTTATTACATCCAAGTAAGAACACAGAATAAAATAAAGTGTAGAACGTAATTATTTCAGAAATTACGTCACAAACCGTGATTATTCTGAAACAAGGAAGATTCGAACAAAATTAAAATATATGAACCTCAGAAATTTCGACAAAACATTTAGTTTATCGTAAGAAAATATTTATAGGCATTTACTTTCGTTTATGGTGGTTGAATATTTAGTGCAATATGAATTCCTAAAGTGAACAAAATTATGCTAATTTATGAAAATCGCCTTGTCTTACGATACATTTAGTTTAGCCTGGGTTTACAAAGGCGTAACCCTTGTGTTTAGTTTTCGTAATATTTCGACTGTGTTTGCTCAGTTTATTTGCTGTTGTTATTATGCATTAGACAGCAAAGATATGAATGCTAAAACATTAATATACCTTACACGAAGACCTTCGTACGTTCTACTTGAGAGACGTCAGAGCATAGGTTCCCAGCTGGCGGCCCACGAGCCACATCATGCCATCAGAAGTAATTCGTGGCATCCATATAATCAGATACAACAAAAAGAAAACTATATTTGGAGAATAATTTATTCCTCAAGAAGCTTAGGTTTATGGCCTTCATTTGAAATGGCCCAGCCTGGAAGATAATAAAGTAATGCGGGTGTAGATTAGTGAATATTAAAGATACATACTGTAAAATGTGGAAATATGTGAACTTAAATTCTAACGTGTGAATTTTCAATGCTGTGAACTCACCTCTCGCCTGACTCATACTTCGCTCTTGCGTGAGTTGTCAAGGCCTTGTGATGGTGCGAGATTTCAAGAGCTTGCGTATCTCCTTGTCTCGTATGTGGTTCAGCTTAAACTTAATAAATCGGTTTGAAAAATAACAGAGATAAATACATGTTCATTATGGCATATTACCTTGGAGTAGAAAGTCCAGTATTCTTTGAAAACAACAACAGTCTAAATTCAAACAAAACACGTTCACTGGCAAATACACGTACTGTCAAACTTTTAACTGTACAGAGGTACTTTATCTTACCCAAATCAGGTGGTTAGGACGCTTGACTCGTAATTTGAGAGTCGCGGGTTCGAATCACCGTCACACGAAATATGCTGGCTCTTTCAAACGTGGGGGCATTATAATGTAACAGTCAATCCCACTATTCGTTGGTAAAAGAATAGCCCAACAGTTGGCGGTGGGTGGTGAGGACTAGCTGCTTTTCTTATAGTCTTACACTGCTAAATTAAGGACCGCTAGGTCAGATAATCCTCGTGTGGCGAAATTTAAAAAAAAGCCAAAACGTTCTCCCCTTCCCTGCTTTGCGGTATCTTTAGCTTAATTGTTGTAGCGCTAGATTTTGAGATTCAATTCCTGCGTCAACCAGGGGGAAGATAGCCTGCTGTGAAGTTTGGCACTCAAATTTACCAAACGTTTTTTTCTGGGGACAGAGGTGTTCTGAAGAAAGTGAAAACTGTGTGAGTTTACGCAGTGTTGAAATTTATCAATAAAAGGAAAAACTGCTTAAGTAATTTGTGTGTATCGTCAATTTATCATAATATGGCTAATATGAATAAATTAAATATCATACAGTTTTATAGGCTGATAAAAATCAACTGTTTGTTTGTTTTTCGCACAAAGATACTCGAGGGCATCTGTGCTAGCCGTCCCTAATTTAGCAGTGTAAGACTAGAGGGAAGGCAGCTAGTCATCACCGCCAGCTCTTGGACTACTCTTTTACCAACGAATAGTGGGATTGACCGAACATTATAACGCCACCACGGTTGAAAGGGCAAGCATGTTTGGCGCGACGGGGATGCGAATTCGCGACCCTCAGCTTATGAGTCGCACGCCTTAATACGCTTGTCCTTGTCGGGCCTAAAACCAGCTGTCATACACTATTTTTAAGTAATTTCGAAAACAGTGTTTTGCAGAGAAACTTGATTCACGTAACTATTGACTGATGACGCAACTTTTCTTGTGAAGAGAAAATGTCACTTTTAAAAGGTTTGGAAGATATATTTTCACGTTATTAAAATGTACTGTGAATCAACATTTGATATACCACGTAGATAGTCAAGTCAGACTGAGGTGAGACAGAAAAACAACTCACGTGTGGGCTGTTTCTGTAGGCATCGGGCAGGTGAGAAAGAACAACTCACGTGTGAGCTGTTTCTGTAGGCATCGAGCGAAGAAAGAAGAAAAATCAACAATGTACACACAACAGAAAAAGGGCTGACAACTTGGTCAACACCATGACGTCACGCGATCGCGCGTTGCTAGAATTTTACGCACGTGTTCAAGAAGAAACAAACAGACGATTTTGTTAATTAATCGTTGCTGGTGTTACTTGCAGATATAAATGTGATATAGATATAGCAGATATAATTGCAGATTCTGTTGTTAATTTATGTTATCTTGGAACAGAAATAAAATCTTTAGTCATTTCCTCTCTCCTCTATGCTATAAAGTTACGTGTATCTCGGTTTTGGTATTTTCCTTTCATATTGACTTTAAGATATTGTTCCAACCAATTTTCTTATATTCATAACATTATTAAACAGGAAACGGTAATACCGTGGCAGAAAAATGAATTATTTATGTGCTGTTCAAACAAAGCTGTGCTGCGGGCTATCTGTGCTGTGCCCACAATGGCCATCGATACCTGGTTTTTAGCGTTATAAGCCCTCCAGAATTGCCGTTGAGCAACTGGAAAGCAAACTAAAAGTATCGATACGGTTAAAGTATCGAACTGGGACACAGTTTTTTCTAACCGATTTCCTTCATGTGATGTTTTCACCTGTACAACATTTAAAATGATGATAATTTAGAATATATAATGATATAAAATGAAGAACTTACATGATTTCTCTTTTCATCTTTATTGTTTTTTTACCTTTCTATTTCCGTACATAGCAAGAGTGATACAGGTTTCTTAATTATGGTACACGCATGACGCTGTTGTGTGCGTTTTTATGTAAAACGAAGCAAGGTTTGTTTGTTTGTTTTTGAATTTCGTACAAAGCTATTCGAGGGCTATCTGTGCTAGACGTCCCTCATTTTGCAGTGTAAGACTAGAGGGAAGGTAGCTAGTCATCATCACCCACCGCCAACTCTTGGGCTACTCTTTTACCAACGAATAGTAGGATTGACTGTAATATTATAACGTCCCAACGGCTGAAAGGGCGAGCATGTTTGGCGCGACGGGGATGCGAATCCACGACCTTCGGATTACGAGTCGCACGCCTTAACGCGCTTGGCCATGCCGGGCCTGACGAAATAAAGAAAAAAACAAAATATTATCAGAGATGGTGTTGATGGCTTATGAGTGGTTATTTGCACTGACCTTTCCTATTGAACTAATGTATGAGAAAAAATAATAATAAAATGAAAAGGCGAGTTTCAAAAAGTCTTTTGAAATTAATTTTGGTATAAATTTGATATAATGCGTCACTTCTGAAAAATCTAATAGCATAAAGAATTCAATGTAAAAATATCAGATATTTTCAGATAGATTTAATTTGTTCTCTACAAGAAATCAATGAAAAGCAGTTATTTCAAAGAAATAGGTTGAACTTCACCATCGTTATCAAAGTGAAACAATAGCTTGGCATGGTTACTGCTCTCTACTCGTAATCTGATGGTTGCGGATTTGAATCCCTAACACACCAAATATGCTGGCCCTTTCACTTGTGTGGGCATTATAATGTTACGGTAAATCCCACTATTCGTTGGTAAAACAGTAGCCCAAGAAGAGTTAGCGGTGGGTGGTGATGACTAGCTACCTTCCCTCTAGTCTTACACTGCTGAAGGAGTGTAGCTTTGCGCGAAATTAAAAAAAAAATAAAAATAAAGTGAAACAATCTTGCTATGACCCTCCTGGGTATTTAACATCACTACCCAAATACCAACACAGAGGAAGTCGAATCTTGCTATAACACATTAGTATTAGTTCTAATCCATGCGTTAACAATACATTTCTTATTTAGTCCCTCAGGATTATCAAAACGTATTGTTGAAATAATAGGCCTAATACTAATTAATGTCTTATGACAAGTATATTTAATTATAATTACGTTTCGCCAGATTAGAAAAGACATTCGCAACATAATAATAGCTTGACTTATTTAAAAACATACTTTTAAATAAGTCAGTGCTGTCTATTATTCTTGTTTCCAAAGTTCATATTTTAACAAATTGCATTAAGATTAAAATGGAGTTTCTGACATTCACGTTTTTGAACGGCCTTCGTAATTAATCCAAAGACTCGTCTAAATTGTATGGTACTGCATGTAAGAAATACCAATGTGAATGTTCAGATTTTTAAAGATAAATAATATTAATTAAATAATATTAAAATAATATTAATTAATAATAGTAATTGTAAATTAAATTTTGTATTTGAAAGTTGATAGTGTTTTGCGAGTTTTTTACAGTTATGACGTTTGTAAGGCTTTGAAAGCCTTTTGGAAAGTCTTTTTTAAAAAACTTCGTCTTTTGTTTTACGTATACAGTAGTCCCCCTCACATACGACACCCCTCTAGAACGACTTCCCCGCACATACGACTTTTTTTCTGTGCACGCACCGACTTGGCATTGAATGTGACCCCTCAACAACGACACCCCGTAGATGCGACTTACGACTGTTATTTAGTAAAAAAAAACCCGGTATCGACCCCTCTATAAAGACTTTTTGCATCAGCAGTCATTATCGATTGCCGAATTGGTGTGACAAAAGAACTAGTTTACTTGCTATAAACAATAAAATACACCAGCAGATTTGTATCTGAATGAAAACTGTAAAAGATTGCGCAATTAATAGTCACGTGATTCATATTAGCCAATCAGATGCATTGGTCCAAGTTTTCTCGAACAACTCCTCAGTGAGACGTCATGGGAGGACTTTGTGAACTGTGACGAAGACATAGTCGCCACAGCAACACCCACAGAAACAACACCCACTACAGACACCAAAGATGACGAGAATGACGAGCCAGAACCAGTCGAAAAACCTATCATTTCGGCAAACACAGCAGCAACGTACTTTGAGGAGATTAGAGACAGGGCCCTTGCAACAAACAACATGGAGCTCTTCAACATTGCAACAGCTGGACTACTGAATATCTCCACACAGATGGCTACTTGCACAAAGCAATCAAAGCTTCAAGATTTTTTTACTACATGTATATAATGTTTTTGTTATTGATATTCATGTATCATGTTTATATTGCTTCCGTTTTTATAGAATAAATCATGAACATTCAATTTTGCGCTTCTTTTATTTCTATGTTCGCAAATTACAAAGAGATCGGAAGTTGGGAAGTTTGAGAAACAGTCGCCGCATTCTTTGTGTGAAAAGCTGGGGAAAATCATGAACACAATTAAAAGTAGTTTTGTTTATTTATTCTATTTCAACATGTATACTAGGAGCATTATGCAATTTATTTTTATGAGAATAATAAAACAACATTCATTTGCTGCTGATATTCAGAATACCAACAATGTCGGTACGACCGTATCGGCGTATGTCAGCAGGTTCATTACGATGGCATTCTTTCAATCTTTGCCTGGGTTGATCACTGTGGATTACCTGTCAGAGCAATTTTTGAAGATTCCCCTCAATAACGACCCCCCGCAGATACGACTTTTTTTCTGTGGCTGATAGGTCGGTCGTATGTGAGGGGGACTACTGTAATAACAAATTATCTTCGCTTTAATTGCCTCTTCTAGGAAAAACATAAATGTTTACTAATTACGTCTGAACGCAGTTGAAGAAGCAATGAAACCACAAAAATATACCTTTTAAAATATTGTTTTAAATGAAACCTTGGTTTCAAGTTAACAAGCGCCAATATTTTTATGTGACGACGAGTATGTTGATTATTCATCTAATAATAAAGAATATATATTGACCTGTTATTTCAATTTTAGATATGACGTTATGTCCAAAATCAATCATTTGTTTTAATTTAATAATAAGGTCATTTCAATATAAATATCTGGCAAATTGTAGTCACCGAAATATTTCTTCTTAAAATGCCCCCTGGTAGCTCGTCCATAAGCTTAAAGACTTTTAACACTAAAGTTTGCGTTTTGATCCCTGCGGTAGACAAAGAACAGATAGCCCATTGTGCAGGTTTGATGCTTAACAGCAAACAGTAGGCCCGGCATGGCCAGGTGAGTTACGGCCTTCGACTCGTAATCCGAGGGTCGCGGGTTCGAATTCCCGTCGCACCAAACATGTTCGCCCTTTCAGCCGTGGGGGCGTTATAAAGTGAAGGGGAATCCTACTATTCGTTGATAAAAGAGTAGCCCAAGAGTTGGCGGTGGGTAGTGATGACTAGCTGCTTTTTCTCTAGTCTTACACTGCTAAATTATGGACGGCTAGCACAGATAGCCCTTATGTAGCTTTGCGCGATATTACAAAATCAAACAAACATTTATACATGTTACACAACAATCAAGTTAAGTGTGAAAAAATCGGTAAACGGACAAATAAATCTTTATGTGGATTACACAACTGAATTAAGTATGAAAAATTAAACACTTCTGGACCTAAAAAGCTATGTGAATCGTTAAGGGTCGAGTGGTCTTAGCTATGTGAAGACTTTCTTTAATGTAGAGGTCAAGGTCCTATGGTGGTAATAGAAAAATTGTTAAATGAAATATTGTGACCTGTGGTTTCAGAATGTTAACTAATTGATGAGTGGCTTGGTTTAAACAGTGGAAGATTGGTTCTGTTAGATACTCCTCATGTTCACAGACTCTAATTTTTAAGTGGCGTTTCGTTTTGCCAATGTACGTAACCTTACAGTGAAACATATATTCATAAACGAACCATGAAGGTCAGATAATTGATCTTTGTACTGAAATAAGTTCTTAATGCGGAAGGTAGGTCTCCGAATTTGAGAGTAGAGGTTTTTTATAAGAGAAGAGAGCTTTCATTTTTGTTTTTTTAAATTGGTGGGGATTGCGAACCCGTAGTAAGAAGGGAGATAATGTGGGATAGGTTTGCACAGTGGCTGATGGTTGAAATTTGTTGTTTACAATTGTTGTTGTCGTTGTTTTGAATTAAGCACAAAGCTACACAATGGGCTATCAGTGCTCTGCCCACCACGGGTATCGAAACCCGGTTTTTAGCGTTGTAAGTCCGCAGACATACCGCTGAGCCACTGGGGGCCTGTTGTTTACGAAATTGCGTGTAAACTTCATTAGGAAATCAGTCGGATAGCCTTTATTTGACACGTGTTTATACAGAATAGTAATTTCTTAGTGTAAAATCAAATAATTATAACAAAGATTCATTACGTTAGAAAAGCGCGTAGGTTGAAGAAGTCTTGATAGGTCCACAACGCTAAAAACTTGGTTTCGATACCTGTGGTGGACAGAGCATAAATAGCCCATTGTATAGTTTTGTGCTTAATTCTAAACAAACAAACGAGTTTTTATGAAAATGAATTAAAATCCTGTAAACCGAGCGCTTTCGAAAGGTCCACCTTTTAGAAACACTCAGGTTATAAAAGAAAAATTAAAACTTCTGTTTAACGATGCTATAACTAGATTACGTGTGAAGAAGTTAGAAATAAAAGTATTGAAATTGGTGTAGAGGCCAATAAAAGTTACTTTATGATACACATAGGTTGAAAAATATTTGCCTTCTTTGGTAATCCTGACGTATAGAAACGGCAAAGAATCGTTTTCTTCGATTCAGACATGACTTTGATGTTGGGAATTAAGGTAAGACAGGAACTTAAAAACGTGGCTTGATTGTCGTAATAGCAAGAAAGTATCACCAATGCATACAGCGTTTATAAAGGACAGGCTTGAATTCACGTGGGCAATTTCCTAGTCACTTGCGTTCGTGGTAGCGTAGAAAAACTATTGACTATTATCGAACTCAGCGGGTTCCCATGGCGATTCCATCTACTTGGTTCTAAATGATGTCATTAAAGAAGAAATGGTTTAACTTTGTGGAGAGGACGAGAAGTTCCAGGAATTGTTTACGGGTGATACCAAGATACTGTTCAGTGTTTGTGAGGAGGAGAAAGCCCAAGTTAAATTTAAAATTTCATGGAGGGGAGGCATTGCTACATAGAGATTCAATATCGAAACTGGCCATAACATAATGATCAGCATAGAGGATTTTAGCAAAGACAGAATATTTGGTAATCGTAAAATTCGTTCAAGGTGAGGGATTTATGTATAGTAACGATAAATTTCGACAAGCTGTAAATACTAGAGCCAACAGCTGTCAGAATAGGACAGAGAAGATATCCAGTTTTGTGTACTTTAGACAGACCATAAATAATATGGGTTTGGTGCCATATGGGGCAATTTGTTGAAAAGTTGTATCATAGATAATATTTTAACTTTTGAGGGTCTTGAGGAAAGTGGAATCTTATCTTCTATCATAAAGGTTAAGGATAACCAGTCTCTATATGTATTTTTTTTAATTTGCAAGGGTCACAAGGGTCATGTTATTGTAGTGATGATTCGAAAATTAAGCCTCGTTTCAAACTTTCTTTTGTATCTTAATTCCCAACATCTAAGCTGTCTCCCCACAAATCTAGCCAATAAAAATGATCTAATAAAAATCACGAAAACAATGAAGCTCTTCTGTCCAATTTTTTAAAAGGTATAATTTAGATTTGGGACAACAGTAAGTAGGAAGAATAGTTTAGTAAATTTAAGAAATAAAATGGTCAATACCTTATTTTAATAAAACAAATTATAACATTATTAGAAGCTAACAAATGGCTTTTTATAAGTCAAATATACTTAATAATTATGAAAATTACCAGATACTTACTGCATGTGAGGAACTTAATTCTATCAAGCAATATTTTTATGAAGACGTAGTTTGTAAACAAGTCGCATTAACCCAAGTAAACAACTTGGACGTTATTTAAGCATATTATCGATTTACGGGATGAAATGACTGACTGTGTTAGTTATTACAATTTGCTCAGAACTACGCATAGTGGGATACTTGTTTATATTATTATTGCATGCATTTACTATTCTTTATGTAACCTGCTTTAAGTAAGACGAGCAGTGAAGAAATTAAATTTACAAAGTTTTAGTACATTTATTACAACTTCTTAAAGAAATACTTGTTCGTTCGAACAGCAAATCTGACTATTCGTGATTTGCATCCCATTACAGCAAAATCACTCCTCACAATTTACAGCTGTGAGAGCTTTATAGAAATGACGGTTAAATCCCACTATTCAGTGTGATAAAAGAAGCACAAGAGTTGGCGGTAGGTTTTGTTTATTAACTGCCTTTCCTATCGTCTACTAGTTAAAAACTAGCGGTGGTTAGCGCAGGTAGCCTTTTGTGTTATTCATGCACGAAACATTTGAAACTAACATCAAACATTCCTTTATAAAATGCAGATCCTGTTTAATTTCCATGAAATTTATAACTGTCTTTGTTGTGTGTAATTCGTTTATTCTATAAGAACATCTTGAGAATTTTCTCTTTAATTAACATCTGGCACATCATTAAAATAAATTATTTCATATTAATAAGGCCTATCTTATGGAAAGCTTTAGAATAGCTTCCCCAACCTTTCAGCAAACAGTAAGCACTCAATTCCCTTTCTCATCTGTGGAAAAAGTAATCACTTATAAATGGTCTGTCCGGGAATCGAACCCTCGACCTTCGCTTTATTAGCACGACGCTCTTTTGTTTTTTTTACAAACCTCTTGAAGAAGCCTCATAAACACATCTTACATACAAAACAAATACAACGAATACACAATTATGTACAATTGAATGCACCGAATACTATTTGTAATCACTCATATCAAAGGACACACAATAACGTAACGTTGTGAACAAGGACGAACAAGTTTAGAATAAAATGACAAAAGTAATATGACATCATTACGAATAACATACCTGGAATACTCAAAACTTATTTCCTTTCTTAACTTTCCCTTATAAAATACAACAGATTTAAAGGAAAGTTAAAACTCTGTCTACCTTAAACATATTAGATAACCCGTTAGCATTAACCGTGCATAATTTTAACTGGAAAGTTACATTGTGTTAGTAATATCTTTCGGATTATGTTTCCTGCTATTCTTCTTGAGACAAACCTGTTTTACTTTTGTATTTTCTTGTGGTTTATTTTCATCAATCGATAATCTTTTTCGTGTTGTATTCGCGTAATCCATAACATTATCTTCTCATCCACTTTCGGAAAAAATTACAACTTCTGATTATATAACACTGGCGGGAATAATCTCCAACGGTTTTTCTTGTCTCATGCTCTCAACGTGCGATCGTACGTTAGGGACTTGAGTGATTGAAACAGGCGATTCCACTTCTACTTTGGACGCGATGGGGGTGTCCGTGAATTCAGGAAGCTATATAGACATCGTTAATTCGTATCACACAATCGGACGTTTTAGAGTGCAGCCTAGTTCGATTAATTTGTATTCTTGTACTTGAAAAAATGAAACAATTACCACTTTGCTAACGACACCAAGTGCATCACAAACCTGAACGTTAATAACAAAACTATTATCGATAGCCAAATCAGCATCACTTTGCGAGACAAAGGTAACTTCTAATCCTCCAGGTCTTGGAACTATTGCCGAGATTGATGTCACCACATTCTGCACATATTTGACGAAATATATCCCGCTGTCAATATTATCAAGACACAAAAAAACAGAACAAAAACCATACACGATTTTACATCGAACAAATCATCATCTCTCCTTATGTCATTGTCCACCCCTACAGAGGAAGACATAATGGTCTAACTAACTGAGCTATCAGGCCACTCCTTTTCATGTTCGGTTTGCTTATTTGTTTTAAATTTCGCCAAAAGATACACGATGGCTATCTGTGCAAGTAGTCCCTAATTTAGCAGTGAAAGACTAGAGGGAAGGCAGCTAATCATCACCACCCACCGCCACCTCTTGGTCTACTCTTTAACCTACGAATAGTGGGATTGACCGTCATATTATAATGCCCACATGGTTGAAAGGGCGAGCATGTTTAGCGCGACGGGGATGCAAACCCGCGACCCTCAAATTACGAGTTGCATGTCTTACGACGCTTGGCCATGCCGGGCCGCTATGTAGACTAGAAGACAAAGTGAATCTTAACTTGTAGACTAGAAGACTAAGTGAATCTCAACTTGTAGACTAGAAGACTAAGTGAATCTCAACTTGTAGACTAGAAGACTAAGTGAATCTCAACTTGTAGGCTAGAAGACTAAGTGAATCTTAACTTCGCTCACACGATGATTTTTACACAAAAGTGTTAAGAGAAAAACTTCTATCCAAAACATTTTATGGTTTAATTTTAGCTTTTAAACCCTTAAAACATTTCTGTGTGCCCTCTCTGCCGCTTCTCAAAGTTTAAAAATGCCCACTGGGGGCGGAACCGCCCAGAATGGAAAACAGTGATTTGGAATGAAAACGTACGTATTGTTCATCATATTTTTATCCAACAGTTTTAAATTGAAAGGTTTAGCTGGATTTGTGTTGTTCTTGTAAACATTTCTTGGCTCGTTAAATTTCCCGCAAAGCTGTTCAAGAGTGTTATGTATAAAGCGTTTGGAATGCCATGTCGTGTTGTGTTTGGATTTCCATATCTATTATTTGTATTTCCATATTTATATTATTGTTTCGAAGTTCAAAACAATAAAATACGTTGTTATTCATTTAAAATAACATTTAGAAATTTCTAGAATTAGGTAGATCAATCATATGTTTATAAATAGAATGTGTATGTCGGCCTTGGTGTCTAGATGACGAGTCTCGTGCAAAAACAGACATGCGCGGATTGCTCTGGAATTCTGTGAAAGTTACGCGATTGTTCGAGAAAACAGTAGGCCTACTGGTAGAAAAAGAAACGGTGACGCGAGAAAGAAATGAGAAGAGTCAGTCATTAGTTTTTATTTGATTTAAAAGAGTCAGTCATTCGTTTTTACTTTCGATTCAAGAGATGTTGTCTCCGTTTGAGAAATTTTAAACGTTTGCTGTGTGTTTATTCAACTTGAATTTGTGACTGAAGCTAGATCTACAGAAGCTGTGATTATATTTCGTCAATCTTTACGACTCTTTACGAATTAGTGGTTATACTGAAGGTCAACTCGTACAGGACTGTTTAGGGGAGACCGGAAAAGTGGGAGAACGACAAATTTGAGACATTCATCAAAAACATCGTAAAAAGAACTTCGTCAAATTCATTGGACTGTGAATTGTTTCTGGACTTCTCCATTCAAACTTCGGAATTTCTTCGTGGGACCAAATTCATACCCTAGACTGGAATTTTGGATTTCTGATCTAGACTTTTGGACTTTCATTCTGAATCATTATATTGGACACAGGCCAGTACCATTTTGTATTATAGTTAATTTTAAACTGAATATCTGTCATTGTTGTTATGTAATTTATGTTATATCTGTTACATATATAATAGTTTATTGTAATAAATTATACAAGCTGTTATCTGTGTCGTTCTGTTGCGTTCAGTCTACAGTCAACATAAAAAAAAGTAACAAAGGGCTGTTTGTGTTATTCATTCCTTTTGATGTGATAAAATGATAGAAAGAAAGCTGGTCAACACCACCCACCGCTAACCAATAGACTGCTCTAATCAAAAAGTGGGATTTCACTATTGCTCTTATAACGCATCTACAACCCTAAAATGTGGAATACGATTTTGTTTTTTGCGGTAATAGGGAAAAAAGTACACTAATTACCTTCTAATGAAGGATGTGAACAGTTTTTCTTTTGCTTTACATTGGATGACTGTTAAAAATACATTTATTATTCAATAGTAGTGACAAAAGCGAAAGATGTTTTCTTTTGTTTTAAGAGTTCCATGTTATGAAACAAAACTATTATTTGATTATTTCATCTGAACAATTTTATAATGCTATGAAATAGTTATCGCAGTTTGCGTTTCTTGCTGTTGTGCACGTTATTAGAAGATACACGTTTTAACCAGATATCTGAATACGTTAAGATTTCTGGTTTATAATTAGTAAGTTTGAATAATGTGATTCTACAAAGTTGCGAAAATTATGTTCTAGGGAAATTTCGGAAACTCAAGTTTAGTATGAACCATTTTGGGCAGACTATAATCTAAGATGATTTTTACATAAAATTACATCTGTGCATATATGATTTTGAATATTTTAAAAATAAAAGTAACAATTATATTGGGTGTTTCGAAATTGTGTATTATACACAGTTTAAAACTTTATATCTCGTGCATCATATACACAGTTTTCGTAAACCTTGTTCATTGTAAACCTTAAAAACATACAATTATATTACAATAAACTAAACTTAGGAGAGATGTTCAAAACGTCCGCCGCCAACATTGACATATGAGCGACATCTCTCTTTAAAAGTTGTACATATTACAGAACACAAGTCAGATAAAATTTTGTGTGCTTTCTGCAGTATTGCCATCCGCAGTTCCTCTAATGTTTGCGAGACATAAATTTCTAAAGTGTGTATACATAATTTTGAAACACCCTGTATTTATAAGCCGGGGGGGAGCTATACTACGTTATGTCACTAATGTATGTTTGTATTTCTTTCTCCCGTCATCCATTAGTGAGTTAACGGTTAGTATACGAACTTACAACCCTAAAATTTAGCGTCTGATTCTCCGAGGTGCACAGAGCGCAGATAGCTTATTATGTAGCTTTGCATTAAAAACAAACTTCCTTCCTCTTTCACCTTTTGTACAAGTATATAAATATTGTGTTCATAACAAAAATTTTTATTTGTAACTCATTGTTTAGTGCATGTTGCGTGAACACAGTTGATTTAATTTCATTCCAAGGACAAAATAAAACGCCGTCAGAAGAAAAACTTCAACTTTAGTAAATAGATAAATGCTCCCCCAACTACGTTAAGAGCTGGTGTACTGTAAACAGGAAAACGGAAAAAAAAATCGTGATATGCCCGTCGTTATGTTCTGATGTACTGTATTTTTTGGTCAAAGTTCCCTTGTTGTTTGAGATGATCAAATTGGTTTGAAACTGTATTATGTTTTGAATAATTAATCTTTCCGCGCATAAATATAAATATTAGCTGTATCCCTTCGTGAAGCCAAAAATCCAAGAATGTTGTCACCTCTTGAGGTTTCCAAGTGATTGGCGCGACAATGGTGGTGAGTACGAGCAGAATTCTAGAACGTAAGCACGTTTTTTACTTAAGTATTTGTTTGGTACACACATAAAGAAAGACTTAAAGCACATACGCATACACACATGATTTATAAATATATTAGTTGAGACGTATGGCAAAAAGTTTAAGTTTTCACAAGTAATTTGGTATCTTATCAGTTCATCTAGAATAACAACTTGATAAATTAAAACAAATAAAAGACGTATCATATTCAAATGCTGTCTTCTGGTCTCTCTCTATGCTGTGTAATTTCAGTGAAAATTGTGATCCACAACTAGTCAGTTAGAGCTTTATTGTTTACTTTGACCTCATGTGCTTTGCAGAAACCGCTGTTAGGTGAATTTGCTGGGCCTGAATCTACCTGAATATGTACCTCAGTTTCTCCTGTAACCCCGGTCGCACCTAACAAAAGTTTCAGTACTTATATTTCACCTCTTTAATAATATAGTATGTGTGCCCAAAAAATATCGGGTGTAACACCCTCAACTTTTTGTCTAGCCCACCTCAGCTCCTGGTTGTTTCTTGTTTAAAGTAATAAGTTAAACTGTTTAACTTGAAAACAGAGAGCAGTCACATGTGACGAAGTAAACAGTATATAAGTGTAAAAAAACACCTTGTTTAACTTGAAAACTGAGCAGTCACACAGAGCGAAGAAAACAGCAGATAAGAGTAAAAAACACACCCGTATATACAGGTAATTCATTGGCTTTGTTATGTGATAAATTATGACAAAGGAAATCTTACGGAAAAGGTGTACTTGCCCAAAAAAACGTGCATGTCATTTTCTTTCTCTTCACTTTCCCTATGATGAGTGGTGTACAATTATTGGTAGATGAATAAACATCCCTATTATAAACATAATAACAGTTGGTTAATTTAAAATGTCAGAAAGTAGTGTGTTATTTCAGGTTGTTAAAGGATTTGTGCCACTTGATAGGTGTGACACATTTTTATGTACAACAATAAAAAAAATTTAAAATCAATATTTTGTCATGATCTGTTTGTTTGTTTGTTTGTTTTTTGGAAATTCGCACAAAGCTACTCGAGGGCTATCTGTGCTAGCCGTCCCTAATTTTGCAGTGTAAGACTAGAGGGAAGGCAGCTAGTCATCACCAGCCAACTCTTGGGCTACTCTTTTACCAACGAATAGTGGGATTGACCGTCACATTATACACCCCCACGGCTGGGAGGGCGAGCATGTTTAGCGCGACGCGGGCGCGAACCCGCGACCCTCGGATTACGAGTGCACGCCTTAACGCGCTCGGCCATGCCAGGCCCGTCATAATCTAATACTTGTTTAGTGTAATTCGTGAAGATAACGTTAATATTTTCACTTCTGCGCGGCTACAAACAGTATTCCAATGTTATTATTATTTTGGAATTTCACTGGTCATCCCAAAGAATAGCTTTATTTTTGCTATGGTGCTACACCAAATGGTTTAATCATATACACACATATATAATAGCCAAACGTTTGTCTGTCATGCTCTGTATCTGCTAAACGGTTAATCGTTAGAAAACATTGAGTATCAAATTCCTAAAATTTCATCTTGATATCATTATATATCCATAAATCCTTATATGTGCTGGACGGTCAATCTAAGAAAAGAACTCGTAAAAACAAAAATGTTTCTTTTTGTGAGGGCCTTTCAGGAAAAAAATGATACCTCCTCCGTTGACTGATTAAAATAAATGTTTCGAAAATAGGAACATGAAAGGAAAATTTGCGTGAAAAGAGGAATGCATTTGTGTTTATATTTGTCGTTGTTTTTTTTTCTATTTCTATGTATGAATATATATTATATTTGTATCATATACATGCATGATTTTATTGTACTTTAGAATACAATTAATAAGACGAATTATTATACTTTATTCTGTTTATTACAATACATTTTACAATTATATATTTTTAAAAGTTGACACTATACATTCTTCATGGTTAAACTCATAAAGTTTAGATCTGATCTTTTTACGACCTGGGTCTTACTTTCCATTTCTGGCCCAACATGGCCAGGTGGTTAAGGTACTTGACTCGTAATCTGAGGGTCGCGTGTTCGAATATCCGTCACACCAAACATGCTCGCCCTTTCAGCCGTTAGGGCGTTATAATGTGATAGTCAATCCAACTATTCCTTGGTAAAAGAGTAGTTCAAGAGTTAGCGGTGGGTGGTGAAGAGTAGCCGCCTTTCCTCTAGCCTTACACTGCTAAATTAGGGATGACTAACGCAGATAACCCTCTTGTAGCTTTGCGCGAAATTCTGAAACAAACAGAAATAAATTTTCCCTTTTACTATCTTACTTTAACTTTTTACTTGCATCCTATTTCTGCACGTATTTATAAAATGTAACAGAAATTTCTAGAAATATCTAGCCCTCTAGTGCTAGGTCACAGACAGTCCATTGTGTAGCTTAGTGCTTAATTCCAAACAAAGAAACAAACCCCCCAAGTAACAACAATATTAACGTAACGACACAAACTGAGAAGCTTCGAGTAAGATATTGTAACAGCGTTACAAACTCTACAGGGTGGCCCGTAAGTCCCTACCCATCCATATGTTGTTATGTCATATTCAATTACGCATGTAGTATAAATTTGTTTTTTTCAGAGAAATATGGCCGATGTAAGTCAATTTACACTTGAAGAGCGTATTGTGACATGGCGTTGCATAATATTTTACAGCGAGAATGAGGGACAGCACACAGATACACTGGATACATGAGATATATGGATGGGTAGGGACCTTCGGGCCGCACTGTAGCACAACAACTAAACTGCAAGCCCAACGTACGACTCATATAGAGTTACCTAACGAAACTTGTCATAATTATTGCTTTTAAAATAATTAATGTCTTAGGACTTCATTGCTAGAAACCGGGTTTCGATATCCATGGTAAGCAGTGCACATATATACATGTAAAAACGTAGAGAATGTAGAGGGCGGTGTTATATATTCAAACATCTAACAGGATTTGTGAGCTTCCAAACATGTTCTTTAACTGCTAAAATGGTATGTGCCATGGGTGTTCCCACTTCACCTTGTTGCGTGGGATTTTCTTTGTCATTTGTGCATCAACCTAACCATAGCTTGCGATGAACTTCCTGTAATATTTCACTAACATTTGGAACGATCTCACTTGCCGCTTGGTCATTGATGCTGATGCATTCTATGTGGGTCAGATTCTTTTCTTCCATAATTATGTGTCGATCGCCCATTTTGTGTCCAACAAACTCCAGCGCAGAATATCTAATGCAGCACCTAGATGGTCTGATGGTCAGACCTGTTGCCCTCGCTCATCTGATAGGCTAAGTTTATCCAGGTAATCTTTTCACCTGGATATGTGTGTGTGCGTGTCAGAATGTCGTCAACATAATGCTCGATGTTGGTTGTGTTGTGCAACATCTTACTCTTCATGGAGTTGAATGTTGCTGCTGAATCGACTAATACAAATAACATTCTCTTCAACTGGCAACTTTCATCTTCATCTAATGTGACAAAGATTGTCTTCTATATAGATACGAACTTTATCAGGATGTGCCAATAACATTTACTAAGGTAGATCTTTGAAAAAAACTTGGCTGCACAGGGTTTTGACACGATAATCTCTATGTTACACAATATTTTTATGGCACAAGTTGAAATACAAGCAATTAACACAGCATTACATCCACCACTATACTGGTACAGATATGTAGATGACACGGTTGCGGAATTAAGGTCTACAGAACACACACTTAATTTTTTCAATCACATTAACTCTATACATCCCAACATTAACTTCACATGTGAACAGGAAGAAAGCAATCAAATATCATTTCTTAACCTCAAAACTACAAGAACCGACACACGATTTAAAACAGAAATCCACCGAAAAATCACCCATACTGGACTATACATTCCTTGGGACTCAGTACATGAAACAAAACAAACACTCAACATACTAAGAAACCAAATAAACATAGCCATAAAACTAGATCACCAGGTAAAATTAATAATGAATTAGACAAAATAAAACAATACTTCATCAACATCAATAAGTTTCCTTCACAAACCGTAGAAAATATTATACCCACACACCTAGACAGAAAGCAAAATCAACCAATTAAAGTAAATATATCTCACGAATAAAAAAATCACGAAACAGTACAATGCTGCATACCATATATTCCCGACATCAGCAGAAAAATAACCAACATTGGGCAAAAACTAGTAACAAAATATGACATTCCAGTTAATACTAAATTTATTCAAAAACCAGGCACAAAACTGAGGTCTATACTATGTAAAAACTACACTGACAAACACCACACCAACATTATTTATAAAATACAGCGTGATAACTGCCACGACTTCTATATTTGAGAAACAAGTAGAAAAATGGAAACCAGATTCAATGAACATAAAAAGTCACCTTCACACGTTTTCGAACACTGCAAGTCAAATGGACACAACATAACCATAGAAAACACTAAAATACTAAATAAAAAACAAACACAAAATTAAAGAAGCTTTACTTATACAACAACTTAAACCCAAAATAAACCAACACAAAGGAACACCTTTATACCTAATTAAAAATAATAAAATGAATGATATAAAATATATTCAAACATTTAACACATTTGGAATCTATCCTTTAATAATAACAGCAGCGTAATGCTTTGATTGGTCTTCGTTTCTTAAGCTCTAGTGACGACTATAGATGTTTCATCTACCTTCTTTTTACCTGGTTCCTCTAAACTTCACTGCCTGTTATATTTCAATCAACAAGTCATAAAGGAGTGCCTTCATGCAAATGGCCTCGAAACCTCCTACACAGTACGGAGTGTCCATCTATATATTCTTGCTTCGGAAAACTTTCTCATTGTTCTATCAATCAGCACACAAAGATGTACCTTGCATATCATATGGCCATCAGATACAAGACTAGTTTCACTGCTGTACTATTACACCCAGTGTCTCGTAGGACCTTCAGTTTCTTGTCTCTTACATAGCTTTTACTTACTGGCATGTTGTAATTTGATGGCACCTCTTGATGTTTGCCACGTTTCAATCACCACTGGTACTGTTGACCCGTTTGCTAACTTTAGCTGATAATCAGTCATACACTGATTAATCATGAAAATAGTACTTCTTTCTTGTGGTGAATCTGAGAGGTTGCTTCTATTCTGTCTCAGAAAGGTCACTTTTATCTTGTGTTAGTCCATGGTATCTTCTGAAATCATGCCTATATATACTTGTAGGCCTTTTTCCTGTTACAAGGGGCTGAGGCAGACTGGCCAATCACCTTTGACCAAGTTCGAATTTTGGGGGAATCTTTCACATCTTTCTAAGAAAGCATTCATTCCATTTTTGTGTTCATCAAAGTCATAGGCCGCCAACTGTAGAGAATTCTGCCCCTATAAAACCTGACACACATGACTGGAGATTACTTAAGGCTTAATAAAAGTATTTTATTGATGTTTGGTTCTTTGTTTATCTCCAGTGTTTTTATATTTTAATAGTTATACAGGTATTGAGTTACAATATTTGTAAACATTTTGTTTTTTTTATTTTCACAAAATTAAATAAAACCGTTCACAATTTGTTTGTTTTGGAATTTCGCACAAAGCTACTCGAGGGCTATCTGCACTAGCCGTCCCTAATTTAGCAGTGTAAGACTACAAGGAAGCAGCTAGTCATCACCATCCACCGCCAACTCTTGGGCTATTCTTTTAGCAACGAAAAGTGGGATTGACCGTAACTTTATAACACCCCCACGGCTGGGAGGGCGAGCATGTTTGGCGCGACTCGGGGGCGAACCCGCGACCCTCAGATTACGAAGCGCACGCCTTAACGCGCTAGGCCATGCCAGGCCCACCGTTAACAAACTAGATAAGTATACTGTTTAGTGACTATGATAACGATTACAAAATATTGTCACGATTCAAATCTTCATTGAATATTGTTTGTGTTTATTCAAATCAAACAACACATGTAAATAAGTTGTATAACTGGCTACCTAATTATTTGTAATAATGTAACTGTGGCAGGTTATAAACAAAATATTATTTCTCTCATCATTAGGATAAAACATGTTTTCATTATTTAATTATTAAATTACTAGCTGGAGACCGGTTCGTTGGACAGGTGAAATAAAAACGTGTTTGTAACAAAGGGTAGGGATTTGTACTTATATTTTCTCTCTTTTTCAACATAATGAACATTAAAAGTAGTTTTTATCCGAAATTATACATGAAATTAGAAGAGGGTCCAAACCCCCTCATGACTTTCCTCATATCATTCTGTATCGCTGTGTCAAGTTTGGTGCTGACTGATCTAAAAGTGTGGAAATGTGTAAGAAACAGATACACACACATACTGGCGTTTATTTAAATCATTTAAAAAGAGTCCCATGGTAGAACAGTGGTAACTTTACGAACTTACAATGCTTAAAAAGTCCTAGGTTCTATTCCACATGATGGAGTGTGTGTGTGTGTGTTTTCTTATAACAAAGCCACATCGGTCTATCTACTGAGCCCACCGAGGATAATCGAACCCCTGATTTTAGCGTTGTAAGTCCGTAGACTTACCGCTGGACCAGCAGGGGGACCCACATGATGGAACAGCAGATATTCCAGAGTGGCTTTGCTTAAAAACAAACAAATTTACGGAAGATCAGTTTGAGATTACTTCGCATTTGAAAAAAAACCAACAACAAATAATGGTGACTGCATGATGATATTAATTCGATGTTAACAAATTATTCACCAACTAAGAAATGTTCATATAGCTTGCGGTAAAAATATATTGACAAAATGTTTTTATTATAAATGCGCAAATGGCGACCTTCAGAAAAAGTATATCAGATGAAATCAAGGGTAAACTGTGTTAAAATAATGTAGTGGTTGAAAAAGACGCCAGCATATATCCGGGTTTTATTTTGTACGAGTTGTAGGGGGAGCTGTGTATTAATTGATTAACGAGTAAATCGTCAAGCTTAGTTATAATTACGCATTTAAAAGCATAATTTCGGAAACCGTTGCTGTGTAAAATTATTCACAGTTGATGCTATTTCATACTAAATATTAAGTTACAAATTTATTTATCCATTCTTGAAATTACTGACGATTTATTGAATGGCAAATATTTTCCAACAGTCTTGGCAAGTTAGGAAGTCTGCTCGATAATTTTATCCTGTCTGAATTCATTTCGATGGTTTAACAAACTAGGATATAGCAGCGCAATCTTTGTAGTGTTTGAATAATGAAATTTTAACTTTTTTTATTAATGTAGTTTTCCCAGCGTGTTTCAAGAACTTTATTTGATCCATTACAAAAGTCAGGTACAGAAAATCAGCACCTTTTATTGATGTAACACTTTTTTTCCTTCGTGTCTTAGCTGTTACGAAAATAAGGCTCGATTATTTTATGTTAATACGACGTTAGGTATATCGTTATTTTGCAATACTAATATTGTGTCTCCCACTGGTACAGCGGTAAGTCTATGGATTTACAAGGCTAAAATTAACGGTGGACTGAGCAGATAGCCCGCTGTGACATTGCTAAAAGAAAAAAACACACACTAATATTGTAAAACAATAACACTTTTTTGTAATAAACATATGAATGTAACTGTATCATGTTTTATTATAACAGTACTGTAACACATATGCGTTGTGACCAAAGAGTTGTAGGTGTTACACAAATATTTTGTAGTGTTTGTGTTGCGGGATTGGTAACATTATTTGGTAGAATTAGGGTTATAACAAACGACACAATATTATTTTGCCATATTACTGATTAGCTCTGTAAATATAATACTGGTGCTTCTTGGTATCAGTGTCTTAAATAAGTCATGATACAGTATGTTGTTTACCAAGATATTGACTGGCCACTTCATTAGGACTCCTTCCTTACATATATTGGTAAATATCCCCATTTAGTTGTCAACCAAGATATTGACTGGCCACTTTATTAGGACTCCTTCCTTACATATATTGGTAAATATCCCCATTTAGTTGTCAACCAAGATATTGACTGGCCACTTTATTAGGACTCCTTCCTTACATATATTGGTAAATATCCACATTTAGTTGTCAACCAAGATATTGACTGGCCACTTTATTAGGACTCCTTCCTTACATATATTGGTAAATATCCACATTTAGTTGCAAATATGTTAAATAAACTGATCATGTACCATGTAAGATGATTTTATGAGTAGTGTAGACGCAAGTCAATCATATCATTGTTAGTCTTACAGACAGAAATTAGGTTGTACGAAAAATAATGTCGAATTTTAAATTTTAACTTTAATATGAAATTTTGAAAAATTCAAAACAATTTTATTAATCAAAACAGGAACCTTGTGAATGTACACACTTTTGCCAACGAGAAACAAGATTATTTATGCCATGACGATATTTTCTGAAGTCCTGAAAATAAAATATCCTTAAATCCATTGATAACTGTTGCTTTGTTGTTGAATCTTTTCTCCAGTAAAAAGTTTTTCAAATGCTTAAAAAAGTCTGGGAAGTAAGGAGGATGAGGTGATGTTTCATAGTCCATTTCACTGAGTTTCTGTGGCGTCATTTGAGCAATGCATGGCCGAAGATAATCATGAAGCAAGATTGGTTCTCTGCGATTGACTAATGCTCACATTTTTTTCACATAACTTTCTATGAATTTCTTCCAATTCTTGATAGTAAACCTCCATAGTGATGTTCTGGCCCTGAGAAAGTTGTAATGGATAATACCGGCCACAGACTACTATACTGTGCCTATGATCTTTTGTTGATGTAACTTTGGTTGTGGGATGCATTTTGGAGCCTCTTTACGGTTAAGCCACTGCCCAGATAACTTTCTGTTGTCGTAAAGGATCTACTTTCATCACAGGTGGCAATTAGAGAAAGAAATGGGTAATTTTTGTTCCACAAAATCAGCATAGAGCACAGTTCAAAAAGTTTTTTTATTTTTACTGAGTTCGTGTGTAACCCACTTGTCGAACTTTTTCACTTTTCCAATTTCCTCGATATTGTCCGAAGCTGTGGAAATGCTCATACCCAATTCTGGTGCCATTTCTCTGAAAAGTTTGGCCGGAGCTTCGTTCCACTAATGTTTTCAGTTGGTCAATTGCAACCGCAGAAGGACATCATCTGCCCTCCTTATTTGCAAGACTCACATTTCAATCACAAAACTTTAGAAACCAACGCTGTACTGTACGTTCTGAGATGGTTCCTTTGCGTCATGCTTGGTTGATGTTGCGAGCTGTTTGCGATGCATTATGACCAAGTTTGAATTTATGCAGAAAAATTATGCGCAACTGTTTTTTTTTTCATCATTAATTATAAAAGTATGAAATATTGGAAATAAAGTTTTAGAAAAAGAATAAAAGCAATAATTAATGGAAGAAAGCTTTTATTTTTCAATGGTTTATGCGAAGTCGTTAAAAAGACAGGGTTGTTGTTATTTTGTTGTTTTGAATTAAGCACAAAGCTACACAATGGGCTATCTGTGCTCTGCCTACCACGGGTATCGAAACCCGGATTTTAGCGTGTAAGTCCGCATACATATCGCTGAGCCACTGGGGGGCAAAAAGACAGGGAGCCCCCGCTACTACAGCGGTATGTCTTCGGATTTAGAATCCTAAAATCAGGGGTTCGATTCCCTTTGGTGGGCTGAGCGGATAGCCCTTTGTGGCTTTGCTATACGAAAAACACACACACAAAGACAGGTTTCTTATTCCTATTAGTGATAACAATTTTTATATAAAAATCCCCCATTATTTTTGAACAACCTAATGGTATGAGTAAAGATCTCTCCAACTTTCAAATGGGTGTTATAGTGAACACTTGTTCATCAATAATGTATTTAACAAGCTATGGACCATTTTATGAGCTTTTCAAAGACATCTGTCATCAGCCCTATTAATAGTGGTAATTGAAATGAAATAACTTTTCCAAAACAAAATTCATCAACTGTTGACGACTGAATGGAAGAAAAGGTGATTAAACAGGCCTGTAAGGTACAACATACGTTTGATTGGGGCCCATTAACTAGTTTCTTCAAAAAAAGGTCAGATTTCAATTCATTCAAGTTCTATCGCATGTGAAAGATATTACATAAACTGTATACAAGAGTCTAATCATTCCAAAAACTACTTATCTCAAACGTAAAAATAAAAGTACACATACAGTCATGATTAGATCGCAAACTGTAGATGCTAAATGATTCTAAGTTTCTAATGTTGAATAGTAAGACACGAATAGCTAACCTGCTTATTCTGTGCCAAAGAGAACATACCGTCATAGTTCCACAGATTGCCACCAGAGGACAGATAGTTCTAAAGTGTTAAACACTAAGGTCACCTATTTTATGCAAGCAGATGTTTGTTACGTGATTCACCAACGAGCCTTCAGAGGGTGTTGTTGATAAACATGTTCATTATATGTCAACACGTGAATACATCACGTTGAATAATTTTGTGCTTTACACATGTACTATCTGTATATAGTACTTTGTGGATATTAATATGCTACAATCTATGTAGCGGCCTGTTTTCCAAAAAAACATCTTCCAAACACTAGATAATTCATCACATCACGAAGACGACTACTGTTTCTTTCTCTATGTTTTTTAACACTACACTGTCGCCACGGTCAACTGATAAAGCATTTTAATACTTAAATTTATTATTTTGTGTATTACAGTTAGGCTCACTGCATAGCGTAATTTATGATTTACTTGTACTATTAAACAGATATCCATATGTTAGTAGCCCCCCGCTAATACAGCGGTAAGTCTACGGATTTACGACGCTAAAATCAGGGGTTCAGCAGATAGCCCGATGTGGCCTTGCTATAAGAAAAACAAACAAACAAACCCATATATTAGTACCCCCTAGTGGCACAGCGGCATATCTGTGGATTTACATTGCTACAAACAGGTTTTCGATACCCGTGGTAAGCAGAGCAGAGATAACCTGTTGTGCAACTTTGCGCTTCACTACAAACAAACAAATCATCCATTAGTTTAACTCACAACATACACAGAGGACTGACTGCTTAGTGTTTATGTTAATAATAAACAAGTTTACAAAAGTGTGAAGTAAGAAATCATTATATGAAAAACTTACCTCTTCTCGCTTTGAATAACACCATGTAACAATACCTTTACTTTTTCTTGTTCCTGGGCAGAAAGTGTTATTTCCCAATTCCTTATACCTAAAGTAAATGGAAAAGACCTATTTTTCTCTTCAAACTTTGCTTTTGTTACCTGGGAGCGTATAACGAAAACATGATGGGATAATGTATTTGGGGGCTGATACCTGAAAGTGATTTACATTACAGTTGCAAATCTCGAAAAACTAACTTCTAAACATTTTTGCATAACTTCAGTACAAATACATGTAAATCTTGATTCATATGTTGTTTTATTCAGACCTTATTCGTATGCAAATGAAAATGTGCAAATTTGCTCGTTTTTGCACATAAAATAGGTTAATTTCTGAATTTCATTATCCAGGTCTCAAAAGCAAAGTTTGAAGGGAATAATTGCCCCTTTCTATACTTTTACAACATTAGCAATTAAGAAATAATACATAATATCCAAGAATAAAATTTGTGTTGCATAGTGTAATAAATCGCTAGTTGTTGTATATTCCTCCAGCTTGTTTATCTCTTCGGTTGATAATGTCTTAGTATTAAAGTAGCCGATATTGAGTTGTAAACACGTATGTCTCTCCAACTTGTACGTTTCACTCGTTCTAATGAATAGTGTATCTGATTCCTACATAGAAATAATTAATAACATTAATTAATAATTAATTCGTTTAACATTTGTAAACTAGGAAATAATAAAATAGTTATAGAACTAAAACCATTTGCTACACAGCACTTAAGTAGTTGGTACACAGTACATAAGTAGTTCGTACACGGTACATAATCTTCGTAAGTGTTTAAAAAATATCGATCGATATGTGAAATACATCGACTTGATTCTCGTAAGTTGACATTTAAACATTAACCATACGTTGGTTTGTTTGTTTTCGAATTTCACGCAAAGCTAAACGAGGGCTACTTCTGAAATAACGTGAAAACACAAATTTGTGTTCCGTATAAAACAAGTAACTTAGGTTGGAGTATACAAACCATTTACTCAGCCAACTTGGACATTAAAAAAAAAACTTATTACCATCTTCAAAATAAATAAATAAACATTCAAAATGAGTAAAACAAACTTTAAGTATGCTATAATCACACACAAAAGTCCGTTGCTATTGTTACGTGCTTGAACCAGTACCTCCAACATTCCTGGAATGTGACATG
Source organism: Carcinoscorpius rotundicauda (assembly GCA_011833715.1). Taxonomy (NCBI): domain Eukaryota; kingdom Metazoa; phylum Arthropoda; class Merostomata; order Xiphosura; family Limulidae; genus Carcinoscorpius; species Carcinoscorpius rotundicauda. Next base: position 29,337,874 of record CM022399.1, on the reverse strand, counting down.
AACTATGACTTATGACTCGCGTATGTCACGTGACTAACCTTTCAGGATCTGGAGTCAAGTTACATAACTTTCCGATATTTGTTACAGACAATGTCATTTGAAGAAAGATTTAACATACTGCTAATCTGGTAAAAGACTTGTTTTTTAAGAAAGCAGCAGAAGTCGCGTTTATCTCATAGAAAATCTAAGATTACATTCGTGAATATATTTTTTCATCTAGAACTGTTTAAGAAAGCCTCAAGTAAAATTGTAGTACATTACAGTTATTGATACATATATAGTATAGAGTTTGAATATTTTATGTTTAAAGTAACGCCAAACAGTCCTTTTCAGGACAACGTAAATTGTTAATTAATGAACGTGCATGTAAGTTGAATTTTTTATATTAATATGAAAAATATGTCTCGTTATAGACTAACCTAATATATGGATATATAGATTTCAACTGCATAAATAAATCACAAAGCATTTCGGTCTAACTGAAATATATAAAATATTTATTTTAAGTATTGAAACGCTCTGTTTATTACTGAAGTAAAACAATAAATTGATGACTGCAAAATTTTAAGAACTCTAAAGACTGAACTAGTTTTTGTTCGATGTGTATGAATTATCATATTCAAAACTTTCTAGTAAACAGAGTTTCCATTTACTCCTCTAACTAGTCGCCATTGCGACGTATGTAGCAGTGTTTGAAGTGTTTTATATATATTAGCAAATTGTTCAGAGTGCGAGTGCTAAGGTATAAACTAGAATACGTTGGAGTGCAAATATTCATCAGTATTTATATACTAGTATTGAAAACATAAAAAATTACTGGAAATCAAAGTCTATCTAATTTGAATGCTCCTGTATACGTTTGCAACTTTGTCACCCGTAAAAAGACAAGAAAAATGAAAGGCCTTCTAGCTTCGGAAAACCAAAGCCTATCATAAGCAATGTCTCTTTTATTTAAATAGTGGGTAGTGAAGACACTCGACTCGTAATCTGATGGTCGCGGGTTCGAATCTCTGTCACACCAGACATGCTCGCCCTTTCAACCGTGGGGGCGTTATAAAGTTACGTTCAATCCCACTGTTCGTTAGTAACAGAGTAGCCCAAGAGTTTGCAATGGGTGGTGATGACTAGTGCCTTCCTTCTAGTTTTACATTGCAAAATTAGAGACTTCTAACGCAGATAGCCCTCGTGTAGCTTTACGCGAAATTCAAAACAAACAAACAAACAAACTTAAATACTCTCTTCCTTGCACCGATCCTTGTCCCAGTGTTCATTGATCACTCATCATTGTAATAGTTCAAAACCCCATATCTTGCTAATATTCGATCATTACTTAAAAACTTCTCTTCATAACGAATAATTTCATTCGGTGCTGAATGAATCGTTTGTGTAAAAACTCTCTCTTCTTGAGAGGCTTTCATAAAGCAGAAATTTAGGAGCTATTTACGTTTACGTTAGCGATTGAATTCAACTAAAATGGAAACGGGCAAACAAAAGAGAAAGTACTGTTTGAGAAAAAAGTGGAATTAGATTCGTGTAACGTGTGAAATTTGAAAAAAATCGAGTGTGACCGACTAACACTTGGATTTTGTGATTATGGCGTCCCAACGCATCAGAATTACTTATCCCCTTTAAAATCACCCTACTCGTTGATCAAGGTTGGCTCAAGCACTTTGATAGTGAATTACTTTATCTTATTTGATGAATACAGTAACAGATCTCAACTTTTGAGAATTTTTGTGGTGAATCTGAATAATTCTCTGAGGACATCTGAGCATCAGTTACAGGTCACACATCATTTGATGATGAGTTATTTCAGTCGAAGAAGTCTTTTCACATTTCTAAGATCTGTACCACGCTCAGCCAACACTATTATCGTGACGAAAGGTGTTTACATTGAATATTAGGTTCCAGGGTAGATGTGAAGGTTTTTAATTAAAAGTCAGTCAGTGTAACATAAGATCGACACATTTTCCAGTGTTTAATATTAGAGGTCAATGGTTTGTGTTATTTTTGTTGCTGTTTCATGAATAATATTGGAGTGCAAATAACAAAATTCAGAACAAATGCGCTTGGCAAATTTAAGATAACAAAAAACATACTTTAGTTCAAAATGAAACTCGGAAAGAGATTCTATATTTAAAGCTAAATATATATATATAATGATAACTATCATATAATTCAAGGGCATCATACAAGTGAATTTAACATTCTTAATATTTCAATGCTTTCCTTTATTTTTAACCTTTACACTCTTTGTGAGTAAACCTGGTTTCTTTACTTGCAAAGACCATCCGCCTTTTTTTCTATAAAAAAATTATCTTTCACTAAATGTTCCTTATGTTTTTCAATTCCATTCGTACCTGTTCTTGACCTGGCTCAGCGGTATGTCTGCGGACTTACAACGTTAAAAACCGGATTTCCATACCCGTGGTGGGCAAAGCACAGATAGCCCATTATGTAGCTTTGTGCTTAATTCCAAACAACAACGTATCTGTTCTTTTTGTTTTATTTTCCTTCCTCTTCTTTTGCACAAGGTGAAAGTTGAATTCTGTTACTTAACGGGACTTTCTTTATAAATTAAGTTCATTATTTCTAATTATATTACAATTTTACTTATATCTAACTTCCTAAAATTTACCATTAGTTAACTGTATTCTTTGCAAGCAAAATCTTAAGTTCCTTTTGAAATTCTGCTTCATTTTTCAAATCTACCTTTCTAATTATCTATTTGTTCCTACTCTGCCCCCCGCTGGTACAGCGGTAAATCTATGGATTTACAACGCTAACATCAGAGATTTGATTCCTCTTAGTGGGTTCAACTGATAGTTCGACGTGGCTTTACTGTAAGAAAAACAAAACATACGCCTCTATTTTATTTAAAAGAGCTTATGGCTTCTCAAATTTAAAATATTTTATTTACTATGTAGATTCTTGCAGTAGAAAAGATCATATGTGTGTATTTATGCATTAGGATTACTCAGGTAATATGCATTACCATACATCATCATTGTTTTATTTTCTACCTTTTAATTTAGACTAAGGGGTATGAAGCGAATTTATACTTATTATTTGGATATATGCGAGTAGAATTCACAAAAAGTGACGCTATAAAAAACGGCAAATGTAGATCTTCATAATGAAGTTAAATTTAAAAATATGTGTGAAATGTCTACATACTACAAATATACATCTCTGTACATGAAATTCTATTTACAAACACCATTAATGGTTTTACAAATTTACAACTATTACTTAGTCCTCTATTTGGTCTGGAACTGAATACTTTTTCAACGGTCCATATACACGACAAACGAATTAATTTTGAGTTGGTACTGTTACACTTTGGTTAAGCTAGCTGGTTTGGCTGGCCTCATGCTGTTTACAAGGTGATTTTTTTACCAAAGTTTTTAATGTCCTATTAGAAATAATAACGTTCGCAGTTAATTCATTGAAGTTAAACGGTTTATAATGTTTGAAACCTATAAACGTTTCTTGTCAAATTCTGTAGTTTTCTTATTAGTAAGCGTTAATTACTATTACAACTTCCAGAGCTTACAGTGTACTGACTGTAGCTGATAAAAAATATTCTGTATAACTGTCTCTCAGCGTGTCAATTTGTAAGCTTTAAGCGAAGTTCTAGAAAGTTCGGTTGGCCCAACAATACTTGAAGATACGCTAGAGCTTTCACAAAACATATTGTTGATTCTTACTCTCGAGAATCTTCTACAAATTTAGAGAACAGGCGGGATTTGCGCAATATACATTTAACAAAGTAAGTTACATACATTTTAAAATACATATTAAACTGAAAGAAACACAGATATTAAAGTAATATAACATCCGTTACAACATTTACTGGTTCCAGTTAGTATAGGTGCAAAATTTCAAGTTTCTAGGAGCTATTGGAGTTGTGGCTGTAACATATTCTTTCCTATGTGGTTTCTTGCTTGCTTACCTCATAAAAAGATTAGCATACGCGTGGATAAGTAATAATACACAGGTATAAGCTCTCAAGGTCCATTTAGTATGTATGTAAAGTTTCAGATTTCTAAGTGTTTTTTTTCCCTTGAAACTATGGCAGTCACACACACCCAGACAGAACCTTTCATTATTATAAATGCACAATTTAGTAGATGTAGAGATTTTCTAGCTGTTAGAAAAAACAAATAAACAAAATTCTGATCACAAGCCAGAAACAAATAATATTTGAACGCTACGTTTCGGTTTACGTCTTTCTCAAGTGTTACAGAGTCGCATAAATATATAAACTGATAGCTGAAAAAAATACAAACAACAATTAAAAACTGACTTACTTACAATAATGCCAGGTATTATCTTACGCACAGCACCCCAATGGCACAGGGTGTGTCTAGAGACTTATATCTATGATGGGCAGAGCATAGATAACTCATTGTGTAGCGAAACAATCTCACGCACGTTAAAAAATTACTATCGAACTAAAAATAAACAAGAAACTATAATAATGATAATTAAAAGGTCAATAATTATTTCTGTTTATTTTAGGTTTATGAGACTAAATTTTAATTGCTGTTTGCACTGTTTAAAACCCATACTTTTACATATTTGATTCATATAGCAGAACCACCTTTCTTACATTGAGTTGCCCTTGGAAGCACGATAGCTAATTTTAGCAATTCCTTATACTTCCTATTTCTCATTGTAAACTTTGCATGTCTGGCCAATCCCCCAACCTAGTAACTACTTTCTACACCACTAATTTTATGTGTTTTTTTTAAGTTATTAGTTTGTATTTGTAGGTGACGCTGTAACCCTTGAGAAGGTCGTAATCCAGAACGCTAAATTTAAATTTATTTTTTTCCCTTCTGGAGTGTGATTAGTATTTTTTAGTAAGCAAAGGTTTAATCCTCGAGTCTGCTCTGTAAAGGTTCAAAACTGACACACGTATGTCCCTTCCTGAATAATGGAAATATACTAACTTTGATACAGGTACTGGCTATTAAGGTTAAGTGTTACTTCTTTTTCTCATTGCTTAATTATATTCAGTTCTTTTTGAATATGAATGACATTACAAAGCTTAAATACTACGTTTGATTAGAATCTATAATGTGCATTTGTAGAGAGAGTTTTTGAAATATTAAGTAGTAAAGCTTGTTACTGATAAAAATAATTGATAACTGAAATAAACAAGGGTTTTGTCAAGGTTAAAGAGTGAAACAACTGTCAGAGTTTTATATATTTGTGGGATAAATATTTTTTCACAGTTTGCGTCTGTGACTTGTTGACAATAAATTCGAACAGTAAAAGGGCAGCACACAACTCACTTGTTTTAAAATGATATATTTAAAACAAGTCAAACGTATGTAAAATGATATATTTAAAACAAGTTAAACGTATGTACAAAACGTTTTTACCTTATAAGATATCACAGTTGTCCATGAAACTAAATAATTGTCTTAGTCTGCTTAAACTGATACAATTACTTTAGAATCCCGTTGACAAGACGAACTATTTTTCTCTGCTTTAATCACAGTAGCATCAGTGAATAATTCACTTTCGCTACCTCGTGGGTTACCACAGTGGTACCCTGAACTTTAAATAAATAATTGTTTTCTTTCGTCAAAATCTATAAAAACGGTTTCAAGTACTTTAGAATGCTTTTTGACTAATTGTTCTCCTTGTCTTTCTTAACTCACTTTGAAATACCACTTGTTAAAGCTAATCTCTCGTACTCTACGACTTAACGTTAGACCTTTTGAAAATGTTGATAAGCCTCCAATATCTATTGCACAAAATGTCTACTGAAATATATTTATATCTACCTTTTGTTCACATTCGTTGAAATAAGGTGCATGTGTGTTTAGATAGTATGATATGCATGTATTTAGATAGTATGATGTGCATGTATTTTCATACCAGGCAAAATCTTTGTTTGTTTTCTTTATTTTAATACAGGATAGTTATTATAATAGATGTTAGTTACAGGGCACTTCAGGCTATAAAATAATATGTTCGACAAAGATGCAGATGATTAGAATAGTTATAAATACATGTAAACTGCAGTCTGGTAAGTCTATTTACTGCCACTCAAAATAAAGTATTCAATAAGATATTTGGTTTGGTTTATTTTGAATTTCACGCAAAACTACACGAGGGCTATCTGTGCTATTCATCCCTAGTTTAGCAGTGTAAAATTAGGGAGAAGGTGACTAGTTATCATTACCCATTACCAGCTTATTTATCAATAAATAGTGTGATCAACTGTAACATTATAACGCACGCCCCCACGGTTTAAAGGACAAGCATGTTTTGTGTGACGGAGATTCAAATCTGCTACTCTCAGAGTACGAGTCGAGTGCTTTAACCACCAGGACATGTCGGGCCTCATGTTATGTATATGTGTAAATATTTTGTAAACGACAACATGTCGTGTTGTGTTTAAATTTTCATTTCTATTATTCATTTTTCCATATTGATATTATTGTTTCGAAGTTTAAACTAATATTTTGTTATTTATTTAGGGTAACATTTAGAATTTTCTTGAATTAAGTAGACCAATCATATGTTTGTAAATGAGTGCTGGTGACTTCGTGTCTAGACGTGTAGTCTCGTGCAAGAACGGACACGCGCGGATTGCTCTGGAGTTGTATGGAAATTGCAAGATTGTTCGAGAAGTAGGCCTACCGGTATAAAAGACGGTAACAAGAGATAGATTCAGTCATCAGTTTTTATTCGAAAAAAGAAGATAGATTCAGTCATTAGTTTTATTCGAAGAAAAAGAGTGAGATTCAGACATCAGTTTTATTTCAAAAGAAGAGAGTTAGTTATTTGAGAAAGATTAAGTGTTTGCTGTGAATATTCAACTTGGATTTGTGATTGAAGTTAGATCTACGGAAGCTGTGATTTTATTTCGTCAATCTCTACGATACATCTGAATTACTGCTTGTGCTGAGAGACGGCGAATCTATTGAACTGTGAACTGTTTCGGAATTTCTTCGTGGGACCAAATTCACACCCTAGACTGGAATTTGAGACTTTCATTTTAGATCATTACATTAGATACAGGCCAGTACCGTTTTGTATTGTGATTAATTTTGAAGTTTGAAACTAATATTATTTTGTTTGTAATTAATTTCGAATGATGTAACTTAGTATCTGTCACTGTTATCATATAATTTATGTTATATCTGTTATATTGTTAATAGTTTAGTGTAATAAATTATACAAGCTGTTATCTGTGTTTTTCTGTTGCGTTTAATCTACGAAGAACATAAGACATTAAAAAATACGTAACACCTCAATAAGAAGTTACTGCATTTGTTTGCCTAACAAAGCTAGTTAAGCTAAGTGTTACATCTCATAGATTATATTTAAGTTTTAAACTTTACATTTCAAATTAGGCTTACATTTAGTTGTGAAGTTAGTGTCGAAACGTCTGTGTCATTAGTCTTACTACTTGTGCTAAAGTAAACTTAGCCTGTAGAAACGTTATAAAATGAATAAAATAGTATGCTAGTCTTGTATAAGTTGGGGCATAATTTTCACCGAGTAATCTAAAATAACCTACCGATTAATAGAAGTAACAGAGCATGTTAAGACAGTATCTTTCACAGATCAAATTCAATTTCGAGTCTTCGAATCTTCTATGCTTATAACTGTATGCGTTAAGTTTTCAGAATATTGATCTCAAATAACTTCCCTGACAATGTTTGCCAAGTGTAAAATCACACCAGCAACAAGTATATTGACCCTTATTTATTCATTTTACGGCTGCAGACAGAAAAATTTAAGAAAAAAATCGACGGTTCTAAGCGTCTTCTCACTATTTGACTAACGTTACGGTATCGATCTGACCTTTCATCTGAAACAATAGTTCAAATAGCACTTTGTCGCATGCATTACTTGGATAAAAGAGTGACTGTTGGTCATACTTTTTTTGCTACGAAAGTTTTTGTAGCGTTTCACCGAAATATAACGCATTTTATGTGACTGGGTTTTTTTTTGGTGTTTTTTAGAGCATAAGTAATATATTGATAAAATAGGACATATTTTTTATGTCTTCTATTTCGAACTATCCCATTTTTTATTCAGAGTTGTAGTTCTGATCTCGTGATATTGTCTGTCACCATCACGTCAATCACTGAACTGGTACTTGTTTGACTTGAAAGCTTTCTGAACCATATAATCTCTCTCCGTTATTCTAGTAAGCTGTTTATATATGTTGCACCCGTTGCTATGGTAATGAACACTGTTGTGCAAGCGACACATTGGGGTATTTTTGTCAATATTAATCAATTTTCTTTCAGAAGTCGAGACGAGTCCGTTTGAACTGAGTATAAGCTTACAGTAAGTTTTTCTTAGGAACAACTCATATTTAAATAAATGAAGACGACATAACTGTTTTTCTTGTACTCTCTACAAATCATAGTGTATGTCAGAATTTTTCACTGTAAGTATTCTCTTAAATCATAAGATAAAGTCAGGCTACTGCTATTCGACTGTGGAGTTTATAAGAGGACTGGTATTTTCGAAGAATCTAATAACATTTATTTCACTCAAGGTGCGTTTCATTAGTATTATTTTTTTCATTAAACACTTGTAACGTCAAGCTCAGATCACGTAGTCATGTAGACTTTTTGAAATTATAATTGTCTTTTTATTTTTAATTAAGCCATGTTATACATTATTTTAATATTTATAATGCTACCAACTCGATATGGTACGGTGCTTTAGCATATCGTTGAAATTCTTGCACGTTTAAATATGCTTTAAAAATTAATATAAGTAATATTACGTAGCTATAAACGTTTATAAGGATGAAACATTATTTTTCTATTGTATATTTTTTCATATTAAAACAACTACTAGACATTTCGACAATACTTACTAATGCTTCGCCAGCTTTCAACGTTTAAATCGTAACTTTTCAAATATTTATAATGTGACCATAATTGTTTCTTTATTTTTCAAGACATACGTGTCAGATTCTGCAATGGTAACTCGGATAGAAAGAAATTTCGGTACTTACGTGTTAACGGGGGCTATCAATTTTTAATTATTTTTTTAATCAGCTAAGTGGTGAAATAAAACGCATCGAGTCACTGCACGTCATCATCAATAGTCATATTTAGCTGAATTGATGTGGGGACAGTCGATGTGTGGTCAGTTGTTTCTTCTCTGTAGTATGTATGAGTCCAATGCTTTCTTATTCACTTTTTGTTGTTGTGAAAAGAAAAAAAAACATAAATTAATCTATTAGTATGTTTTAAATTTCTCATACAATCAAATGATTTTAATTGTCCCCCGATAATATGTAAGCACCGAATTTTTTTACTGCATATCCTTATTAAGCTACTAGTATAAAAGCCTGACAAAAATAAAAACCAAAACCTATCAAATTTGAATCATCTAATATACATGTGGAACTTTGTTGCCTGTAAACAGATATAAGAAAAATAAGGAACCTTCAAACTTCAGGTTTGTTTGTTTGTAATTGAGCACAAAGCTACACAAAGGGCAATTTGTGCTTTGCTCACCACAGGTATCGAAACCCGCTTTCTAGCGTTGTAAGTCCACAGACATCCCCCTGTGTCACCAGGGGGCCTAGCAGCAGCATTTTTATGTAAATAATGTCTCTCCCTGGCATTGATCTTTCTCGCAGCATTCACTGATCACATCAGTAACAATACTATAGGGCTGGGCATGGCCAGGTGGTTAAGGCACTCGACTTATAAACCGAGGGTCGCGGGATCGAATCCCTGATACATCAAATATGTTCGCCCTTTCAGCTGTGTGGGCGTTATATTTGTTGATAAAAGAACAGCTCAAGAATTACTAGTGGGTGGTGATGATTAGTTGCCTTCCCTCTAGTCTTATGCTACTAAATTACGGACACCTAGCGCAGATAGCTCTGGTGTAGTTTTTTGCGAAATTAAAACAAACAAACAAACATTACTGTGATAGTTTTCTTAAAACTACATTTATTTTAAATACTTTATTATCTTTTAAACTTCTGTTCATATGTGTGTGTGTGTGTGTGTGCGATTTTTTTTGTAACAAAGCCACATTGGGCTATCTGCTGTGTCCACCGAGGGGAATAGATCCCCTAATTTGAGCGTTGTAAGTCTGTAGATTTGCAGACACTTCTGTTTATAACAAACAGCAAATTAACTTCCCTCGGTGTTAAATAAATCATTGGTATACAATTCATTCTCTCTGACAGGCTTTTATATGGCAGGAAATAATTCCGTAATTTATGAGCTATATACGCCTATGTTAACGATTGAATTCAACTAAAATAGGAACGGGCAATCAAAAGAGAAAGTATTATAAGAGAAAAAATTGGTATTGGATTCGTGTAACTCGTGAAATTCGAAAAACATCGAGCGTGTCCAATGACAGACCGATTGACACTTGGATTATTTTATTATGATGTCTCTACATTCTATTTACTTACATTATTTTCTTAAATTAAAATTTAACTGAGGTAATTTTAATGCATACTTTCTAACTTTCAGTTTTATGATTTCATTGCTAAGGAATTTGGTGACATTGATATTTTTGTTATTTCTAAATATGAAAGATCAGCTTAACATATAAAAGATATTTGCAAATTGATAGTTAGTAACAAAATGAAATATATGATACTTAATTATCAGTTAACTTCAGTTAAAAGTGAAACTTTTAAGTATGACACTAATATTGTTAAATCATAATATTTGTTTATCTTTGTTCTTTTTGCCATACCAAACATGCTCACCCTTTCAGCCGTGAAGGCGTTATAATGTTTCGATCAATCCCACTATTCGTTGGTTAAAGATTAGCCCAAGAGTTGGCGGTGGGTAGTGATGACTAGCTGCTTTCCGTCTGGGCTTACAGTGCTAAATTAGGAATGACTAGCGCAGATAGACCTCGTGTAGCTTTGAGCGAAATTCAGTATGAACCAAACCAAACCACCTATTATATCAGAAGCAGCTTTGCACTGAAAAAAAAACAACTGCTTTTCGTCTGTCATACCAGCAGCTACTAAATATTCACAGAATCAGTTGTGAAAACGTAATCAAAATCGAGGCACATGGCAACGAAGATCAGTGGGATTTCGTGAATATTTGTATCAAACATAATCTAGGAATCATGCTACGGCTCAGTTTGGTCAGGGGTACTAGATGATTGTGTGTAAAAGAGATATACAAATCAGAAGAACTGATACTTTAAACAGGACACCTGGAAAAATGTAATTCATGATAATAAATACTGAAGTCCAATCCAGTAACTTTTAAATGAATTACCTTGAGCGTGACATTAGATCGAATACAATTTTCAACCTTTAAATGAATTAATAAACAACACGATTTAATAATTTAATGGCTGTGTAAAACTTTTTTCCACTCATCAACGGTATAACGCTAAATGATTCTGATGTACTTAAAACTGCTTTTCGCGCTGAATCATCTGGAAGAAGTAAAAAAAAAACGTGCAATTAGTTCAGTGAAAAACCGTGTTTTAAAAATAGCAGAACAACATGTGACTTTAATGTTTATAAGATAACAGTGAAGACTCGTTAGGTGTAAAGTTGACTTTTCTTTCTTTTTAGGCAATGTATCATCCTATCACAAATTATATTTCGTCCTCTCATTTGTATGACATATTGCCTTGATAACAGTGTACGAAATATCTATATATATAAGTTAAGATGCATTAAAAGTGATAAGTATTCCAACTCTTGAATTATATGAACAATCTCAGAAAGTAATGTTGGATAATTTTGGTTTTACCTAATGCTTGTTGGCGCTTTCTCGTTCTATTGAGATATTATGTTTTTCAGCCAATTCACCCAATTAAATATTAAAAAGAAATCACAAGCAAAAGGTTTAAAAAACAGTATTAGAAACAAAGTGACTTGCACAAAATCTGTGAGATAAAACTATATGCGTTTTTTTTGCAATTAAAACAATGTAATATAGATAAAAACCGACTCAAACCCCTCTTTCATATCATATACATTTCAACTTTATAAGGTGCTTGATGGTATTTATTTAGTTTTCTGCCCAATGGTGTGCTGATGAGCCTTGAATATACTAAACTGTAATCCACAGCAGAAGGTACAGCCAATCAAGGAATGCATTACGTTAGGCTTTTACATTATAGACTCTTTTTAAGTTTATCTCTGGTGGAAAATAATATAAATATTTAAATATTACATATATATATATAATTTCTGTATAACAGTAAATCACTTGTTGACAAAATATTTCATTACACATATGTTGACAGTTTTTTTTATATAATCTTCACCCATGTGTTACATGTTTCACAAAGGCTGGCAGTGGTGTTACTATTACAAAGTATTACTACGGATAGTGTTACTTTTAGAGCAGACAGTGTAACTAAGATCAGTGTTTATAACTCGGTAGGATTTTAATAAGTAAAACAGTTATTTCATCGAGCCAACTATCATAATATAATGTTTCACGTATGCCAGTTTTTACCATACGCACTATCTTAACTTATCCATTATTTGAACGAAACAAATATGATAGCTAATACTTTGTTTTATAATTTCAACAATTACTATCACTTTATGAATAAAAGACTTCACTAATAAATGCTTCTATATAAAGCTTGCATAACATTCTTTTTGCATTTTCTACCTTTTATTTTGTGTATAACATTTATTAATGGTGCAAATTCATTTGTTATATAATTTCATTTCTATATTTGTTTGTTTGTTTGTTTGTTTTGGAATTTTGCACAAAGCTACTCGAGGGCTATCTGTGCTAGCCGTCCCTAATTTAGCAGTGTAAGACTAGAGGGAAGGCAGCTAGTCATCACCACCCACCGCCAACTATTGGGCTGCTCTTTTACCAACGAATAGTGGGATTGACCGTCACATTATGCACCCCCACGGCTGGGAGGGTGACCATGTTTAGCGCGACGCGGGCGCGAACCCGCGACCCTCGGATTACGAGTGCATGCCTTAACGCGCTCGGCCATGCCAGGCCTTTCATTTCTATAACTAATATATTATATAACATCTAATTATCTTGAAAAGGACGCTGATTTAATTTTTTTTTGTTTAACTTTATCAGTTAATATATGTATCTCTTCCACTAAAATTTAAAGGATATATTTAAATAATCATATTTAACAATCACTATTGTAGAAATATCATTGTTACCCTTCCACAGAAAATTTTCACAATTATTATTTCTTGCTGGTTTGAAACATTACGTTTAGAATACAACTTATAAACGAACTTTCTTAATGCGTAAATCAAAACATCTGCAACAATTATCTTGCAAAAATATTTAATTTGTTTACAAATCGGAAATTTTATTGCACTATAAAATTTAATTTTATCAGGTAATGAATAAAGGAAATGAACATAGCAGAAAAAAGTTTGTGTATTGCAGAGAGTTTAGAAGGAAACAAATCATAATGTAAGCTAAATAGTTGTTGTTATCGATAAAAAATTTCTTTACAACACATTTCTAATCGGTTGTTTCTCCCAATAAAAAGTGTAGTCAACAAAAATACATATGAAATAATTCTATAAATGCAACATCTTTACTGTTTACTGAAGTATTTATTAACAAAATTATTATATACATTAATATAATTTAAACATCTTAACTTTTAAAATACTAAATTAGCTTTTACACAACTACTGAACATTATCTTAATATTACTATTTTAATTCAAATCTATATTGTTCATTTATCTAACATTATGAAACTTTAGAACTAATGAATTAGTGAAGTGTTTTATACATAAAATGATGTGTAATTGTAAAAATATATAAGGTAAAGTATTGGCTGTTATATTTGCCTCGTTCAAATAAGGGATAAATTAAAATGGTACATGTGGTAGAAATCTGCATGTGTAATGCACGATGTTATAATAGTTGTCTTATTGAAATAACTGTTTTACTTGTAAAAGCAAAACAGTAGATGTGTTAAAATCTTACTGAACTATGGAAACACTATCCTTAGTTACACTGTTCTCCTAAAATAACATCATATTTATATAAGATCTTGTAATGCTAACGCCACCCGCCCGTAGAAGCACTGTCAGCCTTTGTAAAATACATGAAATATGTAAATGAAAAATGTAAAGTGTAAAATTAAATATTTTGCCAATGAGTCATTTACTGTTATATACAATACAAGTAATAAAAACATAGTTATATGAACCAAGGAATAGCATAAGGATATATTTAATCCATAAAGCCTGTCATGAAATAAAAAAAATATATTTAGCGTATATTTTATTGATTAATTTAATTTCTGAGTGAACATCTTACTATTGTTTAGTTTTGTTATAATAAGAGTTAAAAGAAGACAATTGTTGGAAGTTTTGTTTATAATTCATTGATATTGGGACTATCCAATCATGTGCAATTATACTGACGTCGAGAATATAGTGATTTCTAGAAGGTGGGCAGACGATTAAGTGATAAATATATAAATAATGTGAGACGAGTGTAAACAACAGACAGATAATAGCAGAAGATAATGAAATTACGACCAAGGAAAAGTTTGACGTGAAGTTAACTACTTAGAAGAGAGAGGCCTAACGTTTATTATGTTAGAGTAAGAATAACGGTATATAAAAAAAAAGTGTAATAAGAATAATTTATTCCGTTAAAGCGTGGTTCTAAAGTAACTGAATCAGCCTGAGTGCACTTTAACAAAAGAAACATAGGATATTTTCAAGAAAGAAGAGCAAACCGTTACTGGACGGGTTATAAATGACTGCGGTAACTCGCACAACTTTTTAAGCGAATCACAGACAGAATACTATTGCAATAATATTGCAAGATAGTTTGGCTTGTCAACTGAAATCCTAAATAGGCCTAAGTGGACTTTTAAGAAGAAGAGGACAACTATATATATATATATATAGTATTTATAATGTACCTATAAACTTTACAGTGCGAAGAATTTGTTGCACATACGTTTAAGTTGTTCAGAATATATGTATATTTTATTTTGAAAACATATATATATATATATGTATATTTTTTTTTCGAATTTATCGCTAACAAGTCATAGACACCTAATGACGAAGAATCCTAAGCCCAACACATAATATATTTATATTTTTAAGTAGTATAACTAAAAATCATAAATCCAACACTAGAAGTTAATATTAACACTCAGGACCGCACTTGTGATATCGAGTCACCTCTGTTTTGTTTTCATACTTAGCACAATTGCGTGAAATTTGGTGCACACTTTCTATATAATAGCTAATTTTGCTTTGAAAACAGTAGAATGTTTAGTACTTATGTCGTATTTCAGGCTGTGGAATTTAGGAAATTTCTTTGTGAAACACGTTTCTTTTTATAATAACATACTTTATTTCGTTTCAAGAGTATCCGTTTTTTCGTGATTGTATACTTAAAACCACATAAATATATGCAACAATTTTGCATTAATAATTTTATTTATTCACTCATATTTTATACCTGTGTAAAATAATGTAATGGTAATTTGTAAAAATTTTTTGTCTCATTCTTGAACAACAGATCATACATATGTTCTGAGGGTAAATAACTGACGATGAGGAATATTTTACTGACCAATATTGGTTTAATAACTCTGCTCATAAACTTTGTTGTTTTTAAGCATATTACTAATGTTATTTGTTTTGTTCGTTTTTAATTTTAAAAATAGGGCTCCCCCGCTAGTACAGCGGTATGTCTCCGGATTTACAGCGCTAAAATCAGGGGTTCGATTCCCCTCGATGGGCTGAGCAGATAAACCGATGTGGCTTTGCTATAAGAAAAACACACACATTTAAAAATAGGTTATATACTGCACATCTCTTTTTGCAAGAGCAATATGTAAGTTATGAAGTGTCATCAACCATCAGATAAAACCTGGCTTATTTTAACACTACTGTGTAAGAGATTTTAGTATTTTTGTATTTGTCTGTGTAAGTACGTAATGGTTTGAAATATTTTTAACTTAAAGATACTAGCATGCAATGATAATACAACTGAGGTTTAACTTTGACTTTAAGAAAACTGTAGTCATTGTATTCTGTGCGTTGAAAAGTATTATTTTACTTATTTACACAAAGCTATAGAAGAATTATTTGCAAAAGCCATACCTAATATGTAAATGATATGTCAGAGGGAAGGTACTTGGTCAACAGCACTTAACAAAAATCTCGGAATACTTTAATCAAATAATGAAAATTTACTGTCGCTTTTATAACACACTGCAGAG
Organism: Carcinoscorpius rotundicauda; assembly: GCA_011833715.1. Taxonomy (NCBI): domain Eukaryota; kingdom Metazoa; phylum Arthropoda; class Merostomata; order Xiphosura; family Limulidae; genus Carcinoscorpius; species Carcinoscorpius rotundicauda. The sequence goes on along the minus strand of CM022399.1, from coordinate 29,321,660 downwards.
CACGTTTTGCCACAATGGGACGCAAACCATGGTGCTTCAATTGCGCATTGCTAACCACTAAGTCATTAAAAGGAGAACACTTTTCTTTCAGGTACAATAGATAAAATATAACAATAATCTAGGTATCTGTATTTTTATTTCTTATTGATAGAAAGACAGTGAGAACCTGTTGGTTGTCTTCAAAATTTCAGTTGTGTTTTGTATTTCCATTAAATTCTGCATTCAGCTTGGAGATTTCTAAAGCATAATATATATCCTTCTTATTTCAGTTAAAATTGTCTTCATAGTTTACTAAGTAACTGATTATATGTAATGTATATAGTTTTTAAATAAAACTAAAAAAAATCCAATGAGAAAAATCTCAAATTATTTTTCAACATACGAGCAACTCACGTTTTGTTATATTGAAATAAATATCAGGTCATCCCATGAGTAATGTCGTTTGTAACACTAAGATTTAAAAGGAGAAAAGATACCTCAAATAACAACTTTAATCAATTATGTATTTTTCCTTTACTTTAATCAACAGTCTACCAATGCCTCAATAGATTTTCAATACCACTCTCATAAAAAATTAGGTGTTTTTGAAGTAAAAAAGGTACAAAGGCTATTTTTTTAACTCATCCATAGAAGTAAAATGTTCTTCATTCGGATGATGTTGCAGATTTCTGAAAAGATGGTAATTTGAAGGAGCAAATTTAGGGGCATGGGGAAGTTTCTCCCAGCCAAGCTCTTCAATTTTTCTGGAAGTGATCCTAGCGGTGTGAGGATGTGTATTGTCATGGTGGAAAACAACTCCTTTCCGATTCACCAAAGCAGGTCTCTTTTTTTTTTTTTTGAGTGCAATGTTCATATGATCCAGTTGCTGACAGTATATCTCAGCAGTGCTTGTCTGGTTTGGTTGGAACAACTCAAAGTATTTACAATACCAAGCACTAAGCAAATCCTTTTTAGAGTGCAGGCTGTGGTGTAACTGGTTTTCCTGCACTTCCACTGTCGGCAGCTCTTAACATTTTGATAGAGTACCCATTTCTTATTTTCAGTCACTAGGTGGTTCACAAACAAAGATTGAAGTTCACGAAAGTGAAGAGATATTCAGATGTCTACTCGTTCTCTCAGATTATCATTTGACAACACGTGTGGTACCGTTTTCCCAACTTTGAAACTCTACCAAGTTGTTGCAAATGTTGATGGACAATGGAAGGAGATGAACTGAGTTTCTGGGCTAATTCTTCAACAGTAACAGTGCAATTCTCCTCAAGTGTTGCAAGAAGCAAGTCATTATCAGATTTAGAAGGGCACCCAGTGAGAGCTCCATCTTTCAAACTGCAGTACTGAGTTCTAAACTTGTTGAACCATCTTTGACATTTGCTCATATTAAGAATGTTATTTCCGTACACCTCTTGAATGCTTCGCGTAGCTTCGGTAGTACTGTTCTCTTTTCTGAACTTGTAAAACATTATATGCCTTACGTGCTTCTTTGACACCTCCATGATAACAGGGGCTTCTGAAATAAATAAAACAAAAACTAGTAAAGAAACAAACTGGCTTACACTTAGTGCTATCAAATCACCCAATATAACATACGACTTTGAGAATAACTTCAGTTAACCAAGAAATATGCATTTAAACTTATCCTATTCCAAAAGAAATGACATTACTTATGTGATGACCTGATACAACCTCTGTGTTCAAATATATGTCTGCTTTGGTACTGAAAAGAAACGTCTTTGTGATTAGGGAAGCTCGTTTTGTTTGTTGAAAATAGAGCTACACAACTGGTTAACTCTGCTCTGCTACCAAGGGATACAAATCTCGAATTTTTTAATAAATCCTGGACTTACCGCTAAACCAACAAAGATGAGTAGTAATACGTTATATTAGGACAAACAAAGGACTATACTTAGGTCATCATATACGCTGCGATTGACTTGGCATACTTCAACGTAATCAGACAAATTATCTCACATAAGGCGGCGTACAATAAGATATTTTAAATGTTGTTCTATACGTTTTCCTTACTGTAAATTAGTATTGCATCACAAAAGAATAACATTAAAGTTATTGTCAGTGAAATCATGATCCACGCTATGGAAGGGAGGGGGGGGCTTGTTCCTCCAGTCTAAATTCTGTGCTCCCTCAATTTAAAATTCAAAATTAGTGTGAAAAATCTATGAAAAGTACACATTACAAAACAAGACATAATTAAATCTAAACAGGACAATATTAACAATGCTACCAGTGGCACAGTAGAGAGGACAAAGCGCAGATAGCACATTATGCAGCTCTGTACTTCATTATAGATAAATACTCATTCGTAAAAGTTTCTAATGCCTTAATAGTGATATTGATATTTAAAAAAGTGCGAGAAAATTACTTTCGTACAAGTTTTTCATGACAGTGCGCTGTCATATGACTTATTAATTACTGTACAGTGATTTGTAATAGCAGTTAATACAGACAGTAAAACCTGTCTAAAGCGGAATCGCACGGGACCGAGTACAATTTTCTGCTTAAGCAGGTTTTCCGGCTGAGACATAGTGAACATGCATTTCCTTAATTATATATAAATTTTGAGCGGAACTTCATACTTGCTTGACTCAAGGGAAGTAAGAAATTTGTGAAGAAACTTATTATACTGTTTATGCTATATTTATTAGAATACGAACAAAAATATACATTCAAAGTATATATAAGCACAAAATTTTAAATTTATTTGAAGAAAGTGTCAAATTTCAACTGTTTTTGTTTTAATGGTCTTTTCCATGTGGTTAAAACGCCAAATCCACGGCCTTCTCATGAAGTTCATTCCCCTCCTTCATTTTTGCATACAATTTGATAGCGTTAATATAACTTTCGATAAAGTAAGAATTCGTTGGTAAAAGAGTAGCCCAAGAGTTGGCGGTGGGTGGTGATGAATAGCTGTCTTCCCTCTACTCTTACACTGCTAAATTAGGGATGGCCAGCATAGCCCTAGTGTAGCTTGGCGCGAAAGTGAAAACAAACCAAACTTTTCCAAAATGTGTCCCTTAAATAAGTGAGTTCCCCTCATAGCGCATGTGCCAACACTTGGACTACGTTACACCCACATTGTTATATGAGATTTACAAATAAGTTTGTATTTCTCAGAAATAAGCAGTTTCTTTCGTATATAGGAGTTTCTCTGTAACACCACTACTCAAGATAATAATATTTTCTTTTTTGCTCTTATTAAACAATTATATAGTTTTTATATTTGTGTATTGGAAGTTTTGATATCATATTATAGATGAGGCTTAACGATTTGAAACCTTAAGAAATCATTTAAAATATCTAGCGCGTTCGGCTAGATAAAAAGTATTAATGATATTTCGACTTTGTTATAGTATATTATTAATTATTGAGTAAGTAAATTTGTATGTTACTGTCATTTCATTTAACCTTTCCTCAATACCGACTTGATAATTCGTCGTAGAAGTAGAAATAACCGAAAATATCTCAAGTTCAGAAGAAATTAACAAATAAGTTACATTGTTATTAAAAATAGTAATATTTTTTATGAATTTGTACAACGTACTTCTCTCTGAAATTCTTGTATTAGCGACCACAAGGAATTTAGAATTTAGGCCTGTCAGCGAAAAGTAGTTAAGCAAATCTATGTATGTCGAAGACATAAAACTTTTTATTATCAAAAGGACTTAGCTTTTTTCTTTTTTTCAACAGAATAATTCAAACGATCTTGCCCAATAACATAAATCATTGCAACAGTACACTTACATAATTAAAAGTTTTTCATATTAGTAACATCATTAAAGAAATCCTGGAATTTGTATTTAAAAAAAAAACCCACTATATTTGGGATTCATCACAGAGAAGAAGGGTCTAACAATAAGGCTAAAAAATTAAATAAACGTAATGCAATTAACAATAAACATGTTTTACTGGTGCTATAGTTTGCATTGTTTTCAGCAAACTAAGTTTTCGAGCCTCGCGAATAAAAGAGTTTGTTTTGAAGCATCAGTAATATATGTAATTCCTTCACTGGGGACCCGGCATAGCACGGTGGTTCAGGCACTCGACTTGTAATTCGAGTCGCGGGTTGAAATCCCTGTCACACCAAACATGCTCACCCTTTAAGCCATGGGGGGCGTTATAACGTGACGGTCAATCCCACTATTCGCTGGTAAAAGAGTTGTCCAGGAGTTGGCGATGGGTGGTGATGACTAGTTACCTTCCCTCTAGTTTTACACTGCTAAATTAGGGACGGCTACCGCAGATAGCCCTTGTGTAACTTTGCGCGAAATTCAAAACAAACAGAAACCTTTCATTCGATCTGAAAAAGTTCAGCCGAAAGAAATAAAAAAACTCATCAATAATGATTAAGTAAAAAAGGATTACGTTATTACCTGATACGTGAACCATTTGATAAATAAACCATAAACATTGATTACTTCTATAAAGAAAAAAGGAAGAAAATGAAAGTTTTAGTAAAGATATCGATCCTAAATACAGAACTAATCAATACAGTTTTATGTATCCTCTATGAGCGCTGCTCAGTCAAGGCTGATACTTGAGTTTATTTCAACGCGTAATGTTTGTAAAACCTTATTATTTTGTTTCAAGGCGATGTTTATCAGCTTAAAATATGTTTGTAAGCACTAGTTTCGATTTTTATTGATATTTTTTCCTCCGAAATGCGTTACTTTCCTTTCAAACTCTAACAACGAAAACTCTCAACTCGGTTCCCTTAAATTTACGGAGAAACTAGACTAAACAATATGAACTCCACACAAACGTAAAACTGGTGAGACAATAAATGTTTTTATGTGGTGCCATCTGTTGAAATTGTTTGCAATTACGTTCACAACTGAAAAGAAACAAAAACCTCCAGACTTATTTTTGAGTGTTCATTTATTTTAGCATTTAGAAGGATAGAAAAGGAATGTTTTATTCACACAATAACAACGAATTAAACTGAGTAAGTGAAGTCGTTGTGAAAATTAAAGAATGAAAAATCAAATGGTTAATTTAATTAGTTTTGAGCTACTGACTTACATATAATCAGTGATGTCGAGAAACCCACTTGTTGAGAATTTTATATGCAAAAACGGCTCGTTTGGGTTGAGAAAATATTTCAAATAGAAGACTCTTCTATTTGTTTATTCATAGTTTTATCTTTGTTCATTTTCACATTGAAGCTAATCAGATTTGTAAAACTTTATTTTTGCCTCGAATCGCATACAACTAATGTGGAATTTTTTCTTTTGGGAGTACTTCTCTCAGTCTGATAAACTAAGTAGAAATTGACAAAAACACTGAAAGCTGTATATCCGTAGGTTATAGACAAATGTGTATCTATACAGAACGCACCTTGCGAAAAATAGTTGAACGTGTTTGGCGTTACAGTTGCGAAGCAAATCACTGAAAACCACCGGCATCGTCCTATTGGTTAAGTAGGGGAGGTTTATAGGGGCAGCAGAACGAGTTTGGTGAAGATCAGCAGAGTTCTGTATGTAATACAGTGACTGTGTGTAGACGTTCGAGGTTATTTTAATTTGTTGTTGCTGTGTCACGTGCCATTCTGTAGTGCAAGACTTGTGTAGCACAAGACGGAGGTGAAAGTTGAATCATTTCGGAGTTGAGACCTGAATTATTCCGAAAGGTACGTAATTTGATAGTTCATTGACATGGCCCGCATGATGGACACTGGACTTGAAGGGAAGAAATATCTTTTCACCTTAGTAACGTAACTGTTGCTATTGCGCATGCTCTTGTTTCCAAAATGGGACTGAACTCACAATTTTGAAAACAAGCTGCAGCTATACTGTATTTGTTCAGTATTCTTTCACAGAGCTCAGTGTCGTGAAATTAATTATTTCGATTTAATGCAATCTTATAAATGTAACTGCAAAGTACACTTATGTTTTAAGTCGATCAACTGATTCGGTTAAGCCTTGTTGAAGTTGTTACCGTGACCTAAATATATCTTACTCTGCTAATATTCCTAAATTGTACATATATAGAGAGTTGTTGTTGTTTTGAATTAAGCACAAAAGCTACACAATGGGCTGTCTGTGCTCTGCACACCACGGGTATCGAAACCCGGATTTTAGCGTGTAAGTCCGCAGACATACCGCTGAGCCACTGGGGGCTATATATATATAGAGTAGGGTTTTACCAATATCTGACAATAATTTATGAGTTGTTTTTGAAAACCATGTTAATACGTTTCTGGTACTTTGGAATAACTATCTCAGGAGTTATTTTACTCGTTAAGCGCATGGATAAGGAATTAGTAAGCAGTTTAAAATTGAAGAAATATTCGAATAACTGCTTTACATTTTTGTTGCTTATGTAGAAGACGTCAATAAAATGTAGCGACATTAATATACAATAAAAACACAAAAGATGGATAAGGAGCCTTATTTGTAGGATTAAGTAACATTTACGTAAATAACTTTTTAATTTTTGGCATGCAGCGATTACATATTTCGTTTCTTAATAGTTTGTATAAATAAATAGACACATTATTGTAGCAAAATGTTTTGATTTCAATGGAAATTATTTTTCAGAATCTGGAAAATTTTGGTTTAAATTATATACTAATCTATATCTAAGGGGCCCCTCCGGTGGCTATTTCCAACACATATATCTACTGTTCTAAGGAACTTGTAATTTTATGTTTCTTTTTTTTAGTCTTATGGTGGAATTAGTCACTTTTGATGAACGTTAATTTAACATTTATCTTTAGACTTAGTTATAAGTTTGCTTTGAGAATGGTGACGTAACATTGCTACTCGTTTTTATTTGAAACATTTGTGATAAATGTGGTCTTTTAATAAACTTCTAAGCTCCGAATACGCATGTACTGTACTCACGAAACAGTACCACGTGCTCTCAGTTACTCGTGAATCACCAAGTGTTGCTTACATCCGCCATTGCTCGGAGCATTAAAGCGACTTCTATTCCTGTTAATACGAGCTTCCAACCAAAACAAGTCGCTCTCTTAAAGCTAAACTATACATTAACTTTGTATTTGACGTAGTTACTTAAATATATTATATTGCTCGTATGTTCTAACTTACATGCATTGATTTTTTTCAGTTGGATACTTTCGCTGAACGGTATTTTCAGTTACAAACCCGACAACACTTCTCAAGGTTCAATTTAGGTTAGTCCTAAATACATATATGAATGTAACGATCAAACTCTGTACAAACATTTTGTGAGTAAGAGGCCGTTCATAATTATCAATATTTTCACAAATGTACAAATGGTACACTTTTCTGTAGACCTCCCAAGTGTACAAAGAAAATATTGATATTTCATTATCTTTCTTTTATTATAAAACTACACACATTCTATGTACAGTGCACTGACAGAATCTACATAGTTCGAAACAGCAGAGACTGTACACAATTAACATGATTTTAACGTGTTTCAAGCCAGTTTTTCCATTGGTTAACAAACCATTCTTCATGCCTCTATGATGGTCCAGATAGAGTTTCCTTTCTTTAAAAACTGTTTTGAATAATGAAGTGGGCGTAATACTGGGTCAGTGAGGAATGGTAATTGTAAGCAGACAATTATTTTCTGTCAAAGTTTATTGAAAAGGAGAAAATCACTGTGATATCACCCTAAAACTAATTGTAAAAATTGCACAGTTTAAATCCTGTTAAACATAGAACTAAATATGATCAGTTGTTGTTATATTCTGTCAGTCGTGTTTAAACACAAGACTGTTCATGTTTGACTGCCCTTCTGTTCTTCTTCAGTTTGTGATTCTTCGCATCTTAATTAATAAGAACGTGGAATCGATGTGGATATTTCTTCACACACTAATCATTTGTGTGTCGTTTCCTTGGACGCCCCATCAAGAGCCCTGTTCATTGACTCCGCCTTATGTGTTTCTCTAAACGGTAAATCATATTATTCCTTAGTAAAAGAGTAGTCCAAGAGATGGCGGTGGGTGGTGAGTTTTCACAAACTTTAAGTGTGAAGTATATATTAATGGTAAAGGGTCACGAACTGAAAACTCCCTGATAAATAGCCTGAGGATTCCGACTACTAGGTTACGTCATCTGAGAAAACTCGCTTGTTTTGAGTCATTACACGTAATAACTTACGGTAATATATTGATAATAATACATCTCATATTCTTCTAATAATTGTAGGAATATAATTCTTATCACTTCTCATTAAAATGCCTCAAGAAATTGTCCAACATTTAAGCAGTTGGCATGGTTATAGGATAACTTCATTTCGCTGTTATATTTTGTAGAGGTCATTATCTCAAATTTTGAACGATACAGTTTTCCTTCTAATTTACTTCAATTTCTTCTTTTTCAGATATGCATTGATAATCACAATGGCCAGATTATTACTCTCTACCAGATCTCTACGGCATCTACTGTATCTTATTGTCTTCTGGTTATGTCTGTGCTACTTGGTGTTCCATTTCGCCCGTCCTTTGAATGCTGTATCGCTACTAGCTGATCACGTGCAGCGCGGCCTTTTAGAGAAAATGCCACCAGACTGGAAGTCTAAGTCCGTATCCAAAGAACTGGTAGACAATGATATTGGTTTCCAGTTTTCAAAAGAAAACCCGCAAGTTGACACATCACCTAGTTTGGGAGAAAAAGAATTTCTTTATTTTCTGTCCAATAATTCGAACTTACCTCTAGCCTATTGGGCTGCTAACAAAAATAAACAGATAGGAGATAAAACGTGTGTGAAATTTCCTAGTCTTTATGACTTAGAGTTTAACAATATTTATTGGCAAAGTTTTCATAGCTCCAACGGAACTTTTTATCTTTACGGAGCTTATTATGACGATAGATGGCGTGGTGGAAGCTTACCAAGTGTTAGAATTTTGGGAATGGTTGATAGACTGAAACCTCTTCCCACAATCTGTCAACTGTGGTTTGATAAACTAAAGTCGCCACTTTTCTCTACCGTGACCTACACTTACGCTTGGCACACAAAGTGGGGAAACTACAAAAATAACATTTTACAACCTTACGTCATATCTTGTAAGATTCCCAAAGAATCAAAAGGTCAAGTGCCAGCCAGCGTTTCGCTAGTAGAACGGAATTGTCAGAAACCCTCTTGTAATTTGAGAGTGGTTAACAACAGACCGGTTCGGAAGCAAGACTTTGCAGTGTGTGTCAAAGGTCTTGATTTTCTTCAGAATGATCTCAGTGTACGACTGGTGGAGTGGCTGGAGTTGCTGAGAGTTGTTGGAGCTAAGAAAGTCTTTTTGTATGAGCTAGAAATTCATCCAAATATCTCCAAAGTTCTTCAGTATTATCGTAATCAAGGATTTGTTCAGCTAACCCCTATAACCCTCCCAGGAAACCAGCCCAACCTACCTGGCTTTCGTCATCTTTATCTAAAATCGAAGTTAATTAACAAGCGCCAGAATGAACTGATACCATATAACGACTGTTTATATCGGAATCTATATAGCTACGAGTATTTAGTTTTATTGGATATCGATGAGTTTATTCTTCCAGTGAAACACGACACCTGGGCAGAACTAATGAACGTTGTTGTATCTAAAGCTCTTCGGGAGAAAAATTACACCCGCGCTAGCTATAACGTAAGAAACGTTTACTTTCTGGATGACTTGAAAGATGGGGAAGAACTGCATCATGAAACCCATGAAAAGGGAATTCCTTCTTATCTCCACATGCTTCAACATGTTTATCGTTCAAAGAACTTTACGAAGGCTGGCTCCTATGTTAAATGCTTCCACAACACCGAACGAGCAGTTTCCTTACATAACCATTTTCCTCTGAACTGTTTTGGAACCTGTACAACGTATTCCATTAGCACGGATTTAGCCCATCTTCAACATTACCGGAAGGACTGCGTGGGAAGTCTCAAGAACAGCTGTAAAAGTGACTTTAAGGTGTACACGACACGTGACACTGCCATTTGGAAGTACAAAGATGCCGTCATACGACAGAGCGCGTTAGTTCTGAAGAAATTAGGGTTCTTTCCTCAAAAGAGTGTGGACAAAAATCAAAAAGTTTCTTGAAATCGGATGTTAGGTGTCGAATAAATTTATCTGGGTGATTGGTTGATCAGTTGCATTTAGGAATATGTTGTTTGAAAAGCTTTTCATTTGGGATTGATTTTGGAAAATAAATATGCTGTAATGGATATATATAAACAATTCTTTTCAGTTACAAGTAACTTGGATCATTTCGACATAAAAATTAGACATACTTTTTTAAAAACTATTAAAATAAATTTATAACTAACTTTGATCAACCTTTACAAGATGTAACAGTCCCATATAGGTTAAAAATTAATCATTTTGCTTCATGATAAAAAATTTTGTAGACTTGTCTAATACCTAACAGCACAATGGTATGTCTACGGACTTACAACGCTAGAAACCGGGTTTCTGCACCCGTGGTGGACAGAGCACAGCTAGCCCATTGTGTAACTTTGTGATTAACTTCGACCAAACAATGAGATAGAATTTTCCTCGTTAAAGACCGATATTTTCCGATGAATTATTGACGTTCAGGCTTTAAATATTTAATTCATTTCATAAATTGTAATAGTAAGTTCATGACAAAACTGTCCTTTATACACTTTGCACCCTAATGTTGTTCCCAAAATATTTTAAAGACGATCGGTGTTCTATTTTTACTAATTCGCACATAACAGCCAATCAAATTGTAAAATGTTAGAACGTAATCCTCATTTTCCAGGTATTTATATAAAACTTAGTTTTTATGTTAAATTTTATAAACTGTTAGTTACTAATGTAGGTGGATAAACAATTAGACTCCATCTTTCTTTCAGTATGGCTCGATGACACTTAAATCCCAATCTGCATATCAATGGCTAGAATCTCATCACCGACAGTGTTCGCCCTTTCAGCGCATCATAATGTTGTGTTATGAATAGTTCCACTTTTCTAAGAGTTGGCGGTTGGTGGTGTTAATTAGTTACCATTCCTCAAGTTTGTTACCACTAAATAGCTTCGATCTGCTTTACGCAGTATTCAACAAAACAACTTACCAAAACATTCGGTTGTTTTCATGTACACATACCTGTGCCATTCAGTTAGACCCACAGAATTATAGAAGAGTGAGAGAAGAGGACCATTTAATCTACTTCAAGCCGTCTGAAAGTTTCAGAATACTTTCACGAATACATAACATTATAAGGCCTTTTTCATAAGTTTTGTTTTGTAACTTAATGGCATGTGATGCTTTGTGCTTTGCTGTGATATATATTTTTGCCAAAATAAAAAAATGTTCGTGTTTCATGTGTGTGTTATTGCTCAAAGAACACTTAAATGAATATCATTATGAGACAGTTATATTTAAAAAAATAAAAACGTCCTGCGAACTCGAATGTTTTCGAACAAACTTAAAATTTTCTTTTTGGATTCGTGTTCTTGTAGTATTTATCAATAACGTTATTAGAACAAACGCAAAATTTTCTTTTTGGACTCATTTTCTTGTAGTATTTATTATTAACGTTCTTAGAACAAACACAAAATATTCTTTTTGGATTCGTGTTCTTGTTTATAAATAACATCTAATCAAACAACCTCCCTATATATATATATTAAACATTAAAATTAACCCTGTCATTAAGACAGCTAATTTAATATTTCTGCCTCCCCCTAGTACAGCGGTAAGTCTACGGATTTACAACGCAAAAATCAGGGGGTCGATTCCCCTCCGTAGGCTTAGCAGATAGCCTGATGTGGTTTGGCTATAAGAAAATACAACACAATAATATTTCTTTCTAAGGGCTTATAAAGACCCGAAACAAAAACGTAAAATAATTAGAATGCGTGGATTCTTCAGTTAGGTATCGCCACTGTTAGTAATGTTTTAGGTACCTCACATTTTCTTTGCTATATTTGTCACTTTCAAAACTTATAAGTTAAACTATATTGCAAAATATTATGAATGATAATTTCTTCTATTCAGTAGTCAAGTATTAATAGTTGAACAGAAACTACTGTTCAGCAATTAGATCACGATTACTTACAGTTTTGATGGCAATATTAAACGAAACGTACTTAATTGTAATGTGTACAAATGTACTTAATTCGTCTTGCAGACTTGTAATATTTGCAAAGTGACAGCGTTACAGTCAGTATGTTTATAGTAAATGGATATTGTTGATGAAGTGATCGTATTTACAGTCAGTATATTTATTGTAAACGGATATTCTTAATAAAGTGATAGTGTTATAGTTAATATTTTAGAATGATTTGATATTTTTGATGAAATGACTTATCATCGGTTACTAAACGAATTTTGTTGATGAAGGAATAGTGTTACAGTCAGTATGTTTATAGTAAACGAATTTTGTTGATGAAGGAATAGTGTTACAGTCAGTATGTTTATAGTAAACGGATATTGTTGATGAAGGAATAGTGTTACAATCAGTATGTTTATAGTAAACGGATATTGTTGATGAAGGAATAGTGTTACAATCAGTATGTTTATAGTAAACGGATATTGTTGATGAAGGAATAGTGTTACAATCAGTATGTTTATAGTAAACGGATATTGTTGATGAAGGAATAGTGTTACAATCAGTATGTTTATAGTAAACGGATATTGTTGATGAAGGAATAGTGTTACAATCAGTATGTTTATAGTAAACGGATATTGTTGATGAAGGAATAGTGTTACAATCAGTATTTTTATAGTAAACGGATATTGTTGATGGCGTGATAGTGTTATAAGCGGTATGTTTATTGTGGATGAAGTGATAGTGTTACAATAGACATACTTATTGTAAATGGATGTTGTCATAGAATGAATCACCTGCTAATATCTTTGAAATAAAATTCAACATGACAAACTATTCACATAATAAGTATAAATATGCATATTTTGCAACGTACAAGTAATTCATCCCAAAAACCTTAGTGATGTTTTTCTTCAGTTTATTTTACCTATTCTATCTGAAAAAAATAAAGTATATATATAAATATGTCATACGTAGAAAATAGTATGACTGTATTTATCCATGATTCTTAAGTAACCAATTTCTGAATTGTAAATATTTATTGAAAACTCTGTCATATTAGTAGTGAAACTTGTCAAGACTTAACTGTGTTTTTAGTATAATCAGTTGCTTAATTTAAGATTAAACGTTGTTATAGCGTTACGTATTTAATAGGAACAATAACCCCTTATTGAAATGGTAACACTTGTAAGAGTGCAAATGGTTTAAAATTAGGTATTGGTCTGATACGACTTACTATAAATGCAGCACCTTATGTACATTCTCCGAACCTGGTAACCAATAATTGCTTTGCTACCTTTTTAGGCAGAGTTATTTAAGACAGCACCTTTATTATTCTCGCGTATTTATTTAGTATCTTATTAAAAATAATAAATGTTTGTCATCAGAAGATGATCTGAAAATGAACCTTTTGTTTTAGGTTTTACTTGTTTTTACGTTTCTTATTTTAAAGTTTTTTCATTATTATTAGAGGTATTAAGAATCAAATGTTATCACCGAGCTTCCAGAGGTGAACAGGAAATTGAACTGTCTCGGAAGAATGACACGTGGTGCCCTATAAGAGTGCAGTGAACTATTTTGAGCTTCGGAGTTCGACGGTGAGACTGTTTACAGACTTAATCGACCGTCAAATATTAAAAAAGCAGAATCACAACGCCCATTACAATTGCTCGCGAAACCAAAATGTTACATTTCGTGAAGAAATGGTCTTTTTTTTTATTTTGTTTTTACAGAGACTGAAGTTAGTCTTGAAAACATACAAAAGAGAAAAAAAATGTTTTCTATCAGAGAAACGTATTAAAGTTTTTTTACTGGGCTGATACAACTCTATTTGATCACTTCTTATCAGTGCCTGTAAAGAACACTTATTTGTAGAGTTATTTAGACTGTAGGCACTACTGGCTAGTTGCCTTCTCTTTTTAAAAAACAAGTTGTGTAAATATAACTGTCTGATGCCGACCAGTTACTGGATCATTTAAGAATACGTCGATTCACAGAGACAGTTTTGGTGCACAAAACTTCTTTCTTTTGCGAAGGTTCAGATTTAGGTGATGGTGTTATTTTTAAAATCATTGTATTTCGCGACTTTAAATGCACGTGCAAGTAAAGTTCAAACTATCTGAAAATTATATTAATTATAACAGAAGATACGCTAGCTGTATTTAGTATTTTCAAGCTGAACGACACCTTACGCGACAAATGGGCCGGACAAGGTTCAGACACAATCATTCCTATGTTTGAATTGCTGTATATATATATATATAAATAATAGTTACAGGAAGGAGTGGGGGTATGTATGTATGTTTGTGTTCTTTATATAGTAAAGCCACATCTGGCCACCTGCTGAGGCCCTCGAGGGGAATCGAGGGTTTTTGTTACATGTTTATCCCACCTTAACGAACTGATGAGTTCTGAGTAATGTTAAATGCTTATAGGCGGCGCTGCTTTTGAAAAATTGAAATATATATGTCGCACACATTATCTATACAGCTTTATTTACAAACTCAGCGATAAATATGAAAGCATACAACGCTAAAAATTAGATTTTCATAACCGTGTTAGGCGCAGCACAGACAACCCATTGCGTTGCTTTGCGCTTAATAACGAACAAGCAACTTTTTGTTTTTACAACTGTATTACTGTATATGTATATACACACAAATACGGATTTTAGCACACACACGCGTACATGAATAAACGTAAAAGATGTAAGCCCTGCAAAAATGTCGCATAAGCTTAAAAAAAAATAATGCCTCCATAAAACACTGGAGAATAGTTGTAGTTTTGAAAATGTTTATTTGTTAGCTTTGTCAAATATCTTAATAGGCCATTAGAATCTTAAATTTAAAAGTCTTTAAAGGTAATAATGCTATATATAAACTTATAATTGCTTTAAACTCCTATTGAATGGGTACTAACAAAGTCGTGTGTGTGTTTATCATAAATTATCAATAGAAAATTCAATGAAGCAGTGAAAAACTACATACAGATTTTCTTCGTGATTATATTTGTGAATATATACAATTCAACACCTACTAGTACTGTCAGGTATTCAACGTGTAATCCTCAAAACAGGATTCTATATATAGATAATTGAATAAAATGAATTATAGTTCAATTCTTCCAGTGATATTTCAATCGATGGAATTTCTGATTGCTTACTCCTATGCTACGTAAACCACGCGCTACAAAAAGTGTTACACGCAGCTATAAAACAGGGGGCTTAAATTTATAATAACTTAACAGTAGTTATTAGTTTTTTCATGCGTGAAGCTCTGAAGCAACTATTAAAACTCAAAACTGAAACTTAAGATATGTATCTACTCGTTCGTGCCTTTTATAAATTTATAGAACAATGTTTTGATAATCAGTGATGTCGAGAAACCCACTTGAGAATTTTATGTGCAAAAATGGCTCGTTTGGGTTGAGAAAATATTTTACATAGAAGAGCGAACAACGTTTCGATCTTCTTCGGTCATCGTCAGGTTCACAAAGATACAGGTAACTGACCGGAAGCTGACCACATGTTTGGAAGGGGTTGTGTAACTGAGTGTCGTAATGTAGAGGGCGGGATTAGATGTTTGAATATATAATTTTATCTATAATATTCATATAGGTATAATGGCTTTCCTTTATATTGGTTTATTTTGGGTTTAAGTTATTATTACCTCTTTCTCTTTGAACCTGACGATGACTGAAGAAGGTCGAAACGTTGTTCGCTCTTCTATGTAAAATATTTTCTCAACCCAAACGAGCCGTTTTTGCATATAAAATGTTTTGATAAGTCTGTCTAGGAGAGGAATAAAATTTTCCCGCAAGTACAAAAATGTTATTTAAGTTTGTCTGTACAATTCGTCGTCATTCCCTAAAGATATGCAAGAACAGAGAAGATGTTATTGTACTAAAACTAAAACAGCTAGTGTATACACTTCAGAACGTTCAATGTATCCAGAGAGAAGATGTTGTTGTACTAGAACTAAAACAGCTAGGGTATACACTTCAGAACGTTCAATGTATCCAGAGAGAAGATGTTGTTGTACTATAACTAAAACTGCTAGGGTATACACTTCAGAACGTTCAATGTATCCAGAGAGATGTTGTACTAGAACTAAAACCGCTAGGGTTTACACTTCAGAACGTTCAATGTATCCAGAGAGAAGATGTTGTTGTACTAGAACTAAAACCGCTAGGGTATACACATCAGAACGTTCAATGTATCCAGAGAGAAGATGTTGTTGTACTATAACTAAAACCGCTAGGGTATACACTTCAGAACGTTCAATGTATCCAGAGAGAAGATGTTGTTGTACTAGAACTAAAACCGCTAGGGTATACACTTCAGAACGTTCAATGTATCCAGAGAGAAGATGTTGTTGTACTAGAACTAAAACCGCTAGGGTATACACTTCAGAACGTTCAATGTATCCAGAGAGATGTTGTTGTACTATAACTAAAACCGCTAGGGTATACACTTCAGAACGTTCAATGTATCCAGAGAGAAGATGTTGTTGTACTATAACTAAAACCGCTAGGGTATACACTTCAGAATGCTCAATGTATCCAGAGAGAAGATGTTGTTGTACTATAACTTACAACGCTAGGGTACACACTTCAGAACGTTCAATGTATCCAGAGAGATGTTGTACTAGAACTAAAACCGCTAGGGTATACACTTCAGAACGTTCAATGTATCCAGAGAGAAGATGTTGTTGTACTAGAACTAAAACCGCTAGGGTATACACTTCAGAACGTTCAATGTATCCAGAGAGAAGATGTTGTTGTACTATAACTAAAACCGCTAGGGTACACACTTCAGAACGTTCAATGTATCCAGAGAGATGTTGTACTAGAACTAAAACCGCTAGGGTTTACACTTCAGAACGTTCAATGTATCCAGAGAGAAGATGTTGTTGTACTAGAACTAAAACCGCTAGGGTATACACTTCAGAACGTTCAATGTATCCAGAGAAATGTTGTTGTACTATAACTAAAACCGCTAGGGTATACACTTCAGAACGTTCAATGTATCCAGAGAGAAGATGTTGTTGTACTAGAACTAAAACCGCTAGGGTTTACACTTCAGAACGTTCAATGTATCCACAGCTGTTTATCTTTTTTTTTTTTTCTTGGAGAACAAAAGAAAACATTTTGAAAATGAAGAAACTTGAAGACTACTGGACATTTAGACGTTTTTTTCTCATTCTGTTTTTCTTTGAGTTAATGCAAAATACTTGTAACATATACATGAAGATATTTGAAATAAAGTTTCATCACGAACGAAAGACAGCGTACAAATAATGATATTAATTTGCTGCTTGTGTAAATTGATTATCGGTTTACTTCAGAAAGTTATATTTATCGCCATTGACTTCTGGTAAAATACTTTTCATAAACAAGCGTAAAAGTACAACTTAGGATCTTGTAAATGTTCAAGGCACGTGACAACTTTATAAACTCAAGTCCTGTCCAGCCACTCAGTTTATATTATAAACATGTTACGTATCACATATCTTCGAGGGATATTCGTTACAGAAGTCTGAAAAGAACCAAAGAAAGAAAGGTATTCATGAAATAATCTGTTTGGCATTCTTCCAATAATTTCTGTTAGCTGCATTCACCAAGTGCTGAACTCTAAAAATTGACATAGCATTCTTTCTCAGTATAAAATTATAACCCATGACTAGAACCAGATTACTTTCCAAGTAACCAAAGAGAATCAGTGAAACGTTTTGGAACGCCCTATTCTTTGTGTTTCCAAAGATCTTTTAATTTGTTTTTCATAAACATTAAGGCCACGAATCATTGCTGTGTAACTGCAACGATTGTTTTAGCAACAGCAAGATTTTTGTTTGATAATCCAGAAATTAGAGGTTAATGTAACAGCAACGATTGTTTTAGCAACAGCAAGATTTTTGTTTGATAATCAAGAAATTAGTGGTCAATGTAACAGCAAGATTTTTGTTTGATAATCCAGAAATTAAAGAGGTTAATGTTTGACAATATTCGATTATTCACGATAGTTTAGGATAGACAAACATTATGAAGATCTTTAGATAAAAACTATCACATCAAGAAGTTGTGAATAATAATATTTAAACTGAGGAATCGTCGATGAAACAAAGAACACATTAGGTCTTAAGAGCACTTGGTAACAGGAAATCATTGTATGCAATCTTTCTTTTGTTTATTGTAATATTCCAAGAGTCGTCAGAATAATAAAGGTAATCTTTTTGAGTGCGTGCTTGACAAGTAATACCTTATTGGTAATTGTTCAGAGTTGTTATAAAACACGATAAAAGGGGGTTGGTTGTGCTCTCTCAGTTATTTGTTAGTTTGTTATTTTAAATTTCGCGCAAAGTTACTCGAGGGCTATCAGCGCTAGCCGTTTCTAATTTAGTAGTGTAAAATTAGAGGGAAGGCAGCTAGTTATCACCACTCACCGCCAACTCTTGGGTTACTCTTTTACCAACGAATAGTGGGATTGACCGTCACATTATAATGTCCTCACGGCTGAAAAGGTGAGCATGTTTGGTGCGACCCTCAGATTACGAGTCGAACGCCTTAACGCACTTGGCCATGCTGGGTCTTGCTCTCTATAGAACTTGTGCTATCCTTTTTAGAATAATTATAATATGGGTGGTTAAAGAGAACATAGAATATATTCTCTGTATAGACGAAGAAAGAAAGTATTTCGTCATGAGGCGATATTAATCACGATAGGTAGTAATTAAGACACAATAAAATTATCTTTGTTTGGGAAAGAATGGAAACAGTTTTTACTTATCTTTGGCACTGTAGCATTTTCAGGTGAAACTGACTTCTCTCACACTAACGAGACGTAATATAAACTAATAGTGTGTTTCTCTGAATACCTGACTACGACGTAATATTATGCGTGTGCTTGTTTTGGACGATGAACTGTCACTGGTAATGTGTTGAGGCTTCACTCCTACTGATTAGACTGAAATAATATACGACATTTTAAACTGAACATTCCTTAGTTCGTTTGTAATACTGTATTTGGTTACACAAGTCAGTAGGTAATACTGTATTCAGTTATACAAGTGATTAGTAATTCCTGCAATCTTGAGATACTACCTGACCTACCACTGAAGAACTCTGCTGTCTACATTCTACATTACGTGGACAGACAGATGTGGTCTCAATATATGATAAAGGGCTAAATGGCAGCTAGAACGAAATTAGCCTAACGACATATCTTATGTGAAAACTGCACGAATGCGTAATAACTGATACCTGTAAAATACAAATTAATATGAGGACATAGGAAACACATAGTGGGTTAATATACCATGTCTTCCTTCCTATATTACTTCAGTCCTTGTTCACAATCTGACAATTCATCAAGAAATATCGTAATTTTATCTCGATCATGCTAACACTTACATTCAACACAGACGACATAACACTCTAAGAAAGAAAGTGCAATGTATAATTAAACATTACAACTGAAACACGTTAATAACGATAATGAAGATTACAATCGCAAAAAAACGCCCCATTGATAATCATTTATAATTAATTACAACTCGAGATCAAGGCCCGATTAAGGGTTTTATTGGCCCTAAACTTTTCAACTTATAGAGATCCCCTCGAAACAGAACATCTACGTATAATTCATTTATGGCTATAGCGTGAGAGTCCTTAATTAGTATGAGGTCCTGGGCTTCAGTCCGTTAAGTCCGTGCATTAATTCTGGGTTGCTGGTGGTAAAATGATATTAAAACGAGATAAGAAAAAACACTGTAATAGCCCAGTACAAACATTTAAATACACGTCAAAATTTTGAATAAAACCACGTGATTTTACACGTGAGCATGACCAGCTAGTGAAGATTGCTATTGTAATACAATAAGTTCGGTGCCAAATAAGGTAATCACTTCAAATAATAATAAACAAAACCCCACAAAATAATACAACTAAATATTTTAAGAATCACGTATGTACACACACACACAGAGAAAGTTCATAAGTAAACAAAATAATTAGGTAAAACGTGACAATAGTGAAGAAACCAAAATTAGAAAAAATACATATATATATATATACAACACATTATACATACATAAAGGAAACGTACACAATGTACACTTACCCAAAAACAAGCATAAGATTCAACTTCCCTCATCTCAGTTCATCGACAAGCCTTCCAAAGTGGCAGTTGACCTATAACATGCAATGGTAGTGTCACAGATGATGTTTTTTGCCCATATCAGTGTTTTGCTTTTGCTTGTGTGGACCACAATGTGTGCACCGTTCAATGCTGGCATACCTTTCATAACAGTCTTCCTTTTAGCTATAAAAGGCCCAGGCTTCTGTCCACTTCATGGACATCTCTCTCCAATGCTAATTCAACATAAAAACCTATTGTAGGATTAACTTCATTCTGATGGTGGTTGGTGGGGTTATTAGTAGATAAGTCACTGGCTGCTATTGTGGTGGCTCACAAGACTTTTTGAGCAGTGGTGGCTCAAATGCCATTAAGATATAGGCTCTTTCATTAACCTGAAACCTCTTGGCTATCAGTGGCGTTGGTGCTGGGGCGTGACAGTGCAGCTGGTCAGTTGCAGTGCTTCTCATTCTTACACTACCCTGGTGGTAGCTAACAAGGTCTCTCTGTTGCTGTAGGTTGACCCTGATCCCTTAGTTATGAAAAATCTATCTTGAGCCAGTTTGACCCTTGAATTGACCCCAACTCCAGAAATGTTCTTTTTTAACTTGAGGATGTAGTGGTTCTCGTGGACGTAAACAAAAATATTGTGGAACTTTACTGAGATGGTCAAACATTCATCGTAGGAGTTACTAAATAAATGGCTGCAGTTTTTTGAACTACTGGTAGGACTCCTTCTAAAGTTGGACAATGTACAGTGATATTCTTGGCATTTGTACTGCTTGCAGACTTGTGTCTGTCACTGGAATTTAGTGTTCACTGGCTTCTAAGCAGCTGGTACATTAATTTCAAGTATTGTCTTGGCATTCTGTGATTGTTCCATGATCGAAGAGCCACCCAGATCTGGTGGTTTCAGCACTAGCCTCAACTCTGATACAGCAAGGTCCCACATGTCAGATGTGTCCACGAATAACTAATTTTAATATATTTGTTTTCACCGCACTTTTGTCACTCCACAAGTTGGAGCCTGTACTTATTATGTAATCCAACTTTTCCTCAAATCGGAAGTACTGGGTTATTAGTAACAATTATAGTTATCTTTTAGGGCAGCATAAAAAGAATTTCAAGACTGAAGCATTCAAAAAATATAACCTTAGTTAGATCAATAACAGGATAACCAAAATGATCTTGAACGTAATCTGAAAAGAGCAAAATTATCGTTTAAAAACGTAAATTCAAATTAATTGTAATTGGTCAGAAGGTCAGATGGCAAGTAGGTTAAAATATAGTTATAACTTTCTAGTTCACCATAATTCTTCTCTAAGAACTACCTTTACACCTGAGCAATTAACGGATTACCTTGGTCAAGTGACGTAGGCTTTTCCAGTTTTGCAGATCATGCAAATATCTCGGTTCCTTTTGGTTATTAAATACCTTGTAACTGTGTTGCCCCAATTGTCATACCTGTGATAACAGCCAACACAAAATATTTTTCAACCCAGAATGATATTATGCTACTACTTGACTGTTATATAAACAGTACTCTGTTCTAGTAGCAAAGGAATATAGTTGAAATTGAAAAAACTGTTTACTCTATACTTGCAATAACTCGGGTCATTAGATTCTAACGTGTACCTCAGGCCATAAGTAGTCATTAATGTTTCGTCATCTTTCCCTTGCTAATTTCTTACAAACACAAGATTAGCACTAGATAGGAATGATTCTTCAAAGTTTGACCACAGAATGCTAGTTTCTGATTCTCTGTTAATAATTATGCATTCTACATTTTAAATAATCCTTTACTGAATCTTCTTCTAAAACAATATTAATGAATTATTTGGTGAAACGTGTGATTTACTAAATAATTTCAGTATGCATGAGTGAAAGTATCATAAACAAATAAATAAATGATGTTAAGAAAACATTATGGACAAAACGGTTAAAGATAAAAGTCGGACATTCTACTGGCTGAACACTTAATATATTGGATTTTCTATATCGGAGGTAATAAGTAATAATTCCGAGTAACAAACTATCAGAGTGAGCTTAGTATTAGTGCAAAATTTCAGGTTTCTAGGTTATTTCCTCAGACATACACATGTCTGTCTATGATCTCTATTTGTAATATGAGGAACCATTTCTCTTTTATGTGTTTTGTTCGTTAGTGCAGCTCATTAAAAACATGTACATGCGTGCGTGCACATGGTTCAGTAATAACACCGGTGTGCACACACTTAAGGTCTACTTAATATGTATGCAACGTTTCAGATTTATAAGTTTTATCCTCTTAAAGTTATGACGATCACGTTTCTTTTTTATGTATTTTTTCGCATGAAACGATGCACACGCGCATGTAGGGATATAAGTAATAATATCAAGGTGCACACCGAGAGGGTTCACTTGGTATAGATACAAAATTTCAGGTCTCTGGGCTCTTTGCTTTGGTACTTTGGCTGTCACATATTCTTTCCTATGTGGTTTTACTCTAGCTTGCTTTAGAAAAACAAGCGTTTGCAACGCACATGGATAATTAATAACACCCAGGCTTACATCCTGAGGGTTCACTTAAGAAGTGTGCAAAATTTCAGGCTTCTAGGCTCTTTTCATTTGGAGTTACAGCAGCCACGCACACACACACAGACCCCCAAACACTCCCTCTTATTATAATACATTCTATATTTTAGAAGCTCAAAGACAAATGAAATTAATGATAAAATATAAATCTTTTTAAAATAAGAATACTTAAAAAAATTATTAACAACTTCTGATGAAAAACAAGACGTGTATGTAAAACTCAAAAAAGTAACTTATACATACATAACCATACATTATACATAAATCATTAGCACATGAGTTGCACATCAAAACAAAAATACCACCAATAATGCATTTAATTACAATAGTTGCTTCAAGGTCTTCAATTTCTTTCACTGAGAAAAAGTAAGTGATATAACTTAATGTATTTGATCAGTTTTTATTAAATGTTGTAACAGCCAAAAACATAAAATTACTCGATATTAGGAAATATTTAAACACTTTGCTAAATTGGGAGTTAAGTGATAAAAAATGCTAGTTTAACTTATTGATAAATCATCTAACATTTTCAGTAAGTTATTTCAAGAGAATGAAAATTGTCGAGACGTGTTAATGTTTCGCTGATGAAAATTAAAAGATACGTAATAAATCATGCATTTGTAGTTTGTGTAGATATGTAGACACGAAATCAGAATTACCACCCATTTTTAAGCTATATACAGAATCATGAATAAACATATTATAGATTATAAAATTTTAGTCAGAAACTATAAGTGTAAATATTGTTTGTAGGATATACTTTCATCACATAACTTACAAACCCCAAAAATATTTCTAAGTACAATCAGGTTGCGATTTACAGTAATTTTCATCTAAACATTTTATTATATAAAACGGTTTCAGTTTATTCGAATTTACTCTCCGGTTTACTACTTTCACATGAACAGTCAACCAATTTGTGTTTTGTCACATAGCATTGGGTTATATTACAACGTAAAAGCAGTCAGATTGAGAAGTAAGCAAGTTCCTTCTTGACACGCTGTCTACTTTCACTAAAAATTTAGTCTACTTAAAACTAGAATTAAGAATAAATTGAATATTTCTCCAAATAACCCACAGTCAATACACTTCAAGCTAACTGTGAATACAATGATACTTCTTAGCAGTGTTGTGACCCTCGTTACGTGCTCAAGCTGACATTAACTGTAGAGTAGAAACATCTTGTGGTCAAGAAAAGTTGAATGTTACACTTTAGAATATAGTACTGTGAACTATTTGTGATCATAGTTAAAAGATTCACGTTATATAAAAGTAATATATCTATAAACATGTACTGAAAAAATGTAAAAAGTACAAAAGGACATAAACCAAGTAGAAGGGAAAGTACACTACGATAATATACCTGAAAGTTGAACTGACAAACGCAAAGAACAAACTAACACACTTCTGCTCGCATATGCTCAATAAATGAGGACCGGGCATGGCCTGGTGGGTAAAGGCGTTCGACTCGTAATCGGAGGGTCATGGGTTCGAATCCCAGTCGCATCAAATATGCTTGCCATTTCAGCCGTGGAGACGTGATATTGTTACGGTTAATACCACTATTCGTTGGTAAAAGAGTAGCCCAAGAGTTGGTGGTGAGTGGTGATGACTAGCTGCCTTCCCTCTAATCTTACACTGCAAAATTAGGGACGTCTAGCGCAGATAGCCCTCGTTTAGCTTTGCGCGAAATTCAAACAAGCAAAAGCAAAGCAAGCAATAATTGAAACCCAAGCGTCATTATCTATGAAATATAGAATAGGATAATCCACATGGTTTACCATGTTACTATCACTGATACTCCATCTATGACAGAAGGATCTTCCTGGGTTGATACAATTGTATCATTACCCAATCAAATTACAGAATTTATCAGATCACTTTAACAACATCCTCCAGTCGAGAAATCAGTAGACAATTACTTCAGAGTGTCATGTTAGGCATGTCATTCTTATTTCAAAATATTTTTCATAGTTAATGAATGAGATAATGAAAAAAAAAATTTTCATTTTGCTACCTATTTAACTTTGCACCCCGTCACATCAAGCATGCTCGCCCTTTCATCTGTGGGGGCGTTATAATGCGACGGTCAATTCCACTCTTTATTGGTAAAAGAGTAGCCAAAGAGTTGGCGGTGGGTGGTGATGACTAACTGTCTTCCCTCTTGTCTTACACTGCTAAATTAGGGATGGCTAGCACAGATAGCCCTCGAGTAGCTTTGTGCAAAATTCCAAAAAGAAACAAAACAAACAGACTTCTTACCACAGGAAGACAAGTCGAGATACGGATAAAGGACAACACATGGACAACAATTCCCTACACATTACTAAATGTAAATTAATAACTTGTTTTATTTTAGCACAAAACTGCAGAATAGGTTATCAGCGTTTCTTTACAATGTAGAGTTGAACCCCAAATTCTGGCGACGTAAATCTGTAAACCTACATCTGACCTGCTCTGGAAATAAATTAACAATATTCCTGAGGAAGACACGTGGATCAATGAGTATAGAATATACTCTTGTCTTACACTGATAAATTAAGGATGGTTAGCGCAGATAGCCCTCACGTAACTTTGAGCGAAATTCAAAACAAACCAAACCAAACTATAAGTCCCTCTTCGGTTGAAAGCTCTAAGAACTACCAGTCATTGGTATCTAGCTACCTTGTCAAACGGGTTTGGAAAGATAAACTGAAAGGAAATTCCAAAACATAGTTTGGGAGTAAAATAGAAGAAAAGTCGACACCTTAGTAAAATTAGGAAGATGCTGGGAAAGACCCTATATTGTAGTAAAACAAATTAATTATGTGGTTTATGCAGTCCATGAGGACAGGCCTGCCAGGCCTGCAGAAGAATGGCCAACTTGTCAATTCCAACAAAGCACTTCCCAGTGATAAGTCAAGTTGTTGAAAATCTGAAGATGTTTTTATCAAGACTACGTCCAGAGTGTCGCCAATAATATGCCAGTCAGCGGATTCCTTCGACCATCTAATTAAGAAGTACTCTCCTAATGCCCCTCAATGGCACAGTGGAATGTCTGCGAACTTTTGTGTGTGTGTGTGTTTGCTTGCAGTTAAGCGTAAAGCTACACAATGGGCTACCTGTGCTCTACCCACCACATGTATAGAAATCCGGTTTTTAGCGTTGCGAGTTCACAGATATGCCGCTGTGTTATTGGGGGCAAAGACTTTGGAAAACAAGTATAGTAATATAAAACAAGTGTGAGTTAGTGAACGTGTTACACTGTTTTCGATGGATTACCAAAATAGTCAGCTAATATTAAGCTTTTATTCCGTATATAGGAGAGGAGATTTAAAGAGTAAGTAATATTCAGTTTTGTTTTGAGTCAGGTTTGTCACTCAGTAACTTATAAACTTTCAGTTAAAAACATAAGTGACCCGGCACGGCCAGGTGATTAAAGCACTCTACTCGTAATTTGAGGGGGGCTGGTTCGAATCCCCGTCACATCAAATATGTTCGCCCTTTCAGCCGTGGGGGCGTTATAGTGTGACGTTCAATCTCACTATTCGTTGATGCAAGAGTAGCCCAAGGGTTGGCGATGGGTGGTGATGACTAGCTGCCTTCCCTCTACTTTTACACTGCTAAATTAGGGACAACTAGCGTAAGTAATCCTCGTGTAGCTTTGCGCGAAATTCAAACTAAACCAAAGAAATAAGATGCTTCTAATTTAAGTGAACTTAAATTATTAATTACATCTACCCAATTAAAAAACTGATCACTGATATAATCTATATATATTATGCAAAAGTATAACACCCTCTACCAAACATTTCATAAAGTGTTTAAGTAACTTCTTTAAAGAAGGCATAAATATTTCCAAGTACAAAGGTTTTGTTCTAAAGCAGGTGAAGCAAGTATGAGGTTTGCTTTTGTTTGCTAACAGATGATCCTTCATTAATTTATACAACTCTTTAATATAGTTTATGAAAATACAAAGCTTTATGGATATTTTAAAGTTAAAACAGGGAATAATGCAATACGTAGCTTCTAATTGGTTATTATTGAATGAAATAACCAATACACAGAATATTAAATGGAAATTTGCAGCTACAAAGGGAGTCAGTAATTATCACATTGGGTCAGTCCTCTTAAAAAGCTGATAATAATCAACTAACCAGTGCAACATTTTATTGGTTATGTACTATACATTGAAGAAGAAAGACGTCATCAGTTCTGAAGACCTTGGACGACGTTGTGTGAGAAGGTGAAAACAGTAATCACTACAACATCCACTTGACTATGAGTAGTAAGCCGTAAACTTAATTTTGTCTGGCGAAGACAATTTTAACAGAAATTCGTGTTGTAGTTCTTCTAGAAACTTTCAGTTATTCTATAATACCTTTCAAGCTCCTCTTGGGGTAATGTTCCATATAGTTAAAGGGGATTCTTCTTAGTGATTTCCTTATCTGGGGGCTGAACCTCCCACTTTAGGTGTTGCCCTTACATGATGTAATGAAGATCTGTCATGATTCTTTTAATTTCTGAGAGCTGAATGAGTAAGAGGCTCACATACATAAACACACTCAAAGTATCATCACAATTTGTGTTTACAATATATCTTAAATATATATAATGGGTCTTATTTTCCATTAAATGAAATATTCCCATTAAATAATAACCCATAACATTCCTTGTAAGCTATTAACCATTGACTCAAATCGCCTGTGGGCTTAACACGGCAGGGCACTTGAATCGTGATCTGTGGGTTGTGGGCTAGAATCTCGTCACCGAAAATGCTCGCACTTTTAGTAATTGGAGCATTATAATGTTACGGTCAATCCCACTATTCGTTGAAAAAAGAGCTGCTCAAGAGTTGGCGGTGAGTGATGCTTAACAGCTGTCTTCTTTCTAATATATCGCTTCAAAATTAGGGACGGATAGTTCTCGAGTAGCTTTGTATAAAATTCTACAAACGAATAAAACATAGTACGTGCTTTGCTATTTTATGTTCCAATGTACTTAAATGTGAATCAATCAAAATAACAATTTGTATTTTATTTTCGTATATACGACAGGAAGCAGTTCCTTACTGTAATTAGTATCACAATAACGAAAGGTCAACGCCTAAGTATATATGAATGTGTTTCCACCTCAGTATGCTTTATGCAATTAATGGCACAATGAGTAAGTCATGTTTCAAGGTTAGTTCTCATACACAATACTATTGTTATTTCATTGTCAACTTTGTCGTGTTTTTCTGGATGTGAAATATGTTCTTGTGCTATTAGTTATTACGTATTCTATATTATATTGTTCAAATCAAGAACTTAGTGAGATGTAATTTTCGTGGTTATAATGTTATCTTGGATTTAAAATATTTATTGTTATTATTTGTTTATAGTTTCTTATGACCCTTATTTAACCCCATTTTTTCTCGGCGGAAGTGATGTCGAACAGTTTTTTCATAATCCCCTCCCCGTCACACCAAACATGATCACCCTTTCAGTCGTGGCGGCGTTATAATGTAACGGTCAATCCTACTATTCGTTGGTAAAAGAGTAGCCCAAGAGTTGGCGGTCGGTTATGAAAACTAGCTGTCTTCCCTCTTGTCTTACACTACTAAATTACGGACGGCTAGGGCAAATAGCTCTCGTGTAGCTTTGCGCGAGATTCAAAAACAAACATAATCTTCACATACAAAAAAATTAACTGTGTTTTCATACGATAGAAGAATGTACGATAATGTTTTCAATTATTTATCGATATAATTAATTATGTTTTAAAAAACAGGTGTTAGAAGTAAAATACCAATTCGTTACAGATCAATAGACGTTTCACCACATGTGGCGACCGTGTTGGACACCGTGGTGACTTAACATGTCATTGTACTCGACCGTCCGTCAGTATCATGTACTAGTTCCTCACTAGCACGTCACAAATGTAATACTCTCGTTCGTAAGCATTTTCACCACCATGCTTGTTTCTTAAAGAGCATGCGCATTAGTTCTGTTTTATAGTCGCTGCAGCAGCTTAAGTTCTCACGACAGGCTGCCGAGAAGAGAATGTTGGAAGTCTGCCAGAGCAGAGAACAGTCGTGTATGACTGTAGAACGATCCGAACCACAGCTATCGTTTCTTCACTTTCTGAGAGATGGTCCAAATACTTAGCGATCATATATGTGCGTAAATACATTTTTCGAATTTTCTAGACTTTGTCGAAATTGATCGAATGAAGAGTTTCTCTATTCGTTTATTATGTATTTGGAAATTTCTAAGAAATTTACACTTCAGAGGTAGTAGGATGAGCTAATCTTTACATGGCTGAAGAAACCAAGCTAAACGAAGCAGACCTATTAGAAGAGAAAGCAACACATGGGCAGTTATTTGTTAAGTTTACCGGACGATGTTTCCTCACCCAAACTTTCTGAATACTTGCGTGTAAAGGTACCGTACAAAACTTTCCAGTCAGCTATTTCTGGGACATTTGGCTTATGTAAATCTTAAATAGAATTATTTCCATGCGCACAGTGATTACTGCGATTTAACATTTTTCCTAGGTTAGAAACAATACGTTTGTTGGTTTTAACTGAAGGATGTATTTTCAGCAATGTGAAATAGTACAGTGGTGTTTTAACTAACTCTTGTTTACGTGTGCGACCATTAAACGTTTAGTTTCCACAGGTTTCTTTAACTCCTGTAAGATAGTTTACAATTAGGCTTTTCCCCACTCTTTAAATATATTAATTATTTATTACTCGTATCATAACACCAAAACTACTTACCATTAAATAATTCAGGGGTATTCTATACGAGTTTTTAGACATTGTGTCTTTGAATAACGTGATTCATTATTGTTTAAAACTGTCCCTAGTTGTGAGGTTAAAATAACGATCGTATTTTTTTAACAAGTGTTAAAAATTTTGTTGAAAATTCGTTTTGGATGAAGGAAACGAGTTGAAAGTGAAAGCCCAACCTAGAATGTTTTCACATTTGTATTTACCAAAATACGAGTTTAAAAAATGAGGTATTATGTTTCTAATTTTTAACAGCCTCAGTTTCGCTTGTACAGTGATAATTATTGTTAGGAGGAAAACGCTTTGATTTTTTTGTTAAAATAAACTAAATATTAAGCACGTCGATAAATCGTTGTTAATAAGATTACAGCATTTTATTAATAATATTGTGTGGGTTTACGGGAACTACCTAAAATGTTATTCAGCGTTTATAGAAAAACATATTTCGTGCTAAATTGGTATTGACGAAACGTCAGATATCCACTTTGTAATGGAAGTATTGTTAACCTGTGTACTAAGAATATTGTTAATCCTTGTAATGAGGGATTGTTCTTCATTGTGTAACGGAAGTATTGCTAACAGCAACATTTGAAGAAGTGAAAAAATTTGAAAGACTGTTATTGCATTGTGAAAGTCGTTTTGACAGCAAGAAGTGTATTAAGAAAACAACCTCTGAAATACTTTTACAAGTGTCGTCCAGATATTTATTTAGACCCCGAACATTGGAGGTTAGCAAGGAAGTCTGAGGAACAGCCATCGATTTTTCAACAGAAAGATATGCACGGTAAGTCCGTTTTATCCAGAATTCATTACTTTATGTATTGAGCAAGGGCGTAGTTGGTTCGGGATATTATATTGAGAAGTCCAGAAGATCTGCTATCTCGTAAGTGTTTTCGACTGAACACTTGGCTTTTATATAAATCATTTGTTATTTGTGTAAAAGAGAAGGACCACATTTTTTTTTGAAAAAGCGTTCTGTAGTGCTGGCTAATCCCTTAATACTTAGCATTATGTAACAGATTTAACACTGAGAGCCATATAATACCTCTAGGGATTTTTTTTTTCCTGGCCTACATGTGTGTGTAAGTGAAATTATAACTGTAATAGGATGATATATGTGAAAACATTATAGAATGTAATCACGTGGTATAAAAGATGTGCAAAGCGAGGAATTTCAATGAAAACAAACACAGTTCTCGTCCAACTAAACAATGATTCACTGGGTTAATCGGTTTAAAAACAAAATAATTATATATAAAACAGCCTGCAGCCAGTTGGTGAAGTAAGCTGTCTCCAGTGAGAGAAAACCAGTCTAGAAATCAAGTAAGATCCTTGTAGTGTTGCTTTAAGTGTCGTGCTAAATAACAGTCTAACAGTTGATTTCTGGGGCTGCTATTTATTTTATTCAGTTTACTTTTTCAAGCACATTCGTAATATGTAAATCATGCCAAAAGTAACTGAAGCTTTTAGAATAACCATATAGATGGATCTAAAAAACTGCGAAGTGAAGTAAAATGTGTAAGCACAGAAACACACAAAATATCCAGAAACATTAGATTGATAGTCTTCCATATAACTGTTAATAATACCACTGTTACACATTAAATAAATTCTTACAGACCATGAATATTTTCTAAAATATTCAAAACATATTTGTGCAATATGTCCAACATGTCTTCCAACATATAAAGGGAATACAATGGAAGATGACTTTAGCCCGTAAGTTACTGGTCTACGTTTATTCAGACAAAATTTTTTATACGTTACAATGTATGTTACTAGATAAAATATAGTAATTTTTTTCACATCAGGAGCTCTTGTACATATAAAGACGATAGTCCTATACCTAATTATCTGGGCTTTCTGGACACAGCCTTATAAATTTAACCGCCAGAGTTTATTCTGGAAGAAAAACTCTTCCACTAACACGATTAAGATATCACCACCACTAACTGACATTTTGAAGTTTTCAATAAATCGAACACTTTCAGTTTTGAATTTTCTATTCTCAAGCACGAATAATCCAAATAAGTTATGTTACAATGTTTACTATTTGCACCTAATTCCACACATTGGTGTTTGTTCATCATGACAGTATATTTTGGATAGAAGTCGTCTATTTATTTATTTGTTTTGTAAGAACAAAGCCACGCAATAGATTATTTGTGATGTCCAATCACGAGTATCAAAACCTGATTTTTAGTGTCCTAAACCTAGAGACTTACTACCGAAATACTTCAAAATGGAGATGACAAACTGGTTTTGCCCTCTCCCTGGATAATTAGTAATAAGAAATTTTAATGTTGAATATTTTTGGCTATCATCGAGAACATCTTTTGCATTATTTTTGGAGCTGACCATAAGCAACATGATCTTTAATTGGTTCGCGGAATCAAGTTATGTTGAGTATTGATAATAGTTAATACACACACTAAACAACCTGAACACTTAATGAAAAGCAAACAATACTATTGTAAATTAGGGCTTCAGTTGATTGTGTTAAAAAACCCCAACACGAAAGGTCAGAATTCACTAACATAATCGACATATAAGCCTATGCTGTAGTTCCTACATCAGAGATAAATACCTACAATAAAATGGAGAAACATAAAATTAATGGTCTATGAGCTACACGTAAGAAAAATAAACATGAGAGATGGGTGGAGTGTTTGATTCTCTTGCCGAACAAAGGGGGCTCATTCAAAGATTTGTGGTGGATTTCAAAATTGTCACGAATTTGAAACGTAAGATCTTAGGACTATCGTCAACATTTTATACATTACAAACAGTCCAGATCCAACTCCCTTGCATTACTATAAGCATGAGTAATCTCAGAAAACACTTGGGTATAATTTTCTACCACTTACATTTCTATTTATATTTAATGTGTTTTTGTTCCTTTCGATATTTGTTTGCAATGAAAAAGGGAAGCATCCGGTCCTCTTCAACCCTCACCAGAATCGCATCCGGTCCTCTTGGACCCCCACGAGAATCTGCACGTGCTACAATATCTAGGTAGTGTTTTTGTACCAAACCTGGGAGAGAGACTACTATTCGATGTTTATAAGTTATATAAGTAGTAAAGCAACAACAAAAATATATTTACGTGTCGTAAAGATTACTATGAATGTTTTGATTAGAAGTGTCGTTATATGTTAGTGTCATAATAGCTGCAGCTCTAAGTGTTATAATTCTTTTCCCAACCATTACGATGCGGTTTTTCAGAATGTCCTTGATATAAAGTGACGGCTTACGTTTAGTCGCTCTTATTAACACATCAGAAAAATCAAAAAACAAAACACGGACATTGACATGAGGATTTACGCCAATCGTTTTTTCATAATCCGTGAAGTAAAATAAAACTTAAAAAGGTTTGCTGCTGATGGCTTTCAATACATTAAAGAAATAACAAAAAACACTGACATGAAAGTTTACCGGCACAAAGTTATCACAAAAACAAAAAAACCGAACGTGGGGCATCTATAATTTAAAGTGAAAAGTTCACGGCTTGCCTACTTTGTCGCAAAAAAATCATCACCGTAATTTGGGGTCGGGGACACGCTGTAAGTAATTAGTTATCTTTCCTACAATTTGTCAGGACATATTTAGAGACATCCATGCGCAGATAGCTACTTATGAAGTTTTTAAGCGAAAATTCAAAAACAAAATTGACATGGAGTTCACCGCCAGTAGTTCCTGTTTCAAAAACAAAGCGAAAGACACTCGGATGATGTTATTTGTGTAAGATAACGTGTCACATAATGTTTTTTATTGCTTTGTTATTATTTTTATAATTCCATTGTGAAACCACGTTTGGAGTAGTGTAGAATACATGCAAAATTCTCGTTCTGTCCGCCAGGTGTTGTCGCTCAATATCTCCAACTTGTTAAGAAATAGAAAACGTTTTATAAATCTACCAGTGTAAACAAGTGTAGATAAACATTTATTGACCTATCACGCCACAAAATTTATAATGTTTGCACTGACTTTTGAAAATGTTTGTTTTTTATTAATTTCGCGCAAAGCTACACGAGGCCTATCTGCGCTAGCCGTCACTAATTTCAAAATGAAGTTTCTACTTTTCACAACGTATAAGAACTGTTTAAAATGCTGCTGTACATATTTCAACACTATTTTCTACATTCATTCGCGCTAGCATGTCACAAAATAAGTATTTATCTTAAAACACATTTTAAAACAAAAGCAGACGGGTGTTGATCAGAAAGAGAAAAACAAGTATTTTCAAAGTAACATAAAAATACTTATTTTGATCAGATTTTTTTTCAAAGTGTTTCCTTGCATCGCATGCAAACGAAAGGGCGAGTTTTCACTAATAAATTAGAAGAAAGCTAGGTATTCAACATTCCACTCTGATAACCCTTCGAATACTTTTGTTTAACGGATTTAAACGTCATTATGGCCCTAAAGCGTGTAGTACGTTTGTTTGATTTTTTGTTGGTAAGGGTGACTTGAACCACGAATCCTCTAGTTCATAGTCGAAGGACGTAAATCACTAGTTCATGCCCAGCTCTATTACCAAGGGTAGTAAATTTGTCTTGCACTAGTAGTGTTTGTGTAGTTTCGAACATTTTGCTTTATTGAATTATACTTTATCTTGTTCTTTATTTACTCGTACGTGACCCTTGTTGGTCCCTTTTTCTTGGATCAATCATGTCAACGAACACTTTTAAAGTTAGATAACCTGTAATAAATGTACAGTTTTGATTGGTTTAAAGTTTTCATTGTTTACTTCATCATTCTAAAGAGTATACACCTAATTTGTCACTCACTATTCCACATTTGTTTGTGACTTATTCATTTGTAATAAATAATCATCTTTAAAAAATGAGTTATTACAGACTTAATTTTAAGTCATGCTTCTAAAACTGTGAAGTTCTGAACGTACACAAATAAAATAACAAAAACAAGAAAACGCCAAATTTCATTCTGATATTTTTATTCAATAGGAAAGTTATGTTTCAAAAAGAAACCGCTGTTTTTTACAGAATCTCTATTATTAAACGCCATTTTTATTAAGGGTCTTGATGATTTTTTTGGAAAACAAGAAGTGGAAGACTTATTCATAATTAGTTCTAATTAACAATCAACTTTACTAACTGTTAAACTTAACGTTAAAATAGTTTCCTGATTGAACAACGGTAAATTAACAGACTTGCAATGCTGAAATCGAGAGTTCGATTCCCCGCGATGAACATAGCAGATAGCCTAATATGGCTTTGCTGTGAAAACAAACACTATTGAAGTGTCTTGAATAAAGTGTACTAAGAGAAGTACATTAAACTGCCTTCTTTTATGCAGTATATTACTAACAATTTTGAAACGTAATTCAAGGAATTTCAAAATTTTCTTGTGCCAGCTACAGCTGTAACAATCGAAAATACGTCACTAAAAAACACACCAAAAAAAAGTTGAAGGTCATCTATTTATCCAACTTAATAACAGTTAGAACTTGCCACCAAAAGCCATCTCTTGAGTGGAATACATGTTAGACTTTCGTGTAAAAGTTTCACGAATGTTCATTTGTAGATTTGCTCACTTTCAAAACATTACCTGTAAATCCTCCATCAGCATGTTACCTCGTGCGTTGTTCTAGCGTGAATAGAAAAAACTCATCGCATTAGTTTAATTGTTTCTCATAAGTGCTGGGGTAAAACAGAAAATGAATCATTAGGGAAAACTGATGGCTGGTGAGTCAGGATTCTAGCTTGCTAGGGACAGATATTTTCCTTTATCTGACTGTCACAAGTACCATTCCCAATCTACTACGCTTTAATGGCTGCCATATGAAAACTGAGCTGACAGCATCCCCTAGTTACACAAGAGATGATTACTACGAAGTCCCCTGACAACTTGTAATGGATTGTCACGAGCAAGTTGTCATTTTTGTGTTAAGTCAAAGACAAATCGATTGAGGTTTGCCTACTATATTTAGAAGATTAAGTTCAAAATATCGACACACGTTTTATTTTATTTTTGTCTTTTAACATTAAAACATCGCTCAAAGTTTTTAATGAAAATAAGACACAATTAATAAGATTGTAAAGTTTAAGTGTTAGATAACTTAAAAAAAAGTAATGTAAAAAATAGCCAAGCAAATAACAAAGGAAACTATGAGCAGTTAGTTTTTGCTATTATATACTATAACATTTTACTGAAAACATTAAGAACACAAAAAACAGTTTCATTTGCACTTAATTTGTGTGACATCTTCAAACCAGATTAAAGGCCAACATCTTCGAGATCCGAGCTTATACGTTAGTGGAACTTTTAATAAAATTCATAAATATTAAATACAGTTAATTATTGCTTTGCAGTTAACAGTGGTAGAAATCTGGGTTATATGTTGTGTTGTATTCAGAGTATTACTTTGACGATTCTTCAGGTGGATATATAGTGGTAAACAGTTCATACACCTTAATTTAATATCTTAAAATATATTATTTTAATTTAAAGAAAGGACTATAACAAAAACTTGTTTCCAGTATCGGCCATACATGTCTGTGTTTTACGATTGCTTTTTAGTGGATACTAAGTATGTGGATGTTAATTGTTTTCATTTGCTATTGATTTTATGTATTTTTTTTCTTGTCTTTTCTCTACAAAAAAAGAGCAAAAATGTACTTGAATAACCAGCCGCCGCGTGTTAAGACCCCGAGGTGGTAGATGTATTCAGATCTTCCACTTAAAAACGGTTTGAAAGTTGCTTGCTCAATACTGAATAGATAAATATAGAAAGGATTACGTATGAAACACGCTGGTTTTAAATTCATTGTGAGTGAAACGTTTTATGGGCGTTACGTGAACTTAAAAAAATATCGACGTAAAATGTTGAAATTTCGTGTTAATGCTAAACACGTTTCGTAGCTTAAAAGTTGTACTTTCGTAATTAGTCGTGTGAGCATTCTAACTTTTTACCATTTCGTCGAGAGTATTGTGTACTGTTCTACCATAAATAAGTAATACTGTAAAACCTGATATGATGAAAAAATCGCTGATGAACTATAAAATTCCTTCAAAGTTTCGTTGTAAAGATTACATTAACAGTGGACGAAGTAAAGGCAGGTAGGTTCCTTTTATTCAGTTTTCTTCTATTCTAGTCTTTGAATATCAGTGAAATTTTCTTCAAAACGATTTGGGTGCTACAGAAACACCATATTCTGTGGACATTGTTTTCGTCTGATTTTAATTCTGCACAAGGCTACACGAGGGATATCTGCGCTAGCTGTTCCTAATTTAACAGTGTAAGACTAAAAGGAAGGCAGCTAGCTAGTCATCACCACCCACCGTCAACTT
Organism: Carcinoscorpius rotundicauda; assembly: GCA_011833715.1. Taxonomy (NCBI): domain Eukaryota; kingdom Metazoa; phylum Arthropoda; class Merostomata; order Xiphosura; family Limulidae; genus Carcinoscorpius; species Carcinoscorpius rotundicauda. Next base: position 29,284,890 of record CM022399.1, on the reverse strand, counting down.
TTGGACTACTCTTTTACCAACGAATAGTGAGATTGGCCGTCACATTATAACGCTCTCATGGCTGAAAAAGCGAGCATGTTTTGTGCAACAGGAATTAGAACCTGCGGCCCTCAGATTACGAGTCGAGTGCCTTTATCACCAGACCATGCCTGACTCTGTGGACATGGACTACTGTAAATAACTACTTCAGATTTTCATTTTACTGTTTTCTTCGATCATGCATTGCGCGTTGAGTTTATACTTTGATACGTGTTTAAACAAGCGCTTATTATAACCAAAGAGTTATAGATGTAATCGTAATGTTACAAAAACAAAATATTCATTGCAACAGATTGCTCTGTTATCAACCAAATAAGTAAGTAACAGAATCTTTGCAAAAATGTTTGTATGTTGTTCTATATTTATGTTATTATCTACATGCATGTAATTATAGAGTAAATGACAGAGATGGTGTGTGTTTGATGTTTTGAATTAAGCACATAGCTACACAATGGGCTATCTGTGCTCTGCCCACCACGGGTATCAAAACCCAGTTTTTAGCGTTGTAAGTCCGCAGACATACCGCTGAGCCAGTGGAGGGCCAAATGACAGAGAAGTAACAAAGAAAGTAGTGTATCAACGAACAAACATGTCCAAGTTGTTTTTCTGGTTTGTGTAAGTTGTTTTGATCATTTGTATGTTAAAAACAGGCACATCTGCTTTCTGCAAAAAAAGATGTGCTTTTAGTACAGCCTTTCTTGAAACAGATTAACGCTTTATTCGTATAATCTCATTTTTCTTGGTATGGAATTATGTCTCGTGTCTTACCAGAAATTATAGTTTCAAGTTGTTTGTCTGTTCAGAAAAACGTCAATCGCGTCTTCTATAGGTGCCACATGGAGATAGTATTTCTGCCATATGCTAGGCAAGGTTTGGCAATAGCTGTTCTTTGTTCAGGATGATAATGCCAATGGAGATAATGTGTGTACAGGATTAACTCGACCAGAAAAGTCTCCAGATTGTAATCTTTTTTAGAACTGAGTGGAAAAATTGCTAACCACGGCCCGAAATTAGCTGGTGTAGCGGAATTTCAGCGCCATCTAGTTACAAATTGGGATGACATCACAGTAGTTTACATCAGTAATCTCATGGACAGCATGCCACATGGAGGTTATTATGAGTACGAGGAGGACCAACCAAGCACTGACTGTTTAACATGAACTATTAAAAGATCAGGGACGTTATTTATAATAATTTGATGCTATATTTTGTCGTTGTATGTATGCTTTGGTAAATTTTTGTTGTGATAGAAGAAATGCTGAATTACACATTTTTCTACAGGTGTCTGATAAAATTATTTTTTATCAAAATAAATCATGTGTGATGTCCTTAAAACTTGTCTTATTATACAAATGGAGTATTAGTTGTTTAATATGATGTGCGTTTTTCTGTTTGACAATGATAGGTATATTTGTAGTACATCTGACAATGATAGGTATATTTGTAGTACATCTCAGTAGTAATGATCGTATTTGTTACAAAATGTGCAACTATTTTGGTCAAGACTGTACTACAACTCCAAACCACATCAAGTCTAAGCACCTAGGGAAAATAAGATACACTGTGATACTACTCTATGAAATTTTATTAAATTGAATAGAAATGAAATAGGCATAGACAAGTCGAATTAAACTGTAGGAGCGTGAAATTTAACATAACACTAGCTGCTATTGCTATATTTCTCTAAACAGAAGCTTCGAGATTTTAATGTTAAGTTTTTGTTTAAACATTTAAATGAGTAAGGTATTTCATAAAGGTTATTTAATCTCTACTCTTCTGAGTAGAGCTTGTTTTTTTAATTCTTAGAGTTTTGATAATTCCATTTATTAAATATGTATGTATGTATGTTTGAAATTAACCACAAAGCTATATAATGTGCTATTTGTGCTCTGCCCACCACGGGTATCGAAACCCGGTTTTTAGCGGTGTGAGTCTGCAGACACACCGCTATAATATTGGGAGAATGTGTTTGTTTGTTTTTGAACTTCGCGCAAGGGCTATCTGCGGTAGTCGTCCCTAATTTTGCAGTGTAAGACTAGAGGGAAAGCAGCTAATCGTCACCACCCACCGCCAACTCTTGTGCTATTCTTTTACCAATGAATAGTGGGATTAACCGTCACATTATAACGTCTCCACGGATGAAAGAGCGAGCATGTTTGGTGCGACGGGGATTCGAACTCGCGACCCTCAGATTACGAGTCGAATGCCTTAACAACTTGTCTATGCCAGGCCGAGGAAGTGTGTGTTTGTAATTTACAGGAAGACAACTATTTATTAATGGGGAGCATGTATATTTGTTAATTTTATTTATGTAATTAAATTAATGAAAATAATAAGAGAAAAAACAAAATTAGTGTTTTGGGCGTTGAAAGATAGCCCCTTTATCTTTTGTTTCACCAACTCTTCTTCCGTGTCCTGGTCATACTATTAAAAAAAAGAACTATCTATTAATAGTTATAGTTTAATATAATCTAAGTTGACATTGTATGCAGAAGCAGTGATGGTGATAGCTGTATTAATAAACACATTTTTTTCATTATGCCAAACAAACCATCCTTTTTGTTTTGCATTCTTAATGCACAGTAACATAATATCACGAAAAGAAATTAAACTATTAAATATTTTATGACGTTATCATATTATAAAGATGTGTACCGATGCTTTGCTGTTGGAGTATGAAGAGTATTTCTGTACAACGTAAAGAAATTACACACAGTAAAGTAGAGACCGAATCTCCTGAAGCTACTTTAAAACTTACGTTATTTTGTGTAGCTTTTAAAAAGAAAAAAACGTAATACATCCATTCTTAGATTGGCTAGGTGTATTGGTGCAATAAAGTTTTATATCGTTATGTGATTAAGCCTGAATGTCTCTACGAAAACCTCAGGTCCTCATCGATCTAGTGTCCAAAATGGCCTGAAGCTCAGGCACGTAGGAAGAACGGACTTTTGTATTCAGGCCTGACATATCTAGGCACTAAAACCCCACTACATGATGCTTATTTAATTTCTTACCAACAAAAAGACAGTCTCAGCAAAGGTGAGTTTTTCGAACACCATGTTACACTGAAACAGCAAACATACATCGTGGTAGTAAACATAATGCAACAGAGATCAGCATTTAAATGATTATTTCGTCGTTCGTGATTAGGTAATTAGATAAATCAAGTAGATTGTACTGAATACATTAATTTCCTATGTTAATTAAAGCTGTGGTATAATATATAGGCTTCCGTGACAATTACCTTCAGCTGAACTGAACAATTACTAAAATTAATGTATCGTTGTATGAAATAAATGTTAAATATAATTGACACGGTTTTACTAATAAGTGAAAAAACACGACACGATTATTAGACAAGTTTACTAGTAGCAACCTTTTAGGTTTTTCCCTACGATATTACGACTTTCATGTCAGAAGTAAATTGTTTGTTTGTTTTTGAATTTTGAATTTTCGTGCAAAGCTACACGAGAGCTATCTGTGATAGCCGTTCCTAATATTGCAATGTAACACTAGAGGAAAGGCAGCTAGTCATCACCACACATCGCCAACTCTTGGGCTACTTTTTTACCAACGAATAAAGGGATTGACCGTAATATTATAACGCTCCCACGGCTGAAAGGGCGAGCATGTTTTGGTGTGACGGGGAATCGAACCTGCGCCCCACGGATTACGAGTCGAATGCCTTTACAAACTGGGCATGCTGGGCCTAGAAGTAAATTATTCTAAAACTTATTATTTTTGGCATATTTAACCCAGAAATTCACATAGTTGTGACAATATTTATAGAGTGACTCTAACATACAGAAACTCCTATAAATACAACAAAATGTTAATCGCTCACAAAGAATCCCATGCTGAAAAGATATTACTTCGGTTCAGCGTATATGTCTAAGGCATACCAAACATTAGAAAATCTACTGAAACAAATTTATATAATCGCGGTTGGTGCTGCTCTTTGAATCACTCTTTGTTCTCGTTCGTGTCACTCTAGCTGGGGCCTGGCATGGCCGAGCGCGTTAAGGCGTGCACTCGTAATCCGAGTGTCGCGGGTTCGCGCCCGCGTCGCGCTAAACATGCTCGCCCTCCCAGCCGTGGGGGTGTATAATGTGACGGTCAATCCCACTATTCGTTGGTAAGAGTAGCCCAAGAGTTGGCGGTGGGTGGTGATGACTAGGTGCCTTCCCTCTAGTCTTACACTGCAAAATTAGGGACGGCTAGCACAGATAGCCCTCGAGTAGCTTTGTGCGAAATTCCAAGACAAACAAACAAACACTCTAGCTGTAATACTTACGCCCGATTCTCTACTACATTTTAAGTTGCAACGATTTTCTATGAAGGACGCCGAGATGAATGATAAACCACACAGACCCTCCACTGTGTTCCCTCGGTGGATCTAAGTTTTATTTTTGGACTTACAACGCTAAAATTCGTGGCTCAACTCCCCGCAGTGGATAAATAACATATAGCCCATTTAGTAACCTTGCGGTAAAAATACTAACCATCTTCTACACGTGGACGTCGGCTTCCAAGCTCACTTTTAAGCAGACCAAAAGAACAGCAGTCCAGTGGAGCTGTGGGTTGGGGGGGGACTTGGTCTAATCATTAGCGAGCTTAAATATGGATCCAATGCTAGCGTCTTGTTGCTGTAAAAATTGGTGTAGTGAATGTGTTACCAGAGACACGGTGATATCTCGTTCTTCGATTAAAATAGCACAAGTCACGAGAGCCCAATTAGTATTGTTTGAATAATTACCTTCCCACTGTATAGTTTATCATCATGAAGGCAATGACGACAAGAATTATTATTAAAAGTAAGGTTTGAATGTTCCTATGATGGCCCAACATGCAGTGAACAGAATTTTATGTTCCAGTATTCTCAAACAGTTAAATCCGAGGGGGAGGGGTATTCTAATCAAGTTCACTTGGCGAGAAGAGAAAGAAAGGTTGTTACTCAAGTGTAATGCAGATTAAACTAGTTACCTACAAGGCTGGTGTTAGTATGATTAATCATCACAGGAAGTGTTTCTGTTTCTCATGAAGGATATTGAAGGCTTCACTCTTCGAAATGTTATACCTTTTGTCTCTTTATCTATAACTTTATAATCTCACAGTATGAACATTTCACTTCGGCAAGGCTGTACATTTCTACAGTTATAGGTCTGTTTTGTTTTTTTTGGGAATCTTTCCATTGGAATAGTCTTCGTGAACTTAATATACCAATACGATTCATACTGAGTATACGTACTACAGTATTAGCGAATGCAAATATTTCAAAAAAATGGGATTAACCCTTTGTATTTTATAGGTCTAACATTTACTGTACATGTTTGATAAACCGTATTGAATCAACTATATATTATGAATACTTAGTTTTGAAACTTTATTACAATCAGGTGTTGTCTTACAGAACATTGTCTATCTCATTATCAAACGCTTAGGCCTTCTTATTTTCTTTCTTTTTTATTTTAATCTGCGACGTAGTGACTCGTAGAATAGTTCTCAGTTTGTTATGTTTTTCTGTACAAACTTTTAGTTTATAGCACCGTCATCTCTTGATCGATTTGAGATCTAATTACAGTTTTTAACTCAGAAGATCTAATTACAGTTTGTAACTCAGAAGGTCAAATTATTTAGATTGATATATTTTAATGCGTTCAAGATGTCATGAATTAATTTCCTTTAATCGTTCTTAAAAGAATCTCAGTTTGAGGGTAGGTTTGTATAGATCGTGATGAGTAAAAAAAAAATGTTTTGATGTTGCTGGCGCACAAGAGTATAGCTGATTTAAAAAAAAAAAAAAAAAAAAAAGTAGGGGACAGGTCTCTTAGATTAAGGTACTCTAATTTACGCGACTGTTGAGGATTCTCTCTTGTTTGAGTATCGAATTATTCTACTCTCCCAAAAGAGAAATATTCATGAAACTGATTTAAATGATGTAAACAAAATCTTAGTAAAATAAATTGTTTGTCGGTATATGATATTTAAAAAGATATGTAATTGCAGTATATTAAGAGAAGCTTGTGTTTGTGTGTTTTCATATAGCAAAACCACATCGTCAGACTATCTGCTGATAAGAGAAACTGATATAAGAGTGAGCTTGTTACCACAAAACAAAAGATTCGAAAGATCTGGCTAAGGGGAATTTACCCGAGAAACAGATACTCTCAGTGTGACACTTGATAACATTAATTACATATTTGTTTTAAGTGTATGATGAATCCTAAAATGAGAAGGAAAACAAACATGTGAAAGAAAGAAAAGAAATCGAGCAGGTAAAAAACTATTTGAGAAAACTGTTCATACCTGTAGACTTATTAACATGCTATGGTGTAACTTACTGTCAAACAATAACAAGCCACCTTCATAGTCAGGCTAATCGACCCTTGGAGTAACGTCACTTCTGATAGCTCAACTAGTAAGTAAAATTAATTTACAGCAGTGTCCTCTGGATATTAGCTGAATTAGTAACGACCGAATACTTATTCAAACACAACAGCGTAGTGTTCAAACCCTGATTTCGTGAATATTGCTATAGTATTTGTCTGTTTATCAAACAAAAGAAAAGTAAGTAAAGGTCTGAACAGCACCAGATCCCCTCAGGTCGCGAACAACAATCTATATTCATCCAGATTATGTTTGTGAATTTGTTTTTCGCGAACTCGTCCTACCTTTTTGGAGTTAGCAGGACGAAACTTGGTAGGTCCCTGGTTTGGTTTCTTTGTTTTGAATTTCGCTACACGAGGGCTATATGCGCAAGCCGTCCCTAATTTTACAGCGTAAGACTAGAGAGGAGGCAGCTAATCATCACCACCCATCACTAACTTTTGGGCTTCTCTTTTACCAACAAGTAGTGGGATTGGCCGTCACAGTATAACGCCTCCACGTCTGAAAGGGCAAGCATGTTTGTGAAAGGGATTCAAACCCGCGACCCTCGGATTACGAGTCCAGTGCCTTAACCACCTAGCCAGGCCAGGTAGGCCCCTGTGATGTTCTTATCTATATGAAGTAACCTTGTACTAAACAAAGGGGGACTAAAACGTGCCCAAAAGATTACCCGTGGATGATATAGTTTAGGAGTAGAGTTTCAGGGTTGTTAATACCGAGTTTGGAGTGTCTTGTGCCGTATATATAAAAAATTATTTTTCTACACCCATTCACAAGCAATCCGGAAAAAATGTGGCATTTGCTTAGGTACCAAAGATAGGTGTTCTAATGTGTCTATTTTTTTTGCAGAGTAGAGAACTTGGTAGGTGTGCTGAGGCCTCTGTGAATCATGAGGAACCTTTGAACTCCACAATGAACGGCGGACATTTTATGCTAGTAACAGCAATCAGAAAAACGATTGAAATTATTTACAAATCTACCAACTTTACCAGACAATGATTTCTCTAAAGTTGGTATATTGAAGAAAACCATAGAAACTTAACGAATCCTAATGAAAACCAAAAGTTTCCCTTGTACAAACCTTTATTTTCCTCGTGAAACCATTTCCAACGTGCCATCTGTTGGCTCATCCTTTTGTATTTACATTTGTACGAAGTTAGTTTAAAACACTGCTGGCGGGCCCTTGAAAATGGTGACCAGTCATTGTTGAAACGTTGGACAGTTTTATGTCAGTCTCCTACGATGGCATATTTACCTTATGTTAGATATTTTGTCGTGCAGCATAAAATATCCGCCCTCTGCTGCAGGTTTTAAATACTACCTCATGATTAAAATCCTATTTTACCCATCAGGCTCTTCTGTTATACTTAATGACTTCTACTGATCTTCACAGAAGGGTGAATAACTGAAAACAACTACAACAACAAAACGTGGTACCTGATTTTGTGAGCTGATTTTGATATCTAGTTTTTGAGCAGGGGTGTGAAAATAGTTATAAATTTGGCGGTTTCGGGCTTCCCGAAAGCCAGCGAAACAAAATATGATGCTAGATTTGGATTCAGTGACCCTCAAACCGACTCTTAACCTCATCAACACCAGTTGACCTTCTGAACGAATCAAGCACCCTTGCAAGGAGAGGACGTTTACACCATATAGGTATAAACATTCCTAGGTCCACATCCAAAGTTTGATCCTACTCGCTCTAGAACAGTAGAAGATGTGGACAAACAAATCCTCACACAACGTGAAATATTGAAAGATGTACTAGTGCTGTATTAAATTTTTTATCTACTACTTGTATCAATTTAGATATTTATGCAGGTCGAAACACTTAGTTTTGTTCGTATAATTAACCATTAAAATCCTTTATTTTATGTTTTTTTTTTATAGCAAAGCCACAGTGGGCTATCTACTGAGCCCACCGTGGGGAACTGACCCCCTGATTTTAGCATTGTAAATCTGTAGACTTACCGCTGTACTAGTGGGAAGCTCTTGAGTTTCATCTTAAAATTGTTTAAAAAAATTAGCTAGTTTAAATTATTTAATCAAATTGGTGAAGCAACTATGAATTTAAACGGTTTATTTATCTTGTAAACTACCAAGATCAGTTGGCTAATCATGCTTTTACTCACTGATGAATTAATGTAAGACTGTTGACCTAAGTTTCTATTTGTATTAGTTTCAACTACTTTTGAAAGTCCCGTTTCTTACATGTAATTGTCATTCAACCAAATTTATTTTGGTTCCATTCTTACAAGGTATAGAAAAACCTATTTTACCGCTCTTTCTGTTTAAGCGCAAAGCTACACAATGGGCTGTGCGTGCTGTGACAATCGATGGTTTCAAACTCCGAACTTTTACTCGGTAAACCTTCTAACTTACCACTAAATCATTGTGTTTGTTGGAAGTATAGAATTGATAATGCTAAATTTTCGCATTTGTAGATACAGACCTACTTGAATTTATATATGTGATACGATAAATAAATTTATTAATATCATAATTAACGCTGTAATTTGGATATGTTATCTGTCAGTCAGTCAGTAAGCACTAAAATGACATCATATAAGGGCGCTTAATGTGCAATTTGTAATGTCGTGATGCCAGTAAAACGGGCAAATTCCTTGATTCACAAGAAGAGTTATGCATTATGTATACTACAATACATATTACCTCTGTGCCCTAATGTTAATGTTTAAAATCTTCTAAGTGAACAATTTTTTAGGTTACTTACCAGAATATGTTCCTTATTGCTAATATTTATCTCACCTAGTCGATTAATATCTACTTTATCTACTAGCCCTGCATGGGCAGGTGGGTGAAGGAGTTCGACTCCCCGTCGCACCAAGCATGCTCGCCCTATCAGCCATGGGAGTTTTATAATGTGACGGTCAGTCTCACTATTCGTTGATAAAAGAGTAGCCCCAGAGTTGGTAGTGGGTGGTGATGACTAGCTGCCTTCACTCTAGTATTACATTGCTAAATTAGGGACGGTTAGCGCAAATAGCCCTCGTGTAGCTTGGCGCTAAATTCCAAAACAAACTTTATCTACTTCATTAAGTGGTTAACAATACAATTCTTATATCCTATTAGGTTGCCTGTTATTTAATCTTGATTTCTTATCATTTTCCACAGAATAAAAATTAACATAATGCTACCAACTAAAATTAAATTATTAGCGAAGCAAAGGATTTCTTAATGAACGTAGACAAGTTGATATAATATAAATACATTTTTGTTGAAAGGAACTTGTTCTATTTGTAAATATAGTACTTTATAAGAGATGGAAAAGCTCCCTTTTAGTATACCAAATCACTTTCTTAAATAAAACAAACAAACAGTTGATATTTTTCTAAACAGTGTTAGTGAGCCCTCAAACGTTACTTTATTGGTTTCATATTATTGTACTTATGTCGCCGTCCCTAATTTTGAATGACTGCTCAAGGGAAAGTCGTCAGTGGAACCCTTAACACTTACACTAACGGACTGGTTGCCACTTCTAAAATGCACTCAGTGTCATGCGTGTGAAATATTTGGGGGTTTGGTTTCCTTTTTGAATTTCGCGCAAAACTGCACAAGGGCTATGGGATTGAACGTCACATTGTAACCACCCTACAGCTGAAAGGGCGAGCATGTTTGGTGTAAGGGGCATTCGAACTCTGAATTTTGAAACTGGCGCATGAATTCAAGTGGTAAGAGCGCTCGAACATGGTGTAAACTTGTAATCCTGTCACCTGTTTTGTGCAGTTTGTTTCAGTATTCTTATATATAAAAAAAGACGTTTAATGGGACAATAAAAAATTAAAATGATGCCGCGTACTTAACACGCGAAATAATGGACTTAAAATAGTCTATGTTGTCAACTATAAAGAAAATAGATGAATGTGTACTCTCTAATGTAACGATTTCACCAGTGTTTGTACTGTAATGTTGACAATGGTATTACGTTAAACTATCAATATAGTGGAATTAATAGTTACAACATTTAGAAAAGAAAGAAAAATAACACGGAAAATCTTTATATTTTAGAAAATACAGTCTAAGATATCTATCTCTTTTAGAGGAGGATAACCCGCAATCGCTTAATGTATATATAGGGACATACACGAATAAACACTAATTACTTTACTTACATAATTATGAGAGAGGGGTCCTACATACCAGTCCTTGATCCAGGTCCATTAAAACTCGGACCATCGATTGTATTACGCATGCTTGTGCCGCCAACTCTTAGCTGACTTAAACAAGAGCAATGAGCTCGTATCTCTTATAACATATTCGTTTTGTAAGATCCAACGTCTAATTGCCAAATATTGATTTCACCTGACTTTGAGGGATATTTGAACTTATTTTTACTTCGTTAACTTCTGTCATTTGTAAAAGCGTGACTGTTGAAACTAAGTTTACATTGCTGTAAGCTATGAAATCAGTGTTTTAACTAGAGGGAGCTGGTAATATAATTATAACGCTACATTTAGAAAATTAATAAAATTAATAATAGAATGTTAATGATCGAGACTTTAGAAATACGTTGAAACACGAATGCATTATAAATACAAAAAAAATCAGTGAAACATTGAGCCATGACCCGGCATGGCCAAGTGTATTAAGGCGTTCGACTCGTAATCCGAGGGTCGCGGGTTCGAATCCCAGTCGCACTAAACATGCTCGCCCTTTCAGCCGTAGGGGCGTTATAATGTGATGGTCAATTCCACTATTTGTTGGTAAAAGAGTAGCTCAAGAGTTGGCGGTGGGCGGTGATGACTCGCTGCTTTCCCTCTTGTCCTGCACTGCTAAATTAGGGACGGCTAACGCAGATAGCTTTCGAGTAGCTTTGTGCGAAATTCAAAAATAAATAAATAGAAACATTGAGCTAATTTTAGTTCTTTTAGTAACTGAGCGTTTAGTGAAGCATGCTTCTCACTTTTCAGTGTAGGTTATCGTGTATAGTCACGTATTCTATCGATTAGCCGTGAAGTGAATTTGTTTTTCAGGTAGTTGTAATATTGTTATTGAGTAAATGTCTGTTGAAAACGAAATCATTGTTTGGTAATTAGGGCCTATATTTATATGTAAAAACGGCTCGTTTGGGTTTTCTCGACATCACTAATTAGGGTCTATGTTGTCTTAAATATGTACTGTAACCACAAAGCACATCACGTCTATTAAGATATATCATGACTGACTTTGATATACCGACGCGACGTTCCCCAATTATAAATATAGATGAGGTAGCTGGCTATGGGTAGAACTGTTAAAACTACGGACGCAAACCTATTTAGGTCACTGAACTAACAATAGTGTTCACGCATCTCCCCCTATTGTCCGGTACTCTACGCTAATGGTCAAGGGCCCTAGAAAGATATCTTACAACATCACAGGACATCAGATAATACATCAAATAAACAACACCTTTCCAAGTCTGCATCTTTAAAATACTTTAGATACCTTACAAAATGTTGAGAAATGCCACATTACTTAAAACAGTTCATTTTGCAAACTAATGACACACACACACACACACACACACAATTAGTGTGTTTTCTTACAGCAAAGTCACATCGGGCTATTTGCTCAGTCCACCGAGGAACATCGAACTCCTAATTTTAGCGTTGTAAATCCATAGACTTTCCGTTGTACCAGCGGTGGACACCACACAATAAGATAGCACTGTCTTACAGAAATGTTAGCAAACGAAGTTTAGGCCAAGTATGTCTCTTCCGTACATGTAATAAGTTTAATTTTTATTTGTGGTTCTAAATAATAAAGTTTTGCGTTGCATAAACCATAAACATTTGCTTACGGATTAGCCTTAAAATGTTTGCAATAAAGAATATATACACGAAAAAAAGGCATTCAAAACTATCCAAGGACGACAGTAAGAAAGATACACTTATGTTTTTCTTATTAAAACATTTGTGACGTCATCACTTACGTGTTCAATGATAAGCGAGCATACTTTAAAGAGGAAAAAAAAAATTAAAGCCATGAATCCTATAAACTAAAAATATGCCAGTATTTCGAAACCGCGACCTTCAGAATGCGAGTGAATTTCCCTAACCACCAGGATATGCGAGACGCTTATAATGAGAATATACATTCTGTATCCAATATAACTTTTATAACTGCATTTTACCATCGTATTTTTGTCTTGTTTTTGTTTTTTAAGCTGGATTTAAGGGTTATGGATCTTGGATACTTTTATTGTGAATTTTATGCATCAAATGGGCTAGATGGCCAGGTCACCACTGACACCAACATTCAGACCTAGCTCTCCATAATTGATTCAGGACCTCTGACCAGAAACAAAGAAACCAACACTTACACCTACCTAAACGACTATTTTTAACAGAATAGCAGGATCACTTATCTTCAGCGTGATAATGGCTGAAAATGAGGAGTGTGTTCAACAGCATTCCACAAGCTTTAACCTTGGACGTTCTAATCCACAATCCTCCTCGCTAATCACAAATTATTGGCTAAGTATAAATTTTGTAAAAAGTTATTTTAAGTTAACCTTTCAATGATATATTTTTCTTCAAAAAGAGTTTTTATATCAGCAGTGCGTTTTATCTGTTCAGACAGGCGCTTCAGGTGACAGATCGTGTGACGTAATACACCCACATTAAGTCATGATGTAAAGAGAGTCACAATAAAATACAGACAAATGAGGTCACAGTAGTTCAACTGCATCTGAACATTTACTTTCAAAGCCGTTTCTCAAGTCACGAGCTCAGCTGAATTTGTTAGTCCGAGGGTTATCGCTGTTACTGATTGATGAGAGATCTTAATTCTCTCCAAACACAAAATGTCTTAAGGCGTTTAATTAACTCAGCTTTAACACACTTACTTTCGTTCGTGTCACAGCGCCTGTAAAAGCCATGATAGAAACCGAAAACACGATAGTTGCTTATGACCCACGACAATTTTATTAGTTACTGCATGAAATGTGCTCTCTTAAATGGAACGTTTTTCAGCTTACGTCGTGTTTTTATCCACACGCTCTTGTTTACTTTCATTTATCCCAATAGCGCTTAAAGCCGTCCAACTTTCCACTACCTTCAAACAGCAGAATTTATTGTTTAGCAAAAATAAGAAAGGTATTTAATAACAACAAACAAAGCCGATAATGTAATCCACCAATAGGTAACAAAGCTTATGGTGTAATATAACAAGAAGTAACAAACCATACAGTCTAATCAAACAACATGTGACCAACTATACAGTGCAATCAAGCACCATAGTGACAAACCATATAGTGTTATAAAACAACAGGTGACAAACCATATAGTGTTATAAAACAACAGGTGACAAACCATATAGTCTAATCAAATAACATGGTGAGAAAATTTATTTTGTAATCAAGAAATAAACATATAAGAGTAGTTCACTGGGAGTCGTCTTTGACTTGAAGTAAAAAAAAAAAATTCTAACCAGCAGGTGGTAGGTAGCCTTTGAGACTGGAAAGTCGGTGATTTTCTTATTCCAAGTGACATCGGAATGCGGTTAGTTCCATGAAGTGGCATGACGGGCGGATAGTTACATAATTGTTACTAGAAGGCGGGTTGTTCTGAATTGAGTTACTAGAAGGCGATCAATTTCAAATTGTAAAAATGGTGGATTATCAATGGGATGCGGGAAAAAAAATTGTTATGTAGTTTAGAAATGAACCACCAGAGGGTCTGAACATGAATGTCATGTTATACAAAAACTGTTATTACATTCTATATAGTTCTTAACACGATATTAATTTCTGAATTGTTATTGCAGTTATTTCATAATTTCACTTCGATATCCATAACAGAGAGTCGTTTAATGCGTAAAATTAATATTTTAGACATAACAAATAGTCCAACTGTTTGTGCAACATACTTCATGAACATCCGTGGACTATTTTAACTTATACTAATGGAATACTAATCATTAGCTCAAAAATTTCAAACTCTAATTACATGCTAAAGAAGCTTTAGCTAAATTTGAATATCGAAACGAAAATAAACAATAAATTGTGTATTTTGTTCGCAATAACAAAATATTTAAATAAGTATATTTTATTTCTTATAATTTTGTCACAGTTCGACTATTTGTGTAGCGTACTTCATGACATACGTTTGTTTGTTTTTCCATTTTCGTTCAAAGCTACACAATGATTTAGCAGTGTAAGACTAGAGGGAAGGCAGCTAATCATCACCACCCACCGCAACTCTTGTGCTACTCTTTTACCAACGAATAGTGTGATTGACCGTAACATTATAACCCACACGGCTGAAAGGGCGAGCATGTTTGGTGCGACCGGGTTCCGGATCCGCGATTTTCAGATTACGAGTCGAGTGAACATAAAGTTTGCTTCAAGTATTTTGAGATTTATACACTAAGACGAGTTGAACACATGAATATCGGAAAGTGTTATTCCAATTCATACAGCGTTATCTATTCACATGTAATCATCGATACAGTCTTTTTCGCTATATTGCATAAAACCAAATCATTCCTTTTTTTCCCACTCTCTTCAAAACTAAATATCGAACACCGGGTATCTTTTTAGAACTAGATATCGCACATCGTGTAAGATGTGAATAAGACAAACTTGCACTTTATTGAAAAGAAACAAACAAGCTGGTGCAGCACTTATGAAAGCCATTATCCGTTTATGGATTCTTGGTTGGGAAGGATTTATGAGTTGTTGGAATGCCTGAACAAAAATGATAAAAAAAATATCATACTCGAGAGTCAAAAAATATTTACTGGTTCTGGAGATGACATCCTCTCATAGAGGATTCGCTGTCATGTCTTCTTTTCCTGCGCTTCCTCCATATTCCACTTGCATTCATTCATATGTCTTTCATCCAATTCCTTCTTGGTCTCCCCATTGTCTCTTTGCATTGATTTCTCCCATCAGTGATGTTCTCTGTATTGCGTGCTGTCTGACCATATTACCATAATATCTACACTTTTGTTGTTTAGTCTATTAAGTAACGTTCTTTTAACTTTAATTATTTTAAGTAACTCTTCATTGGTAACTCACTTTCTGTAAGATATTCTCAACAATTTTATCAAACATCCACATCTCCTTGTTTAATGCCATCACCAACAGAGGTAGATGGTTTCTTCTGCATTTCGTCGTTAATGCTCTTTGCTTCCAAGGTTCACTTTGGAAAAATTATTTCTTGCAGTTTCTTTTTGTATTTTTACCTCTGTGTCATATTTACCATCAGCCGTAATGATATGACCTGGACATAGGAGTCTTATCACCTCTTTCAGATAGACCCCGTCGACTATGATGCCTATCTTTTTCCATGTCTTGGTGTTCTCTGCTTACTGTTATCATCTTTGTCTTTTTGGTGTTCATTATGAGTTCATATTGTACACTTCTTATCACGACTTTGCGTACAATCTGCTCTAGTTTTTCCGTTGTTTCTACTCACAAATATATAACGAATCTTAACATGCTACATCGATTTTTTTTCTTTCCAAAATAAAATTGTAAGTGTATTTATATTTTATGTAATGTATCATATAACGTTCTGAAGAGGGAAAGAGAATGGTTTGTTTTTATATTATACAATGGATTTGAAGTCGTCAAGTCACGCGTATGATTCTCTATCTATAAAACATCGTATTAATGAACAGAATATTTTTAATTTTTATTTCTGTTGTTTACTCCTTATGAAAAGATTCATATTGTAAGTAATTGTTTTACCCTAGTTTTAATAGAGATTTATAACGTTCAAGAAAATATTTGTTGTACATCAAATAAAACTGATGGAATTGCATCACATCACAATATAATTTGCACTGATCAAACCTGCCATAAAGGAAGCTGTTATGTGTTAAACTCGCGCGGTAACTGGTTTCATACATATAACACCGAAAATTTAGTTTGGCCAGCAAAGCTATTTGAATTATATTATCTTACTCTGCTAAATTAGGAATGGCTGGCGCAGATAGACCTTGTGTAGCTTTGCGCAAAATTAAAAAACAAACAAACAAGTCTGTCCCCACACCTCTTGGAGGAAATGAGAAAGTGACGCGCATTTCCTTCCATACTCCTGAAGACAATGAGTAAATGGCGGATTCTTCCTCTTTAATTCTTCTGGGTTTGAGTAAATGATGAACTGTCTATCCTCCTTCTGCGGACATTGAGTAAGTGGTAGATTACTTGACAAGAATGTAACACTACAAGAGAAAAAAGATGTTGCAAATGATGAAACATTTAATGCTATCAATCTATAGATGAACGTTTGTTTGTTTGTTTTGGAATTTCGCACAAAGCTACTCGAGGGCTATCTGTGCTAGCCGTCCCTAATTTAGCAGTGTAAGACTAGAGGGAAGGCAGCTAGTCATCACCACCCACCGCCAACTCTTGGGTTACTCTTTTACCAACGAATAGTGGGATTGACCGTCACATTATAACGCCCCCACGGCTGGGAGGGCGAGCATGTTTGGCGCGACTCGGGCGCGAACCCGCTTCCCTCAGATTATGAAGCGCACGCCTTGACGCGCTTGGCCATGCCAAGATGAACAATCTTAATCATAAATGAAACTAGAAATCAACCAAACTAATATTTAAAACGGGAAGTTATTAAAAGTCAAGCCAGGAGGATTAAGGCGTGCAACTCGTAATCTGAGGGTCGCGGGTTCGAATCCCGGTCGCACCAAACATGCTCGCTCTTTTAGCCGTGGAGGCGTTATAATGTGACTGTCAATCCCACTATTTGTTGGTAAGAGAGTAGCCCAAGAGTTGGTGGTGGGTGGTGATGATTAGTTGCCTTTTCTCTAGTTTTACACTGCTAAATTAGGGACGATAAACGCAGATAGCCCTCGAGTAGCTTTGCGCGAAATTCAAAAACAAACAAGCAACTTAGTCAGTTTCAGCTGAACCCTTCTCTGACGTATATTCTGTTTAAAATATAAATTCCGTTATAAATAAACATTATACGTACTTCTTTCAACAACTAATCGTTGAGCAAAAGAAAAGACACTACAAAGTTAAAAATTGTATACAAATCAATTTATTTTTTTTCTAAATAGTGGTTTAAAGCAATAATTTATATTTTACCTGATATTAAAATTCTAACGATAAGTAATTTCACTATATCTTTAAAATCGTTAAGAAAATCCACGATAAAACGTTTTCAGATGTTTTACGTTTTGACATACTCATTTGAAATATAATTCTCAAAACATAACTCCAAAATATGCTACACATTTTCAATAGGTTAATATAGTCTAATTGTACTCTGTTATGAACTTACATTAAACACACAAAAATAAATCATGTATACCACAATTCAACTCCAGAAGTTTTAAATAACGATTGGAAGAGATACAACTGTACACTAGAATTTTCAGTAATTTTAGGTTCAAGCCAGAGGCATTACTAAGAGCTGGCTTAGGGGACCAGTTTCCAAATTTTATTTGACAGTGCCTTGAATCCTCAGTTGGTGTCTTAAAATCAGAATAGAAAACCGAGATCGACATCATTTTGAAACCCTGAACATTCTGGAACCTACGGGACCGAACACTGTATCTTTTAAGCACATAGCAACACTTCTAGTTCAAGTTGCATAATTTATAAGGATTTCTTTATTTGTCGATGGTTTCTGTTTTCATTTACTTTTTTTTTACTGAGAATCTTAAGACTGTCAGATTGAAGCAGATTACCATAATATGTAATTTTATGTTCACAAACATGGGAGTATGGATTTTTGTTCTTTAACAGGAGTAGGAACTTGTCTGTAGGTTTCTTCAATGTAAAACTCGTCGCATCGTTCACACTTCACAATTTATTTGATAGCTGGAACTAGAGGTATGAGAATCTTTGTATTTTCTGATGTTATCCCAATTTTCTATCAAGAAAATTTTTTTTTTCTCCACATGCTATCTGATGTGTAGTGAATATAACTTTCATTAGTACATGAGTTGAGACTTCACTTGATTTTTTATTAAGTTCAGAAAAAACTTTGTTAAAGGATTCTAGAGAAAAAATATTTTGAGTTACTAACTCTATTACCAATTTCTCAAGGTCCGATCGAAAATTTTCCCACTGGTACAGCGGTAAATTTACGTATTTACAACGTTAAAAGCAGGGGTTTGATTCCACTCGATAGACTCAGCATATAGCCCGATGTTGCTTTGCTATAAGGAAAGACACGCACACGCGCGCGCGATTAAAAATGTTCATTACTGGAACAAAGTCTTGATAAAATGATAGAGTTGTTATGATATCTAATTTTTGAGAAGGGCTATAGTGAATGTTCCAAGGTAGTATACACCTGAGTGAGCATACTTATGTTAACTAGTAGTGTGTGACATGTATCTTTTAACACGAACAGTCAGAAACGTAAGTATATAGTTTTCTTCATGTTCACTTGGAAATTTAATGTCACAGTGGATAAGGTTCATGTTTGAAATAACTTTTCAGTAGATAAGGAATGATTGAAGCCAGTCAATGTATCAGTAAGATATCTTACCCAGAAGAATGTTGTAAGAAGAGCCATGTAAAGAGCTTGATCTTTGATTTTGATAATAAATGTTCGAAAACGGGATAAATGGGATTAACCAAACTAAATTTAACTCTTGTATTTATTGTATAGAATGATGCCAGGCTAACGTAGTGAAACGTTGTAACCATGAATATCAGCGAATAAGTTTTACATTTCTGTGGCCTTGTTCACCACACAAGAAATGTTGACACGTTTCGTTTGTTTGAAAGGTGCACATTTTTACCATATGTTACAATCATTATTTCTTTGTTAGCAGTGGAAACTGAATGACATGTTGTGACAAAAAGGAAAAAAAGATCCATTCGATGGTGTTTTTCTTGAGTTACGTGGATCTGAAGAGTCAATTAATTTTACTCGTTTGTCTATTATATTGATTAGAATAAATAAAAGAAACCGAATTTTTCTCAAAGGGGAAAAAAATGAAACTGCTGAAGACGTTTTCTATGAACATACTCTCGAAGCCAATAATGAATGCACACGTTTTTGAAACATCGTGTACTTTATTTGATGTTGAAAACTATGGATGTAATATTTTAGTTATATATATATAACTAAAATATTACATTTATATAACAAATTTTGTTCTAAGTGCATGCGCATGTACTTGAAAGTTTAAAGATTTCCAGACTGAAGTGAACAACGCTTAAAAACAAAATCATATAGAATGAAATCAGTAAGTAAGTTTTTGTTTTTGAGTTTCGCGCAAAGCTACACGAGGGCTATTAGCACTAGCCGTACCTAATTTAGTAATGTAAGACTAGAGGGAAGGCAGCTGGTCATCACGACCCATCATCAACTCTTGGGCTACTCTTTTACAAACGAATAGTGGGATTGACCGTCACATTATAACGCCCTCACGGTTGAAAGGGCGAGCATGTTTGGTATGACGGGGATTCAAACCCGTGACCCTCGGATTACGACTCGAGTGCCTTACCCACTTAGCTATCTATGCCAAGCCAGTAAGTAAATAAAACTATACTTAAACTTCTTGGATATGAGATGTAAACCTTTGCGAATGCATAGATGAAAGACCAAATTTCTCGCACTTTTATATCTGGAATTAATCAGTTTGCCAAGAACAGCATTTGTGCCAAATTTGGTAGTTTTATCATAAAATCTACAATTTTGATAAAACAAAAATGAATTGTGTCTGTCCATTAATAGCCGATGTTCACGGGGACACAGAATTGGTATCAGACTAGCAATCAGTGGAGCGCAAATCTCGCCACGTAGCGTTGATCATATTTTGTCCTCAAAAAATAAGAAAATGTGTTCGTTTTTGGCGTTACAACGAGGAATAGTGTTCTCCATAAGTCCATCAAGTTTCATCAAAATCCGATTATATGAAAGTAAATTATAGAGCACAAAAATTAGAAAAAAATGGCCCCACGTATTAACGAATACGGATTTTTTTTCTTGACGTTGACCCTCCAAACACTAATCACTTATAAGTGGAGTCATAACTCAAATGTATTTGAACTTTCGTCCAACTCCATTCAGTCATTTTCGAGAAATCCTGGTGACAAAATCACCCGTACCAACAAACACACAGTGGTGAAACATAACCTCCGTGGCACGGCATGGCCAAGTAAGTTAAGGCGTTCGACTCGTAATCCGAGGGTCGAGGGTTCGAATTACCGTCGCACCAAACGTGTTCGCCCTTACAGCCGTTATAATGTGACAGTCTATTCGTTGGTAAAAGTTTGTTTGTTTTTTGGAATTTCGCACAAAGCTACTCGAGGGCTATCTGTGCTAGCCGTCCCTAATTTAGCAGTGTAAGACTAGAGGGAAGGCAGCTAGTCATCACCACCCACCGCCAACTCTTGGGCTACTCTTTTACCAACGAATAGTGGGATTGACCGTCACATTATACACCCCCACGGCTGGGAGGGCGAGCATGTTTAGCGCGACGCGGGCGCGAACCCGCAACCCTCGGATTACGAGTCGCACGCCTTACGCGCTCGGCCATGCCAGGCCTCGTTGGTAAAAGAGTAGCCCAAGAGTTGGCGGTGGATGGTGATGACTAGCTGTCTTCCTTCTAGTCTTACACTGCTAAATTGGGAAAAGCTAGCGCAGATAGCCCTCGTGTAGCTTTGCGCGAAATTTAAAAAACAAAAAACAAATAAACAATAACCTCCGTACCCACGGTGGCAGAGGTGAAAACGTCTTGATTATCATAACTATTCAAAAAAGGAATTGAGGATTCATCGAATATTTGTCTTCTGTGAAAAACGTGATTTATAAACAGAGGCAAAAGCAGCTTTTCTTTATTTAGGATTTTTTGTTTCTTACGTTTACAATTTTGCTCCCCTAACTGTGTGAATATTATGTGTAAATATATGCATACAGACTAAATCACTAAAGTATACGTCATCGCTATTGTTTTGTACCTGAAATGTATCCCTCAAACAATTAATATTTGTGTACTGTATGATTCTAAGTTCACCAGTGAAAATTCAATTAGTTTTATATTCACTGATCAGTTTTGTAGCTCATAATATATGCCGTTAAGATTCTGTTATTTAGAAAGAAATGTAAAAATGGGTGCCGACTGCTTTATATAGATGACATAACTTTACTAAAACGGTTTTAACATAAAGGGACAAGGTGATGGAATTTCAGAAGTTTTCCGTTTTTAGGGCAAAGGCACTTAGCGTCAAGTTTTACCTTTATTTCGTCATGAAAACATTGCCTAAATTATGAAATAAAGAGGTGAGTAAAACTCACTTTTGTTTACGGCCGGTAGGTGTCAACTAAAACTTAGACGCACCCTTATGAGTTTTAGAACAGAATTTGTCGATTTCTTTCCACATCGGTCTGATTATACATAATAATATACCACAGACTTTTATTTTATAAACAATAAAAAAATATGAAATTACGGATGTTGAGATGCTAAATTTTGAAGTACACGATAATTAAAATTATCTTTTCAGTAATTAATATCACCACCTTTTAAATACACGAACCTGATGTGTGATATTGTGTTTTGTGTGATTAATTGCATTCATTGGTTACCAGTGGTTACGAGAGCAAGCTAAGCTGGCAACTTAAGTTTTGTTCGTTCATATTCATAAGGAACAAGATGTGTGATTGTTGTAATTGGTGAACATGGCATGTCAGGTTACTGATTCTAACGTCAGCAGACAGCACGCGAAGAAAAGTGACAGAAAGATGAGTTTAAACGATTATTATGAACGTAGTTGCTTTTAATACGCAGATTAGAGTACATACGAGTAAACAATACCATGTACTGGTGTTATTCAAATGTCGAAAACAACTATGTCTCTATACATTTCTCTTGCTATCTTTTCCCGGTGAAAAAGTAAAGATTACTCAGTAGATATAGAATGCAACGGACTGCTTAAGATACAAATCCTTGAGCACGCATGGCAGGTGTTTATTTCCTTTGTATAACTCGTGACGTAACTACTTTAGGATTTCTATGAGTAACATGTAATTAATCTAAACTTTACTTAGTAGGATCGCTAAATGGTGTCGAGAGTAACATGCAGACTGAAGAAACAAGAAAAGATCGAACAGTAATAATCCTAGTCAACTGTAAGGCTGGAGGAAAGTAAACGGAACTATTGAAGTGGAACGAGCGTGAAAGTATGTGAGAAAGGACAGATGCTGCTCAGATCATGTCGAATTGAGCATTGTTACTAGGAGGACACAGAGATTACCGAAGGGACGAAAACCTGTGCCAAGATCAGTGGCAAACTTCCTAAGCATAGTAGGGAATTTTAAAATAATTTAATTCAGAGTGGGTATGTGGTAGTAAAAAAACAAAATAATTATTCTAAACATAAGCGATACACAATAATTAATAAGAATGAGCTATAAAGCAAAACTGGCTTTTGCTGGTTGATGATTCAGAATTAAGGACGGAAGCACACAACTGGATTGAGCACAGACAAATATATGACTATGAAACTCCATGATTGGATGCAAGAGAGCACTGGATTGAGCACAGACAAATATATTACTATGAAACTCCATGATTGGATGCAAAAGAGCCTGTACTTTGGCCGTGATAAGCCATATTGACATGTAAATCAGTCAGTCTAAATCATATTAGAATTTAAGTTAATGAGTCTAAATCATATTGGCGTGTACGTCAGTCGATCTAAACCACATTGGCATGTAAGTCAGTCAATGTAAACTATACTGATGTGTAAGCCAGCCAATCCAAATTCTGTTTGCAGAATTGACTGAAAATCGCTTTCGCTTTAAGAATTTCATGTAATTTTTACTACATATTTAAATGAATATAAAGCATTTTTGTTCATCAAAAGTAGAAAATAGTGAGTTTTTATTTATTTTTATTTTATATACCACCCAAGTGAAAACGTTTGCTTCTTAATCTCGTAAAACTACGCGTGGGTGACACTGGTGGCGAGTGTCTTTTGGTCGGATAGGCTGTTCTGTCACATGTGAAGGGTTGTACAGTTGAGAAGAACCAGTTTATCCCCTTAAATTAGCAAATACTTCTCACTGACTCGCATACAACTTCCTTCGATCTCTCTCTTTGCCCGGCGTGGCCAGATAATTAAGGCACTCGACTCGTAATCTAAGGGTTACAGGTTCGAATCCCCGTCACACCAAACATGCTCGCTCTTTTAGCCGTGGGGGCGTTCTAATGTGACGGTCAATCTCACTATTCATTGGTGAAAGAGTAGCCCAAGAGTTGGCAGTGGGTGGTGATGACTAACTGCCTTCTCTCTAGTCTTACACTGCTAAATTAGGAATGGTTAGCGTAGATAGCCCTTGTGTAGCTTTGTGCGAAATTCAAAACAAACCAAACCAATTGAAATATTTCTCTTTTCATAAATACCCTATAATATTGAGTTGGCAAAAGACAATTTATCTGAAAAAGTTTAATTTCCCCAAAGCTCTTGGAGGCGCCGTTTTGGAAAGGCTACGCGTGCTAGCCATCCTAATTTTTAAGTGATATATTAGAAGAAAAGCAGCTAGTTACTATCACCAACTCATTACCTACATTTGTATGATTGAATAGTGGGATTTGACCGTCACATCTATAGCGCATCCAATGACTAGAAATGTGAAACGCGATTTATTGTTATTATTTTCGGAAGAAACGGGACAGTAACCCATGAATCTCAGATCCACATTTCAAAATGCTAAGTTAGTCTATATTCAGTTCAATACAGAAAGTATATGATCAAAAGAATTTTCTAATATAAGAATAATATAAACCAAAACTGTGCAATTGTTGTTGTTGTTAATTAAGCACAAAGCTACACAATGGGCTATCTATGCTCTGCCCACCACGGGTATCGAAACCCGGATTGTGGCGTGTAAGTCCGCAGACATAAAACTGTGCAAAGAAAGACGTCTTCTCAAGCTGCTTGTAATTGTAAAATCACCAACCAACGATCGTTTCAGGTTTCCGATGGTCACAAGAAGCCGTTGTTTTTCTGGTAGTGTATGGCTACGCGTAGATTTTAATATATAGTGTTGAATTTCGTGAAATGAGTATAAAACTGTATTGTGGCTTATTTCACCTTGTTTTTTTTTTAATTTCGCGCAAAGCTACACGAGGGCTATCTGCGCTAGGCGTCCCTAATTTGACAATGCAAGACCTAGAGGGAAGGCAGCTAGTCATCACCACCCATTGCCAATTCTTGGACAACTCTTTTATCAACGTATAGCGCTATTGACAGTCATATTATACCATCTTATTGGGTACAACATGTTGTTTTTAACCATCAGTCTATGCATGAATGTGACACACTTTTAACATGATAAATTTATTGAAATGTATAATGTATCAAGTTTATAACTTTTAACGGCATTTACTCAGATGTATCGATGTATTTGACTTTATGTTCATTAAGACGCATAAAAAATTCCCTATATAATAGGTGTTACACCACTGTCTTCTTTATTCAGTCTTGTCTTAGCCAATCATACCGTTTAACGATTATATATATATACATATACATCTGCTCCTTATGATAACAGTGTCAATTTTTGTAAGTATTGTTTTTAAATGAAATACGTGATATTATTTATTGATCGTGCTGTCTCACAACAATTTCACATACCATGTCCTTTGGGCATCACAAAATCTAAAATCTATGTAACTCATTTATTGGAAAATTGTAGTGACACCTGCTCAGAAAAGAAGTCTTAGATCGGCCTAGAGTGTTAGTTATACATTCATTACAGGTCATCAGAGTTTGGTTGAATCACTACAGCTTTGACCTTCATGCAACAGTTTTCTGTAGTAAAATCTGTAAAAAGGGCTTTTCATTCTAAGCACAGAACACAATAGTTCTATTGGACGCTCTAAAAGGGGCAAGTATTTCAATATTCTAAACCTAAGTTCATCACAAATCATCGTCATAAATTTTAAATTACTTAAATTATTGTAATCATTCAAGACTACACTAACTAAATATTTAAATGTTTGATTTTCGGCTGTTTTCAGCAATTCCAGTTAAGGTTCTAGTTATGAAAGCTAAGGTTGGTGTCAGTAAACGTTTAGCACCTCGGAATCAAGTATTATTGTTGTGTTGCTACTTTTTTATTCAATCATTTATGAGTTTTTTAGTTATTGTTTGCTGGTTAGTAATTATTCATTAGCCTAAACACACATATCAAAGTTTATCGCATAAATTTATTCAACCAATACAGTGATCTTCCGCATAGCAGTATGGATTATTTTAAATTTTCCTCTGCGCGAGTGTAAAAAAAAAAGCGCAATATATACAGTTAATGAAGTACTAATGACAGTTAAGATGTTGAACACGTGAGGGAGAGGAGCAACTGTGGCCAGACGTGGCACGCTTTGCAGCATTCACATCTGCTTTTTAAAAGTATTGATGGCCGACGTAATCTGACTGTGCAGGCCTGACGTGGCCCAGATTGTTTGTTTGTTTTGAATTTCACGCAAAGCTATACAAGGGGGATCCGTGTTAACCGTCCATAACTTAGCAGTAAGACTAATGATTAGGCAGCTTGTCATCACCACCCACCGCCAACTCTTCGGCTATTCTTTTACGAACGAATAGTGGGATTGATCGTCACATTATAATGCCCCACGACTGAAAAGGCAAGCAAGTTTGGTGCGACGGGGATTCGAACCCACGACCCTTATATTGTGAGTCGAACGCCTTAACCATTTGGCCATGCCAAGCGCGACGTGGCTTGGAATGCCGTATTGTAGATGCTAGGATTCATGGCGCTTCCTATTAAAGGAAAAAATAAAGTAACTAAATAAAAATCACAGTTCTCACTCTTAAATCTGGAGTGGGTTACGAGAGTCATTGAATTTGATATTAACCTTTACGGTGCGTGTCACTCTTCTAATGTTAATATACATATTTTTTATATACTTTTCATTGTTCAAGTTTTAGATTACTGTCGCAGAGCCATCTAGTCACTTCACTGGTATTGGAACGTGATGATCTTTGACATATTGAGTGCATCAACTGTTTACGTATAATTTTAATAGCCTATTTATTTTTCCCAAAATGTAATGCCTATTAACTCTTTGCATGTTGTGATACGAGAGATTGCTACCCTCACTTCTTGTCATTTTTCTCCAAAACAAATGCAATAATTACTTCTACTGAATAGTGTCATAGTTACACCTTATGTAGGCAAATGAGTCATCATTTAAAAATAATTAAATATCTTGGCAGAAAAAAACAACAACAATCGAACCTTTTGACCTTGATTGAATATGGCGCGCAATTTGTTACCTTTGCGGAGAAGATTCCTTGTTTATAGCACGCACGTGGAATGTTTAGATATGAAAGACAGGCACCATTTCCAAGGAAATTGATAACTGCAATTCAAACTTGCATTTCGAAGTCTGTTTCTCTACAAAGTCATCGGTTGATTTACGTAGAGCATAGAACATTATTCGGAGATTCAGAGCAGAATTCACAAAAGCTGAACATAGCAGGTGCTTAGAAAAGTTAACTAAAATTATAATGTGTATTGAATCACTGTATAGATATCGTAAAGAATTCATTTGTTCACGCACAAGATTTAGTTAGAAGCGGTTTAGTTTATTTTGTGGTGTCCCATGAATTCTTAAGTGATGCAATTTATTGAACAAAGCCTTTGAACTATAAAAAGTTTGTTTTTGAAGCTATGTGCTGTTTCCAGTTTCGATTCTAGGTGAGAAGTAATACTCTTAAATCGATTCAACTAATTTACTAATCTGATACAAAGATCCATTTACACGCAATATATAATGCTACCTTGCCTTCTAATAGTAGTTATAAAAATTTAACTTAAACCATCGCTAGCTCACTTTGATAAGCCTTATCTAAATATTGAAAAAAAAAGTTATTATTGTTTGTAAATGTTTTTATTTTTTATTTTGCGATAATATGTTTTACCTACGATGTAAAACAAAGTTAGTTCTTATTTTAAAAAAATGAGAAAATTTTGCATTTTAGATTCAGAAAATTCTCTGACCCCGAACGACTACTATATTAAAAATTGAGGGGATCTCTGTTACTTATTGATAAGTGTGTTATATACTGCGGTACTAAGATGTTTGATTTTTTTTTAGAAACAAAATGTGTTACATTCAGAGGCTTGATTAATCGGTGCTGTTGTTTGACAGTGTTTTATTGGCGTAAACGTTGATAATTCGATTCTGATGGAAATCAGTATGAGACGTTAAGTCACAATAGCAACATAATTATGAAATTCAGTGCATGTTAAAGACCATCAGTCAAAGTTTACAGTAAAGGTGATTAAAGCTAGAAATAATTAGATACGTTCTCATGTAGACATGTAAAATTACTGTAATATTCGTGACAAGTTTAAGACCAGTTTACTATCGTGTAAACTTGGACAGTATGGTCTTTTCGGATGCGCTTCTAGTCTTACAGTTAAAAATTGTAGCGCAAGAAAAAAACAACTGCATAAAATGTTATGCTGGGTTGAAACTGAGATTTTTTTATCCTTCTGAGTCCTCCCCCAAATAAAACTAAGAGAAAGTAATATTTATATAGTTAAGGATCAAACAAGACGCCATTACTCTTAACATGTTGAAAGATGTTAATAGAAGTAATAAGACTAGAAGTGTTAACCACTATATAGAGATCACAGTAGGGACGGCTATTCCAGAGTGTACTGGTCATCTATATCACCTTATCCTTCCGTGAGTAAAACAGAGTACATAGTTTTTGCACAGTTGATCTTACTAGAATACGTACATGGTACTAACTCAGCCCTATAGTTCTCCAGTGATATTTCCTTTGGGAAAGTTCAAGAAGAGCAAAAGGGAATAACTTACGACAATGAGTAAGTGAGACACTAATAAGTCCAGGAGTTGTCTTTGTTACATGCTAAATCTGCCTGTGCTTACAAATGTGCGTACGCGTGAAAATTTTGAAAATTAAGATGTAAAAATCATATGGTATATTTTACATACCACAGCAATAAGAGGATCCAAGTTAATTTGGCTAGAAGGCCTGGCAGGGCCAAGCGCGTAAGGCGTGCGACTCGTAATCCAAGGGTCGCGCTAAACATGCTCGCTCTCCCAGCCGTGGGGGTGTATAATGTGACGGTCAATTCCACTATTCGTTGGTAAAAGAGTAGCCCAAGAGTTGGCGGTGGGTGGTGATGACTACCTGCCTTCTCTCTAGTCTTACACTACAAAATTAGGGACGGCTAGCCCAGATAGCCCTCGAGTAGCTTTGTGCGAAATTCAAAAACATAATTTGGCTAGAATGCTAATGTTTTATAATTTTAAGATTACTAATGCGTTTCCGTGGATGCAAGAAACAGAACTTCAGCAAATGATGTTTATTGGGTGTAGGAGCCTATAAACACGAGTTAATTGTAACTGGATTGTTTTTATTTCTCAAATAAATCAAAAAGTTTTGTTTTTTAAAGATGTTGATCAATTGTGTAACATTTCCAAAACGGAAAGATCAGCGCTTACAAATGTGTAACCAAAAGTCTAAATACCATACTAATTAAAATGTGCGGCCTGGCATGGCCGGATGGTTAGGGCGCTCGACTCCTAATCACGCCAAAGATGCCCTTTCAGCCATGGGGGCATTATGATGTGATGGTCAATCTTGCTACTCAGTGATAAAATGTCGTCTTACATTGTCAAATTAGGAACGGCTAGCACAGATAGCCATCATATAGCTTCATACGAAATTTATTACAAACAAATTAATTAAATAATGGATTTGTAAGTACGGTGTACACAATTAAAAAAATACATTTACAACAGCCTTTTGTAATATGTTCTAAACTCCTTTATAAACAAGTGTAAAATCATAACCAATAATGAATACATTCATGAAGTATTCACTGTTTATTTACTTCTTGTTGCATTTCGTGTGTAATTTTTGTTATTGTGAATCTCGCCGATTCACACTGAATCACAAACTTGTGATACTGCAAGCGACCGTTTGTTTTGTGTGACTGAAAAGTTCGGATATACCAGAAGGTGTATATGAATAACACTTTGTAAAAAAGCCTTTCTGTGCGTAGTTAATCGACACCTATTCATATAATTTTTCACTAACCTTATCATATTACATAATTGCGATTGTTAAGAAACCTTTTTTGTTTTTTAATTTCGAACAAAGCTACTCGAGGGCTATCTGTGCTAGCCGTCCCTAATTTAGGAGTGTAAGACTAGAATGAAGGCAGCTAGTCATCATTACCCATCGCCAACTCTTGGGCTACTCTTTTACCAACAAATAGTGGGATTGACCGTCACATTATAACGCTCTCACGGCTGGGAGGGCGAGCATATTTGGTGCGACGGGGATTCGAACCCGCAGCCCTTAGATTACGAGTCGAACGCCTTAACCCACCTGGCCATGCCAGGCTGTAAAGAAACCTAGTACTATATTAGCACAGCATATCACTGGTGATAGTCAAGCTAAGTCCTTTACCAGCACACCATATTATTTATACTTTAATAAAGGAAAGCCTGTTGTTAAAGCAGCAAGACTATCAAGAAGAAATGGCTTGAAATGGCAACATTACACTGTTTTACTGACTGCAAATTTTCCTAGGGAAAAACCAAATAATTTTAGAGATGGCGCTAACATAAGTGACAGCAATAACTTCTAAACGATTTGCTACAACGTCTTTGTGTGAATCAAAAGCATTTTCGTGTATCATATGAAAACCTTTTCTCACCTGTTACAAAGAAAACATTAATCTTCATTATTTTTATGAGTGTGCTTCGATACAGCGTGACTCTCAATTTTATCTCATGTCATTCTTTAATAAATCAAAATTAACTTTAATGAAACTTCTTTTTCTCTCCTGCGCAATAAATAGCTCTGTTAAATAAATCGATATTTATTGCAGTGGAATCTTTTTTGGTCCTTAAAAATACGATTATTTTTAACAAATTAACTGTAATTGTTTTTTTTTTCATTTTCTTGGTTATGCGCATGACAATAAAGTAATAAAATATATTTTTTTCGTTGTTTGAATGTTTTGTTTCACGTGTTTCTTTGCGAAACAAGATCGATAAAGATTTTTGTTTTGATGGCTGTAGCAAGGGCGACGAACGTTTCCTCTTTGTCGTCACCACAAAATTGACACGTGTATATCTGTTCTTCCTCATAAATGCAGCAGTACTTACAGTAAGAATGTGGCAGACACACAATAAATGCAATATAAAGTATTTACTCGTATATGTACCTTTAACAACCAAATAATAAATCTTCAAATTAATTGAAAAACACCTTAAGGTGATAAACCTTATACACGATTACAAGTCATAGAACCATTTGAGAAATGCAGCAGAGCAGATGGAAAAAATTTACAAAACCACAAATTTCTCAATATCACTGACTGACTGGCGTTGGTGAACGCTGTAGCTGTGCAATAAATAACACAGATACCACATGCCAGCGTTTCTCTGTATTGAACATCACTAAACAGAAGAATCATTTGACCTACTTAAGGCAATACCTTGAAAAGAGACACCATTTTAAAACACGTATCTTCTGCTTGCTCTCTCCGTATGTTAAATAGGTGTGGTTTAACAAGGAGTGGTCTTCTCAATCTGCAATATTGTGTGACAAGATCTGCAAAGTGTGAGTAGTGTGGGTTATGCCAATGTAGGGTGAGCTTTAAGAGAAGCTTCACTATCTAGGCTAGAAGATAAGCTTTGCTCATTTGCGAGGAATTTATTATACGTATTGTAAATTAAGTAAGTTGCAGTCATGGACTATTTTATATGCAGCGTAACATTATGTTGCACACCCACACTAATGATATGCATACAGAAGACCAACATAAGTGAATGAATGATGCATAAAATCATGTCACCATGTATGAAAACAGTGCACGAAGAAGTCGAAAAATATTTTAAAAATTGGAAGTGTAGAAATGGGTGTACCAAAAAGTGAGGAAACAAGGTTGGAATGGGCATGAGTAATAAAACTTTCTCTGCACATCCTCTCAAGGGAACCTTTACAATGTCTTGTTCATTCCTACTTTATACAGTTATGTGTCTCTGATTCTTCTATTTTTGTATAGACTAAAGAATTCATGATTTCAATACACAGAAACGTCTTAGATTTTTTTTTTTTTACTTTTGTATATTAATCCACCTTTATAGCTAATGTATGGACCCTGTTCCCTTCTCACGCAATTGCGAAAGGAATAAGTTGTAAAGAAAAGTATAAGTTATTGGCCCACAAAATATGTTATTCTTCTGGTGTCGATTAAACAGATTTTACAGGCAATGTCTTGTAAACCAAGTAACACTTAGTAAAAAATAATGTTTAATATTTTTTAAAGAAAGTTTTGTAACTTAAGAAACTTTATCACCGATATGATTAGATCAATTACAATAATTTAATTTTAAAGTATCATTATATTTGTTTTCAAAATATAACATGGTAGGAAAACGATTTGAAGATAAGTGTAAATTTCCCTAGTGAATAACACAGGCCTGCGTTAATTTTTTGTTTTGAAATGTTTACGTGTTTTACAGTAATATTTTTACACTGATTCCGAAAATAACATTCATTTTTCTTCATCGCGTACAGATTTTTCACAAAACGTCATATGTAAACCTATGAAACTGGATCACACTTTGTTATGCTCAAAATGTTGATAAACACTGGCTATAGATTTCCCGCGATCAGTTGCGACGTGAGGTCTTATCGATCGTTTTAGAATCCACAAGAAATACCACTAGTATATAAACAGGTAACAGGCCTCATGACGTCATTTCTAAGTAAGATTTGTTTGTGCTTTCACATTGACACTATGTTTTTATTTTAACTATTATTTATTAATTGCTATGGCGACAAGATGTTGTGTTATATTTATGGCAAAGTTGTTGTAAAGGAACAAAGGCAAAGCATTACAGAATTCGTATTTTGGATTAAAACTTGAAAACCTACACAAATCATGGGTTTCGAATAATATTGTTTTGAAGAGTTGAGAAAATGGGCCAAACGTATGAAAACATTTTTGGAATTCCAAAGCTTTGGAAACCACAAAGATGATTGCTGTTTTTTCTCATGCAATGTAGGCTACAACACTCGAAATAAAAAAGGAAACTTCTTATATGTACTTTCAGTTTTATCTGTTTCTGCATTTAATGTTAATTATGCTGTTTTCAACTTCAAACGTCTGGTGAATTTTTCATTTTCACAAAATGTGAACTTTATGATTTCGTGAGAGATTTGGACTTTCAAAAGGATTCTATAGATATTTTTGGGCCCAGACTTTGAGCTGAGAGCCTACTTTCTCAAGAAATATCATTTTTCTGGCACAGAAATCGTGAGAAAGAATTTATATCATACTTTTCACAAGAAAGTTTACTGTTGTATTGCAACAATTTTACTGCAGTTTATACATCATATGAGGGACGATTGTTCAATGATCTTCCAAACTAATTCTTTTTGGTTTTATGTTTTGTTTTTTTTAATTTCGCACAAAACTACACGGGGACTATCTGTGCTAGCCGCCCCTAATTTAGCAGTGTAAGACTGGAGGGAAACCAACTAGTCATCACCACCCACCGCCAACTCTTGGGCTACTCTTTTACTAACGAATAGTGGGATTGACCGACACATTATAACGCCCTCACGACTGAAAGGGAGATCATGTTTGATGCAACCGGGATGCGAACCCGCGACTCTCAGATTACGAGTCGCACGCCTTAACCCACCTGGCCACTTGAGGGAAGCTTACGAAAATTTCAAAATTATTCTTAATAAGTTCAAATACAAAGAACATGGTTGGCTACCAGGAGATATTAGGGGAGACGGAACATGAGCATGCTGGGTAATCTGCTGGTCATTAAAACGAGAAGCTCCATATTGAGTACATAAGACAGAACACAACATGTAGTTTTGAAACTGTAAAACGTAGATTTCGTACAAAAAAACAACAGTACAAATCAAGATGGATGAGGATACATATTCACTTGACATCAATGTTCTTCCCTTTTCTTCAGTTTGTATTTTTTTAACAAGCATAATAATAAAAAAAATGTTCATTGTGACAAACTAAGTAATAATTTGATCTAATTGAGAGTTTCTTTCTTACCAATTTGTAAAAAAATATCATGTCGTAGAAAAATATATATTATTTTCGAAATTCGCTTAGGGGAATTATGAAAAGTCTGTTATTTAAACCTAAAGCAACTTTTATGTAATTTAAATTTGCAGGCCTCTTATAATTTTTCAATTCCAAACTCTATCTTAGTGGGTTGTCACGACAGCATAGGTCTGTCCATATATGTTGATTTATTTCTCTGTTTATCGAATTAACTGTTGTCTTCATTTTTTATGTTTATGAATAATTGTCCATTTTTCTAAAACTTATATTGAAATAAATTAACTGAATAATGTTATACCCTATCAGTATTGGCTGAAGCTCAATATTGTCAGTGCTATGGTAGTTTTAAAACATCAAGTGACTGATCGTTATTAATGTATGTGTTGCGTGAATTCATTGTATGCCAAACATTTTATATACACGGTTTGGAACTTAATAGACCTGCAAACTGTGTAAACTAACACGTTTAATATTTATAATCGCTACATTTTCTTTATACCAATTTATAGGATAGTAACTATCGTATCTTCCTGTAGACCCTTGCACTTTTATATCATTCCATAATTTATTTCCTCGATGTGTCTATTGACAGCTGTATCGGAAGTGATGGTGGGCAGGTAGTGTGCACAGTGAAACTAAGCTATGTGTTGTGAGCTCAAGCGTTAATTTGTGGCCCTGTTTTCTGTATCAAGGGAAACTTGTGTTTTATTATGGTTCCTTATCCCACGATTATATGTTTGCTTCCGGCACTCGTGATTTAGTAATTACCTTGTTTTGAATAAAAGTTCTTTCTTTACGAGTCTGCATGAACGTGTTAGGATGTACGTTTATCTAATGCTTACATGACTGTGTGTGAGCATAATAAGACCTAGTTTAGTTACATGACCACATGCATGCTTGAAAGTGAAAGAATGTGATTCGGCTATATGGCTGCGTGAGTGTGCGTGAGCGCAGAAGTGTAACGCTGTGCTTCACGATACATCAGAGTTTACTTTGCACGTATGAACATGTCTATATTATTTCCTGGATTTAACAAAAAAAATGAGCTTATATATTACTTCTGTAATGCCATAACCAGAGCTTGTAACATAAACAATTGTGCTGAAAATTGAACGAATCGCTAACTTTCGTTCCTTCTGGATATTCTTGGGACACGAAAACTCTGTTTTTTGTTTGATTTATTTGGAAACTGTTCTCATATAACTAAAATATTTTGGTACGTAAGATAATGAAAATGCCAGATATCCTGAACCTGATTGATTGTCGCTAAGACGCCGACTACACTGCAAAGGAAGATTGATTTTGGTAAGAGAAGATATGTGTGAGAGAGTCCTCCGTTTCAGGCTAGGGTGCTCAGTATAGTTAGCTTTACATTACCATCAAGTGTGTGTGTGCGTGGAGGTGAAGATCTCTGGACTTTATCGTCAGTTTTATCTATTAATAATTATCGCTTAAACTACAAACTACCGATAGCCTCAGTGCAATTATTCTGAATTTCGTTATGCTTTGACCTAATCAAATTTCCATCTTCTTTATCTGAAATAACAGTAGTTTGTGTTACCCTACCTTCTGCAGTCATTTTGATGATTTTTAGTAATAGTGTTCACCTTTACTGTTTTGTGTTCTCAACTTGCTCAGAAGTTTGTCAGTCATCTTATATCGTAAATACCTTAA
The DNA here is from genome assembly GCA_011833715.1 of Carcinoscorpius rotundicauda. NCBI lineage: Eukaryota > Metazoa > Arthropoda > Merostomata > Xiphosura > Limulidae > Carcinoscorpius > Carcinoscorpius rotundicauda. The sequence goes on along the minus strand of CM022399.1, from coordinate 29,249,725 downwards.
CTTTCCAGCGGGCTGTCGACTAACAACTCTTTGCTTAGATTTCTGATTATCTACTAATTATACCTTAAAATTATTACAAGAGAACATGGTTTAGTCACTTGAGTGTGTGAAAGTGAAAGAACGCGGTTTATTCACGTGATCGTATAAGCGTGCGTGGACATAAGGGATAACATTTAGTCATGAGGGCAGAAAATAGTTTAACACTAATTTATTACACATACTACCTCTTCCAGCCGTACAAAATAGTAAGAATCGCGTAAGTCTTTCCTAAAGATCCTTAAGTGTACAGAAATACCTAAAGTAAAATAATGTCGATGTGATGATAATTCGAGTTTGATTACGTAGTATCTTGGATACGAATTAAGCAGAGAGTTAGGTTGGTAAGACTAACATTTTTGTTTACACTATTTCAGAAAACAGTCCGTTCTAAGTTTAAGACATTATCGCTCCCAGACAGATGATAATTAATCTAATCTTACTCAGGTAAGGAAGATTTATATAATAAATATATTTTAATAATTTTCTTCATTATCTGTTTATCTGTATCTTTAGCCCAAAGTTTCACAATAGGAGATCTGCACTGTGTCCACCGCTTGGATCGAATCCCTAAATTTAATGTTCTAAACCATTATATTTAGTTCAGAGCTACTGATGAGCTTGTTTATTATATTATATTATTAACAAGTAATGTCAGGCTCCATTTTCAATAGAGTGTATGCCCTGTTTTTTATTAACATTACCAAGATTTTAGTACAAACCTCATATTCAACAATTGACGTTAATATTATTATTTTCTTAACATTTTCGCTGTTCATTACATCCTCGTCTTTGGGCTAATAGCTGTTTTTTGTTTTATTTTTAGTTTAATAACAAGAAATTCTAGCATTTTAAAGTGGATTCTTCCAAGGAATGGAAAATGACGTGGAAATAAACTGGAAATTGACACATCAACAAACGTTTAAACAGTGGTTGGTACTCCTCCTGGTGTTGTGGATTTTAACTTTATAGATTTTGTTCTTACAACTGCAGAGTGTTAAATCTGGAGAGTCCTTTTCAACGATATTTCGATAAAGATACGTTTTACCTGATTTTGTAAATATAATTTTTTTAACAGGGCCCTTACGAGCCAGTGGAGGACATTTTTTTTGAAAAACAACAATAACTACACAATCTGTTTTTTTTTAATTTGATGCCTCACAGTGGTATGGTATGTCCGCAGATTTACATCGCTAGAAACCGGGTTTCGATACCCGTGATGGGCAGAGCACAGATAGGCCGTTGTGTTGCTTCGTGTTTCATTCTTAAATTCTTAATTTGAACTGAAATTCTTCGGGCATTTTTATTGGCTAAAAAAATCAGGCGTTTTCCCCACTCTTGAGGCTGTAAAAAAGTAATTTGAAGTAGCAGAGTAAGTGAAATCTGTGAGCGCATCACGCGCTTTACATTAAACTAAGTGCAGGATGAATAGGAAGTTTCAAACGACACTCATAGGGAACCGTTTCGAATTACTTTGGTAGATATCGAACAACGTACAACGATATTACGTCCGTAGCTGCTTTCATCCTTTTGCTGACTATAGTGATACCTCGACCTTCCTTACCGGATAGCAGGTGAAATTGTTCGTATCTCAACTGAAAGCTAAACATAAAAAGGTGATAGTAAAAACATGAAAGGTTGGCTGTTGCTTAATTAATGATGCTGAGAATATGACCTTATACATATGTGCTGAATTTATAGACTTTAGTACTAGCTAGTATGGGGTATTGAGGATATTGTATTGAGGTATTGATGGGTATTGAGGATGTTGTATTTCACTTAAAATTATCAATTAGCAAATGAAAAGTTTAGAACAAAGATCAATGTTTTTATCTAGATGTACGTTTGTAAACAGCGACCCGATAACATAATGAAAACCATTAGTAAACCCTGTCTGTTTTAAGCTATTAACAAGTTTAAAAGTATCCTAAAAGAATATTCATTCTATATAAACTTTTTCAGAAACAGTCAAAAATCTTATTAATAGTTGATTGTTAGTCTGTCTAGAAACGACTGGTGTTAACTGAATATCTCTGTTTATGAATCGCTAAGAATCCATATACTATTCCCACACCTTGAACTCGTTGGTCTCAATTTTTGGTATATTTCTTTCGTTATGACGTTAATATTTTGTTTTTCTTTTTTAAAAAAGGTATCTCGTCAATTTGGCTTCCCTGGTTACCGTGGAAAATTAATTCCCAATGTGTATAAACACGGCCGTATTTCTTAAAATAGCTTCCACATTACTCAAAGTCACAACCCCAATATCTTAATCTGAGCCCAGCATGGCCAGGTAGTTAAGGCACTCGACTCATAATCTGAGGGTCGCGGGTTCGAATACTCGTCACACCAAACTTGCTCGCCCTTTCAGCCGTGGGGGCGTCATAATGCGATTGTGAATCCCACTGTTCATTGGTAAGAGTAGCCCATGAGTTGGCGGTGAGTGGTGATGACTAGCTATTTACCCTCTTGTCTTACAGTGGTAAATTAGGGACGGTTAGCGCAGATAGCTCTCGTGTAGCTTTGCGCGAATTTCAAACAAAGAAATAAATCTTTATCTGATTTAGTGATTACAACGTCCTTACAATTTTTTCAAGATACCAAAACCCGCGTTTCGCCCTTGTTTAAGTTTATTTTATTTTATTTGACTCTAAAATTATGCAACTTCCCGAAGACATAAACAATAATTTGTGCTTTAAAATGTTCAAAAGTTTCGTGCTCATATTTCCATTTGACATTTTGATAATTGTTGTGAAAAGTTTTAAAACCTAGAAAATAATACTCTTCAGTAACTTTCTTATGGGATTAGAAAATGTAGCCCGAAGGCTAAGACATTTTTCTCATCAAACAAATGATAATTTGAACAATTATGAATAACACCAAGAGCTTGAGGTCGTGCATATGTTGTTTAAAGTTATCAAACGAGTTCGTGTAAATGTTAAACTGTAATTACAATTAATATCGGCGAGGTTTATACAGATATAATACGATTACTTGACAATTTGTTAGAAACTCACAAAGAGTTTTTTCCAAACTGCACAAAAAACTTTTCTCTTATCTTAGAAAAAAATATCGTCTTTCCCCCAAGTATCTTGTCAGATATACAAGGCTGTTTAGTGTAAAAATTATTACTTAGTGTAGTTAGTAATTTACTGTTTAATTATCATATAAGTAATGATTTACTTTTTATAACAAGAGTGTTAAAAGTTGATTGTTTTAAGGGAGGTAGTGTGACAAGTTTTGTTATGTAATCGGGTGCCAGTATTACGTTGTGTACGCATATTAACTGTGAAAGTTGGCTTTAGTAATATTGTTGACGTCATCTTAGTCGAAGCTTTCTTTTTTGACTGGGTTACATGATTATCATTTTTGGTTAATAAGTTAAAAGTATTCTGTGCATGAAATTTCAGATAAAATAACATTTCTGAAATAAAGATACTAAACTTTCGTTTGTTTGTTTCTGAATTTCGCACAAAGCAACTCGAGGGCTATCTGCGCTAACCATCCCTAATTTAGCAGTGCAAGACTAGAGGGAAGGCAGCTTGTCATCACCATACACCGCCAACTCTTGGACTACTCTTTTACCGACGAATAGTAGGATTGACTGTTACATATAACGCCCCCAAAGCTGAAAGGGCGAGCATGTTTAGCGCGACGGGGATGGAAACCCGCGAAGTTCAGATTACGAGTCGCACGTCTAAACACGCTTGGCCATGCCGGGCCCTGAAAATACTAACCAAACTAAGACTTTATATATTGTAAACAATTTTGACGAACCGTTATTATAATATAACAAAATTATTTAACAAAAATGTTTTTGTTGACTGTCTACTTTTTAAGTTTTAACATAACCTTTAATAATAAGAGCCAAATTAGTTATTGAGAATAACACCAGTTGTTATTCAAATTTAGGTTAGGTTCTTTTTAAATATTAATAGCGATATTAAGATGTTTAATAATAAAACTGCGCTTCTTGAGACATCAGTGACTGAGACATTTTATGTTTTGATACTTTCAAGTTTAAAGAAAAAAATGTTCACTCTTCGCTTTATCGGTATTACTAATCAAACAAACTAACATAGAAAAGTAGATAAAATGATTGTATTTGGAATAATAAAATCTTCATACTAATAAGTATTCAAAACACTGGATCAAGTTTGGAAAATCAGATACAGAAACCAGTGAGTGCGAACTCAGATTACCTTTATTCATTCCGAAAGATTGTGTTCTTAGAATATGTAGAGGAATGTTTCGTGTGAGATGTCTCAACTTACGAGTACTGAATGTGTGACATGCACATTCTGTGGCCTTCACTTACAAACTTGAAAGATTTAATGTAACGCTTTCTGACTGTTCAAGCTTTCCCATATTTGACGACTTGGCCGCAGAATCATGCAGATAAAATTTGCTTTAGACCTTAAAGTGTTTTGCTTACAGACTTCAAGCTAAAATTCAAAATTCTGAAATGGTGACGATTTAGCACAACCGTATCAATACGTCGTATTTTAAGTTGCTTCTGATATATCTTAGTTCTTTCTAATGAAGGAAATGAATTAAATACCACTTTCTTAAAATACTTTTTGCAACATTAGATGATCACATAGAATAGAATATTGTAGATGTGGACCCTTTTCACATTGTGAGAAATTAATCAAAGTATTTGCTTGTGAAAAGTTATTTTTCTAACGAATTGCGCGAGACATGGAACGAAGAAAGAGTTATGCTCAGAAAGCACCGAAATGTAATTAGATCTATGTAATTTTTTTAACTAAAGAACGGGCATGGTATTCCAATCCACTTCTGTGACATTTCTTTGTACGCTTTTGAGTTGAAAGATGACAGTTGTCTCTTTCTTCACGTTTTACGAAGCAAGTTGCTGCAGGATACATCTCGCTCTCAGTCCCAACATATTTCACACATAATATATTTATACGCCTGGACGTAGGTTAAGAATATATGCAGCAAAATGGTTATATATTTATGGCTTTGAACACTAAGAACTATCATTATGACGTTACTTTTAATAACTGTGCTTTGGTTAGAGAGGAACACATTATTTAATTGTTAGTTTTTTACAAAGAAAATAAGGGGGAAGATGAAACTAAAATTGAGTTTTAGTAAACTTTTGTCAGGGGACGTGATTAATCTGAAACTTTTGTTAGGGAGAGTAATTAAAGTGAGGAACATTATAGTTTTACTTAAATGTATGTGTGGCGTACAAAACCTAAAACTCTTGATTTAAATCCAAATTACTACTACATCTTTATTACAAAACAATTTATTTTTAGTAATAGATAATTGAGAAGGGTAACTTGAGAAGCGTATGGTTCGAACCACGAATTTGAGCGTTATAAACCTTCAAGCTCACCGCTAAGCCGCTGATGGCTTCTATGTTAATACTAAAATTTTTACTCATCGCTTACGTTAGTTTGAGTGATGGCTGTCTTCCAAAATCCCATTTAGGGCCTGACATGGCCTAGTGTTTAGACAGCTTTACTCGCAATCTGCGCATCGCTGGTTCTAATCCCCAACATCCAAGATGTTTGCCCTTTCAGCCATGGGGGCGTTATAATGTGACAGTCAGTTTCAGTATTCATTGGTAAAAGAATTGCCCAAGAGTTGGCGGTGAGTGATGTTGAATAGAGAGAAGACGGCTATTCTTTGTGCGAAATTCAAATAACATTTCTATATGTTGTTAAATATGGTAGTTGTCATACATATCATTGCATACACTTACGAATGTATCATCTTGTTTACTTTTTTTCGTATCGAATTTATTGTCCTGGGATAAATTCGACGGAGTTTGGACGCGTAGATCCAGTGATATAGTCTGGAGAAATTAATGAAGGCACTTGTATGTGTGCAGCGACTCTACGTGTATGGAGTTGTAAACATACAGATTTGTAGACATAATTGTGATATTCAGAGTACACCGTACGGAATTATTATTATTTAGGAATGTATTCATTGTTTATTAAATTTATCTAGATATAGTGTGTAACTTACACTAACATATCTCTCAAACATTTCACGTCAGAGGATTCCAGAGCAATACCATTAAGCAACGTGTTTTATATACATGTTTCTGCCATATAGGCAACATTCTCCATTAATCATAGAGAAATTAATCATTTCAAAATACACTTAGGTATCATATAAATATGTCTAACCTGTGTAAAGCGCTGTATGTTCCTATAAAACTTCAATAGTTTTCATGACCAATTTTATGCACTTTCAAGCCAAAAGCAACTATCTGTAGGTAGTTTACGTTATTTATGTTAAAATGTACATTAAAATACCACTGATTGTAAATAACGTGAAAGAACTGTGATTTTTCATTAGAACTCTAAGAAATGCTGTTCTGGAATTTTTTAATAAGCCTTCTTTGGCATAATTGTTTCAAATGAATTGTTGCTGTTATTAAGTTCGTAAACATTTAACAGATTTAATATATATATTTATCTATCTTTTCTAGCGCTGTAGTCGAATTTTTATGAAAATAAGATTTTTTGACAAATGTCTAGTTTGCTAGAATTTTTATATATTTTGTTTATAGCCATGATCAGAAATAATATTTCTGTTATTTGTAGTATATTTGAATACTTGAATTCGTTACGTTTACCTAAAATACATAAATATGTCTTTGGAAGTTCTGATGATTTGAAATATTAAAATTCAGAGAATTGAGTCTATCGATATTCAACATTTTGTCTTAAATCTTTATCCTTTGTTATATGTACAAGAGTATAAAGAGTATAAACGTTTTTACCGATTATAAAGAGCGTGAATTCTTTGTCAGTACAGCTGATATGATGCAGTAAGCAGAACCAAAAGATAATACATTTAAACATTAATCACATAAAATCGATGTTCTAAATATATAATTTGTATATATACAGAATTGAAAGCTTCAACTTAGGTGTTTTATATTTTAATAACAAAAGCTCCATCTCCAATTGAATTATTTATAATTGATTTGAAAAGTAAGTATACAGTACCATTTCTAAGAGAATTCAATTCACTGTAAACGAAAAAGAACAAAACACTGCTCTTCAATATATAAATTAAGCTCCGCTAGATGGCGGTTTCATATTTCCATCTTCTGTACTTTACAGCAGGAATGTTGTTGTTGTTTTGAATTAAGCACAAAGCTACACAATGGGCTATCTGTGCTCTACTCACCACGGGTATCGAAATCCGGATTTTAGCGTACAAGTCCGCAGACATACCGCTGAGCCACTGGGGGGCGTTACAGCAGGAAAGTAAAAAGAGTATGTGGGCGGATTGTAAGAAACTTTCCCAAGAGTTTTAATATTTATATGTTTGTATGTATTTAACTCGGATTCTATAAACATCACGTGATCTTAGTCATTTACTTTATTAGAAACCAAAATTTGCAATAAATAGTATGAAGATTCACCCAATATTTTTAGGTTATTGGCAGCTTTATGACAATGTGTTCATTCGAATATTTTTATATGCTTAAATAATCAACAATATTAAAAATGTTTACATTGGATTGGAAACTGTGTTGAAAAACATACAGTGTTAGACCCAATTTTAACGTAAAGTTCTGTGTTGTACTCTCGAAGTAAATTTTGTGTTTGGGGGAAAAAGAAACATTGGTATTTCAAAAGTCAATTGACTAGATTTGACCACGTCGACAAGAGAATAATTAATATCAAGAGATTGGTAACGTCGTTTTCTCCATGTTTTGTAATTGTTCGGATACATCTTTGATTAATATAAATCTGTAAGTGTTCAAGTACATCCTTGACTAATATACATCCGTAAGTTTTCAAGTACATCCTTGACTAATATACATCCGTAAGTTTTCAAGTACATCCTTGAATAATATACATCTGTAAGTTTTCAAGTACACCTTTGACTAATATACATCTGTAAGTTTTCAAGTACACCTTTGACTAATATACATCTGTAAGTTTTCAAGTACACCTTTGACTAATATACATCTGTAAGTTTTCAAGTACACCTTTGACTAATATACATCTGTAAGTTTTCAAGTACACCTTTGACTAATATACATCTGTAAGTTTTCAAGTACACCTTTGACTAATATACATCCGTAAGTTTTCAATTACACCTTTTGACTAATATACATCTGTAAGCTTTCAAGTACATCCTTGAATAATATAAATTCATAATTGTTCAAGTACTAACTTAACTGACATACATCTATAAATGAAAAGAAATGCCAGTAATTAATATAAGCCCACAGTGGTCCATTTGTTTTATTGTCTTACAGAGATATAGAGGTTACCAGATACACCATTTTGTTACGTATATATTTACAGGCGGCTATGTACATATATGTTAGTTAAATGCAGAAATTATGTAATGTGCTATCTGAGTTTTGCCCCTGTCGGTATCGAAACCCGATTATTAGCGTTAAAAGCATTCAAAATTACTGCTGAGCTATTGAAGGTGTAGATGTTTCACACAGAACTGTAGAAGGCCAAAGGAATCATGGTATTATCCGGAAACATACATATAGTCAGAGTTACATAGATTTGCAGATGGCTAGATACTTCACTAACTTACATAAATCTGTATGTAGCTAAATATATTATTGTCTAATAACAAGTGGCCAAATACATAACAGTTTTATAAAGATATGTAGGTGGCAAGATACAACACTGTCATATATATATATATATATATATATATATATTAATAACCAAATATATAACCCGCTTATAATGCTGTATAAATGGTCACATACATAACAGTTTTATAACGATATATAGGTGGAAAGGTACAATATTGCCATTCATAAATCTATAGATAACCAAATATACAACACTGCATTGTTGTACGTATTGATAGAAAGTATCACAGTTTTTCGTTGATCTGTAAATAACAGAGTCCAACGCTGTTATAATGACATGTTATCAGATGTATAGTCAAATATACCATCGTATTATAAAATTGTAAAGGCAGTCAAATACATCACTTTCAAATTATATATGTGGCTAAATGTAGTTTTATATTGTTTTGATGTCAGTTATAAAAATATTATTTTACATACAATTATGGTATGTATGGTAAGGATTAGAGGGACCAACAAAAGTACCCAATATAAGAAGAAACAGAAATAATAGCCCTATAAGAAACCTTTAATATTTCATTTCCTTTCCTTTCCTGTTCAGAAGATATCAGTCATGGCAGAAGCTAGTGGTACCATGAAAACCATGTGGTGTAAAGGTATAGGAGAAAGACGAACAAAAAAGATTGAAGGATAAGTTTGTAATGTGGTAGACGTAGGTGGTCTGGAAATATTTAGCCAGTATAGCGAATGAAATGAATGAATGATTGAATTTCGTTTTTCAACGGTTGCATTAGGCTGGTTGTTTGTCTGGCATTTCAGATTCGGTAACTGAAACGAACGGTATCGAATTATTCTCTGTTATTCTATCTGACTCACGAATAGTATCATTTACACGTACTTATGAACACATAATGACGTAAATTCGTCATTTATATAATATCTATATAGTATTCTCATGTCAGTTATAGATGTTTATAGGCTGTATCTGAATGTTCATATCTAAGTCAGAGCTTCCATTCATGGATATCAAAATGGTATAGCGAAAAATCATACTTTCTCTATTGTCCTATTTATATGCCGAGTTCAGGAAATGTCTCCACTTTGCCAGATGCCTTCTCTATCAAACTGTTTAACGCATAATCCTACACGTTGTTGAATATGCAGATGCTACAGACAAGTTGAAAGGTTATCGAGGAACTTTGGAAGTATTATGTCCTTTTCTCCACGCCTGGTCAGAACGTTCGTGTGACAGTTTGTTTTTTCTAGATTCTGGTTATGATGTCAGCCAAACTACAAATATGAAACATATATATTTTTTGCATGGTTGCTTTCTTGCTTTGTTTTAGTGTCAAGCTACACAATAAAGTGAGATATATCCATTGTAGGAATCGAACCCTTAGTATTATCAGCCCTCGTGTTTTCCCTGAATCACGAGGGGGGTATATTTTTGCTGTAATATTTCCGTAAGTAGAATTTCAAAATATCTTTAATACATATGTGTTTGAAGTTATTTTGATCACTCATAATATTACTGTATTATTTATTACCTGCCAACCAGAGAGTTGTGTTGTAAAACCGGTCTGTAGTTATTAATACCTGCAATGAGGCTCAAAGGTCTTATCTTAAGCGTTTTGAAGCTTGAATTCGGAAATAAAAACAAAACACACATTACGCTGGTTCACACAAATTAATGCAGCGGTGCAAATAATTCTAAGAAATTCAAAGTATATTATGAACAAAGAGGTGTGTATCTCGTGCAAAAAGTCACATCCTGTATTTTGAACGTGGTTTTAGCTGTATCCTTAACAACAATAGCAAACGTAGTTTTTCTGAGTGAGAAGGTACCGTTATCACCTTAATGAAGCCACAATACAGTGTCGCTGCTCTTTCTATTATGAGTTTAGTACTTGTGGTTTTGAAGAAGATTACACATTCTCTCATCAGGATGCCCTCAAGATACTCCACTGTGAGAAGTTGGTAAGTAAGTTAGAGAGACAAACATTTGTGTCTTGGCCTGATCCCAGACTTCTTCAATTCAGTTTAGGCTGACAGATGGTGCTGGGAAATTCATGTACTCAGCTTTTTCCTGCTTGAAGTAAGAATCGACAACTTTTTCTCTCTAGAGCATTAGAACGAAATCTAAATTAATAAAAGGTTTGAAAATAGGAGCTACAATCCAACTCTCTTAATGAAAACCAGTCAGTACTCCATTTCTGATAATGTATATGCCTACACTTCTAATTAAAACAAACTAGCCAAATCATTAGATTGTTTGCTCGTTTGTTTTTCAATTTAGCGCAAAGCTGCACGAGGGCTATCTGCGCTAGCTACCCCTAATTTAGCGGTGTAAGGCTAGAAAGCTAGCTAGTCATCACCACCCACCGCCAACTCTTGGGCTACTCTTTTACCAACGAATAGTGAGATTGACCTAACGTTCTAAAAGGGAGAACATGCTTGGTGAGACGGGGATTCAAACCCGCGACACTCAGATTTTGAATTAAGTGTCCCTAACCACCTGGCCATGCTGGACCTTGTATTTCCACAAAATCTTATTTTAGAGACTTTTCCCAGAATTTATGCGAGTTCATTATAATTCAAAAGCTTAAACCTAACTTTAACGATATTGACGAAAATTAGCAGTTCTGTTGTTGTTCAAAGAGAAATCCAAACACTTTAATGACATATTGATGAGAATCACCAGTTTTGTTGTTGTTAAAACAAAGAGAAATCTAAACACTTAATGACATATTGATGAGAATCACCAGTTTTGTTGTTAAAACAAAGAGAAATCTAAACACTTAACATCATATTGATGAGAATCACCAGTTTTATTGTTGTTAAAATAAAGAGAAATCTAAACACTCAAATAAGAGTAAAAAATTAATATACAATGAGAGAAAATTGTAACTTGTAACTGACATTTTACATATTAACGATACTAATAATCGGTTAAATTTTTCGTTCAAATTCATTGTAATAACTTATACGTCACTTCGCCGATATAAAAGTTGCATTAACGTGTTGTTCGTTTTCTATCGTAGCCAACTGTTTTACATTTCAGCCATGCATTGCCTTGTAGCTAGGACTAGTAATCTAGTTATCTGCGGGCTGTGAAATCGAAATCGGCGTCGAACGTGCTCGCTCTTTTACCCGTAGGTGCATTATAATGTTACAGCCAATCCCAATCTTTGTAGGTAAATAGTAGTTCAAGAATTGGTGGAGGATGCTGTGAGCTGGTCACATTGCTTTCGGTAGTAGTTTAAAATAAGGTATGGTTTTAGCAGCTTTGCTGTAAATAAAACAAATAAAATATACCACATTTCATCCGTATATTATGTATTTTCTCCAGGACACAATTACTGACGTTTACCTTCTGATTACCTCTCGCATATTGGTTGGCTAATGACGAGATTAGGCCTAGTATGGCCAGATTGTTAGGACGCTAACCCAAATTATTATAATTCGGTATCACAGATAAGCCACAGTATAATGTTTCCAATTTCATTTCACGTACCAAAAACATCACTGGTGTCCAGGTTTTTGTCTAGATTTACAATACGATCCGTAATGTGTTTGGAGAAAAGGTGGAGAACTCTATACTGAGTGCTAAGTTAGTGAACACGATAGATTTGGAGAAGGGTGTGTAAGGACTTGGACGGCCCAGCATGGTCAAGTTGTAAAGGCACTCGACTCGCAATCTGAGAATCGCGAGTTCGAATCCTTATCACACAAAACACGCTCGCCCTTTCAACCCTGTTAAGACAAGGGTAGTAACAACCCTTAAGATCTCAGGCCTCAGTATTAGTAAATTTAATTGTTTGAAAAATTCCCTCCCAATTGATATTGTAAAAATTCGCCATCACTGTGATTTAACATCAAGTACAATATACCGCAGGTGAGTGGTTTGAAAGATTGCTCTTTTACTGTTAACTTCTGAGGTTATTTAGCTTTTCAGTTAAGAACAGAACTCAGATGTGATATGCACAACTTTTGCTCGAATTTAATAATTAACTCCTTCTCATAGTCAGCTTGGAACTGAGTTTTAGATGCAGTAACTGTCATTATTCCAGCCAGGTAGGCGATCAAGAGAAACATTCAGTAAAAAAACTTGTTTTATGTTGTTAGAGACTGTAGAAATGGACCAGGTGTTTAATACAAATTAAAATATTAAATGCACTGCAAACAGCATATAAACAAAATTTCATAAGCACTTTACACACACTGTTAAGTATTAAACAAACCAAATACAGAACAACAAGCCACCAAAGAAATTGAGAAAGTCGATAGAGTAAAAACAAACGTTTATCGATCTGACCGACTAACTGAATAACGTTCTCTCCTGTTTACACATTATGCAAATCTAAATATACACGATTGAATTAGGCTATATTGCCTGAATGCGTTTTTCGTAGTTTTAGTTATAACCTTGGTAATAACAAGTAATTACAATAACCATTTTACAACAGTGATAACGAACTATTATTACACTTGTAGTTATATTCTATATTTACGAACATGTTCTGTAAGTTGCCAAGTAACGACCCGCCCTCGTATCACGTGCGGGTACACGATTATTTACGCTCACGCGCTACATGATCAGCCTGCAGCTGTGTCAAGTTGGTAAAAAATATGAATTACGTAGATCCTCTAGATCTAGGCTTTACCTGTGATTGCTATAACCCTTTAAAGTGAAAATTTTAATTCTATACATATTACTCGAGAATTCTCTGTTGGAGAAAACAATTATATCATAACATTTGGTGCCCAAGATGCGATTCTGCTCCAAAGTCTGATGCAGCTTTGCTCGAGACTTAGTACCAAGAAAAATATGAGGCAATTGTAAAAACTTTAAAATAATTAGAAAGTAGGAATGGGAGCACCAAAAAGTAAAGAAACAAGGTAGGAATGGGCGAGAAAACATTCAACAGTTGGTGGTATTTGACACTGTGCATCCTTGTTTCTATTTGATATTTTAGGCTGGCGTAATCCCTTTATCAGCTTTCGTTGTTACTGACGTATTTTAATAGCGTTAGTAAAGAGACCTATGACGATAACGCTTATTTTAGAGATGCACCTTTAGAAGTTGTAGGTATTCTTGATCATACCAGTTGTCTTGTACCCTAATTATGATCTGACTACATGTTCCCATTACTTGCTATAACAAAATCACCCTATTTTTTATATGCCACTGAATTGAGTTTTTCACAAATAATTGTGTGAGCATCAAGTAAAAAAACCAGTTATTTATTAAGTTTAATTATTTTATATTTTTTGTTGAAAATAACACGTAAAACAGATTTTGCGTTAAGTTAGAGACGAATTAGATAAGCACACTGCTGAAAAAATATCCAGTTTTTGTCGTAACTTATATAGTGCTCTTTGTTTTCATTTATGCTGAACTCTACAAACTTTAGTCGAGTCTTAGTTTATCCACGACCGTGCACGTCTTAGATGTGCAAATAGGCGTGCGACTCGTAATCTGAGGGTCGCGTGTTCTAATCCCCTTCGCACCAAACATGCTCGCCCTTTCAGCCGTAGGGGCGTTATAATATCACGGTCAATCCCACTATTCGTTGTTTAAAGAGTAGCCCAGGAGTTGGCGGTGTGTGGTGATGACTAGCTGCCTTCCCTTTAGTCTTACACTGCTAAATTAGGGATGGCTAGCGCAGATAGCCCTTGTGTAGCTTTGAGCGAAATTCAAATAAAACAAACATTCAAGTATTCAGATGTTACAAGAAAAACGGCAGAATGAGCTAAAATTATTAACTGGAAAATAAAGTCTGATTAAAAGAAATAAAACGCTACACTTAAACATGAAACATACATAAAAACTGTCCAGATCATATTATCCTTAAACTACCTGGTCATAGTACAAAATTCTGGAGTGTAACGAATATGTTTCCATAAATGACGTTTTAAAACGGTCATCTGTTTTCCTGGGAATCCTGACAACAAAAGTATGTTGCTTTTTACAACCAACCTAGGAGTGGTAAACGTAAAAATTGTTACCTTACACAATTCTGTAGAAGTAGAGAAATACACTTAGACAAGTTTGTTCTCGTGGCAAAGACGAGTACTAAAAAATAAAATAAAATATATATACAGATACATACATATGCAAATTATTTTATGGTAAGTTATCACATAATTATGTTTTCTTAATGGGAATTATCAGAAATAGCAAGATAATGAATTGACATCGAGTCAGCTGCGTATATTATTTTTTTTCTAAATAGCTAAATCATAACATAAGAACAAGAAACAACCGAGTGAAAAAATACTAAATACTTTATTAAAAATTCAGAAACTTTGGTTATTAATTTGTTTTAGTAAGAACTATAAAGTACATCTATAAAAAAGGATTGCTTACAATGTGTAGAAACCATCACCCAAAACCTTTAGCTTTGTAAAGTTTAATCTGTTTAATAAATTAGAATAGTTTGATCTTGGATGCTTTTGACATTCATATTAAGAAGACTCTCCAGCAGGTAGAAAATAATATCGCTGTATAATGAGATAATTAATTAAATGTTAAATGTAAAAACAGTACGCCGTTATTTAATATTTCTCAACAGTCAGTGTAATGCATTGTACACCCTAAATTGAAGAGTAATTTATAATAAATCTAGAATTTAATTTCTAAAATTTGCACTGATTTTTGAGTGTCCATGTTAAAAAGAACATATTTAGGCTTAACGTAATGTGACAACATTGCAAATGCAGTACTTATTAAATGTTATTGGCTGAATATAAAACACTGACAATATCAAGTGGCAATACTGTATTTTTCTAGATGAGATTGGATAGCTTCATCATATAAGATATATCATCATACTAATAATACTGCAATGTACCAGAGAATGAATTTCTATTCAACTGGTCCTTTAAAAAGTGAAACTTTCAATCATCCGTTTTTCATTATTTTATTCTTCAGACGTTTATCTTCTAAGTAAGATGATAAAAACATTCAGATCTATTTCTAGATCACTTTTTTCATGTTTGATGTCGTTTAAGAACGTTGTCTTTCTCTATGCTTCATTTTCAAAGCATTTTCCTATATTAGCAACGAACGTCATAAAGATGGATATATAAATATAGTTCTTATCTTTCTGTGTACAATAGTCAAACAGAACGTTTGTAATCATGGTTTTCCATAGATGTCTTCTTCTTTAAACAAAAATAATTTTCGATGTCAATATATCCATCCATTTAAATAAACTCTTGGCAAAAGTCAAACTTTTTTCCCCCTCAATCTTTCCAACTGCAACCAGACTATCAATTTCTTCTTTTCTCGTAAATGTTCGAAAAACTCCAACTGTATCTTTCTAATGTTATTTAACTTCTTCATCCTGCAACTTACTCTTGACAATACATCTTCGTCTGAGGTGTGAATTGTCTAATATATCTTCATGATACGCCTTAAGGACCACAACTCAGTTTCTTCATTTCTCATTACCATATTTAGTAATACTGGCTCACATTATAATTTATACGTGAGAATTGGTACAACATAGCAATCCATAACTCTTAATTTCTTCCGCATAGAAGTTGACTATTTGTCAAAACATTTTTTTCATTTTTATAAATGCGTCTTTTTGCCGTATATATTCTCTGTTTTACTTCATGGTCACGAAATCATTTTTCTTACAGTTAATACTTAAACATTTCTTCTCACTTGCACTAACAACTTTATATTTTTTTCCCCAAAAACGACACATCTTTTTTACATAAAACATTTTAAGAGGTATCTTTGTTTCATCAAATTTTATATTTTACCTTAAAAACAACAGAAGAAGGAAAACTTAAAATGAGTTTACTGTATTCCTTTATTCAACATTTACACATTTGCAAGATGTTTAATATATTTTTACGATCCACGCTTATCTCTGTGAGGCTCCCTACCCAATTGTCAAACACAGTTAAGGTGTTATATGCGTCCGGATAGCTTTATTGCGATTTGTAAAAGTATTGGAGATGACACGTTTTCTTGGATGTTTTTATTTATACTCTTTACAATTTCTTTGCGAGATTTTAAAGGGTAAACACCGATTGAATAAGCAGCTCCATATTTTTCTTTGTTGTTGAGTTAACCAGTTCAGTTAGGGGGGAGATATTTCAGAATCGGAATGGCTAGGTGGTTAAGGCACTCGACTCTTAAGCCACGGGTCGCTGGTTCGAATTCTTGTTACACCAAACATACTCGCCCTTTCAACCATGAGGACGTTTTAATGTGATGGTCAACCCCAGATGGTTAGATTTATTTATATTGTTTAATATTTTATTGTACATATTGCGTCCTTTTTTATTTTCCTAGTAAAGTGTTATTATTTTTTCTACTTTATCTTCATATAACAATTTATTCATTTATTTTAACTTTTATAATTATTTAAAACTACTTTTAGTTTCACTCTTTACAATTCTTCAATTTTATTTCTTCTCACCTTAAAAGCAGTACAATTTAAATATTATACGCTGCACTTTAAAAATAATTTGAGTTATAGTTTGGCTTGTTTTGAATTTCGCCCAGAGCTACACGAGAGTTATCTGCGCTAGCCATTCCTAATTTAATTAGAACACTGTAAGACTAGAGAGAAGGCAGCTAGTCATCACCACCCACTACCAACTCTTGGGCTACTATTTGACCAACTAATAGTGGGATTGACCGTAACATTATAACGACTGAAAAGGCGAGCATGTTTCGTGTGACAGGGATTCGTTGAGATATAGAAAATTAAAACTAAATTTTGTAAACAACTTTATAATCATTCATTAAAATCATAAAGATATAAAGAGCTTATATAATAAAGTATTAATCATGTCGAATTCTCGTATAAAATTTCAATATGCTTTAAATTTACAATAAACAAAATAGTACAGAGCTCAGTAAAATGTTTACTCTGCTTCTTTTTACCTTGTTCACTGATGTGTTTCATATTAAAATATTTTATTATTTTATTAAAACAGGCGAGAAAAATTTATTAAGCACCCTCTGTAATTTAATATTAACTATTACTCAAGGATGTTTTGAATTTTTAACAAAATATTTTCGAATTCCAATTTTCGTATTTTGTTGTTACATGACTTGAAAAAGGTTTAAAGTGTATGTCAAAGCGCCTGCTAAAATGAGCGCCAGAAGGTATTAGACTTAATGGTGAGTTTCTCTTGTAATATTTATGTAGATTTGTTTTAATTCTTAAATTATCTGTTTCTCCAACAAATATTTCTCCATATATCGTACAAAATAAGACGTTAATATACTTTAAACCATAGTCAAAAGCGAAATTTATATGAAATAAAATTGCTTGGTGGAATCCAGGATGTGAGTATCATTTTGTATATATCTTTTATAGCCGAATCACCTCATTATTACAGGAAAACGTACCTTTCTATTCGATTTATTTCTCCTTGTAATTAATAATATATGTATAGTTCTTTGCTATTTTCTTGATAGCATTACTTTACAAATTTTGAATACTTCCTTGAGGTTCTGTCTCTCAGTAAGTCAGCGGTAAGCTTAAGGACTTACACAACTACAATTTAAAGTTTCTATTTCCTGTGATTGACAGAACGCAGATTGACTATTGTGTAGGTTTGCGATAAAACAAATAAACCTTTAAGTTTTTATCCATCGTCCTTTTTAGTTATTTTTAAATCTATTTATGATGAAAATTAATATGTTGACCACAGAGGTAACAAGATCTTCTCTCCTTCTGTTTGATTAAGCATTATAATTAACCTTTACTACGTTGTATCCATTTTCAGTTGCTCTGTCTGAATATTGCGTCTCTAAATTTGTCTTCTGGAATTAAAGTCTGAATTCTTTGGTCTAAACATACTGGTATATTTGACTGAAAATGCTTAAGTTGTGCTAAAAATATATAAACACTTGCGATCTATTTTCATTTACCTTAACTACACCATCTAGAAAATGTACATTTTCTCACTCATCTCAAAGGTGAATTAAATATACTTTTTACATTATTTAAACTTTTCTCAAATCTGTATATTTCCAACTTAAAAAATAATGATTTTGAATAGTTAACAGAATCTAAATCAAAGTGATTTAACAAGTTATCAAAAATTCGCTTTCAAAATATCTGGTTATTAATGTTGCGTCAATTGGTTTTCCATTCCTATGGAATGTTAGTTTTGTGATAATAAGGACATCTAATTTTACTTGTATTTGAGTTTTAGTATACATGGTTTTTAGATTAAAGCTTATATGATACAGAAAATGAGATTGATTTTTATCGTGCGTCTGTGTTTGTTTGCCATTTGGACGTTCTTCGAAGTTTTCCCACCAGGGCTATCCATTTGTCAGCGTCACACAGGTCGCAGCCGCCGTTGACAGTTCTAGTTTTATGTTGCTAGGAACATTAATTCCACCATAGGCCTGAAACCGAAAGAAATGGCCTATCCCTTAGTCTCTAGGGAAATACCCAACATAACGTTTCACTTCAACTTCTCACGGCTGAAAAATTGGGCGATGTTTACCTAGAAATTGTGTAGCAAACGTTTATTCTAGAAATCCATTTTGTTTTCTGAAACATTCGTTCGTACTTGTGCATCTTTGATTTTGGAATTTTAATAATAAAGTAGTGATATCATGTTGGTAAGACATATGTTGTTTTGTTTTAGTGCTGATACTTTTAGTTCGTGAATTTCTTCTATATATTATTTTTATAAGAATATTCAATATATTTCTTCGTTGTTATAAAAACAAATGGAAATTCTTAAAATTGTTGAAATCTGATGTTCGATTCCCCGCGATTGACCATGTCAATTTAGAACCGATAAACTGAAGAGAGAGATTTGAAACATGCATACAATAATATATATCGATAGTTATTTTCTATCTAAAGAAATCAGTGTTCAATTTTGTGTTATGAAAACAATATGGTTGATAAGATGGACGTTATACTTTAGCGTTTTATTCGAAAAAGAACTGAAAGAAAGAAAATTACTTTTCACTGCAACTTTGACAAGTGGTGATGTATTTCACTACTTTATTTGATTTTAAATATCTAAATGGTAATTATCATGGAACTAAATTGCTCATGTAAGCCACTCAGAATTAATAATCAGTTTATAGCTAGCTATACGAGCACTAAATGAAAGTAAACCTATTGTAAAAGTTATTTCTCAAAAATGTGAGAAATAGTCTTTCAAACAAAACTGGAAAACTTGTTTGTAAAAGAAAAATCTATCGACAAAAAAACATCGCAAAAATAAAACTGTACGAACGTAATGTTAATCCCACAATCTGTAATTAATTACCACTGTAAGAATATGCGATAATCTTATTTATATGATGTATATATACATGATAAACATATAATTTTGCGATTGAAATATTAAATCAAAAATATCATATTGTTATACATCATTACGTTAACAAAACAATAGGTTGTTTTGAATTAAGCACAAAGCTACACAATGGGCTATCTGTGCTCTGCCCATCACGGGTATCGAAATCCGGATTGTAGCGTGTAAGTCCGCAGACATACCGCTGAGCCACTGGGGGGCCAAAACAATAGGATATGTTAAGGTAATAACGTAATGACTATGTAATAATTAATTTTATATCCTGTACTTATTTGTGATTTCATTTTATACACTATTCTGTTGAAAGTTGAACGCTTAAAGCGCGAAAATTCGGGGCTCGCTCTTTCTACTCGACAACGTCATTGTGGAATTTGTCGCTTACACAAATAAATTTGTTTTACCTCACAAAAACATTTCTCTTCACAAATACTGGATAGTTAGTAATACTATAAAGGAATTTCATCATTTAACGTACTTTGACCTGGAAACACAAAGGATCAAATGAATTATTTCGACTAATTTCTTTTTAGATTGAAATGTATTGTAATATACAATTTCTGACATGTTTCTGAGCTTTTATAAAAACATTTGATTTCTTTTAACTTTCTGTTTCTTACGTTTCGAATAATCTTCAATGCCTATTGTACAGTCTTGGATTCGTTAAACTGTCACAGTTTGTGGATATTATTTTTCTACAGTTTTCTCAACATCTGATTACTCCCGGACTCACCAGATTTTAAATGGTGCCAAACGAATCGTCTTGGCATCGAGATTTGCACGTAGGTAAAACATTTCACACCATCCCTTAGGAAACGCGGATATCTCGCGAAAACACTTTTATCGGGAATTATTCTAAAACGTACCTCAACTTTGGCATTGTTTGTTTATTTATATTTGAATTTTGCGCCAAGCTACACGAGGGCTATCTGCGCTAGTCGTCCCTAATTTAGCAGTGTAAGACTAGAAGGAAGGCAGCTAGTCATCACCACCCACCGCCAACTCTTGGACTACTCTTTTACCAACGAATAGTGGGATTGACCGTCACATTATAACGTCCCCACGGCTGAAAACGAGAGCATGTGTGGTGCGATGGGGATACGAACCCGCGACCATCAAATTACGAGTAGAAATAGTTTGACCACTTGTGCTTATATAAATATTACGCCGCTGTAGCAGTTTTATTGTTTAAATAAAAAGTAATCACAAGGTAAATGTAAAGCACGTGATTATTTGGTGAAGGTAATTTTAACTGCAATAGAAATACAGATATTGCATTGTATTTGATACTTTGATTCACTGTTCCTGCAAATTATTTTCAATAATGAACGTATCACGGATACCCAATTTACAGAACTCTCTATGAATTCAAAAAATAACAATGATAAATTTAAGCGCTAGAACCGATAAACTGAAGAGAGAGATTTGAAACATGCATACAATAATATATATCGATAGTTATTTTCTATCTAAAGAAATCAGTGGCAATCGATCCGTAATCCCGAAAACATGAATAATATTCGCAATATTGTACTTGAAATTTCTTTACTTATCTTCGATTCACTGTAAATTTGCCTTTTCGTTTTACTCTGTTATTTTTATTGCTGAGTTTCTTGTATTTTACCAAATGGTAAAGAAATAGCCATTCGGCTAACCCACGAGACGCTATTCTACTGTCACAGTTTATCAGAATGGTCAGAACTTGTTAACTGTAGTATTGTGGACGACACTTGACCATTTGCTTTCATCTATCGTTATGCTAGTTCTCTCACCTTCTGCTTTGTGAAAGCTTGTGCTCGAGACAGTCATTAGTTTTCTTATCCGTGATACTTTTTATTATTCGTTTTTTTTCAGTGTCGCTCAACTTGTATTACTGCCGCCATCGACCCTCTTCCCATCTGTTTGATTAACGTTCTGGAAAGTTCTGCATAAACGAACAACGTTAAACATCAATAGTGCACTCTGTGCCTTTTGATTAATCGAAATTTTAGGTAACCTGAAATTCTCTGTGTTCAATAAGCAATTTATCATCCTTGTTTTCTGTAACATTTTGCTTCATTTATTAAACTTTTATCTGACAAGTTTAAATTTATGTGATTATATGTATGTGTGCATGTTTATATAGCTAATTTAATAACTTTAAGAGCAACTAAAGTGTGTGTGAATATATATATTAATTTAATTTTTAACAAGTAATTTTATATTCTGATCTTTATAACAAACAAATTATTGTTGTGATAGTAATTTTCTCGAGATTCAAATGTTTATATTTCTAATCCAAAGTGGTTTGATTACAGAGCACCGAGAATGCTGCGCTATATTTGAATTAAAAATTAAAGATATTTCCAGTTCCATCCCACCAATAAAAAGTTTGTTTGTAGCACAATGCTACACAATGTGCTGCTCGAACACCCGATTTTTTGCATTATAAACCATCAAACTTTAGGAGAATGAAAGGAACAATAACTACAATGTTTATTTTCGTGAATATGAAAATGTATGAAGGCCCCCAAAGGTATAGCCGTATTTCTGCGGACTTATAATGCTAGAAAGCGGCTTTCGATACGAGTGGTGGGCATAGCTAGTTGTGTAGATTTTTGATTAACTTCAAACAAACCAACTATATGTATAATTTTAATTTATTTATTGTTGTAGATCAAAATATGATGTTAAAAACTGCTCACTTGTACCAGCAAATAAACTTTAATTATGTATACAAAGACAAATGATGTATTTTCAAAACTAAAACGAAACTCGCTCGGTTCCGGAAAACAGATGATGTTATGAATATGTTATGTGAGACAACATCTTTAGTAAACTGGGTTAAATATAAAGTATATACAGCATAAGTCTTGTTGTAACAGAAAGTATAAAGGATATACAACACAAGTCATGTGGTAAAAGAAAATATAAAGGATATACAACATAACTCACGTGGAAACAGAGAATGAAAAAGACAACGTAAGTAGTGTGGTAACAATAGACACCAAAGTTTTTTAATCTGAACTTGTTTTATCAATAAAAATATAGCATTTTAAGTTTTCTTTAATAACACAATGTAACACAAATTGTGTTCCTGAATTGTATGTGTTATTTCTTAATTGCTTATGTTGTAAAAGTACAGAAAATGGCCATTATTCTTTCAAACTTTGCTTTTGTGACCTGGATAATGAAATTTAAAAATTAACCCATTTTCTATGTAGAAACGGGCAAATTTGCACATTTTCTTTTACATAAGGTCTGAATACAACAACATATGAATAAAGGTTTACATGTTTTTACACTAAAGTTATACAAAAATGTTTAGAAGTGAGTAGTTTTTCGAGATTTGCGACTGTAATGTAAATCACTTTCACGTATCAACCCTTAGATAAAGTCTCTCATCATGTTTTCATTATACACTCCTTGGTTGCGGTATTTAAAGTGGAAGCGCTTGCCTTGCTCCTCTGAGTATGCTCCTATGTTCTCCTTGAATTTATCAAGATGACCATCAAGGATATGGACTTTCAGGGACATCCTGCAGCCCATTGTTTCGTAGTTTTTCCCAGAGCCTCAACCAGTTCCACATAATTTTCGGTCATTGTAATTGCCCAAGAAGCCCCGAACCACTGCGACAGAGCTGCCCCAAGCTTTTTTCTTCCTTCCTACTGAGCTTCTTGGGGAATTCTGTGCACTCCAGGATCTTCTTTATTTGTGGTCCAACGAAGACACCAGCTTTGACCTTTGCCTCAGACAGTTTAGGGAAGAAGGCTCGAAGTTACTTGAAGACTGTAAACTCCTTATTAAGAGCTGTAACAAATTGTTTCATAAGACCCAATTTTATGCGCAGTGGTGGGAACAACACCTTTTGAAGGTCTACTTGAGGCTTGCACTTGACAATGTGCCTCCCCACAGAGAACTCGGTCCGTTGTGGCCAGTGCTCCCTGTTGTAGTGCGCTGTGGTGTCCCTGTTGTCCCAAAGGTAAATATAACAGGGAAACTTGGTAAAGCCTCCTTGGAGACCCGTCAGGAATGCCACCATTTTGAAGTTTCCGATAACCTCCCAGCCATACTCATCATACTTTAACACTTTTAGCAAGGTCTTGACATTGTTGTATTCCTCTTTGAGGAGCACCGAATGACCCAGGAAAAGAGACGGATACTTATTCCCGTTATGGAGCAGCACATATTTGAGGCTACTGGACGTGTCTGGAGAATGCTTGCAACTTCTTGATGCCATTTCTGATAAAATCAGTTAGGTCTATGTGCTCACTTAGGCAGCTACAACTAAACTGAAGTGGTGAGTTGTGAGCCCCTGTATATATATATTACTATGGAAAGTTCTAGAAAATTTTCGTAAGTTCTACAATATTCTAGAAAGTTTTTGAAAACTCTTGTGAATTCGAGAAAACTCTCTATCAGCTACTCAGCACTGAGTCTACCTGGAATGTTCTGGAAAATGGGTAAATTTGAAATTTTCATTACCCAAGTCATAAAAGCAAATTTTGACGATAAAAATAGGTCTTTTCCATTTACTTTAGGCATAAGTAATTGGGAAGTAACACTTTCTGCTTAGGAGCAAGAAAAAGTAGAAATGTTGTTTCATAGTGTAATTGTTTTATTTAATCGGGTTAACTGTGACTGGTAACATACAAATGTCTAAATTTTATACAAAAATGTCTACTTATTTGATCTCATGCAGTGATTTTGTATTTATTTCGTTCTCAGATATCGGTCGTAACAGTAGTTTTATCACTTTTCTTGATAGGAAAACCAGCGTGAAAAGTTGACAAGGATAGTGGAAGCTGAAACTCCAAACGTTATTATTCAGCTAATGTTGAAATTTTAAGTAAAACAGGTAATACAGGTATGTGTGTGTGTATGTTAGATGCATTATTAATGTTAGACTAGTTGTTAAAACTACTTGAAGGTTTACTTTTTCAACAAGTTTTTTATGCTCTGGTCAGTGTCAACAATAAAATGTATGACAACACTGCACAGATAAACTTCTTGTTGGAATCACTTTCGTGTCTATTTTTATAATTATTTCCACATCCATACTTTTACGTTAAATTTAGAATATAGTATTTCGATGTCATGCATTGTAAGATATGGCTCACGTTAGTCATATAAACAGTTTCAAATGTCTTTCAGTTACATTTTTATCAGTCACAACGGGTTTAAAAGAATTTAAATGGTATTATGTTTCTTTGATGTATGCACTCAAATGAGTGCAATTTGTCGAGATTTGTTCTATATAAAACAGAATACGCATCAGTCAGGTAAAAAACCTTCTCAGATGGATTGGCTTTATAGATGTGATATTAATTTCAGAACATTGAATAGTATATGATAGTTATATCTACTTACATATTTCTGTATTTATTCATTGTCAATCTTTTTTGGCCAGTCGTTAGTACTTTTTAAACGTGTTTTGCAAAAACAATAAAATAGAAGCAGTGAGACACGTGAATACAGCAGTTAACACAAGACTGTATGCTATTCAGTGTGTCAATACTCGAGCGTTGTTATTACAATCCTCTGTGTTGAAATAAGATGTAGGGAGCATGTATACAATCACAGTTTATGACGTGACATTTACATAGTATTCTTACATTACTGGGCAACATATACAGTATTTATAATACATGCAATAAATTTGACGTTCTCAGAAGTGTAGTTTTGGTTTGTTTGTTTTTTATTTCACGCAAAGCTACACGAGGGCTATCTGCACTAGCAGTGTAAGACTAGAGGGAAGGTAGCTAATCATCACTACCCACCGCCAACTTTTGGGCTACGCTTTTACCAACGAATAGTGGGATTAACCGCAACAATATCACGCCTCACGGCTGAAAGGGCGAGCATGTTTGGTGCGACGGGGATTTGAACCCGCGACCTTCGGATTACGAGTCGAGTGTCTTAACCACCTGGCCATGCTGGGGCCATTTTGATTTGTAAAAAGCAGTTACTTTTCAGGAAACATTGTTATTCGATGTAGCAATCAACTCCTTTAATGTTATTGTTTGTAATTTGTGTGGGCACACTTTGAACTCTTGTATATTTGGCTCACAAATAGTCTATATTTCTTTAGTTATTTCTCAGAAGAATGGCACAGACTCGATTCGTAAATGTGTTTATATATGCTTACCATGTGCAGTGATATTTTGTACAACACATTTAACTACCGTATTTTCCGCCTAATAAGCCGAATTTCTGGCCCTAAATTTTGGACCTAATTTTTGGATGTCGGCTTATTGGCCGATAACCAGCTTTAGACCAAAAAATACCGAAGACCAAAATCGGCCCCAAAATCATACCTTTGATCTCACAGTTACGGCAGAGTTATTTCAGTTGAATAAACTTTATTTATTAATAGAAAAAGGTCTATACATCACGAATAACATGTATTCATAGAAATAACAAAATTCATAAAAAATACACACTTTAATCTCAGAAATTTATTAAAATCCATCAAATTCATCATCTTCATCGTCAGAAGCACCAAATAACAGATTCCAATCCTCGGCAGAGACCTGGTCGTCGTACGGGTCATTCTCTGGTGTTATTAGCTGAGTGAGTGGAATGTTGTCTTCCTCGTCGTCGTCCAACCACAACATATCATCTTCCGTTCCATCCATTGCATTTGAGATGCTGCATTTTTTAAATGACTTCTCTACAGTTTCAACACCAATATCGTCCCACGATTTCACGACCCACTCACAGACGGTAGCGAGTGATGCAGCGCGCATATTTCCGGCAGCAGTAAAACTTTGATTGCCGGAAACCATCCACTCATTCCAGCATTGACGGAGCTTGTCTTTAAAAGGTTTATTTAAACACACATCTAAGGGCTGTATCACAGATGTCAGCCCACCGGGAATAACTGCAATATCGGTATTACATCTTTTGATCGCGGCTTTAACGTTTTCACACAGGTGGGACTTAAACATATCCCAAACGAGCAGAGATCTAGATTTCATCAGTCCACCAGAACGACGCGCCCACACTTCGTTAATCCACTTGATGCATCCTTCGTTATCCATCCATCCGTTTTCTTGTACATGGACGATAACTCCTTTCGGAAATTTCTTCTTTTTAGGAAATGTTTTTCTTTTGAAAATTACCATAGGCGGTAATTTTGTCCCATCAGCAAAGCACATTAAGACTACAGTGAAACGTTGTGTCTCGTGGCCCGTTGTCTTAACCCAAACGGTTTTCTCGCCAGCTTTGTTAACGGTTTTGTTTCCAACCATATCGAAAAAAATCGGAGTCTCGTCCATATTTTCAATCATTTGTAGAGGGTAGTTGTGTTTTTGGCGATGATGAAAGATAAATTTCTGGAACGAGGTGATTTTATCATCCAAGTCACTTGGCAGTTTCTGCGCGATCTTCGTTTTCTCTCGAAGTACAAGGCTGTGTCGCTTCATGAAGCGGGTACACCAGCTGTTGGTTGCCTTAAAGTCTCTTGAATTTTCTTTATTTCAACCAGCCCACTTAAGTGCAAAAATATGGATCTAGGCACGCGTGCTATCAGGCCACTCTGCTGGTTTTCATTCACCCATGTCGCTACATCTTCTTCCAGTTTTAGCTACTTCGGTTGATATTTCTGGTTACATTTACTTGTTTTCGACATTTTTTTAGCACACATTCTGCTTTCTTCCATTCACGGACCTGTTTTTCATTCACACAGTAATGGCGAGCGGCATTCATATTTGAGGTTTTAAAGGCTAGCTCTACTACTTTCAGTTTAAAAGCAGCATCATAACGCATTCTTTTTTTGCAGGTGTAGACATCTTTGGCTTTTGACGGTACAATGATAAACTCCTACTACATACCCCTGGTATTTATACCCTGGGTTAGTGATTTTAAATACTGAGTAAAAATTCTGGAATTTCATTGGTTATCTAATTACAGTGAGTGGAGCCAATAACGAATGACATATTGATTCCATCTCTATCTCAATACGACACGCTCTGCTTTACTACACAACGCCAATGATCACACACAACATGCATGCTGACGCTGAAACGAGACTAAGAAATCATTTTGAAGAAACTTGTCACTTCTTAAAAATGGCCTCGGCTTATTGGGCGGTAATAAGCAAAAACCCTCATTTTCAGAGCTGAAAATTGGCCTCGGCTTATTAACCGGAAAATACGGTATTCCAAAGGCCTATGTGATTTTTCGCGATTTGATTAAGCTGATTTTTTTATTTCGCGCAAACTACTCGAGGGCTATCTGCGCTAGCCGTCCCTAATTTAGCAGTGTAAGACTAGAGGGAGGGCAGCTAGTTATCACCACCCACCGTCTACTCTTGGTCTACTCTTTCACCAACGAATAGTGGGATTGACTGCACATTATAACTCCCCCACGGCTGAAAAGGTGGGCATTTTTGATGCGACGGGAATTTGAACCCACGACCCTCAGATTACAAGTTGAACGCCTTAACACGTTTGGCCATGCCGGGCTCAAATTAAACTGTTAATACTGTAAGTGCTTTAACGTCTCACAGCAAGACGAATGACTCATCAAATATAGTTTTTTTTTTAAACCTTCAAACTACGTTACTTAAAAATGAGTTGAAAGTTACATATAATAATTTGATCAAATATAAACTATTATTTACCTAGTATTAGCTTTTAGGAATTACAATATTATTTATTTATTTATAATAGACATTTGAATAATATATACTCTACGATGATGATGAATCACATAATTGAAAAATAATCGGTCGGGTATAGTTATATGTTGCAGAAAGTTATTATCCAAAGAATTTGATAAGGACAGATAAGTTTCATAAAATAATGAAAAATAAAATCCTTGAAAGAACTTAGAATATGTTCGTTTAACGTTTTGCAAGAACTTATGATTATTACTTGTGATGATGCCCCCCAGTGATCCAGCGGTATGTCTGCGGACTTACAACGCTAAAATCCGGGTTTCGATTCGATACCCGTGGTGGGCAGAGTACAGATAGCCCATTGTGTAGCTTTGTACTTAATTCAAAACAACAATCAAAACACCAACTTATAATGATGTAAATAAAAGACAACGTTAAAATCCAGGTTTCGATACCCGTAATGGGCAGAGCACAGATAGCCCATTGTGTAGCTTTGTACTTAATTCAAAACAACAATCAAAACAATTTATGATGTAAAGAATCTACAGTAAAGAGTGTATAACCTTATGGTAATGTCACATTTAGTGTGGTAAATAGAAGTTTCTAAAAGGAGTAAAAATGTGTATTATATTTTTATTCTCTACTTTATTGATTAAGAAAACATTAACCAGGAAAAGAACAGATTTGTATATATTTTGAATGTTAATTTGAATAATCAGTTGGCTACATAACAGAGTTTTGATATATAAAAAGTGGATAAAAATTTAACGAAGATGCATGTACATTTTGTTCAATCGTAGATTAGTCTGACGTGTCGGGCTACATATCGTATTGTCCACGTTTTAAGAGATGATGTCACTGAATACCATCCACCACTCTATCCGCTGAAAAAAGGGTTTAAAAACAACGGTTAAACCCTTTAATTAGTTCCAACAGCTGGATAAAAATGTTATTGATGTGGGTGCTGCTGTTTACTTTCTGAGAAGCAGTTCAGTGAGGGACAGCCATACCTACATTTTAAGGGGTACTGATATGACTGTTTATCCCTGTGCTTGTAAGGTGGCCATGGCTGATTGAACCTCTACCTTACCGAGTTCCTAAATTAGTAATGTATTATCAAAACTGGTTATGTCCACACTCTGTTTGTGTTAGATAATACAGTGCTGAAGCGAACGATCGTGTCGTTGTATTCTTCAATACAGTCAGTTGAAAACTAGTTAACCAGCGATGGATAAATATGTATTCAAGTACAGTTTTATTTCCTCTCTGATTAAATTAATTAATACCTTCAGTTTAATGAGTACTGGTATTTTTGTTCATCTATTTCTGTGTGCTTCAAACAGGATCTACTTGACGTTTTAACCTTTATTGTTGCGAAATTCTAAAGAACCATTTCGAAGACTTCTACTTCTTTTTGAAGTTTGATCTTCAGAAACATGAGCAGTGCGAAAGAGGAAGTGGTTTGAGCTTAGGGCCTGCTGAGAATAGAGAACACTTGTGCAGTTGATGGTTTTCTTTCATTTATAGTCTCGTACGAGAGGGCTTCCAAGAAGACTCGAGGATGGCTGATTCCCACCTGTAAGTAAACGTTGAGTTTATATTTTTTATTATCTTTAAATGTTCACAAAACATTAATCTCTGTATGTTATTACTACATTTATAAGGCGGCAGTTTCATTTGGAAAGATCTACGTTAAAAAGTGTGAAACTGACGTTCTAAGAAGGTTAATTGGGGACCAACTTACTCCACGTTCATAATTAAATTGTTTCAACAGACTGTAAGTGTTTGCATGGATGGATAAATAGATAGAATATCACATCTAATATTAGGAAGTTATTTTTTTCTAAAACGAAATTAGTTTGCACTATTTCGCATTATACGTTGCATTAGGCGTTAGTAAAAGTACTTAACAACCATTGTTCGGTCATATTCCAAACAAAATCATTTTCTGCATTATATAATCTTATCTATAATATTAATATAGGTATAACCAACAGTTGGCAAAAACTAGTAACAAAATATAACATTCCAGTTAACACTAAATTTATTCAAAAACCAGGCACAAAACTAAGGTCTATACTATGTAAGAACTACACTGACAAACACCACACCAACATTATTTATAAAATACAATGTGATAACTGCCACGACTTCTATATAGGAGAAACAAGTAGAAAAATGGAAACCAGATTCAAAGAACATAAAAAGTCACCTTCACACGTTTTCGAACACTGCAAGTCAAATGGACACAACATAACCATAGAAAACACTAAAATACTAAATAAAGAAACAAACATAAACAAACGAAAAATTAAAGAAGCCTTACTTATACAACAACTTAAACCCAAAATAAACCAATATAAAGGAACACCATTTTCTGCATTGTATTTGCTTACATTTGCAGTTTTTGTCTTTATAACTTTATTTCACAGAGAATAAAAAATTAATTAATAAACAAAAACAAATCTGTTTGGAACACAGTAATAATTTTTCATCATTTATCCTTGTAATTCAAAAATATTTCAGCTTTAAATTAAACTTAGATACATAGAACATTGTTTATCAATAAGGGGAAAGAAGACCAAGTGAAACTATTAAACTGCTGGCAAAATAAGCAATTATCTTTAGGAAAGAGAGAGAAACTGGGCGAGCGAGGAAATTACATTACTTGTTGGTTTTAAGGAAAAGAGAAAACCTCAACACAGGAAATTAGTTGACTTACGGAAAATAATAATTGTTTTTGCGAGAGCATTTGTTTGGCGGATTTTGCGCATCATTATTTCTCTCAGTTTTTTCGGTAAAATGAATTTATATATATTGTATGTTGTATGATTAACTACGCGTGACAACACTTTGACGTTAGACTTCGTTCAGAAACATATCGTGATGAATTGACGGTTAGTCTTTCAAAAATGTCGTGCCTGATTATTATTATATGTGTTTTCATAACCTGAAAGCCTTTAGAATAACGCATGTGCCTACTAAATGCTATTCAAAAACTCAGTGCAACAAACTGAAAAAACTGAAAGATATTTTACGTACATTATTTACAAGAAAAGCTAGTCAGTCTTGTTCTAACGTTACGTTATGTATAACATAATTATGGCAGTGTCTGTCTAACTCAAGCCAACACGCTTATTACTGGATAGCGCTTGGCGCCCTTAATAACAATAATAATAAAGGGGAAAACCCTTTTTAAATTTGTCGATCTTTGTCAATATTTTTGTTGTTCAGGCCAATCACGAAAAAAAAAGTCTCACTGAAAAAAATTGGTTGAATAAATGACTTAGTTTGTTATTAGACACACTGGAATATATTAAATATGTCGTATGGAGGTTTTTTAATACTATATTCAACACAAGGAGTAATATGGTGTTAAAATATAACAATGGATGTTATGGTACACAAAGGTGAACATTGAACACAAGTGCCAATTAATAAGATAATAAAGATGTCTATAGCAAGGTTGGCATTTTTATAGGCGGAAGTGACGTCAAGTCATGACACATGAAGACAGAACTTGGGGGGGTTATGGTAGGAGGTCATCAAACATTACGAGGTGGAGAGCGTGTTTCTACATACCATTATAGTACCAAATTGTGTCACCAGGGCCTACTGTTGCTGCAACGTTGATTGATTCTTAAAAGTACCATGTTTTGTTTGTTTTGGAATTTCGCACAAAGCTACTTGAGGGCTATCTGTGCTAGCTGTCCCTAATTTAGCAGTGTAAGACTAGAGGGAAGGCAGTTAGTCATCACCACCCACCGCCAACTCTTGGGCTACTCTTTTACCAACGAATAGTGGGATTGGCCGTAGATTATAACGCCCCCACGGCTGGGAGGGCGAGCACGTTTAGCGCGACCCTCGGATTACAAGTCGCCCTCCTTACGCGCTCGGCCATGCCAGGCCAATAGTACCATGATGCCGAGTCAAAACATGTCAAACCAAACATTTATTAATTAATTCGTCTTGGAAAAGTTTATATCTAACTGACTCAAGTAATTCAAGATTTCAGTAATATTATTATAATAGAATATCTGGACACAACAGTTCTTTTTAATAATTCATTTTCTCACAGTTAAGAGTTTTAAATCTGATCTGCATAAAAATGGCATGCCTATTATAGGACTTTTCGTTTCGACACACGTCGACAATGATAATACTCATAATATCAAATGATAATATATGCAATATTGTCCACACACAGATAAATACGTTCCTTGCAGTTCTTTTTAGTTGTTAATCCACATTCGACAATATACTTTGATAAATTTTCAGTTGTGGAGATTATGTGAAGGTAGTCACAGTGAACCAAAGTATTCTCCTTTTTCATTTCGACCAAAATAAATACAGACCCTGTAAGTACTGGCTTTATGACTCGGATGAAGGTTGACAATATATAACTGAATGATCTGGTAGTTGATCATTCTGGCAAATACGCCTCCAATCTCTTTTCGTGCACACAACTTTTGCGAAAGTACCGAATAAATTTCTAACATGTTTATATCTTGTTAGATATTTTGAAACTGATTTACATGCACGAAGTTTTAAAACATTATTTAGTGAAAGTGAACTCTGGTAACAACTTTTGGAATTATTACCTTATCATCTTTGATGACATTACCCCCTCCTCCCTCTCCAATTTCCGTTTTCGTGTGATATGACATGACGTCACTTCCACTAGTGAAGTACCAGCCGTACTTCTAATGTTGGAAATGGGAGCTAATATCTGAATCAAAGATTTATTCTTTCTACTACGCCCCTCAGTATCACAACGAAGTGTCTGTGGACTAACAACACTAGAAGCCAGTTTCGATACTATACTCGTTTGAACAATTTTGCTTGATACTAGTTGTTGTTTGTTGTTAACACAAAGCTGCACAAACTAATACTTGTGCTCTGCTCATCGCGGGTATCCAAAATCGGTTTTTAGTAGTGTGAGTCCATAGACATACCACTGGCCAATGGGGTTATATTGATACAAACAAGTGGGTTGAAAAAATGTCAAGAGATGTGTAAATGACTACATTGAAAAGTTTTTTGGTATTCGTGAAATGAAACTTCCTAGTTTAGCTATTAATATGACATAAGCTATACAGTTCACAACAGTTCGAAGCATATTACTTGCATTGTCTTAAAGATGTTCTTCGGTTTTTTTAAAGTATCTTCCAGAAAAAGTCGTTTTTTTAAATTGACAAACTAATTAATTATTCTAGCAAAGCGAGTTGAAAATTGATTTTATTTTTAGACAGTTGAACCTGTGCTTTTGGTTATATCGTTATTCGACATATAATTCAGAATGATATTTGATTTAAAAGAAAAATAGAAAATTTTATTTCCAATCAAAGTTTCTGCTATATAACGCCCTAGCTGAAAGTATTTTTCATTGGAAGAAGTTTCAAATAGTTACATTAAATATCCATGCTCGCCCTTTCAGCCATGAGGACATTATATGTTCGGTCAATCCCGTTATTCATCGATAAAAAAGTAGCCCAGGAGTTGGCCGTGGATGATGATGACTAGCCTCACACTGCTAAATTAGGGTCAACTAGTGCAGATAGCTCTAGTGTAGTTTTTCGTAGTTTCAAAAACAAACCAAACAAATATCAATTTCTTGTTTACTGAATTCTTAAGCCCCCCAGTGGGTCAGCGATATGTCTGCGGACTTGCACGCTAAAATCCGGGTTTCGATAACCGTGGTGGGCAGAGCACAGATAGCCCATTGTGTAGCAACAACAACTGAATTCTTAACCATACAGCGAGCAACTTTTATCATTCCTAACATCGCAGATTTTTGTAATATTTCTGAAAACATCAAATAGCATTGTTTGTCTGTAACTGTCTGGCACCCTGTCAAATGTCTTCTTATTTTGTTTCGAAAAATTATTTGTCATATAGTTTAGTGTAGCTTACAATTTACTCTAATATCGGTTTAACTCAGCCCAGTGGGTGGTTAACGTGCCGAACTGTGAAGCTTATGGTCTGAGGTTTGCATCTCTTTACCGCTAGACAACTACAGAAAAAATCCATTCGCACTCTGGATCAGTGGGTGCGTTATAAGGATATTAAAATCCTACTTTGTCAGCGGCTGGTGTTAAATCTAGCTGGCTTCCCTCTAGTTTATCATTTCAAAACAACCGAAGCAGTTATGGCGCAGGCCTGGCATGGCCAGATAGGTTAAGGCGTTCGACGCGTAATCTAAGGGTCGCGGGTTCGAATCCCCGTCGCATCAAACATACTCGCCTATTCAGCCGTGTGGGCGTTATAATGTGATAGTGAATCTCACTATTCGTTGGTAATAGAGTAGTCCAAGAGTTGATGGTGGGTGGTGCTAACTAGCTGCCTTCCTTCTAGTCTCACACTGCTAAAGTAGGGACGGTTAGCGCATATAGCCCTTAAGTAACTTTGCGCGAAATTCAAAAACAAACAGTTAGGGCACCAAACATTTGTTGACCGCGGGGGAGGATTGGAAAGAGTAGACACAAAGATGTTACTGGAAACGATGACATTTTAGTACCACCAAGCTGGATCAGAAAGTGCTGATGCCTTGTAATTACGTCATCAGAAAGAGCACGTTGCTATGGCGTCATAGAAAGTGACGCACACGACACGTATCAACGTGTCTCAACATGGCTAGATTTAACATAGACAGTGTCGCACACGACACTATCAACGTGTCTTAACACGGCTAGATTTAACATAGACAGTGTCGCACACGTCAGGCATCAACGTGTCTTAACATGACTAAATTTAACATTTCTATTTGTATTTTGAATTTCGCACAAAGCTACTCGAGGTCTATCTGTGCTAGCCGTCCCTACTTTAGTAGTGTAAGATCAGAGGGAAGGCAGCTAGTCACCATTACCAACCGCCAACTCTTAGGCTACTCTTTTACCAACGAATAGTTGGATTGACCGTAACATTATAACGCCCCCACGGCTGAAAGGGCGAGCATGTTTGGCACGAAGGGGATGCGAACCCGCGACCCTCGTGTTACGAGTCGCACACCTTAACACGTTTGGCCGTGCCGGGTCTCATATTATGAAATATCACATACATACAACACTGATAGCAAACTAGTTTATCTTTGCCTGTTAGAAATACAAAGTTCGTCACGTGGGAAGAGTATACAGAGAGAAGATATGGAAAAGAGAGAAAGGTTGTTGACAAAATGTGACTAATGAGAAAACGTCACTTCCGAGTTGGCCAGGTCTGTCTCGGATAAAAAAAAAGTCAATTATAATACACTGCCGTTATCTACGTAATGGGACACTTACTAAAATGATTTATCAGGAGATGTTTATTACATCATTGTCGATTTTGAAAACATTCACCGCAAAAAATACTCTAACCAATAGCTGTAGGCAGTTAGCTTTGAAGTTCATAATTATATTTTTATTATTTGAACAAACTTGAAAAATAATTATAATTAATCAGCGATAAAGAGAAAACGCACTTGTAGAGAAAAGTGTATATGTTACACGGCTTGTTTGGATTGAGAAAAAAATAATTATAATTAAATTAATCAAATATTTTTTTGACAAGGAATGGTTTGGATGTAATTTGAAATAAAAGACAAACGTCGGTAAACAAATGCTTTAGGTCTTTTCTTTCATATACTTTCGGAATATTATCGAGTACTGAAAACTAATTAATCAACAGAAATTTATTAAGGCTAGCGCTGAATGAAATGCTCATTTGTTAATTTTGCGTGCCAGGCTATTAAAAGCAACACGAACAGTGTTAATACTTAAATTAAAAATTTACGTTTTATGTTTGTTTTAGAATTTTCACACAAAGTTACACAAAAACTATTTGCGCAAAGCTAGCACTAATTTTGAACTGATAATTGCACTTACTACCAGCTTTTGGATACTCGTGTCTTGCCAAATGTGTGTGTGTGTGTGTGTGTGTGTGTTTTCTTATAGCAAAGTCACATCCAGCTACCTGCTGAGCTCACCGAGGGGAATCTAAATCCTGATTTTAGTGTTGTAAATACGCAGACTTACAGCTGTATTAGCGGAAGGCACCAACATAAAGTTTTAAATAAATAAGAACCGTAATAATAGGTTTGTTTTGTTTTTAATTTCGCACAATGCTGCAGGAAGGCTATCTGCTCTTGCCGTCTCTAATCTAGCAGTGTAAGACTAGAAGGAAGGCAGCTAGTCATCATCACCCACCACTTGGGTTACTCTTTTACCAACGAATAGTGGGATTAACCGTAAAGGGCAAGCAAGTTTGGTGCGACAGGGATTCGAACAACGTTGTGTGAAGTAAAAGCTATGATCTGTTATCACGGAATACAAGTTTACATTGAAAATGTTTCGACACTTTCACATATCCTCTTCAGTATAAACTTGGACTTAAGAGGACACACAAGAGTGTCGTAACTTTTTTTTGTAATAATGACATGTAACTCTGGAAAATAATTAGTTTGTTGGGAGAAGAAAGTTGTTTCTTTGCTTATCGCTATCCCTTACTTGGAACAAGTTCTTATAACTTTTAACGTTCACTTGTGTAAACTTATTTACTTGTAAGACAACCCCCTTCAAACATGTGGTCAGCTGTCGGTCAGTTACCTCTTTCTTTCTTTGTGAACCTAACGATGACCGAAAAACGTTGTTCGCTCCTCTACATAAACATTTTTTTATCCCAAACCAGCCGTTTTTACAGATATGTAATGTATAAAGCAGAAAGGAATTTTTATGTTACTGACAACATGATCTGGTTGACCATTTGACATCCAAAACCGGTCGTCTGTATAATTTTTCTCAGTCACGTGGTTGACTGATCTATTGCACAGCGTATAGAAGAATTTGACAGTTTTAATAGGTTGTTTTTACATTTTTGTTTAGTGATGTAGCAAATTGCTCTATTCTAAATATTTTCTTCCCCTTCACAAAAGATAAACCAGAGAGTAAGTAGTTTCTTTCCCGTGAAATAATGCCACTGTGGGACTATAATCTCAATTAGAGTAGTTGTTTGTATCAAAACTGAAATACCTAAATCCCCAAAAGAGACTTATTACAATAAGCCGCAATTTCGGGGCAAATAAGAGGAAAAGGAAGATTTATAATATATATGATGATAATAATATGATAATAATCATTATAGTTTGATCAATTTTGGTGTATTTTTATGTGTCGTGTCAGGTTGTATTAACATTTTTGATGACATTAAATATGTTACTCAATGTGCAAATTTATTTAATCAAATTACGACTTATTTTGAGACAGTCAATAAAATGTATGTAATTTCAAATTTTATTTGAATTATTTCAAAACAAGCTGGAGTACTTGTACCCTAGACAGAAATTATGTAAATTCGAGAATAATGAAAGATTATCTTAGGGCATGAAAAGATGCTTCCCACATATGTAATTGTAAAAACTCAAAAACGCCCATGAAAACTGCAAATACAAAATATGAAACCTCAAATTTTGCTGCATATCGAAACGAACCCCCAAAAAATCGTCATGTAAAATATGGTGAATATTCATCAACAGAGAGTGAAGTAGTGATAAAATGCAAAAACACCTAAAAAAACGGAAAACGCAAAATTGAAAATTTGTATGTATCTCTCCACGAACTCAAACAACCTCCATACCAAATGTGGTGAATATCCACAAACATATCTGGGTCAAAGTTGTGATACAAAGACCCGTAAGAACTTCCATAAAAACTGTAAAATGCAAAACTAAATATTTGCAGGTACTCCTGGACAAACATGGTTAACCTCCATACCCATTTTA
Organism: Carcinoscorpius rotundicauda; assembly: GCA_011833715.1. NCBI lineage: Eukaryota > Metazoa > Arthropoda > Merostomata > Xiphosura > Limulidae > Carcinoscorpius > Carcinoscorpius rotundicauda. The sequence goes on along the minus strand of CM022399.1, from coordinate 29,211,445 downwards.
GTGAAGATCCATTCAAACTCTGCAAAATAGTTACATGGCCATGGGTCCGGCGGGTTAAGGCGTTCGACTCGTAATTCCCGAGGGTCGTGGGTTCGAATCCCAGTCGCATCAAACATGTTCGCCTTTTCAGCCGTGGAGGCGTTATAATGTAAGGGTCAATCCCACTTTTCGCTGGTAAAATAGTAGCCCAAGAGTTGGCGGTGGGTGGTGATGACTAGCTGCCTTCTCTCTAGTCTTACACTGCTAAATTAAGGACGGCTAGCACAGATAGCCCTCGAGTATCTTTGTGCGGAATTCCAAAACAAACAAACTAATCTTATTATTAGTTTTACAGATTTCAAAACTTTAACAAAAATTGACCACGCCGAAGTATGATTATAAGAATGGTTGGAAGATAGGTCTAACATTAACAAGCTACTAAATTTATTATGTTTAAATAAGTGCTTTTTGATAAAATTCAACTCTTGAAATTGAAAGTAACAAATTACATCGGGTACGTTACAGCACAAACTTGCCACGACTTTAACAAGCTGGAATATGCGTGGAGAAGGTTACAGGTTAACGTGTAAGAATCGTATACTGTTATGGAAGATTCTAACTAATAATTTTAATTTACTGGTATTAGCCCCAGTACAACTGGTTTCACATTACGAATGCTTTTAAATTCAGATTTTATAAGTTTATTTACCATTAAATGCTGGATATGGTAGGTTAAAAATACACAAAACATTTCTTGTGAGTAATAAGCTTAAAATTTAACTGTCATTATACTATACATAATTGTTGAGAATAAATCTATTCTTTGGCCGGTGCTAATTCTTTAGAGTACATATCAAATAATTCGGATATTGTATTTGGCCTACCACATTTTCTTTTCATTTTTACTGTTGTTTCGGATTTCGCACAAAGCTACGTGTTAGCCGTCTATAATTTCAATGTGATAGATCAAAGGAAAGGGAAGTCAACACCACTCATGGCACACTTTTTCCTGCCCAAATATGGAATTTAACTTGCACTCTTATGATGCACCAAGGTCTCCGAAGTACAGAGCGTAATTATTATTATTTTGTGATAATGATAGGCGAATCGGGATCTTCAGATTGCAATCTGGTGCACTTTTCCGATGTTGCATACTTGTCTCTTACCATCATCTAACTGAAGCATTATAATTAATCTTGTAGGTTTATATTTTAAAATGAGTGTATTCTTAATAACAACAATTTCGTTTAGTTCTTAGTTTTGGGACTGGTAATCTACGTGTGGTGCTAGAAGACGTATAAGAAACAACGTAACTTGGTGGGGTTACAATTCGCTACAATATTTTCGCCCCCTCTGTCTAGTGGCACGGCGGTATCTCTGCATACTTAATCGCTAGAAATTGGGTTTCGATACTTCTGAGCAGAGGGCAGACGGCGTATGGTGTAGCTTTGTTTTATTTTCTTTTGTTTTAGAATTTAACTGCGAGTACCACGTAATTGTAAGCCTTTCATTATCAATTATCAAAGATTTTTAGTGCAACATAGTCTAACGTTTATTATATAGTAAACTATTTATAAAACTGAAGGTTTTAAAGTGTAGTGAGGGATTGGCGTGATATCTGGTCCAAACGGCTGTGTGATAGGCCTACTCTAGATTTGGGAATGCAAGGGGCCTTGGCCTAATTCAGCAACTTTTTCTTATTTTCTGATTGTAGGACAAGATTAATTTATTTTCTAATACATATGATGATTATGTCTTATTACCAATACTGCGGTAGACGTGGTATTGGTATCAAGTCATGGCTTATGAAAGTTTCCCTTTTCAAGGTTGGTATATTTAACTAGGCTTTATTAGTATTACCAAATAGTACTAGTGTATAATTAGGCTTAAAATAGACTTTTCAGTAGTGAGGTGTTCACTTGCTTCTTGCTTTATAATTTGTTTTAACTATTTTTCACAAACATTTGTGTTATTAAAAGTATTAAAATAAAATTAGCTGTAGTCATATAAACAAGTAAAATATTAAAGTAACAAGGTACCCATGAAAAATTTATTAGGTTATTTTTTTATAAAACTAATACAGTGTACTTAACTGTTGTGGAACAGATTCACGCATTTTTCAACTTCAGTTGAGTAGGTTTATTACTAACAGACTATTGTTAAAATGCAGTTTCAAGCATAACTGTTTTATCAAGATATCAATTGTAACTTCACCAAATTTCCAGTTATATGCCTTCAATCTTAGGCAGTGGTATAGGAAAATGGAGAAATCAGCCTTCACACTTTTCAAACTGTCCAAGTAAAAATGTATCAAAACATTTTAGGAAAATTACATTTAAGAAAACTAGGAGAATGCATCAGGTTTAGTTTGGAACCCAGAAACTTCCAGAATCCTAAGACAGTCCTTGGACCCTGGCAAGAATAGATGTGCCTGTGGCATACATTCCTTCACTTCACTTAATTAAATAAATCTTGAAACCTTCCCCACTTTTCATTTACTTCCTACTCCTCTAGTCATAGATATTTAAGTTTACAATATACAAATTTATGTGAAGTAACATTAAGTGTATTTATCTGTTTACATTCAGTTTATCTGAACTTATACTAGAAACAATTATAAATACTAGAAACAATTATAAATACTAGAAACAATTATAACAACAAAGCAAGTGAAAAGGAGACAGAACATCTTGTTATTTTTATTGTCATAAAAATTAGATTTTCATTACATTTTTTCCTGTGTCTCAGACTTACAAATTTATGGTCTACTGCCATATGTTATTCAGATTGTCAAAACTTTGCCCCAAACTTATATTATCTTTCAAGTTTTAGGGTTTCTGATAATAATTTCAATTTCTGGCTAGAAGTGGTTGAATAGTTAGTTGTTGTACTGTGAACATAAAGATCCTATTACAGCAAAATCTAGCTCAACATTTTGGTGTCATGGGTGAATGAGGTCTTTATAAGAATGATAATTTAATCCCAATATTCAATTAAATTGGCCTAAGAGTTATGAGTGGGCACTGTTGACAAGCTTCCTACCATGTTTTTTTTATTAGTGAAGGCACTGGAGTTTTATGTGAAGGTAAAAAAAACAAAACAAGGACAAACATTTCAAGCTCAATGTTAATGAAGCTGTGATTAGTTATATCTGTGTTTATAATTTTAATTAATTTGCATATTAGGAGACATTGATATGTAGTGGATTTTCTTAAAGTACTGTGATACACAGGTGTGGTTCCAAATACTGGACTTCACATCAGATTTTCCACAAACTCTATGCATGCACCATTAAAAGAAACAGCAGTAGAAATCTTAAACAGCAGATCAACACAACTGAGAATCTTCATTGTTATAAAGAACAATAAGTATTTTAAAGTCTTTCAACAATGTTTTTTGTTTTCATTGTTTCAACTATATTTATAATTTTTGTTTTTTTGGTATGACAGTTCATCATCATTTGTGCTTTTGAGCTTGAGAAAGTTAAATTGAAACAAAATAAACTTTACTTTTTTCAGTTTTTTTTCCCTTAATAATATATGTTACATATAAAACTTTGAATAATATATTTAATAGAAATATGAGGCTGTTTTCAGATTATCTGTTCATAATAATTAGTGTAGAATGTACAAGACTGTTAATATTTGCTAAATATATAGTTTTTATTCTGTAGGCATTATTACCCATGTTACAACCTTGAGAGCCGACTTTATGTGTAAGTTTGTTGGAGATGGTTTATTAGTTGGCATGAAAGAAATATTCCCTTTCTAATCAAGTTTAAGTGTATTTGTGAGTGTTTGCCTTTGTATTAAATTATATATGATGTATGAATATTCTTTATCTCCTAACTTTTAGGTTTTATATAGCATGAAAATAGTGCTTTCCTTTTTCTGATAATTAACTTAAGAATAATTTTCTCTTGAGTACCTTTGGGGATTAGTAAATGTTTAAGCCAGCTTACAAAAAATAATTAAAAAAACTTATTGTACTTGTATGTAGAACTTAAAAATAACTGTAATATTTATAAAAGCACAAATATACTGAGATTAACTGTTGCTGAAAGGAAATACTGTATCTTGGGATCAGTCATATTAGCAGTGTTACTCTGCAAAACATTACATAATGTTTTGGGGCAACATGGACATATTGGGCCATCTTCTAACCTAAAGTAAAATTATTTTATTAAAATAAGAAATCTTAACACTAACTCTTATCATTCATATACTTCTTAAGTTTTCACTTAAACTCACTTAAATTTATTGCCTCCATAACATCTGAAGGCAAACCACTCTGTTAGAAAAATGAAAGTCTTAGCTGAAGATGACCCTTACCCTGCCAAAATATATATTTGTGTTCCATAATCCTACTTTTCTAACTGTTAAATATGATGATGCATTAACACTATCAATTCCATTTATAATCTTAAACACCTGAATAATATTTCCTTTAACTTATTTTTTTCAAGACAAATTTATTTGAAAAATTTCACCCTTTTCTCTCATGACAACCCATCTATCCTAGACACCATTGTAACAACCATTTTGTGGACCCTTTCCAACAATAAAATATCTTTCCTAAGGTAAGGAGCCCAAGACTGAACATGATATACCAAATATGGCCTAATTAGTAACATGTAAAATGAAATTATAAATTCTTCAGCCATGTATTCAATATTCTGTAGATATAACCAAAAATTCTACTTGCTTTACTACTATCAACAGCACACTGCTTGGATGGCTTAAGAGGTTGATCAACCATTATGCCAGTATCTCTTTCTTTCAATACACTGTTATTCCCATCCCAAATATACTTAAATTCAAATTATGATAATCAACATGTATTATCTAAATCCTTTTGTAAATCAGCAGTATTCTCTTCATAGCTAGGTAACCCAATAACTTAATATTATCAGAAAATTTAAGTAATTAATAGACCATTCCTTCATCTGTCATTGATGTAAATCAAAACGAGCAAAGGTTCTGAGACTGAATCCTGAGGTACTCCACTTGTGACATTAATCTAGTTTGACTGAACTCCATTTGTAACAACTTTCTGCTTTCTTCCATTTAGCCACTCTTTTATCCAATTTGCTGACTTATCCTTAAACCTATAAAGATTTTTTTTGTTCAAGCCTCTTATGTAGTATCATGCTAAATGCTTTCTGAAAATCCAGATACACTAAATTTACACCCTTACTATCATCTACATAAGGATTGACTCTTTGAAAGAATATCAAAAGAATATAAGGCAATATTTTAGCACAATGAAACCATATTGACTATCTAATAAAATTGTAAATTTTGTTAAATGGCTTTGCAATGCATCTTTTATAAGATTTTTCCATACTTCTTATCACAACTGTTGTAAGACTAATGGGCTTATTACTGTGACATATCTGTCACCTCACTTGAAAAGAGGAGTGACATTAGTTAAATTCTAGTCTTCTGATGCTTGCCCTCTATTCAAAAACATGCAAAAAAATAATAGAAAATGGGTCACATATCCAATTCTTAACCTACTTCAAAATCCTTGGGGAAATATCTGGTCCAAGAGTCTTATCATTCTTTAAACTTCCCAATTACTTTTTAAAAAGCACAGAATTAATGAAATTGTCTTGTTCAATCTTGCTTCCATCTATTATCTGTTGAAGACATGGAATACTGCTTAAATCTTCATTAGTAAAAACTGAAGAAAAAGGAAAATTTGACAACCCATTACCATCAGATATGGCTTCCTTTGTCATTTCTCAAGGATTCTACCTTAATTCTAGCATATTGTTTACCTTAAATGTATTTAAAGAATTCCTTAATGTTAATTTTTTTACATTTTCAATCAATCTTTCCTCATACATTATTTTCTGATGGCTTGGCATGGCCAGGTGGCTTAAGGCATTTGACTTGTAATCTGAGGGTTGCAAGTTCGAAAGCTCGTTGAACCAAATATGTTCGCTCTGTCAGACATGGCATTATTATGTGATGGTCAGTTCCACTATTCATTGGTAAAAGAGTTGATAGTGACGATTAGCTGTTTTCCCTCTAGTCTTACACTGCTAAATTAGGGATGGCTGGCACAGATAACTCTTGTGTAGCTTTGTGCAAAATTCAAACACAAACCTTTTCTGATTTTTCACTTTCCTCTTTCAGCAATGTTCTCAGTCTTCCAAATTCTTTTAAATCTCCTGTCATCCTAGTCAATTTAAATTACTTAAATTTATTATATTTTTCTCTAATTTTATTTCTTATGCTCATTGTGAGCCAACTTATTTTTTTTTCTTGCAGCTTTCATTTTCTTTCCATAAGGAATATGTTTATCTTGAATATTAAAAAAATTATCTTTAAAAACTTTCCACATATGATCAATGTCTCCAAATAACTTAGCTGCCTAATTTACAGCAGATATTTTTTGTTGTATCTCTTCAAAATTCCATATGAAAAAAACATTTTGAACTTAATAGAGCAATGATTACCAGCATCCATATATTCCCCAGTTTCCACTGTATCACTTGTATATTTGAATTTAACAAAAATCATTGTTTCTAGTAGGTTCCTTCACTAATTGATGAAGAAAGCCATTTTTAACAGTTTCCAGAAACCTTTCTCCCAACCTGTATGCCTGAAATTAAAATAAACCATAATTACTATTTCATTTACAGCTGAAATATTAATGCTATTGTAAACTTTTGCTCTCAGCTCGTCAGTATCATCTAATTGTCTGTAACACAGTTCCACAAAAATCCTTTCCACTTTGTATCTACTACCAGATACCATAATGGATTCAATCTTTGAAAATTTCAACTTCGACAGGATGGAACTCACATTTTACATATGAAGCCACATGCCCCTCTCATTAATACTCTATCCCTATTAAGTAGCCTATAACCCTGTATTTCAAAGAAATTTCCATTATCAGAATCATCTACATTTAACCATATCTCAGTTATTCCCTTACATCAAAATGCTCCAGTATTCTAAAGTAATCTAAATTAAGATTACCCTTATAATGACTGCTATACTTATTTTCTATGCTAAACTTTGTGCATTTAGTTTATCTTGGTTTTTGCCACTGTCTATTCCTATTTTAAAACTTCCCTTAAGTTATTTCTACATGTAAAAACTTAAGCTTCTCTTGAAATCCTGTTGTCATTTCCACAGTTTACCATTCTCTTAACATATTGCCTCTACTTTAATTAGGACTCTTTTTAACTTGTACTCCAACCTACAAGCTCTACATTCAACTGAACGAGTTCACTGATAGATTCTTTAATAGTACATACCAGTTCAAAGTTCCCAAAAACAACCCACTTATTACATCCACTACACTTAACAAAGTGTGAACACGTACTCGCAACACTACTCTTCACTATTGTATTTGCACTTTGGAAATAAATACTCAATGTAAATTTTAGTGATCTATTGCCAACACTATTATTGTCAAGCCTAATGGTTTAGAAAGAAATATGTTACAGTTTATCAGTATCTTCACACACAGTTTAATGAAGTTTAATGTTATAACAGTGTGAAATAACTTCTGTAGTTGATGTTTATGTAATAGTAATAACAGAAGATATTTAGCCTGATTTATAACCTACTCTAAGCTGAGGTTAACCTAATAGATTTAAACTCAACTAAACAATAAAATCCTTAAAACATTAAGAGACAATTAAATAGTCTGTAGTCTGAGCTTATTTGGATATTTGTTTAATAAAATAATGTATTTAACCTTTTTTATGATTAACCAGTAAGATCAGTTACAGCTAAGCCTGAAAGTGCAAATTACAGTACTAAGTTCTTATTTAAAACTTTAACCTTATTATTTTTATTTGCCAATCTTACTAAATCTAGTTAATCTTTTGTTATTCAATCCAAATATTTACAAATAATAATATTAAATAATATTCAAAAATCTATAACAGTGTAATAGCTCACCTTTCCAACATTTCTCTTCCATAGTATACTTCTTGTGCACGTGAGGCACTACATTGTTTCCTATTTTTGTCAAATAAACTTACTGCTATGCTTGATTTGGCTTTTCTGAAGCTTTTTTGGAAACTTAGTTGCCATTGTTTGTCAAGTAGTGTTTTATTTTATATTTAATTTTCTTCAAATTATCTCGCCATTTCTTTTTCCATGTTGGTAGCAAAATCATTATCAGACTAAAATCAATATTTGTAAGTGTACAGAAACATCACTGATTATCACATAGTTAAATAAAATAACAAACTATTAATTAAAAAGCTTTATTATTGGTTTAATCATATACTGTTAGGGTCACTTTTGTGGCTTCTCAAGTAAATTTAGAGTGGTTCCTTTGATATTATTAACATAGATATAAGTATGTGTGTGTGTCTATGTTTTTTCTATGTATGTATTTAGGACTGAATTGTAAAATAGTAAGTAAACATTAAGAACAATAAGTAAGGTATGATAAAATACATCATAATTAGAGTCCAAAAAGAAATTTGTCCCACAAATATTATTGACATATGAATTTCACTACATAATATTTTCACAGAGACTAGAAATCTATGTGTACATGTATAAATAAGGATATTCTGGACCAGGTGTGAGAGTGTCTAAATATATATATGTTTATCAAATATTACTTATAAAAATATAATGAAATTTTTTTACCAAAAGCTTTAGTAAATATGTTGAAAATTAAAAAGGTAAGTTGAAAGTAGATATACACTTTTCACACTATATCAGACTTTTAATATTATCTCATTAATATAGCACATTTTAGTTTGTGTATGTATATATATGTATATAACATTCGATAATTTCTTAGAGTAGATTTTGCTCAAGAATTTACCTTGATATAAGAAATATAGAAACCTGTTAAAAACTTTATTCTTATTTTATGCACACAAAAGGAATACTTAATATTGATTTAAGGCTAATTTTCAATTCCTGTGAACTTCCAACATTTAGACAAGAAGGATTACCACAAGGAAATCCATACGGTCAACCTCCACCAGCAAATGGTCATCATGGAGAAGGAGTTGTTTTAACCCCATCACAGGTTAGTAAACTAAGAAAATGACATAGTAAATCATAAAATTGAAAGGTGTAAAGATAGCTGCTTATTTCAGAATACTTGGTCTTGTAACATGTGGTTTCAATCAAATGTAAGAGTGGTAAAGGATAGTTTAACTGAAATATATACAGTGTATAAAATAAACACACAGAAGCTTATAAAATTTTTATTTGTATAGAATACAACAATATGATACTTGATAAAATAGCTACTTCTCTTGTGTTACAAATAATAGTGCAGAGTGGAAAAAAATCAGACTTCAAACTAAGTGATTGTACAGATAAAAATTCATAGTATGAAATTAAATTTTATGGTTTTCATTAAAATGATTTCTTATTTTAGAGATGCCTGCAGTGGATCATCTTTTGTATTGATATTTTGACATCACCCTGGAAACTAATATATTTTAGATGAAACAGTATCACTTTATTGATGTTGTCCATTTTTTAATTATAACAAATTATATATTTTGAAACAAAGAAATATACATGTATATACAACTAAATGGAAAAAAATGTTGCAAAGAAGAAAATTAAATGATTAATAAATGAAATTTATTGATCAAAACAACTAACATGATGCAACTGAAAGAAGAATCTAAAATATTATGACTGGAAATTATCTGATATAAAGAGAACACAAAGTTAAAATCCTGAACAGACATCCACTGTATTTTAGTAGAAGTACAGTGAAGTATACAGGGGAAATAGAGAGGCAGACAGACAGAAAGAGAAGAACTAGTAAGACATTTTACTTGTCACTGTAATGCAAGGAAACTTTGAAGAAAAGTTATTTGCTATCAGAATAATGTGATATATTTGTGATCAGTGATGATTAATTTGAATTAACCATTTACAGAATCAGATGTAATTAAATGTTATTAATCTTAAATAAAATGCATTTTGAAATCTTAAGATTGCATATTAATACAAAAAATGTTGTAATAAAGTTAATATATTGTTTGAAATGTTATTGGATTTTTGAGTAAAGAGTGCATTTCTAACTGGAGGCATAAGGAATTCAGTTTAAAATTTAAAGTGCAAAATACTAAGCAAAGTGATAAATTCTATAGAGGGAAATAAAATCTGGAGTAAAGGCAAAAGTAACAACAGTGCATGTAGTTTTACTTACTACAGCTGTAGGAAACAAATTCATTTGTTCATTAATATACACTTAAGTGATCTGAGTTTTGAGCACTACCCAAAAGAAAGGTAAACTTAAGAATGAAATATTTCAAACAGCAAATAATGTGATTGTTCACAGATTTAATTTATAAAATATTTTTTCAAGATCTTTCAGACACAACACTTGGATCATCAAGGATTTTCTCAATGTCTTCTTGAAAGGCATTGAAGACATTGTCAGAGGATTATTATAGTTCTTCTAGCCTTGGCAGTGACTAAAATTGTTTGAAGGACAGTGGATTGACACTGATAATGCAGGATGATAGAACATGGTTTCCTTTATTGACAACGATAGAGGATCCTGTAGTGAAGCTGTGGGTGTTCACAGTGTTTCTTCACAAAGTCTTTTCTCTTCTGGCTCTGGTCTGGTGTCTTCCATTTATTGATTATCAGAAGAAAGACCTAGTTTTAGGAGCTTCCACATGTTGCCATTAGAAAGAATTATTTTCAATGCTTCTCTGGTTTTGGAATAATTTTTCTGGAACTGACACCAGAACAAATAAAGGGATTAGAGGTGTTGTGTTTTTCAAGTAAATTTGGTAGCTCATTTATGAAGGAAACAACTGCTTTTGTAGATGCATCATTTGTATTGTTATGATAATATAAGGCCCAGTGTTTTGCATTTCAAGGATAACTCAAGCTTGTTAGTGGTGGAAGCAAAAGGCTTCTCCTTGCCATCTTTCTTTTTGTCCAACAACTCTTCACCTTCAACAGTTGCCTCAATTTCATTTGTTTCACTGTCCATCAACTCTTGCTCGTTATCACCAGGACATTCTTCATTCTATCATTTTCTTACAATATCTTTTGGCAGAGTTTAGTTTCACTAATTCCTTCACACTTGTGTGTTGTTTTGACTTCAGAAGTGCACTGTGATCTGTTCACCCATCAAATAGTGCAACATATCAGAGGCAATGAAATATTTTGTTCTATCAAAAGCATTTGAAATGAAGTTGTTTTTCAGGGGAGTGATGGTGTCAAGAATCAAGCTTTCCTAGCTTTAAACAAGCATTTTGATAATCTGTGGTTGATGATGGGACTCTGTTTAGTTGATTTCTCAGTTGCTCCAACATCAGTGCATTTTCCAACTCTTTGCACTTTGCCTTCAAATGATGGTGAACATGAGTGTCATTCACTTGAACATTCCCAGTGATTTCTCCATATATGACAACAAGAAGGTTTCAAGGAGTTTCTTCCTGACACCTGTGCAGTAGACAGGGTAGGCATCCATGATGTGAATGTTCAAGTCTTTTTGTGAGGATATGTTGAACCCTCTAGAGCTCATTGCATATGAGTACCTGCTAGGGATTAAAGTTGATCTGAATAATAAATTAAGCTAAATAATAACAATTACTCTAAAAGGTATATCCAACAAAAATTGGCCATAGCAAACTTCGTAATGAAGATAGTAAGGATACTAATTCTGTTTTATTTCATGAGGATCTTTTACATTGGGTATTTAAATAATCATATATGTGTCAAAATGGAAGCCACATGGATAGTTAAATATTTGTAATATCAGGCTGACTTAGTGATCATGTGAAAATAATATAATCATTTGTAGTTTTAATTTAAGTTTTGTAGGTTTGCACTAACATGCTGTATGGCCCTCCTACTCTGTAAGTTCAACAAAGAAATTCTGTAATTACACAGGCTTGTGAATTTAAACTTCATAGAAGTTGTTTTGGTTCTAATAACATATTTTCCATAATTCAGCTACACAGATTTTAAAAGTAATATTTTTTTTTATATCACCTAAAGATTTTTTTATAAATCAAGAAGAAAAAACTTAGATCAAATTATTTCTTCATTTACAAGAGTAGACATTTTTATTATTATGTTTGTTAAAAAAATACAAACTGAAGAAAAAGGAATAGCATTGATGTCAAACAAATATGCATTCTCATTTATCTTGATTTTTTAATGAAATCTAAGTCAGTGTCAAAATTGTGTTGTGGTTTTTCTGGAGCATATTGTTTCAATGACTAGCAGTAATCAGCCATTATGCTCACGTTCACCTTCTTCGATACTTCCTGTTCGTTTCCCTAAAACAATCTGTCATCATTTTTATTGACATCAAAATCAGAATTAGTTACAACTGTATCAAGAGTCTTCAGTGAAGTAGGTGCAGGTACGCCAGGCTCATGAGCTAAAGACTGTATAGCAGATTGAAGGTTCAGATAAGAAACTTCCTTTTTATTTTGAGTGTTGTGGTCCTGCGTGTTGTATGAAAAATAAAAAAGCAATCATCTTTGTGGTGTCAAGGCTCATGCTAGAGCATTTGAATTCCAAAAGGCAAAACCTTTTCTAATGTTCAGTTCATTATCTTAGTTCTTTGACCCAAACTGTGCAACCTTTGTGCAGAGCTCATGATTTGTCTTGATCCCCAAGTTTTATTCCAAGATACAAATCCTATAATGTTTTGCTCTTGTTCCTTTACAATAGATTTACCCCAAATATAACAGAATATGTTTGGTTCACTTATACAACCTCATGTTGCCAAAGCAATAAATAAATAGTAGTGAATATAAAAAGAATAATGTGCAAGTGGACACACAAACAAATAATATCAATAAATTACATGTCATGTGGCCTGTTAACTGTTTGTATACTAGAAGTGTATTTCTCATGGGTTTTAGAATGATCATTAAGACTCATGTTGCAATTGGTCCAGAGAAATCTGTTGTCAGTGGTTGTAAACATTTTAACCATTACAGAATGAGATTGATTTCATTGAAAATGGTTCACTTATGTAAAAGTACATATGATGTTTTGTGGAAAATCTGAATATGATGGAGAAAATTGGGTATAATGTTTGGATTCAGCACACAGGAATTACTGTAGAACATGTAAAAATTTCAAGACAATAAAACTGCTGCAGACCTGTGTTATAGACACACAGGTACAGCAGTTAGATAGATAGATGTATAGTGGGATATGTGTGTAAGATGTTAAGATGTCATGAAATATATGAATTTGAGGGAGGAGAAACTACAACATAACATAATGTTTCAGAACAGCAATTGACCTGTTGGTCCATCTGGGCTATCCCATCCTCAAAACTAAACTTAAACTATGGGCTACTAGAGTTGTGGAAAAATTAATATATGATATAGTCACAGCAGTTTGTTTTACTTTTTGTTGTGTGTGCTTCTTGAGAGATTATTCAGTGATATCAAGAACTTGATTGGGTAACATTTAAAAATGCTGTTGGAGGTTGGTAAGTTGTGCATTAAGAATATAAAATGCCAGAAATAATCTATAAAATAAGACCATATTTATTATTCTGTGCCTAGTGTGGTTTCATCATTTGTTAAGACTCTTAATAATTTTCCATGTGAATGTGGATATGTTGAAAGGTTTCAGATAGGTAAATCATACATTCTCCACAAGAATTTCCAGCACTCTTCTGTTAGTGCAATTAATAAAACAATTGAACCATGACTAGGTTGTGACAACTGTGAAGAATTGTAGTGTGAGTATTTTCATCAACAGCTAGGAGCTATTTGATAATGATTTTCCAGCTGTAAAATATTCCATTTTTTTCCATATGACATTCATAGGCTTTGAAAGTAGCAAAACTAGTGTTGTAAAATAGCTCTTCCTGAACAGATTTTTAGACTATCTTGAAAGGTTGATTTAAAAAGATGAACCATAATCTTACATTTAGTGATAACTGGATCAGATTTTTAAAATAAAAATGGAGAAAAGCGTATTTGCAGAGTGGCTAGTTATAAGGCCAATAGCAGCACTACATCATTTTGGAAACCCTGGGAATTTTTTCCTCACTTCTGTGACTTCATATTTAGATACTTTTAATTAACATAGCAGTATATATGTGTGTCTGCATATATATAAGTTAATCATTATATGGTAACTCCTTTGAACTTCTATTACATACATAATCTCGAATACCATTTACCTCTCTGAAGCAGCTTTGTAGTACTAAATTTTATATTGCCAGACTTGTGATGTCACCATATTGGTAAAAATCTCAAAGACTGCTTTAATTTTTATGAATCCATTTTAAATAAACAAAATATATATACACAACACTAATTATTGGACATTACATACATCAAAGCCAACTTAATACACATATATTAGCTAAAGAAAATACAAACTCAAATTCCCTTAAATTAAGCAGCAAGGTAAAAAACAACTGTGTAGCAAGAAAAAATTGTTAGCATTGAAACAAGTTTTCAAGCCACGTATCTTATTAATTGTGTTTCTAAATGGATTGTGTTGTTAACAACCATGATTTTTATAATGCCTTGGATACCTTCTGCAAACACAAATAGCAAAAAAAAAGGTTACCTTTAGGTATGAAAGTTACTTAGTTTCAGTTATAAATTGAAAAACTTTTATTACATACAACTACAGTTTCAGGTGCTGGAAGAATGGTGTGATGTGCTTTAACAGAACTAATTCTTTATTGTACAGAACAGTATATTAAGTAGATTTATTACTTTAAACAAAATTAGACTAAAAGTGGCCATAGTAAGATGTTTTAATGCTGTTATTTATGGGAATAAAGATAATTTTAGTTCATTAAATTAGCATTTAGTGATAAGTATATGCACAATTTAATAAATGTATTAGGTTATATATGAATTATAGAGAAATAATTTTTGTGTATGAAAGTCACTTACATGAAAACGTATCTTTGTTGAAATATATTTGTAAAGTATAGACATACATGTAGGCTTGTTTAAGAATAACATTTATTTCTAGCTATATGAGTCTGGTAAATTTTTGTATGAGCTTAACTAGACAGAAGAAAGTTCTAAATATATATATATAGATAGATAGTTTAGACTTCAGTAAGGTTTGGGTTAATGAATGTCTACAGAATGACTGTATGTTTTGTAATATAGTTTGTTTTTATTGTCCTATCTTCCAGGTAAAAGCTACTTCTGGAAGTAGAATGATTGGTAGCTGTCCTGTTAGATCTTTCAACACAGAATCACAGGCCATTAACTATTCACCATATATTAGTGGGCATGGACCTCTTTCACATACAGAATATGCTACCTATACTTATAATAACCCAGGAAATGAAACTCAAAATTACCTTTCATATGATGCAGGTAGGTTATCTCTGTGTCACCAAAGAATTTCACAGAGATTTTTCAGTTTTAGAAGTATTATATATTATTTCTTCTTATAAAATATTTTTAAAAATAATTTGGTATGAATGTTAGAAGTATATAGTTAAATGTATGATTATACTCTCAAATGTTTAATGTTTTTTTTTAACTTTCTTTTTGTATAAACTCTTCGATAACAATAGCTTGTTCTGTAGAACCAAAATAGTAACATTGTTTTTAAATAATAGCTTTATGTCATTGAATTCTTGACTCTCGTGTGCAAATTTGAGGTACAAGCAGACCTCATTTGATGCATGTAAGTTCTCCAACATACACTGCTAATCTGCTAAAATATAATAAAGCACAGCAGCTACAAAATCCAACATTTATAGTAGCAAAAATTTTAAAGCAGATTTTGTGATGCATCGTTACTGGGTTTCTTGAACCATGTTTTACAGACAAGGGTTAAATAAAAGTAGTCAGATTTACATAGTATTTCCTGAAAGATATAATGATAAGATGGTTAAAATAATCACTCTTAATATAATAAACCAGAACCTATGAAATTGTTTGAATAATGTGATTATTATATGTGCCACAGAAAATAAAATGGTTTAATTTTATTGTAAATTCAATTTCTCCTAAGAAAACATATTGTAAAATATGTGGTAGTTACATTACAAAATTGGTGGATATTCCACTCAGATGAGTGTCATAACAATCTTGTGTTGCATAAGTGTATGCAAATAGGACAGAGTTAATCGAAGCTGGGTTGGGAATGGGAGGTATTCTATTCCAGGAGATATATTGCGTTAGTTCAGTGTTGTCACAGTTTGTGCTGTCTGGCTCTTCTGAGTTTGCTTCTTATGTTACAAAGAGTGAGGCTAGAAATTATTATTATCCGTTGTGAGTGTCAGCACACAGAGTGATGTGGATTCACTGAAGAATTGAAGTTTCAGTGTGGATGCTGAAGTCCTGATAGAATAGGAGCATTATATCCTGGGTGCAGTATTCTTTGCAAAGGATAGAGTGCAAGAGGTTTTTACAGAGTTTTCCTCTTTTTTTTTTTTTGTATGGTTGTCATATTATTGGAAGCATAAGATTTATAAGGTTTTTCTAGCTTAGAAATTGTGAAAATTAAATGATTTTTCGATCTCCAAAACATAGATGTGCCTCAAAGTGGGGATGGTGTGTAACTGTAGAATAATTCTTACTGCAAGAGAAAGCTAAACTAACATCATTAAGCAGTCTGGGATACTGATTAGGGAATAATGTGCATTTCATTTTGTGTTAATTGAAAAGGTGTTTTGATAATGACTTCTCGATGTAAAATTGTAAATCTCAAAGTGTATAATTTAGTGTTGGTGTAATGCTACTATTGTATTATTAAAATAAATATTGGTATTGACTCATTAATGCTGGGCTTTGATCAACCATTGATGACAGTGGAAGGATCATACCCATTGTAATGTTTAATTTATTACAGTACTTACCTTTAAGGCCCGGCATGGCCAAGTGTGTTAAGGTGTGCGACTCGTAATCTGAGGGTTGTGGATTCGCATCCCTATCGCGCCAAACGTGTGTGCCCTTTCAGCTGTGGGGGCATTATAATGTGACAGTAAATTCCACTTTTAGTTGGTAAAAGAGTACCCCAAGAGTTGGCAGTGGGTGGTGATGACTAGTTGCTCTCCCTCTAGTCTTACACTGCTAAATTAGGGGTGGCTAGCACAGATAGCCCTTGAGTAGCTTTTTGCAAAATTCAAAAACAAAACAAACAAATTTAGCTTTAAACTAGGTATTTTAAATTTGTATTTTTTTCTTGATCTAATTTATTTTATTTTTCCATGATATGTTTGAATAAAAGGTTTGCTTATTAGTTCTGTTGATCAAAAACCAACAGGATTTGGACCATATGACAGAACTCCTCCAGGGCTTGCAAGGGGCCATGAAACACACCTTCCATCAAGTGGACAAGGACTTCCAGATTATGGCTATCAAGGATACCCAACACACCCTTCTTATCCTTCATCAGGGCTATCAGAGTCACATCCTGTGCATTGTGCAGTGCCCCAAGGTCATCACCTAACTCAGTCTGAATACAATCATAGACCCTCAGGATATGATGAATTTGGTGGATCTACACTTGCTCCACCTAGGGGAGGATACCAAGACAATTATAGTAAGACTCCTTCTACAGCTCTATGCACAGGAGAAATATTTGGTACCTCTTTTATAATGCATACATAGTAAAAACTGCTCTGTGCATTAATTAAATGTAAATAAAAAAATAGTTTTTGACAAAAATTTTAGAAAAGTATGTGCCTGTTTTCGATGCATTACTTTATTGGCAGTTGGTACTAGAGAGGCAGTCAAAAATGCATTAGTCCAGCTGCTGAAGTCAGAAAACTATGAGTGTTTCATTAATGCTGAAAAATGTAGTAATAGATATGACTAGCACACATAAGCTAGTCAAAACAATTGTACAGTTCATATTAATTTATTATAATTCTTATTATTATAGATGTAAAATGTTCAGTGTTTTAAAAGTATTAAGTATAAATTTCAATGTACATATTAACTACCAAGATTGCAGAAGTTAGTATTTGAAATTCTAATTTGGAAGACGTCAATCACTGTTTGAAAGTCCTACAGAATCAGGAAAACTGCTTTTATCACGAAAAAAAGTGGTAATTTTAATTACCACTTCTAATGATGGAAAGTTTAAACAATGAAAAAAGTTTATGATTATCTGGTTTATTCTTTTAGCTCAGTGAATAATGGCTATTGTTGATTAAAAAAGTATTTTGAGTTTGGTAAGAAGAAAAAAAGATACATTTTGAAAAACCTGTGATAAAAATGGTTATATTTACATCAGTAATTTGGGTCTTATTTCATTGTGCTCTTTCTAGCTATGAATATATATATTTTGTCATTTTGCATTTTAGAAAGTTTGTAAGATCAGCTTAGGTCACAGTTTTGCTGATTTTTAATTTTTGCAAACTCTTTACACATTTTCTAGCTTAGGTCATCAAAATACCATGCATATATACTACCTGATAACAAAAGATAAAGTTAAAAGTTATTCAAAATGGGATTGAAATATCATTGCTCATTTATAACTGTTTTCTAATTTACGTTTTGTGTTTGTATTTTTAAATGAAATATGGTTGAAATTTAACTTACTAGTGTCTGAGGACATCTTTCCAGGTCCCTATGTGTACTCAGAAAACCCAGGTTACAACTCTTGTGAAACTGCACCTCCATCTCAAGGATACTTGGACAGAAGGCCTAGCTATGATGACAGACTCCCTTCACAAGATATTGCTACCCAACTTCCACGTTTTTATTCTCCAGAATCAAGAACTGTTTTCCAAGAAAGTGGAGGTAAAGGTCTTCCACCTGCACCACAACATCCACCATGTCAACCTCCAGTAGATTTTAAACCTGAAGGTATATTGTAACGTTTTAGAAAAATAAAATTTTAATGCAAAACCAGTTTTAATTATGAATATTTGTTTGTCATAACAATAATCTTTTATTGTCATTGCTGTAGCAAAGACACTGAATATTTCAGTCGTGAAGTTTTAGTGTTTGAGTGATAAATTTAATATAATTAATAGAATGTATGAACTGTGCTATTTGATTTCTCTTCAAATTTTTTACTGTATTTTGTAAATAGATGTACGATGGAGAGATCCAGATCTTCATGAAGTTATAGAATTTTTGGGTCATCCAAACAGTGTGATAAGAACAAATGCTGCAGGTTATCTTCAGCATCTATGTTATAATGATGATCATATGAAGCAGAAAACTAGGTAGGTAATGACCACAGCTGATATAAATATGTTCGTTAAATCTATAAAAACATTAAATTAGACAAGATTTGTAAGTACAAGCCCAAAATAACTGGAAGCCATATTACTGTAGGGAGCAAATGGGACACCTTAAGTATCAACTAATAACATATTACCTACTTTTTCATTTGTTAGGAACTTAATTTTTATATACAATAAATTAAAATTGTTTGTATATTTTTTAAAAGGAACAGATGTAGTATGCTGTGAAATATTGTTTATTATGAGGCATCATGAGAAACCATGAAACATTTCTTTATAGTTTCAATCATGCCACTTTTCACTGCTAAGCACCAACTCCTGAAGAATGCATGATCACTTAAAAATTCATATGTTACTAAGTAATGTGAGTAGGTTTCTGCATATGGTTTAACATTTATAACTAAAATAGAAATATAACTATGTACTGATGAACCAGATTGTCTGTATTTCCTTTTATACCTTTTATTTAGTTCAGTGAGACTCATTTGAATGGGAACATGACCATAATTCTAATTTTTATGTTATTTCAAAGGGCCTTAGGTGGCATACCACCATTGATAGAATTGCTCAACCAGGACATCCCTGAAATCCAGCAAAATGCCTGTGGTACTCTTCGAAACCTCTCTTATGGTAGACAGAATGATGAAAACAAGGTAAGATGAGATTTTGCATCAAAGATTAAGAACTTCATGTAAATACTTAAAAAGTTATTTATGAATAAATTTCACTTTTTTTCATTTCTGGTTGGATTTTTAATTATCTTTTTTTAATGATAATCTTGCTGAAAATATTATGTTGATTTTTAATTCAGTTTCAATTTATATTTTTTTCCTTTCTAAAGTTACTTATTTCATGAAGTATTTTTTGAAGTTCATTATTTAAATAGTATTTAGCTGAAAGATTATCAATCCTCTAATTATAACACTTTAGCCATTAACAGGTCAAAGTGCACATGAATTTTTAGAAAGTTACATTAAGAATTTAGTTAAACTACTTTATTATTATTGCATACAAATAAACTTGGTTTTTTTTAACTATGTTTAAAAATCCTTAATTTTAAAAGGAAATATCCAAAAAACTGCTCAACCTAATTAGTATGAGAATTGTGATATTTTCTATGTATATCTACTTCCCTCTTTGCTAACTTATTTATCCTTCTTTAAGAAGTATGGAATTTAGTGAAAATTACTCATTATAATGTAAATAATACTAAGACAAAGCATAATTTTTATAGCCCTCAATTCTAGTTGTTTATAGAGCCATAAACTATAAAATCAGATCCATTTTCCTATCCCCACCTGCCACATGCTTTCTTTTACAAATTGCTAGTAGTTCCCCCTGGCATTTTGTACTATATTATTTGTAACCAATAGGAAGCCAGAGTTTTAATCTATTAAATGACATATTATTTTACCTTGTTTTTTTAAATGAAAAATTGTCTTTTTTACAGGTTCAATTTCAAATTTGTTCTTGCAGGAATCACATCAGCTAGCTTAGCTAAAGTTTTCAACACTTTTATAACAGAGTCAAAACCCAGAAAAATTATAATTGTTGTAGGACATTTTGTTTGCTTTTAGCAAGTCATTATTCTGTGTTATTAGGGGGATTATTTAATTAAATAAAAATTATTTTGTGTGGTCATATCCTTAGTATAAAAGGTAGGTTGAAATTTCATTGACATTTGGCATTTAAAAAAAAAGACCAAGGTGAATAATATATTTGTTTCTTATTGAGTTTTTATTTTTATAAAAATAACTAAAATGTAAACAATTAGAAACTTACTAGATTAGGTAAGAAAGAGAAAAAATAATAAATTCTTCATGAGGTATGCTCAGTAGCAGTGTGTATGTTAAATACTTCAATATGGTAATTACATGTTTTTTGAGTGACTTACAATATCTGTATTATATATGTATTATATATGTTTTAAAGAGTAATTTATGTTAAATCCCTTACATTAGAGAGGTATGGAAAAGGAATTAGAGAAGGGCTTTGTTTATGTGTATTTTTCTTACAGTAGAGCCACATTGGGTTATCTGCTGAGCTGACTGAGGGGTAAGGTTTGTTTGTTTAAATGTAAGCTCAAATCTGCACAGTGCTCTGCCCACAACTGGTATTGAAGTGCAGTTTCTAGTGGTGTGAACCTGCAGGCATACTACTATGGCACTGTGAGCCATTAGAGAAGGGAGGAGACTTAGGAAACAACTATCACAATTCTCATACTAGGGGAGACTGAAGATTTTTCTAAATATTTCCACATGAAATTAAGAACTTTAAATTTATATTACAATTTTATTGATTACCATTGTTATGATGCTAAGTTTATTTGTAATATTGCAAATTAATGATTTTTGTCTTTGTAACAAAAATGTCATTTAAAACAGCTTAATTAGTTGCTTATTTATACGTTTTGAAAATGTGGAGCTTTTCATAAATACAAATGCCATGAGGATTCTTTCCTTTTTGTCATTTTTGTAACTAAAATGCTAGTTTCCATATTTCATGAATTAGAATTTACACTGAAATGAAACACAATTGTTTGAAATTTCGTTTTTGATATGCATGTATATGAATACTGTATATTATTACTGTATGCAGTGTTTACAGTATTGAAAAAGTATGATAAAAATGCTGGTAAATTGTATAAATGAAAGATGGTAAAATCGCTAGTTTTTGACAGATATATTAATCAAGGACAAAGAAAGATGCATATATATATATGAAGATTGTTTACTTTATAAAGTAAACTGTTGAAACTACAAACAGTAATATTTATCTTTCAGAGGGCTATAAAGAATGCAGGAGGGATTCCAGCATTAATAAGGTTACTTCAGAAGACACCACATAATGAAATCAAAGAGTTAGTAACAGGAATCTTATGGAACTTGTCACCTTTAGAGGTATAACATGTAAAAATACTTACATTTTCTGTAAACTGATTTCTTTAACCTTACTTTCTTTACTGGGTTTTTTCAGCTGTAAGCTAAAGCATATTTTACACTTAAATTCACTGTTTTATTTAAAATTGCCTAATTATGTTTCATCAGTAACTTTACTAGTTCATAAACAAACCTTGTCTAATTTATAAAGTTGATTATTTTTAGTTCTGAAATACTTTTTGGTTTAATGTTCATATTTGTTACTTACACCATTTTGTATTTTTGTTAGTGTTGAGGTTTACCAAAAAATTCACTTGTGTTGATTTTTGCTAATGCTCACAGGTTAACAATGTTTTACATACGTGCTTCATACTAGAATGTTTGTTAAGTAGAGCATATTGGCAGGTAAATCTAATCCTTTTTCTGTCTGGAAAAAGATAAAAATATACTTTTAAATTGCTTCAGGAAATGTTTAAGTTGCACTGCTACTTTAAAATAAAAGCAGATGGTATAATTCCATTATTGCTTAAAAATACATTAGTTAGATACATTATGAAATGAAAAAAATATAGAGTACATGTTACAACCAAACTATTATCCATGTTTTTTGTTATTAATATTGAAAAATTCATATCTTGGTTGATCTAATGTGCCATTACTAATTAAACCTCTTAAAAAACTACAGGACAGTTGTTTTTTTGTCATGTACAGAATACTAAAACAATTTATACAGGACATTTTATTACAAGTATATTAAGAACAGGTGATTGTTGTTTATAAGTCCACATTAATATCTGTAATTTTCAGTAACAATTGGTTGCCTATACAACATATGAAACCATTTAAATTTATTAAAGAGAATTAATATATGCGTATATCATATACTTCTGTCTTCACTATTTAGAATCTTAGTCATTCTGATATTAATGATAGTTTATCAGACATTGTCATCTGTTTTCAATATTTAGGATCTCAAGCGCTCTATAATTGATGATGGTTTGTCAGTTATAGTGAATCGTGTAATTATTCCACACTCTGGATGGAACTGTCATGCAGACCCAGACGGGCAGTCAAGAGTCCAGGAAATCTGGTGGTCCACTGTGTTTCGAAACGCTAGTGGAATCCTGAGGTAATTTCAGATTATGTTCATACAGAATTAATGTCATATCTGGTAGTTAACTAGCTTTAATTAATCAGTATTTTATGACAATAAAGAAATATTTAAAATAACTTTACACTTGAATAATGGTAACCCACTATTGACTAATATTACATGACGTTTTTGGTACTAGATGAATCTTAATGTAAGGCTAGAAATGTAAATATAAATAACAATTCCCTTTTAATTTATTGATGTGTTTAATGGTAAATAAGTTCTAACATAATATAATGTTTTGGAACAACATGGGACCTGTTGGTCCATCTTGGCTCTTCCATTTTTTAAACTAAATTAAAATTATTAATAAAAAAATCTTAAAGCCAGCCCTTATCATTCATATACTTATCAATCTTTTCCTTTAATTTACTTAAATATAGTGCTTTTACAACATCAAAAGGCAATCCATTTCAAGGGCTAACACACTGCTAGAAAAATGAAACTGTCTTAGCTGAAGAATACTCCTATCATGCAAAATTTATATTTTTATCCCCTAGTCTTACTGTTCTCACTGTTAAGTATGTAAAAATATAAGACTTCTACACTATCAGAAGTTTCTTAATAGTATTAAATACCTCAGTCATATCCTCTCTAACTCTTATTTTTTCAAAAGAAAACTATTTGAGATATTTCAACCTCTCTTCATTTGACGACAGCTCCCGTCGAGACACCATTTGAGTAACCTTTTTGAATAATTCAATGTCTTATGTAAGATAAGGAGCCAAGGCTAAACATAATATTTGAAATATGGCCTAACCAGTGACCCGTACAATGAAATTATAACTTCTTTAGACTTGTATTCAGTATTTATGCAGATACAACCTAAAATCAAATTTGCCTTACTACTAACAACAGCACATGATTTGAATAGCTGAAGAGTTGCATCAACTGCTGCATCATGTTTTCTTCCTGTAATAACACTGTTAAGGTAATTCTCATCCAAATTGTACTTATAATTCAAATTGTGATAACCCACTTGCATTATATTGGATTTCATTTATTATAATTAAACACTCATCTGTCATTTATTTGTCCAACTCACTCAATGATCTAAATCCTTTTGTAAAGTAGCAGCATCCTTTTCACAGCTAGCAACACCCATGACCTTGATATCATCTGCAAATTTAAGAAATTTATTGACTGTTTGTTCATTTGTACCATAGATGTAAATGAAAAAAGAGCAAAGGTTCTAAGACTGAACCCTGAGGTATCCTACCTGTGACTTAAGTCCAGTTTGACTGAACTTCATTTGTAACAACCCACCTTTCTTCCAGCCACCCAATTTTTTGTGTAATTTGCTTACATACTTTCCACATCTATAGATAGATATATTTTTTACAGGTCTTTTGTTTGGCACCTTGTCAGATGCTTTCTGAAAATCCAGATACACCAAATCTACACTCTTACCTCATCTACATAAGAAGTAACCTTTTCAAAGAATGTCAATAGATTTGTAAGCCAAGATTTATAAACTGAACATTGCCTATTATTTAATTTGTTTCTGCTGGTAGGAAGATATGGTATAGATGTAAACTAAATGCACAATACCACTAGATATTGTTATTATTTAAAATTTGCTTTTGATCGAATAAAAATCAAAGTATTTTTACACTATGACTATAAATCATAAGTCATAAATAGTATAAAATTGATTTTGGATAAATTAATCATCTAAGAATCAACTGGTGATAGAAAAAGAGACAAGGCTTTGGAAAACTATTTAACAAAATGTGGTCTTCCTTCCCATTATCTGAAGGGATTAATAAGATCATAGAAGAACATTCTTATCTTTGATAGATTGTTTAGGTAGTGTATTCATAATGAAATTTTGTAGAATAGATGGCAACTGCATGTTGTGTAGACACAAGTGTAGAGGACGATATTTCGAAAGTCCTATGTCTTCTGAAAATGAATGGCAGAAGACTTTTAAAATGTTGTCCTCTACACTTGTATCTACACAACAGGCAGTTGCTGTCCATTCTACAAAGTTTCATCATTCTTACCTATGTGATCATGGATAATAGTTAGAAATACTATAGAAGATGTTTACAAATGTATTTTATAGTCATTAGCTTATTTACACAGTGAAGAATCATATAAACTTTGTCATAAGTCCAGTTTGCATTTCATGGTGGAAACCATCTGTAAGATCTATTTTACAATTTTACAGCTTTTATTTACAAATATTGTTAGAGTATTGTCACAATAACTTGGAATGATTGAAAAGAAATGTTTGCTTAAGATCATCTTTGTAAGTTTCATGATGCAATTTTTGGTTTGAATCACAATTCAATATATATATAATGTGTTTAAAACTTCAGATGTCAGTGTGTTTTATAATACAGGGTGGTCGCTAGAAAAGCGGAAAATTTGAGGGTCAGATGAGATCATGAATAAAATGCGTGCTTACTCATTTCTATTTTGATTTCTTTACATCATGAATAAAATGCATGATTTTAATAATTTTGAGCATCTATGAGTGTAATATAACATATGCCTTTAAAAAAACTTGACAAATTTTCCGCTTTTCTAGCGACCACCCTGTTTATATGTGTGTGTGTGTGTGTTTGTTCGAATGTTTGACATTTGTGTTTTCTTCTCATAGAAATATCAGTTCTGCTGGTGAATATTCCAGGAGAAAGTTGAGAGAATGTGAAGGTCTTGTAGAAGCATTGCTCTTTCTTGTTAAATCTGCCATTGGAAAGAATGACATGGACAACAAAAGTGTGGAAAACTGTGTCTGTGTGTTAAGAAATTTGTCATTTCGCTGTCAAGAGGTTGAAGATCCAGAATACGATAAGTGGATTTTACAGCATTGTCATTCAAGTACTGGGTCCATGAAAGGTGGGAACCTAGATGAGGAAGAATTAGTCAAATTTACCAAATTGTTTTTCACCTTTAGTGGTAGATTAATAAATGCAAAATTTTAGTTTAGTAATATCACTCAAATTTAGATTATCATGAATAATCTAATTCACAATGTTTTTATACAAATAAAGAATTAAAGAAGTAGTAAAAATATATTGATCATCAGTGATGTAAAAAAAAACACTTGTAGAGAAAAATATATTATAAAAATGGCTAAATTTGGTTGAGAAAATTTTTTACATAGAGGAGCAAACGTTTCGACCTTCAGTCATTGTGAACCTGACGATGACTGAAGGTTGAAACTTTGTTCACTCCTCAACGTAAAAAATTTTCTCAACCAAATTTAGCCATTTTTACATATATATTGATCATCATTACAGACCTTTAAATAGCTATTTAATTGCAATTGTGAACTTATGAAAGGATTTGAGTCAAAATGTTGAGCATCTGTAAATTAATTAGATGAAAATCCATGAAAGAAACAATAAATTCCTAATGAAGATAGAAATTAGTTATTTTTTTAATCTATCTGTTATAAGTTAATTTGTATTGAGAAGAAAACACATTTACTTATAATATTTTCTATTAGTTGTAGTTATCAAAAATGGTTCTGTTATTGTTTAGGATCAGTTTTACAAATTAAGAGAATTATACCAGCTGTCAGTAATTACTGCTGATAGTAATATTATTAAGTATAAAATTAATTATTATTTGGATCTTGTATGATGAAAACTAGAAAATTACAATTTTGTGTACTAAGAAATAGATTAAATGAAAATTACATACACAGAATGTTTCTTAAGCAGTTGTTTAACTGATTTGTTAGTAGGGGACAGCTTAAGCTGCTTTGGCACAACAAAGAAGAAAAAAGGCAATGAAAGTTCAGAAAAACAAAGAAAAGATGCTCCACTCTCATCAACTTCAAGACAAAGGACTGGTCCAATCCAAGGGATGGAGTTGCTATGGCAGCCTGAAGTTGTGCAACCATATTTAGCTTTGCTCTCAGAGTGCTCAAACCCTGAAACACTGGAGGCAGCAGCAGGATCTATTCAAAATCTTGCTGCCTGTTACTGGCAGGTTAGTTTTTAGCATTTGCCTAACTTTTTGCTACCAGTTGTATCTTTACAGAAACTATACAGGTAAGCCATGACTTTATGTATTAAATGAATGAATGGCTTAGTCTGTCAGATGCATGGTACAGAATGCAGCGTTATTACAGTCACAGAAAAATAAATGAACAAGTTTTGCACTATTTTATAGACACTAACGTCTTTTAAAGTAACCTTTTAGAGTGTTTGTATTCCTGATTTGCACAGGGTGCATCCTTTCCTGTTCTTTATCAAGCCTTCAGGAAAAAAAATATTTTCTTTTTTAATAAGTTTATGATCCATTTAAGCTATTAGTAAACGCAGCCATGAAAGGTGCTAACAAATGAATAGGAAGTAAACAATTAGATGATCTGAAAAATCTTGCAGTTAGCTTACTTATGCTAGTTTTGAATGATACTTAGAGTAGGTGGTAAAAGTGAATGTACTGATTTTTTCTTTTTAAATGATAAGTATAATTAATAAAGATTTTGTTTGTATTAAATACTTTTTTCTTCTCTTATCTGACCTTTATTCTGGTTTGAGTTGAGGTTGGCTGCTTGGGTATTCTGTAAGTCAAGAATTTTTACACCCTGGTGGCTAGCCCTCTCAGAAACCATAAAGGGTTAGTACATTTGGTGACTGGGATTGAAGCATATGACTCTCATGTTGCGAGTCAAACTTCCCAACAACTAGGCATGCGTATGTTAGATACTATGTAATACTCTAAAGAATCATGAAATAAAGATTTTCCAAAATTATGTTTTAGAAGTGTATTTTATGATAATTACTAGATACGATTGGAGATTGAAGCAATATTAATATCATTGAGGCTTAACTTTATAAGTGATCAGAGTGAATGACCCTTGAATTTCAATATTTCTTAAGCCTAGTTTAGATATCCGTGCTGCAGTAAGGAAAGAGAAGGGTCTCCCAGTGCTGGTAGAACTGCTCAGAATGGATGTTGACAGAGTTGTATGTGCAGTGGCTACTGCTTTAAGGAACCTATCCATGGACCAGAGAAACAAAGAACTCATTGGTAGGACTTGTGAATATGTTTAAGTAAGACTCAAATGAAGTAATTAACTTTTTATTGTAAAAATTAGTTGAACAAATCTTTTTTTCATTTTGATATGTTCACATGAATTAGGAATATTAGAGGATTGTGTCATGTGAACTTGTATGAACTCTTTTGATCAATTCTAAAAGGATGATAGACAGAAGTTGATATGTAATATTAACCTAGTTTATATTATTTTAAGTATTGCAGTTTTATGTTACTCATTTTATCATCACCATTGTTTGTTCCTTCATTTTAAAAAAATTAATATTTTATTGGAAGAAATGCATTCTTTGATATTTGGGTGTTTTTATATATTTTTTATGTGATAAATTTAATTTTCATAATTAAATGTGAAATTTTACTATAAATCTATTACTCTGTAAAATTGATGTTAGTAATTTTCTTTTACTAAGTATTAAGATATTTCAGTTGTTAAAAAAGTGCAAAAACTGTGCAAAGTTTGTTTAGGCTCTTTAAACTTCCATACATGTTTTATAACTTCACCTTTGTTTATGAGATTGCATGGAACTTGTGTGCATGTATGTGTTATTTAACAACAAAATTGCTATTTTATATAATTTTTCTCTGCTTGTTTATATTTGCAAAAATTGAACCTGATAACTTTTATTAGGAATAATTTCAACAAAATTTGCTGATTTTTTCTTTGATTTCATTTTATTGTCTTACAGAACTATTGTAGAGGTTTCATAAAACTTTTAAAGTTGTGTATGATCAGCCAACTCTTAAATGGAGTGTTTTTTATTGAAGATTAATTATGAAACTAGATAGGTTATATATTTTTTATAACCACAGCTATCAGATTATAATAAAAATATCCTGATTGTTTTGTGTATAGGGAAGTATGCTATGCGAGACTTGGTACAGAAGCTTCCCAGTAGTGATCCTCTGCAGGAAGGAGGAGGCTCCTCAGATGATACTCTAGCAGCTGTTCTGGCTACATTGAATGAAGTCATTATTAAAAACAGTGACTTTGCCAGATCTTTGCTTGAAGCTGGTGGAGTGGATAGGTTAACATATATAACCAAACAGAAAGGCAGATTTTCACCACGAGTGGTAAAGTTTACAGCACAGGTTGGTTAGTAATCTAATACCTAGCTACACACACACATAAAGGTACTTACATATATACACACTCACACGCACACATACTTATATGTATTAAAAAGTATCGGAGTTTGTGACAGTACACAAGGTTCATGCTCCTTTAATTATTATAAATAGCAGTTTAATTTATAGCTTCACATTAACACTGCCATGATAGCATGGAATAAAAAAGAAATACACTTTGAATAGTTTTTGACAGAAAACTAATCTGATGGGAATAAAGGATTAATATTGTGTATATTTTTCACCTTTATTGATGTTACTAATTTTCACTATAAATGTCTGCTTAAATTGTTCTTTTCTACATAATTTCACAGCCAATCAGATGATTACTTTCTTTTTATATGAGCCAGCATTGGTACACTACTCATTTTGTTGTTCTGAGGACTGTAATCATAGTATTATACAAATCCAGTGTCATTGAATATGTATGTCTAAAAATTAAGATCTGGAGGCATTCTGATTGAAACATCAAAACCAAAACGTTCCAAACTCATCCAAACTCCAAAGTCCAAGACTGTTAGAGATTTGTCTATTCAGGCTACTCACTATACTATCCTGAATACATCTCAAGGAGTTATTACTGAGAGGGATCTTCTTAACATCCCCAATTCAGAGGTTCTCATTGGTTTCTCCAGTCATGGAGTTTCAACAGTGTGACATGTTTCCATTTACAAAGATAGAGTACTTCAGCCTACCTGCCTTTTCATTTTGACATTCACTTCTTTGTAGATCTGTGTAGGTGGGTTACTTGCATTGTAAGGTTTGGCATTATAGTCCTAGCCCTCTCCAGTGTTTCCAGTGTCAGGAGTTTGACCACTCTAAGACTTCTTATTGTGCTATGCCCATTGTAGTTACAAAGATCATGAAGCAAACTTATGTGGCCAGGAGACTAACTGTATCAACTGTGATGGCTTTCAACCTTCCTCAAGTGGACAGTGGAAAACGTGTCTTACCCAGAGGCATGAAAACTTTTGTCTTCCACACAAACAAAGACATATGCTATTGTCCTCCACTTTTACCACTTCACTGAGTGTGTAAACTGACCTTTCCATGCTTCTGAAGAGTCTTTTTCCTCTTATCTTCAGAATTTGTTGCATGTTAATGCCTGTCTTTGTCCCTAACCCTGTTTCTGGTGGCTTTCTGAGATGCAAAACTGTTATACAATTGCAACCATAGTCTCCAGACTAACCATCTTCTGAAAGAGATCTGTCCATTTGATCTTGCAGAATTCATGGTGGTCTACAGACCTCTGTTTTCTAAAGAGAAGTGACATGGTTGTAAACCAAAGGGGTGTCTGCCCTCATCTTGTGGTAAATAAAAATGGCCACACTGATACAGTGGAACTGTTGAGGCTTATGTTCCAACTTGGATGACATTAAGGTCCTGATTAATTCATCCTGTCCAGTCTTCTCTCTTTACAGGAAATGTTCCTCCATCCTGCTGATGCTGCCTCTCTTCCGCAGTTTTCCCTCTAAAGGAAAGACAGGTATGTGATAGTCAAACCCATGATGATGTGGCTTTGCTGGTCATTCAGTATGTGTTCTCCACATCTGTGCTATTAGTCACTCCACTTGAGGCTGTGGTAATTCATCTTTCTTTGGAATGTACCATTGCTATTTGTTTTAGCTGCCTGTCCCAAGGAGAGACTTACATTTGATCAGACCTAGATTTTCTTTTAGATCAGTTGCCATCTCTTATTCTTTTCTCAGGTGATTTTAAGGAGCATAACCCCTCTGAGGCAGTGCCGAAATTGATGGAAGAGGTTGTTCTGTGGAGCGTATCCTCTCACATCATAATTTATCTCTTTTCACTGATTCTTTATTTACTTACTTTCATGCATCCAGTCAGTATTTTACTGCTTTAGATCTATCTATTTACTCATCCTCACTCTGTTCTCATTTTTTATGGAGTATGGAGAATGACTCACGTGGCTTCATAATTTTCTCATCATCTTGCAGGAAATTGGCCATGGTCAATGCCACTTGACCCACGTGTGATGGTAGAAGTTGTACCAGTCTGACTATCCCTCTTTAACCAGCCTATCAGAACTTGGTCATTCTGTTTCTCTGACCTTGTCAAGTTTTTTACTGTATCCTTATCCATGGTGGAGTCTGGCTTACCAGGAGGCATAGAGGGCTCAAAGATGAGCCTGGGAGACCTTCAGACACTATCCCTCTCTTTCTAATCACATTGTTTGTCGGAAGGAATCTTGGATTAAGTTCACTGCCAACATCTCTAGTTCCACTAGCTTCAAGGTTATGTGGGACAAGATTCAAAGGTCATTGGATTGCACACCCCCAAACCCCTTTCAGCCTTGTTCTCCGATGGTCAGGAAGTTGATGATGTCCTCAACATTGCTAACACTCTTGAGAAGAGTTTTATTTATCTTCCGAGTTGTTTTGTCTCCACCACAGCCTTTTTGACTATCAAGACTCAAGATCACCACTTTTTTGTGAGAGATGGATCTCTCCATTTAGAATTGCCCATTTACCATGGAACTGCAGATTGCTCTTCATTGGCCCAGCAGTAAAACAGTTGGACCAGACAATAAACATTATGAGATGCTGTGCAATTTATCTCCCGCTTCTCTATCTGTCCTTTTGGTTGCTTTCAGTGGATGTCTTTCCCATTGTTTGGCACTTGGCTATTATATTACTCTTTTCTAAGTCTGAGAAGGATCCAAAGATTCCAACAAACTGTCAGCCTGTTGTTTTGATGAGCTCTTTGGGTAAAGCATTTGAGAAGGTGTTCAGTGGTTGTTTAATTCCATGAAACAAACAAGACAAGACTTTAGAGTCCTTCAGGGCTGTATCTTGAGTGTCACACTTTTCAGTATCAAGTTCGATGCCATTGCTCATCAACTTCTTCTGACTGTTGCAAATAGTCTGTATGTTAACAACTTCCTCATTTTGTATTGGTTGTTGAACATGAGGTTTATTATGCTGCAGCTTCAAACTGCCCTAAATTATCTCATGCATTGGTTAATCATGCATGGTTTTTCTTTGAAAACCATTTGAATGCACTTTTGCCTTCAGTAGAGTTTGCATCCTGATCTCAACTTTTGGCTAGGTGATGATGTTCATCCTGGGGTGCCAAAAATGAAGTTTTTGGGACTTTCTTTTTGATTACATACTAACTTTTATTTCACACATGAGCAGCTTCTAGACCCCATTTACTTTCAGGGGCTCTGGTTCTGCCTTGGGACATTCCATAATTCACTAGTCTATAGTTTGTACATCGAGTCCCATGAACCACCTCTACATTTTTGATGCTTGCAACTCTCCCTGCAGTATGCTCCTAAACTATGTTCCTTGTCACAGCACTCCACCTGCTGTTGTTTTCTGTCTGCAGTGAGCTGTTTTGTTTAGTAAATGATGGCCCATATTTTTGTATAATGATGGTCTATTATTCCACCTTTCGATCTTCATATTTGTGCACAGATGACCAACTTGGGTCTGGCATTTTGTGGCATTTCTAAGTCTACTGTTTAGCCCATTCCTTTCTCTGAGTTACCTGCAAAGGTGGATACTCCAGATTGGAAGTAGTGCATTGTCTTTTTCGAACCATCCCAGGATTTGTTGTAGCTCAGTGGTTCTTCACACTTTCCTTTCCAGTTTCTGTGTTTACTACCCAGTTGTATTCTATCTCTCTTGCCATGGATTGTATAACAGCTAACGAGTACTTTGACTGTACTGTTTACACAAACTCTCTTAGCTGTGTTACTAGTCCTAGAAGCACTTTACATGCCTTCACATCCTGTTTTCCTAGACAATTTTAACATCATGTACCCCAGTTTTCTTTGTCATCTGTTCATATCCAATTTTTATGGATACCAAGCCACATCACCATTTAAAGGAATAAATTCACCAAGACCACAGCAAAGTTTCTCCGGTATGGTACCATTACAGTCTGGTTTCTTTGGTATGTGAACTACAGTCATATGATCAAGGTTCAGCATCCTGCTGGTTGGATGAACATTCCTTCTAGATCAAATCTATCATTGCTCTTTGGCTGTTTATTTTCTGCATTGATCATAAGGAGGAAATTATCTTGGCAAGGATCCATGTTTGTTGCAAGTTTTGAACCTATCATTTTCTTTTATCTGTCACTGATACACCATTGTGTGGCCTTTGTGACACGAGTGTCACAATAGCTTATATTTATATATATAGCTTATATTGTTATATTTCAGTTTATTTAGTAGTTCACTTATATTGATCTTGATTTGTTGCTGCACTGGTATTTTGATTTACTTTTATTGATTAAATTTTTCAGATGTTTTACAGACACTGTACATGTAGTTACAGTCTCCATAAAGCTAGGACAAGTATAAAAGTTGTGTATTAAAAGGATTATATTAGTTACCTAGATAGAAAAATAATCAGAAATAAGCTGTAACCATAGCTATCATGTAAATGGATACTTCTTTGCAGTTATTATACAACATGTGGCAGCATCAAGACCTTCGAGAAGTTTGTAAAAAAGCTGGTTGGAAAGAATCTCATTTTATCACACGCACAATGGTAGCTCGAAGTACTGCTTCTGCTCCAACTAGTGCCAACAGTACGCTCCATCGACCAATCAGCACACAGGGTGCAACAAAGTATGAAGACAGAACACTACCTCATAGAGGCCCTGATCCAAACTCTTCCACTGGAGGT
This sequence comes from Carcinoscorpius rotundicauda, assembly GCA_011833715.1. Lineage (NCBI taxonomy): Eukaryota > Metazoa > Arthropoda > Merostomata > Xiphosura > Limulidae > Carcinoscorpius > Carcinoscorpius rotundicauda. The sequence continues at coordinate 29,177,483 of CM022399.1, read as the reverse complement.
AACTGACAAAATGTTAATTCCATCACTGTTGTTTGTCAAATATTAAATATTTTTAATTCCAAAATTTAATCATGGTAACCATGACCATTACACTGTTAGCTGTTATTTAACTATTTTCAGTACAAGAGGTACTTGTCTCTGTTAAACCGTAAACTAGAGTACTAAACCTTTGTTAATTTGTCCATGACTATCATGTCAACACCTTTATCTTTAGTTAAGAAAGCTGAAATTAAGATCATTATTATTTTATTAAGTGAGAGTTTTGATTCTGATGTTTTAATTTGAGTATACTCTGTTGTTGTTTTTTACTTTTGTTTTGCTAGAATGTTATTTTGATCTCACATGACTTAATATTTTTCAGATAGTGTGCCACGTAGTCGGGTAAGTTGTGTAACTTTATTTTTGTTATCTAATGAGAACCCAACTAAACTTCACATTGTGAAAGTATTAATGCAACAGAACAGAAACTTTGTAAATCTGGGGTTTTTATGTTGTGTTTATGTATTCCTACAAACATTATGCCAACATATTACAATGCAGTATCAGCTGTTTTTTAAACACAGCCTTTAAGATTATATTTATTCTCTGACAAAAAATAAATACAAAAATAAACAATAATTTCAATGACATTCTGTAAACCTTTTCTATGACAATAATCTCTTTGTGTCTTCCTTTCAGCTTATATACTTTCTCATCATCATTCATCACTCTTCCTTTTCTCCCTAATCATCCTTTAGTTTTGAACATTGTTTGCTGATGTTTGCAAGCTTAAGGGTATTTCTGCAGAATATTTAGTTCCATATATAATATTTTAGGAACACAGTTCTTGATTAAACAGTGTCATAATTTAAGGGAACTCTTTGTTATAAATTTAAACACAATAATTACTGACATTTAACATACCATGTGACTGGTTTCCCTGTCTTGTTGAGAGCATGTTTTAGAAATTCTGCCACCTGATTCTGTACAGTGAATCTCAAGACAGGCTTTTGTAATAAAAAGGAAATAGACACTTTGAGAATATTTAATTGGAAGACAATTTCCTTGTCATTTTCTTAAATACATATGTATTTTATAGTTGGCACCACAGAAAATCTTAACTGGTATTGGTACTTAAGTTTACAAGTCTAATACTAACTTTAGAATCTATTTCTTATGTATCTGCCTTTTTAAACCACATGTGTCAACATTTTGTGTGCTGTGAGGTCTACCATGTTGAAAGAAAAATTAACACATCATGCATTAACTGTGACTAAATCCTTACTCATTATGCATTTGTGAAATAGAGTTTTAAGGTTTATTTTTGTTTTGGTAATCTGTGTAGCTAGCATGTAAAAAACCAAACAAATAAAATTAAAATATAAAAGATTTACTGTTTGCTGTAATGTGTTGTGATGCAACTGTACACTTTATATCATATATAAACATTTAATTTAGTGATTTGCCATTTTTGAGGGAATAAATCACCCTTCAGCTTTTTGTCAAACTCTTCAAGCTGGTTAAGAGTATCAACTGACCATGACGTACATTTTCTGGCATAAAGTCACCATTCCCTCCTTTTACCATCTAGCACAGCAAAGTTATTTGTTGTTGATGGACCAGGATCTAGTCCAACGTCATCAGCATACTAATCTTGAAATCTGTTCGTGAAAATACCTATTTGACAATTTATCAAATAATCTTTGAATAAGACAGCTTTCAAAGCTGTTAAAGTGTTAAAACAACATGCTATTAAAAGAAATACAAAATATTGATATAAGTTAATGGCTATAAAATAAATGCAAAATGTATTAAGTTCTTACTGTCTTGTGCATTTGTAACTGGTGAAGTGTATGTAGTCTGTAAGTGCTAGTGGATTGTGGACAAAGCCTGCTGGTGGTGGGAAGAATCACCTGTTACCTAAGAACAAGACCTCTGTTGAGGTGTCATGGTATTAGATGAGTTAACAAAGACTGGAAGCAGGGAGAGTTGTACTTTATTTATAGATAATATATCATCTTCAATTACACCTTTAACCTTTTCGCAAGTGGCTCGGTATAATATATATAAGCTCACACATTAAGTATTTGCACTATAACTTTTGATACAATTGTATTTTCACAAAATATGGTAGAGTTGTAGTAAAGGTTACAAGTATTTTGTATACAAAAAACAGATTTTCTTAATGAAATGTTTTTACTAAATATTTGTTTGTGAAAATATAGTCTGTTTTATTACTAGTCTTAGTGCAAAGTGATTTCATGTTATGACTGAAAAAATTATTCTTTGCCTTAAGAATCTCAAATATCATTTGTGTCTGAAAAACTTCTTAAATGTGTTTCAAACATTTGTTTGCAGTAAGACTATATTATATGTTATTTCCTATACATTAAATATGTGGAGTCTGTCACTTGATCAACATTTAACTATCATGAAAAAACTGGGAAATAAATGTAAATTATGCTTTTTTTGTGCTAAAATGACTTAAGTGTTATAACATGAAGATACAAATGTTTAGTCTAAGTAGCTTAAGTCTTGTAAAACGATATATTTTTTATTATATTAATCTTCCAGTCATGCCTAGTTAACGTTACATAACTTGCAATGGCATGATGCATGTGCAATCACTTTATGTATCCAATAATATAAAACTGACCTTTTGTCTTCCCTGTCTTGGTTGTTTTTTAATGGACAAGTATTTTGTAATATATAGTCACATTTCAATTATTATACATTATATATGTAAATAGATAATTACTCTTTAAAAATAGATTATTAAACCTGTCTTTCTTAAAACATAGAACAATAAAGCAAGAAGTAAAGCAAACAATTATCTCTTCTTGCTATGACCATTGAACTCAGTTGCTGCTAGATGCAAGTTGCTAAGCCTTGTAAACGTTTGCATGTGGAGGATATGAGACAAGATTGTTTTAGGTTTTATATATACAGTTGAATAACCAAGAAATCAAAGATAACTATACTGATACCACAGAATTTCACTATAATTTATTAAGCTTACTAACTAAGATGTATTTTAAAAAACAACAAAAAACATGAAACTTCGAGCAGACTAAAGACACAACCTACCTTGAAATTTTGATTTACAAGAACGTGGTAGCGTTTTCATAGATTAGAATGGCTGAAAAAACCATTACAGGAAAATTATAAGTTCTCAATTGGTTATTCACATCACATATTGAAATAAGTGTATATAAGAGACTGTTTCCAAAAATGGAAAGAGGTGAATGGGACCACTGTGTTTGGTTTAGTACCTAAGCCATATCTCAGTAAACTAAATAGATACAAGTTTTTTTATTTTATATCTTGCTGTTAATGTTAATAATTTGAGTTCTTAATTTGTATGAAACTTTAGACTTAGTATTTTGACATCACAAACATCTAATTATAAAAGTGCCACATTCAACACACCACATGACTATATAAAATCTATATTTGTGTTCTTTTGATACTAACTTTGAAATTAAGAAATTAAATCATATGTAATATTAAAGTTTGAATCATAATTTATTTGACATAAATTCATAAAATAGCTGTTCAACCAAATTTTGAATGTAAGTTAACAAACAAGATGACACGGCATTTGACTCATGATGTTATGAAAGGGTTAATCCTATGAAGTGCATTTTTAATCAAAATATATGGATCATTATAACTTATATCAAACTATTTAACTGTATTATGTACATATGTATCTAAGTATTACAAGTAGGAACCACCAGTAAGGTGAAAACCATGTAGTTATTTATACATGTCTCTACAAAGAAGTATTTATTCCATCATTGAAATACATATTTAGAGCTACATAGGCTAAATGCTATGAATTCCTTTGTTTTCTTGGAATAGTAATTTATTAAGTGTCACTTTCTTGGTACATTAGTTTCTGATTCTGTTACATGTGCATCTAAAACTTACTAATGTTATCAACTGTATGTACCTTGTGTTATGGCTGGTTTTATATTTATAGTCAGAAGAACTGCCCTTAAATGATGTCCGGGAAGACATTGAGCCACCACCTCACCGGCCACCAGTAGGGGGCGTGTTAATTCTTCCTCCTGTACCAGTAAGTTCTAATATAACCGGTTTTTATGATTTATTACTGCTCCATATGTTTTCTAGATACACAACAGGAATTAGTTTACAGGACGTTAGATATTAATATATACTAATGGTTAATTTACTCATATAATCTGAACCACTTGGAAAACTAATAGATATATAAGAGGCAGAAAATATTTGTCTGTAATTTTTTTCACTATCTCATTTAAAAGGTTATGTTTATATTGTGTTTATTACTGAATACCATGGACAGGATATTCCCATGGTGAGTAACATTACTATTATAGAATGTTTAACAGTCAAATGTATGAGGCAGCTGTGCCATTTCCAAAGAAACATTATTAACACATATTTTATTCTCTTGTAACGTTAGATGTTTCACAATTTAAATAGCAACTTTAATACTTTCTTGGGAGTATTTTTACCTTTCTTCTGTTAGATTGAAATCAGTTATCTAAAATTAAATTGTTGCAGTAGTATTATAAGTGACACCCTCTGTATGTGTCTATTTTGTTTCATTTTGTACATCTTAAGTTTTCCCAAAATAAATGTTTCTTTCATATTTAAAACTATGACATACATTAAATTTTAACCATATTTCTGTAGTAATTAATCATAAGTAGCCATCAAATGCTACAAGTTGAACCTTAGAGTTATATAGAATGAGATACCTATATATGTATATACAGTCATGTGAAAAAGTTAGGACACCCTATGAAAGCCTGTGTATTTGTGTAACATTTTTGGATATATATAGATATTTCATTTCAATTTTAACAATACTGAAAGATTATAGGAATATAACTAAACAATTAAAACTGAAGGAAAGACTTTTCAAGATCTTCTGTAAATGTAATTTTACAAAAAAGCATATTCTAACTGGGAAAGAAGTTAGGACGCCCTACCCCCTAATAGCTAATAGCTAGTGTTATTCCCTTTGGCTGAAATAACTGCAGTGAGACACTTCTTGTGGCCATCTACCAGTCTCTGACATTGGTCTGAAGAAAGTTTGCCTCACTACTCAGTTCAGAATTCTTTCAGCTGTGAGATGTATGAGGGATTTCTTGCATGTACAGCCCATTTCAAGTCACCCCACAGCATCTCAGTGGGATTAAGATCTGGAATTTGACTTGGCCATTCCAGGATCCTACATTTCTTAGTTTTAAGCCAGTCCTTGGTGGATTTAATGGTATGTTTTGGGTCATTGTCGTGTTGCAAGGTCTAGTTCCGCTTCAGCTTTAATTTTTGTAGAGATGGTTTCACATGATCCTCAAGCACTCTCTGATACACAGTAGAATTCATGGTGGATTCTATGATTGTGAGCTGTCCAGGTTCTGCTGCAGCAAAGCAGCCCCAAACCATGAAACTTCCACCTCCATGCTTGACAGTTGATACGAGGTTTTCCTGGAATGCTGTATTTGGTTTATGCCAAACATGTCCTCTGTTTTAGTGTCCAAATAATTTGGCTCATCTGTCCAAAGAACATTATTCCAGAAGTCCTGGTCTTTGCCTACATTCTCTATGGCAAACTTCAGTCTGGCCTTAATGTTTCTCTTAGAGAGCAAAGGTTTTCTCCTTGCACACCTCCCATGCAAGTTAAACTTGTGCAGTCTCTTTCTGATTGTAGAGCCATGCACGTTTACATCAACAGTAGCCAGAGTCTGCTGTAGGTCCCATGATGACATGCTAGGGTGTTTGGAGACCTCTTTTAGCATCTTGCAGTCTGCTCTCAGGGTGAACTTGCTTGAATGACCAGACTTGAGTATGATATCAGTTATTTTGAAAGCCTCCACATGTTGACTATTTTTCGGACAGTGGAATGGCTGATTTCAAAATCTTTTGGGATCTATTTAGATCCCTTATCAGACTCATACCAGAACTACAATTTTCTATCTGAAGGCCTCAGATTGCTCTCACCGTGGTGCTCACTTTCACTTCAACAGTCAGGAGCACACCAAACTAAATGTCTGAGGTTTGAATAGGGCAAGTCTCATTCAAAATACTGAGTAACGATCTTCTGATCATGTGCACCTGGTGTGATGCACCTGTGTGTGAAATGAGCCATTTTAAGTGGGAATAAATGTGGGGGTGTCCTAACTTTTTCCTCAGTTAGAATATGCATTTTTGTAGAGTTACATTTACAGAAGATGTTGAAAAGTATTTTCTTGAGTTTTAATTGTTTGGTTATATTCCTATAATTTTTCAGTATTGTTAAAATTGAGATTAAATATCAATATATCCAAAAATGTTACAAAAATACACAGGTTTCATAGGGTGTCCTAACTTTTTCACATGACTGTATATAATATTACTATATCCTCTTTTACTCTAATAATACAATTTAAAAAGCTTCAATTTATGTAAGTTAAGTTTGGTGCACCAGATATCTGGAGGGATTGAAAAACAGTGATTTGATCATTTTTGTAATTTTTCATTTGCTTTACTATACCTGTAATGCTCTAACCATATATAAAAACTAGTTACTACATTCTATTCCTTTTTATCATAAACATATTTTAAAAAATGCCACTGTTATATAGATCAACATCATATTTATTAAATTTAAATTTTGAAAAAAACCAAACAAAAGAATAGACGAATATAATTTGTTGCACATTTTACGTGTATTGTAGTAACTGGCTTCTGAATCAAAATAACTAGGTACTTCTAGTATAGGTTACTTAAAAAGGAAAAATAGTCTATAAATATATGCATAAAAAATTGTTACATAAACACGTTATTATCTGTTCTTCTGTAGCCTCCACCCCATGGTTTCTGAACTAGTTAAGTTTCTGATTCTGTCTTGGTGGGTGCCTTTTTAATTTTTCAACTCATATTTCCTTACAAATCTCTGTATCTCACTCATATATGTAATGTTATAGATATTAAATAGTAGTCATAATAAATAAATTAGTGTTGATTTTCGATTGCAACTGATTTTAATATTCTAGTTATAATTGCATGGCATTATTAAACCACATAGTTATGTGTAATGTAAACATTACTTTTTAGTAGTATTTTATTTTTTCAATTTTTATTTACAATAAATTTATGAATAAATAGCAAATTAAATAAATTTTAATATCATATATATTATCACTGATAACCTAGAATAAAAATATACATTTAGAAATAGCTATTACACCACACATTGAGTTTGGGAATGACTGACTGAATGAAGACATTGACAGGTTTCACAACCTTTGGAAAAACAATCTTACGATCAACATTTAAGGGAGAGCCACCAACAGGTTAACCCACCAATCAAGGAGGGTCAACAAGAAGACTCGTGGGTGTGAAGTTTCATCCGTGCTTGTGATGTACGTTACAGATTTCAGAGATGTGTATGTAACTGAAGGTGTGGTAAACTGGTGTGTGTAGCTTTCTCTAGCCCTGAATATTGGTTAGGAGATATTATCTCAGAGAAACAAATTTTTGTGTGACCTTTGTGCCAACAAAGTTTTTCTTTTTTGTTTTAGCTCTTCTTTTCAACCTAATGTATTTTTATTTAAAAGAAAATCAGTTTCTTGGATGACTGAGTTGAGCTTTAAGGATTTCATTTACATGGCAGGACTTTGATTCTGCTAGAAAACTTTGTTGTCTATATTCAACCCTATTTTAACATATACAGCACTTCAATCAAAGTTGGAACTTTATGTGTACTGAATGAGTGCTATACCAACTGAGCTAAAGGGTTAACTTAACAGTCACTAAGTAAGGCTCTTTTTAACAACTTGAACTCCAACATTTAAAGACATAACAAAGAAATGTTTTTTAATAAACTATTTTGGTTAGCTGAGTTAAGTACTACGTACTTTAAACTGTAAGACGAAATATGATTTTGCTAAAATATTTTATGGTTAAGTAGAAGTGAGTTCTAAAAGCTTTATATTGCTTGAAAAAAATAAAAAACAGTTTTCTTGGAAATGCTGCAGTGTGTAAAAAAAACAGAGAAAAACATTCTAGCATTTAATTTTATCTCCAGTATTAAGAGTTTCTTTAGTTAAGTTATTTTGTCTGTACTAAAAACTTACCATTCTATGAAAAAAAGCAAGCTTATAAATGTTAAATGTAATGACAGGCTAGTCAGTGATTATTGTCAAACAAGATTTCATATTTTTTGTTTCTATGCTTTAAGCATTTAAAATTATATTTTATTAAAATGTTGCTTAATTAGTATTTGTTTTGTTTTTAACATTCCATAATTTAAACTGTTATACATGTGTCAGCTGTTAGGCTTGTGTGAGAATATTTTCCGTGTAATTCCTCTTAACACATAGCATGAGATGTGCACCTTTTATTATATTAAAGCTGCTTTCTGTTTTTGTTATAACTTGCATTTGTGTGTTTGTACAAAGCTAAAGTTAATTAAATGTGAACGTGTAAGTAGTGACTGTTAATAAAGCATCTAAAGATCTCAGGCCCTTTATCAATAGTACACTGTGTGAATTCTTCATATGGTATAATGTTAGTTTGAATTAATTTGGAAGGTATTTGAATTCCTGTTTTTAATACCAGGTATGAACACACAATTTTGTACATATATAATTTTCATACATTTTTATCTTATTAATAGAGAAGGACATATGTTATATAAAAACTTTGAATATACAAGTTGGCAAATCACCTGATAACCAGAGCCATTATAAAATTGAAATATAATAAAATGTATCAGAAGAACATTTTAACATTGTTAAGAATATTGTAAGTAATGTGGTGCCACCAAAAATACAGGCCTATCGTAGTTTTATTGTCTTGAAATTTTTATATCCATCACATACAGATTTTTCACAAAATGCCATTTGTACTTTGACATAAATTAATCATTGTCATTGAAATCTGGTCACATTCTGTTATGCTTTTGTGGGAAATTTGTTGTAAAGAAACAGAAGGAAAACATTACATACTACATGTATTTTAGGATAAAACTAGGGGACCAAAATGAATCATAGGCTTCATAGAAAGTTTGCACCATTTATGCCAAAGAGTTGAGACAATAGACTAAAGGAATTCCAATGGTCTGGTAGGAACCTTTAAACCACAGAAATGACTGTTGCATTTGCTCAAGTGATGTGTAATAACTTGAAAGGAAAAGGAACTTTCTTATCCAAACCTTCAATCTGCTATAAGAACTGTAGCTCATGGACCTGATGTACCTGTACCTACTTCAGTGGAGACTCATGATACAGTTTTGTTTGATTCTGAATGTGAATAGAAATGGTGATAGGGATTGTTTTCAACCTTAAACATCTGTTGAATCACAGCTTTTCACAGAAGGTGAACTCAATTAATTATTTGGTGTGGAAAGTTGGCCTTCTAAAGGATTTTTTAGAGATTTTAGGATTCAGATTTTGGGCTATTAACTTACTTTCTCTAGGGACATTACTTTACTGGTACAGAAACCATAAGAAAGACTATATAGCATATTTTTTGCAAGAAGGTTTACTGGTTTATCCCAACAACACTGTACAATTAACAACAATCTCAGGAGTTGCAGTTTTTAAATCAAATGAGTTATGATTGTTCATTCATTTCTCTAAAAGAAGTCTAAAAAGTGTACCCTTTTATAATGGTAACATACATGCATATGTTCCTTCTGCTAATATTGGTTCACTTGAAGTGAACGTATAGAATCCTAAACTTTGTTTTTTTAATAAATTCAGATATAAAGAACATGGTTGGCTACTTTTTGGAGACTTAAATGTCCTTTCGATATTGTTGTGTGAACAATCTGGTTATACAAAGTTTTTATGTTTTTTGTGTGAATGGGACAGCAGTGCATGAAACCAGCACTGGATCAAAGAGCAGTGGCTATGTTGAATCAGCCAGATACCAGGAGCAAATGACATTGGACTTGAAAGTTTGGTTGATACAAATAAACTCCTATTGCTTCCACTTCACACAAAACTGGATTTGATGAAGTAGTTTGTAAAGGTCATACACAAAGATGGTGACTGTTTCAAGTATCTCAGGATAAATGAGAAAACATTCTTTTGACATCAACATTCTTCCCTTTACCTGTAGATTATTTGTATCTTTGTTAACAAACATAATAATAAAGCATGTTTATTGTAGTAAACAAAATAATAATTTGATCCAAGTAAGATTTTTTTCTTCCCAATTTGTAAAAAGCCCTTATATGACAGAACAAAATTGGTATTATTTTATAAATCTGTATAGTTAAATTATGGAAAATATGTTATTAAAACCAAAACAATTTTATGAATTTTAAATTTGCAGGCCTGTGAAATTGATCACTTTTGGAAAAGGTATATAAAAGCTGTTAACAATACAAAATGCTACTTAAGCAGCTAGAGAATAAAATGGGTACTATATTCCATGCAGAGACATATTGATCAAGTTGCTAGATGTAATGCCTTACAGATTTTTGTGTGTTCAGGCTGTAGATACAGCTGCTGGAAAAACCATTCTTCACATACACCAAATGCAGAGAGAAGTGATGTGCTTCTTGCAGTGGAAATTACATTGAAGAGCGATTGTCAAGGTGCACATTTTGTCAGATAGAGCATGATCAGACGTGGTAACATGGACTGTATGGCCCGGCATGTTCAGGTACGTTAAGGTATGCGACTCGTAATCTGAGGGTCGTGGGTTGTCGTCTCCATCGCACCAAATACGCTCGCTCGCCTTTTCAGCTGTGGGGGCGTTATAAAATGTGACGGTCAATCCCACTATTCGTTGCTAAAAGAGTAGCTCAAGAGTTGGCAGTGGGTGGTGATGACTAGCTGCCTTCCTTCTAGTCTTAAACTGCTAAATTAGAGATGGCTAGCGCAGATAGCGCTCGAGTAGCTTTGCGCGAAATTCAAAACAAACATGGATTGTTATTCTGCAATGGAGCTATATAATACCCAGACATGATAAATAGCTTTTAATTTTTGATATTTTGTATTGTATTGAGGAAACCACTCAAACTATCGGTCACAAAAAAAAATTGAGTGTCATATACTTTTCGTTTTTCCAGAATCAACATATTTTACAGGATAATTTAATGTAGAAATTTTGTGTAATCATCATCATATATATATATAAATATATATATTTGACTAAGTATTCTAAAATTTGAAGCATCAATTTAAGCAAAAACAGTTTAATTATAAACACGTTATTGATTCATAACGCTGCTGGCCAAAAGCTTAAGGCCAATGAACATAAAGAAAAAATATGCATTTTGCGTTGTTAGATACAACCATTTATTTGAATAGAGCTTCGAAAGATGAAAATATAAAAAGGGAAAATAAAAATAAAAAACTTTTTCAGCATTTAATGGGAAAAGTGTGAACACTATGAATTAGCCTAAATACTGACTGGTCAAAGGTGTAAGACCACACCAAAAATAAGCCCTAAACAGGGTAAAAAAATTCCAACAAGAGGTTTCAGTAGTGAATTGCACAGCAGTCATTGCGAATAACGGCAAATATTCCCTTTGGCATGGTCGATATAAGCGTTTGCAGAAGGCTGGCTGGAATGTTATTCCAAGTGGTGAAGATGGCGTCACAAAGATCATGCGATGTTTGGAATTGACATCAATTTCTATAAACTTCCCTTGCCATCCACCCCCAAACATTTTCAATGAGGTTCAGTTTGGGCGAACACAATGGATGGTCTAAAAGAATCACGTTATTTGCCATGAAAAAGTCCTTTGTCCTGTGAGCATTGTGGATTGCAGCATTGTCCTGCTGAAATATCCAGTAATTTCCACACAAGCTAGGGCCTTCAGTCAATAAGGATGCTCTTTCCAACATATCAGTGTAGCCAGCTGCTGTTTGACACCCCTGTATAACCTGAAGTTTCATCGTTCCATGCAAGGAGAAAACACCCCCAGATCATGATGGAACCTTCTCCACTGTGTCGTGTAGAAAATGTCTCTAGTGGGATATCCTTATCGTGCCAGTAACGTTGGAAGCCATCTGGGCCATCCAGGTTAAATTTTTTTCATCAGAGAACAAAACCTTCCACTTTTCTACGTACCATGTTTGGTGCTTCTCAGCAAAGTTTAATCGAGCTGTGTTGTGGTGTGGAAGGAGGTGTGGCCTTTGAAGACGTTTACGGTTTTTAAAGCCTTTCTCTCGTAGATGCCTGCTTATTGTTCTTGGGCGATGGAACATTGAGAGAGACCTTGCTTTTGCAACTCGACAATTCTACCACGTTCAAACTGTCAGCTTTTTAACTTTTGCCATGTTTTATCCAATGTAACACAGGAAATGTCAGTGGGAGATGTTGACAACACTAATGCTTGAACATAAATGACTAAATTTTGTAACGTGCTTACCGACTAACGTTTTGTTCCAGTATGGTCTTGAACTCTTGACCAGCTAGTATTTAGGTTAATTTCATAGTGTTTACATTTTTCCTATTAAATGCTTAAAGTTTTTACTTTTATTTTTCCTTTTCTTATTTTCATCTTTCGAAGCTCTACTCAAATAAGTGGTTTAATCTAACAACGCAAAATCCATATTTTTCTTTATGTTCCTTGGCCTTTAGTTTGTTTTGGAAATTCGCACAAAGCTACTCGAGGGCTATCTGTGCTAGCCGTCCTTAATTTAGCAGTGTAAGACTAGAGGGAAGGCAGCTAGTCATCACCACCCACGGCCAACTCTTGTGCTACTCTTTTACCAACGAAAAGTGGGATTGACCGTCACATTATATCGCCCCCACGGCTAGGAGGGCGAGCATGTTTGGCGCGAACCCGCGACCCTCAGATTACGAAGCGCACGCCTTAGCGCGCTAGGCCATGCCAGGCCCCCTTGGCCTTTAGATTTTGGCCAGCAGTGTATATATTAGAGGAATAATTATATTATTGATGGAACTTCTAGTTTTAACATAAATATAGGTTACACTACACAACAAATTTTTGAAAAGTGTTTACTAATTGTGACAGGTACCTGCTGGGTATGCACAAATATAGTTTTGGTTTTGCTTCATCTCGTAGGAACTCTGAGAAATAGACAGTTAACTATTTACCGGCAATAATGCATTTAACTGCGTTTATGTTTCCAATACTCATATATATTAAGTTCAACATAATTAAAAGTGTTTTGCTCCTGATTTTGTTTGTATTCAATGTCCGGTGTATCACGTTGCAGTGTTCAACAGTAGTCAGCAAGCAGTGACGGATTCCAGTTGCCCTGACATCGTTTTTCCATTGTAGGAAAACTGAAGATTTCGATGAAACGGTACGTGATGGGAAAATTTGGGTGTGATTTTCGTGATCAGTAGCCAAAAATCTATAAGGAACACCCAACAGTGTTCAAGAAGCAAAAACTTTGCTGTGCAGTGTTATAAAACAAACTGTTAGGATCAGAACGTTAAAAAGAACAACATTGTAAAAAATCTGACTATTTTCACTTTTAATATTTCAATTCTATTAAAGTAACTACAACTACTTCAAATTTCATTAATACAAGCCATTATATATTTAAAAAATAAAAGTAATTCAAATTCTATCATGGCCAACTCTTCCAGAGGTAGTCCCCCAGTGGCTCAGCGGTATGTCTGCGGACTTGCATGTTAAAATCCGGGTTTCGATACCCGTGGCGGGCAGAGCACAGATAGCCCATTGTGGAGCTTTGTGCTTAATTCAAAAAAACAACGTTTACCAGAGGTAACCCACCTGATCAGATATTTAGAAGTTAGATTTATTGGTAGCTGAAAGCCTCTAATGGAGCATCTAACAGTAAATTACAAAAGCTAATAAATTGGTTAAGTTACATAACTTGTGAAAAGCTCAAGATTTCTGATGATGCATATCTAAGATTATATAAAAACTAGATTTTCTAAGGAACAAAACCTCGATCACTGTATGTAAATAACGAAAATGGATGTGCAAAAAAATTCGTTGTATTTATATGAAAAAGATTTATTTATAAATCGTCATGAAGGCTCTTGTGTCAATGAAGTCATATACTATACGTGTTAGATTACACTATGTAACAAAATTTTTACTTTTTCTTGTTCCTGAGCAGAAAGTGTTATTTCCCAATTGCTTATGCTTAAAGTAAATGGAAAAGAACTATTTTTCTCTTCAAACTTTGCTTTTGTAACCTGGGATCGTATAACGAAAACATGATGGGGTCTGATACGTGAAAATGCTTTACGCTACAGTCGCAAATCTAAAAAAAAAAACTACTCACTTCTAAACATTTTTGTATGACTTTAGTATAAATACATGTACATCTTGATTCATATGCTGTTTTACATGGACTTTATGTAAATGAAAATGTGCAAATTTGCCCGTATTTACAAAGAAAATAGGTTAATTTTTAAATTTCATTATCCAGGTCACAAAAACAAAGTTTGAAGGAATAATGGCCATTTTCTGTACTTTTACAACATTAGCAATTAAGAAATAACACATACTATCCAAAACTTGTGTTGCATAGTGTAATAAATCGCTAGTCATTGTATATTCCTCCAGCTTGTCTATCTCTTCGGTTGATAATGTCTTAGTATTAAAGTAGCCAATATTGATCTGTAAACAACTTGTACATTTCGCTCGTTCTACTGAATAGTGTATTTGATTCCTACATAGAAATAATAAATATACGTATATTCAGTTAACATTTGTTACATAATGTTATTACTTAATAGAACGTCTCAGTTAAAGTAAAAATGAGTATATAATAATACAACTTGTTAGAACTCTTACCTCCTTTAGATTGAGTTGCTTAGATTTTGTTCATGTGTTTTGAATTTATAATGGCTCAATACATCTTTCAAATAACGTTTGAGTTTGATACAGATGAGCTACAGGGCAGGCAATATAATGATAACTGTATAGTCGCTAATGATGGCCATAAATTGGTTTGTTTTGTTTTGAGGTTTGCACAAAGTTACACGAGGACTATCTGCACTAGCCGTCCTTTATTTAGCAATGTAAGACTAGAGGGAAGGCAGCTAGTCATTACCACTCACCGCCAACTCTTGGGCTACTCTTTTACCAACGAATAGTGGGACTGACCGTCACATTATAACGCCCCCACGGCTGAATGGGTGAGCATGTTTGATGCGACGGAGATTCGAACCCGCAACCCTCAGATTACGAATCGAATGCCTTAGCCCACCTAGCCATGCCGGGCAATAGCCATAAAATTTTTAAAATTATACAATATATGTATACGTTTAAAAGGTTTACAGATGTTACATGACTTACAATTATCCCAAGTTAATTAGTACATCCTAAGAGTGTATAAAAGGAAGTACCACATCTTTAAATTTATACACAGGTAGGTTTATTGATGAACATAGATTTCAATCTACTACATCTAAATGTACATGAAAAATATCAGATTTCATGAAATCCATACATTCTTTTTTAATATACACTTAATTTATGTGTCCATATAGAAAATAATGTGGCGCATACTAAAACTAAAAC
Organism: Carcinoscorpius rotundicauda; assembly: GCA_011833715.1. Lineage (NCBI taxonomy): Eukaryota > Metazoa > Arthropoda > Merostomata > Xiphosura > Limulidae > Carcinoscorpius > Carcinoscorpius rotundicauda. The sequence continues at coordinate 29,162,032 of CM022399.1, read as the reverse complement.
TTATTTAACGTTTAATAGACTTACGATGTCCGAATACCCTGATGTAACATGTGCCTAAAAAAGAAATTGGTAGTTTGACAAATAATCGCGTACTCGAAAACAAAATATCAGCAAAATGGGCTTTCCCGATACGATAAATGAAGAATAAACTGGACACTAACGTTAGAGGAAAACAAACCGTATTAAACAAGATCATTTTTACAAGCAAATATTCTGTTTTAAAAAATGGCCGTACCTTCTCTGTATCATTTGACTTTTCAGGACTCTTGAATACCCTGCCAAAAGAAAGTCTGGTATTCCAGAAGTTACGTGCGTGTTATATACTCCGCATATGATATTAAGCCAAGCCAGCTGTAGAGCTAAAGTTTTTGTATTAAGTTTTAATAAGCTGCTTTCCAAGAATTTCAAACAGTACCGTTTCTCAGAATGTGGGGCTCGACTGGTTAGGGTAGAGTCAATAATGCAAATTTAAGGGTTTTCATGCATTTTTTTGTTATTGATGAAGATAGGTAATTAATACAACACATACAGCATTTTAATATATCACCTCTCGTCACTTAACCCACTCTTTCACTCATTTAAAAAGAGGAGGGGAGCGAAAGAAACCATATTTATTAAGAAGGGTTTATTGCAAAGCCACATTGGTACATCTGCGTTAACCGAAGGAAATAGAATCACTGAGTTGTAACTTCATAGAATTACCACTGTCCCACCGGAGAACTTACTGAAGGAGTGTGGGTGACAAAAGATTAAGAAAACTGCCATTCGCCACACAGAAACACGCACATTCAGGATTGAGGCTTCAGAGCAAAGATTTCAACATATGGCTTTCCGTTTGAATTATGGGATTGGGATTATTACAACCTTGAGATACTGGGCAAAAATGACATAACTGCATGCAGAAACTGCACGGAAGTTTATAAGAAGATTATGTGAGTATACCTGAATAAAGATATATTTTGTACTAATTACGGAAGAGTGAAGTTAACAACTACATCAGTAATTTTACATACAAGGTTCAATACTAAAGTTGTGTTTCCTGATAAACTCATATTTAATACATCAAAAGTTACAAATTAGTAACAGATTCATTAGATGAGAATTGAAGTTTAATGAAGAACAGCAGACGAAGGCAGCAACTGTGGACACTTTTGAGACGTGTGTGTATCGTAAAAAATACTTATTTCTTGAACGTTTAGTAATCTACGTATTCCGTCTTCAGCCAGCTATACTAAACATGGAAAATTATAAAAATTTAATTAAAACACAGAGTTGAAGGATAGAGTAAATTAAAGATAAGAAACAATAGGATAATGTATCATTTTATACAAGTATTCAGAGCAGACTAAAGTGTGTTGGTTGTGTTTATGTTTTCTTATAGTAAAGCCACATCAAGCTGTCTGCTGAATTTCATCGAGGGGAATTGAGCCCCTAATTTTAGCGTTGTAAATTCGTAGACTTTCTGCTGTACCAGAGGGAAACAAATAATTGTATCGAAGGCGTATTGTTATTTAAAGTTGAGAGTTCTTTTATAATAGGTAAACTTTCTTTAAGTTAAAGTTAAATGTTGGAAAATCCAGATGAGAGGAATTTGAAATTCGTAATCAAGATGGGGTGGATCTTGTTTTTACCATATGTTCAAATTGTGGAGTCTGGCGGACTTGATAGCTTTTTACCAATTTGATACTCTCATATGTTCGCATGTATAATTGGTGTATATTTTTATCGAATGAAGTGGCATTACAACCAACACATGTGTATTTATATATGATCTTTAAACACAGAGGTAGGTAGTAGGCCTTCAGATCGGACTAGATTTTATATTTTGAAAGGTGAGCTCAATATCATCTGCAGTTGAATTTGTTGATAAAATGTTTTAATTATTCTTAATATTTGCCCGGCATGGCCGAGCGCATCCCAGTCGCGCTAAACATGCTCGCCCTTTCAGCTGTGGGAACGTTATAATGTGACGGTGAATCCCACTATTCGTTGGTAAAAGAGTAGCCCAAGAGTTGGCAGTAGGTGGTGGTAACTAGAGGACTGCCTTCCCTCTAGTCTTAACTACTAAATTATGGACGGCTCAGGTTTTTCCTCCTGGTTGGGGGCTGTGCAGTTGGCTAACAATCTACTCACTTAAAAAACCAGCCTGTTAATGAATCCGCAAGCGATTGCGGTCCTGTGTTCCTTGCTGGAATCGAGAGGCAGAATAATAATCATAAATATTCTTAAAATTTATGACTTCATTAAAAAACTTTTTTTACCTAAAAAAAATAAATGACCACTCTTAATTTGTCAACAGTGTACGGTTTCTTTGGAGTTCAAATTAATAAAAAAGGAACTTGTGTGTAGGACTTAAATAAAGTGTAAGAGATAACCATTGTTTGTTGTAATGTTGTGTAAGGTAATGATTTCGGTATGAAGTAAGAGGTGGTTAGAGCAGATGTTACATATCCTATTGAGAAGACTGAGTGCAGGGTTACTTTAAAAAAAAAAGGAATAAAACTCGATTCGAGTATGTAAGTCTCTTTATATTTTTTACGACAAACAGCTCTTTCTCTCTCTCTCTCAGCTGTCCCTAATTTAGTATTGCAAGACTAGAGGGAAGGCAGCTAGTCATCACTACCCAGCGCCAACCCTTGGAATACTCTTTTACCAACGAACAATAGGATTGACCGTCACATTATAACGCACTCACGGCTAAAACTGTGAGCGTGTTTGGTGCGACGGAAATTCGAACCCGGAGACGTTAGATTACGACCGCCTTAACCACCTGGCCCAGATGTTGTAAAATTATCACCTAATCTGCTGGTTTGGATATTAAGAGAAGGCAGTTTAACAGTTATTTATTTTTCAGTTTTACAAGTAAAATGAATTTTAATTTGTTTTAAAATTTTGTCTCTAATAATTTACCCTTTTAATACAGCTAAAGATGGAATATGTATATTCCGAAATGCAATTGATGTATGGATAATGCCATTGAAGGTTATAGGATATAGATGTTGATCATTTTAAAATGTGGGTAACAAGGGTTATCTTAGCATTTCAAAGCTCTCAAGAAATGTTGAACCAATGTGTTATTTTTCGAGAAATAATTATGCCGCTATTGATGGAGTTCATCAAAAACACCTGAAAATTAAACATTGAGGTGTTAAAGTTGGTTTATTCTCATTGAACTCCATTAATAACATCTTTGTTATCAAAGCTCCAATCAATTAAATTCGCTATTCTTATTAAGAAAAAAAGTTTTTCCACACCTTTCACTTCATATAGAAAATATATAATATTTTAGCAAGTTAACAGATTAGTCTGACATGTTTCTCCTTTAGTGAAGGCAGATTGGCTATTTTTCGAAATCGTATTTCACTAAATTGTCTAGTGAAGCTTCTTATATCTGTCCCCAAGGTCAAAGGTAAGTGCTGCTCAATAAACACTTAAAAATGTCACACTTAAGAATTAAAATGAAGTACATCACCGTTTCAGTAAGTACCACTGAACTGAGAACGTTAGGTCAACCAAATGACCATGTAGTTTTCAGAGATATTCTTTAATTTAAACCAATGTAAAATCACATAGCTTTATTTTATAGTTGGAAAACAGCACGTCTAATATTATTTAATATATATCAGTGTGATGTAGATGGAATATCCTTGGAAATAAGAAACGTTTCTCAAGAAAAATGTTGTTTCGAAATAATTTTATTTTCAGGAAATTACAAATATTTAATAAAATGAAGTGCGGACTACAGAAATAAACTAATATTGATAAATATGGCATATGAAAGTACAACAGTTACAGATCTCTCTGTTCAGTTTTATTACAAACTTTGTTTGTTTGTTTTGGAATTTCGCCCAAAGCTACTCGAGGACTATCTGTGCTAGCCGTCCCTAATTTAGCAGTGTAAGACTAGAGGGAAGGCAGCTAGTCATCACCACCCACCGCCAACTCTTGGGCTACTCTTTTACCAACGAATAGTGGGATTGACCGTCACATTATACACCCCCACGGCTGGAAGGGCGAGCATGTTTAGCGCGATGCGGGCGCGAACCCGCGACCCTCGGATTACGAGCGCACGAGTTATCAATATAAAATACAGCAGTAAAAAAAATAACAACATGAATTCGTAGTAATGAAGAACAGTGTAAAACTTTCGTATATTTCAAAATAAAGGTAGCCATCAGTCCTCTCTTGCTTACGCATACGTTTGAATATAGTATTTGCTATGTAAAGAGAGAACGTTTTTTTGTTATTTTTAACTTTCGTTCAATGATTTTCTAAGTACGGTTATCTCATGATCTCTATTTGGCAGTAATATATATATATAATGTAATTTCAGTAGTTTTGGCATAGTTTAAGTAAAATGTCTCACAAATAGAAAAAGCTAAACAAACACTGTTTTCGTCTAGAATGCTTAAAATATCTTGTAAATCTCCCAGTGGTGACAAGTTAATGAAGATTAAGTAATCACATAACGATAACAAGTTACAGTCACTAATAATAGTACGGGAATACAGAAAAAAAATGGATTATAGAAAATGAAAATTATAGATCTATAACCGCCATGTGGTGCAAAAAAGCACAACTGAAAACGTAAGGCTTCAGGCAGATCATACGAAAATAAGCTTGACAAATGGATCGTTTCGAACTATATATATTAATGCTCGGCTTCTAAATTAAAGCAGCTCTTCGTTGGTACCTCAGGTGTTCTACTTTCTGAAATTAATCTTTTTTCTCCTACTTGTTTTAAACATTAATTTCAGTTAGCAGTCTCTAGCTTTTGTTTTGTTTTTTATACAAGTTCATTTAACTTTAAGCCATATTCAAAGAACTGATGGAAAAACAAATTACGTGTATTTATACATTGTTTCTTTGTACGTATAATTTGCAGACGATAAAGTTCCTTACACTGTTGTATTAACTTCTGCGATATTGTTTTTATTTCTGTCCTTTTTACTGATTCACTAAGCCTTATTTTTTTTTTTATTAACCAGCGTTCAACTCTAGCTTTGAAAGCATCAATTTCTTGGGAAAAATAATGTTATGAAGTAACTATGAAAAATACTTTTGTTCTGTCCACATTTTACCTTGTGAAATTGTAATCACGATTGTCATATTTCTAGCAAATAAGTGCAAACAAATGTCTTCTAGGATGTAAGATATCAAAACTAAATTACTGTAAGATTTGAAAGATATATTACCTTAAGTTTTTCGCCATGTCTCATAACAAAATAAAACACGTGTATAAGGGTATCTTATTAAATGCTATAGGATTTGTTTGTTTGCAACACGTGGAGCTATCTGCTCTACCCGTCCTTAATTTACCAGTCTAATTTAACGTAGCAGCTTTATAACGCCCATAAGGGCGAAAAGGACAAGCAGTTCGATGTTGGGAGTCGAGCCCGACATCTGCCGATTGTAAGACGAGCGCTCTAACTACCACTCTAGTCTAGAAGGTTTTCTGGTAAATTATCGAATCGATATTTGTATTATTTTATTTGCTGTATTTGTGCAAGTAGCCTAGATTGCTTCTTCCTTTGCAAGAATACGAAAGCGTGTATACTCAAATTCAAAGATAATTTGCATTTTAAATGTCTTGCCTAAATGCACGTGCTCCGTCTGGTGCCACCTGTGGGTGTGGCCCCACGAACACACGCGGGAAACTAGATCACATTCCTGAAAGTTTGAAGTACAGCCTACTCTAAATCAAACTGTACTACAGTTTTATCGCCCTAAGCAATGAGATTAAAATCTCAGGCAAGGCTGACACATAAACAGTGTTAAAAACACATGTTACCTGCCTTAAGAAAATTGTATAGATGTGCAATACAAAAAATATTATTTTCAAATACTCAGAGTCACATATCCGCATTTATTCCTATTAATATAAAAATACTAATAAAATAAAATATTGTCGAGGGTTTGAGCTGAATTGTTGTCTTTTTGAACTGTATTTCTGAGTGTTTTATTTTCAAGGTACCTGAGAGTAAATTTAATTCATTTATTATTCCTCTGAGGTTAATGGGTTAAACACGAATAGAAATAATTGCACATGATAAACACTTCACTTCGTATCTTTGGTTGTCATGGAAGCATAAACACTGTTGCACTTCATGAACAAGCAGGAAAAGTCTGGTGAAGTAAAAAACATGTCTATACTATTTAAAACACGTTTGAAAGCATTTAATATTGTTTTTAAAATTGACAATTAAACATAATCAATAAAAATATTTTACTCGTGAAAAGTTTGTTTTTCGTTGTTTTTATATTAAAATAATTAGTATTTCTACTGTCAGACAAAATATGTTGGTTTTGTAAACAATCTTTGAAAAAGTATATACCAGTAAAATTCAGCAACTCAACTATGGTATAATCATTTGCAGCAAGGAAGCTTTATTACACTACTTCTGTTGTTGTCAGAACTTTGATCTACATATCGCCATCTACCGACACTTTAGTAAAAAGTTGTCTTATTTTATAGAAATTACTTCTAAATAATGAAAGACTATGACTTTCTTCAACAAATATATTCATAAATATTTGCCAGATAATACTTGTCACCATTATTTCAGGTAAAGATGATATAATATAAACCAATTATGTTCAATTTCACTGCATAGTATTTGTAAAAACATACTCAAAACTTAAATTACTATTGCTCATCTGAATCTAATAAGAATATACAATGTTTTCTCTCCATTCTTTACCTATATATCACTAAACATAGCACAAACTCTGTTCACTACTAATTTAAATATATTTCAATCTACTTAGTTGGAAACAAAAACAGTTATTATTTGGGATAGTAGGTTTTGGTATTGCGTCACTGTAACATTGACAATTTTCATCACACCGTTTTCGATTATTCCATGCGAGTCTCCACTCAGATTTCGAAACTTGTGGTGGGCACAACACAGATAGCTCATTGTACAGTATTGTGCTTAACTACAAACAAGTAAATAAAATCTGAATGACGTTACAATGAAGCCTCTCAAACAGAATCAGAGCTTAATAGGACAGTTTGATTACAAAACATAGTAATGGTAAAGACATTCATATCAATCATTTACAGTCCAAATACTGAGAAATTATGGTAGTCCTGGTGATTAGAGGCGATAGACTCGTAATCCACAGACTTCGAATTCCTGTCGCCAAACATGTTCGCTCTTTGAGATTAATGTTAAGATTAACCATTTGAGGGAAAGAATATTTGACTAATTTATATTGGTCCAGCGAATGACCTTCAAATTAGAAGGGATTAAGAAGTAAAAGGTGCCAGGCATGGCCGAGCGAGTTAGGCGTGTGACTTGTAAACCAAAGGTCGCGGGTTCGCATCCCAGTCGCGCTAAACATGCTCGCCCTTTTAGCCGTGGAAGCGTTGTAATGTCACCGCCAATCCCACTATTCGTTGGTAAAAGAGTAGCCCAAGTGCTAAATTAAGGACGGCTCAGGTTTCTCCTCCTGGTTGGGGGTGATGCGGTTGGCTAACAATCTACTCACTTAAAAAAACAGCCTGTTAACGAATCCGCAAGCAATTGTGGCCCTATGTTCCTTCATGGAATCAAGAGGCATAAATATTAATAAAATAATAAAGAAGTAAAATATATTTAGAAATCATCACCACAGTGGTAGATGCGATCAGTAAATTACCAAATATATTTTATGTGATACAAATTAGTAAAATAACTATTAATAAGCACCAACAAACATAACACACTACAGAGTAATAACATTATTGTTTAGTTTGTTTCGGATTTCGCGCAACGCTACTTGAGGGCTATCTGTGCTATACGCCCCTAATTTAGCAACGCAAAATTAGAAAGAAGGAAGCTAGTCATTACCATCCATTGCTAACGCTTAGGCTATTCTTTTACAAACTAATGTTTGTTTATTTGTTTTGAATTTTACGCAAAGCTACACGAAGGCTATCTGCGCTAGCCGTCCCTAATTTATCAGCGTAAGACTAGAGAGAAGGCAGCTACTCATTACCACCCACCTCCAACTCTTGGGTTATTCTTTTACCAACAAATAGTGGAATTGACCATAACATCATAATGCCCCCAGGTTTGAAAGAGTAAGCATGTCTGGTATGACGGGGATTCGAATCCGCGATCCTAGGATTACGTACGAATCGAGTGCCTTTACCACCTGGCCTGTAATCAGAAGAAGGTAAACGTAACTAATCGTGTCCTGGAGAAAATATATGTAACATATGAGTGGAATGTGATATATTTTCATTTGTTTGATTTATAGCAAAGCTGCTAAGACCGTCCCTAATTTTAAACCACACACCAAAAGAAATTTAACAGCCCGTAGCACTCTTCACCAATTCTTGGACTGCTATTTACCCACGAATATTGGGATTAAGTGTTACATTATAATCTACCTACAGCTAAAGGGGCGAGCACGCTCGACGCCGGTTTCGATTTAACAACCCGCAGATTACTAACCCTAGCTACAAGGCTATGCATAGCCGAAATGTGAAACGGTTGGTAATGTTAGAAAATAAATAATACGTTACATGCGACTTTCATATCGGCGAAGTGACGTATAAATTACTAGTATGATTTTGAACGAAAACTTTAACCGGTTATCAGTATTGTTTATGAGTAAATGTTAGTTACAAGCTACTTTTTCACTTCTTATATATTATTTTTTATTGTTATTTGAGTGTTTAGATTTCTCTTTGTTTTAACAACGATAGAACTGGTGATTTTCATCAACATGTTGTTAGGTTTACAATTTTGAATAATAATGAACCTACACAAATTCTGGAAAAAGTCTCTAAATTTAGATTTCCTAGGATTACAAGACTCAGCATGGCCAGGTGGTTAGGGACGCTTGATTCGCAATCTTAGAGTTGCGGGTTCGAATCCCCGTCTCACTAAACACGTTCACCCTATTCGTTGATAAAAGAGTAGTCCAAGTAGCATATAGCCCTCATGTAGCTTTGTGCGAAACTTAAAAGTAAATATAGAAATACTGTTACGTTTTTTTATGTTTTATGAACGCAACAGAAAGACACAGATAACAGCTTGTATAATTTATTACACTAAACTATTAACAGATATAACATAAATTACATAACAACAATGACAGATATTCAGTTTCAACATTCAAAATTAATTACAATACAAAATAGTACTATTTTCAACCTTCAAAGTTAATTACAATACAAAACGGTACTGGCCTGTATCTAATAATATGATCTAGAATGAAAGTCCAAAAGTCCAGATCAGAAATCCAAAATTCCGGTCTAGGGTGTGAATTTGGTCCCACGAAGAAATTCCGAAGTTTAAATGAAGAAGTCCAGAAACAATTCACAGTTCAATAAATTCGACGAAGTTCCCTTCACGATGCCTCCGATGAACGTCTCAAACTTATCGCCTTCCAATTTTCCCGGTTTCCCGTAAATAGTTCTACACGTGTTGGCTTTCAGTATAACCACTAATTCGAATGAATCGTAGAGATTGACGAAGTAAAATCACAGCTTCCGTAGATTTAACTTCAGTCACAAATTCAAGTTGAATAAACACACAGCAAACGTTTAAAATTTCTCGAATAAAGACATTATTCCTTGAATCAAATACAAACGAATGACTGACTCTCCTCTTTTGAATAAAACTAATGTCTGACTCCCTTCTTTTCTTCGAATAAAAACTAATGACTCCTCTTTCTTCTCGCATCTTCGTCTGCTTATATATTTGTAGGCCTAGACTTCTCGAACCATCGCGTAACTTCCCAACATTCCAAAGAAATCCGCGCATGTCCGTTCTTGCACGAGACTCAACGTCTAGACACTAGGCTGCCAAAATTTCATTTACATAAATTTATAAACATATGATTGGTCTACTTAATTCTAGAAAATTCTAAATGTTATTTTAAATAAATAACAACATGTTTTATTGGTTTAAACTTTGAAACAATAATATAAATATGGAAATATAAATAATAAATATAAAAATCCAAACACAACACGACATGTTGTCGTTTATAAAACATTTACACGACATTTACATAACAATACTAACAAATTTACTGCTCTGTAATCACTAGAAATAAAGATGAAAGTAAGTAAACAACAACAAAACCTTTGTATCCATCAAAGTACTTTTATGAATGAAAAACGTTTCTTCTTATATCTGTTGAAAATAAACTCAATATTTTAAATATTTAAATATTCAAACCTGATCTTCCATATCACCTGTTAAAACGAAACATTTTATTGACTTAAGAGAAATATGTAACAATCCATGTGGGCAATTCTGAATGTAATACCACATTCACATTTAAAACATTCTATGGCTATATTTATCTTAAATGAAATCAACACTAAAATTTTTGTTTAGTGCAGGTCCTCCCTGAATTTGATTGAATTTGTATACTGCAGGGTATACCTTTGATAACAAAAGGTTTTATGTTTGGCTTGTTTCCAAGTAAATGTGTTTGGATGTGTTCTGGATGAAAGGCATTTTGAAGCCAGCGTTTAGGGAGGCTACTTACATCAGTCTCATCTGTCCGTTTGACCACTACTCCACCTTTAACTGGTCGTTTGATTGCTGTGATTTTAAGGTGCGGTTTACAGCGTTTTATTTTCGTTGCTAATTGATGGTGTTTGGTGGTTATGGATGTTTAGTGTTTTGTTTTAGGGCGGGGATTTTTGTTTGTTTTTGGTGTGACAAGTATAAGTTAAGTTCAATAGTGTCCTTGTGCACGCCTGTTATTTCTTGGGTCTGTATTTCTGCAGCAGTGGCCGACATTGTCTACGTGTGTTTCTGTTATTTGTTGTGATTGTGTATGTGTGTAAATATATAGGGTGTTTTTGTTTGTCTTCCAACATTTGTGGGTTTTAAATTTTTACTTTGTTTGCGTTGATTTACTGGATTTTTGAAAGTTATCCTTCTTCTTCTTCATCAGGATTCGGTCCACAACTTGAAGGTTCAATGTTCATCTCTTATTGTCTCTCAGGAACTGATGTTATTTTGTTACTGAATCCCAGGTAATAATCCTTGTCACAATTGTGCATTGCTTACAGTATGTTAAATTTTGTTCATTGTGCGTAATTTTTAATCATCGTACTTTTTTCATGTTACGTCTAATTCAGGAGGTAATATTAACTTGAATGTTATCAACACCATACTTAAGGTATAACTAAAACACACGCCCCATGACCTTTATTTATTAACATCTCGTCATCTAGTCCTTTGCAATTAGGATTTAATGAAGCATTAGGAGGTTAATAAATGTGTTTGAAACAAATTAATATTCTTTAATATGTGAAAAACAATTAACATTACAGAAATAAAAATCCTTACTTACTGAGAGGGGATAATCTTCGGTATTTCTAACATGATATCTATGTTAGTTAACTCACAGTCTAGAATTATTAGTTTCTACAACACACAATTCTCTAGAAATAGAAATATTTAAAACATAATATACATTTTTAGCATTATAATCAAAAGAACCTTTCACCTTGACTAGTTTCCGCCCTATTAATACAATTACATTTCCTAGTTCAAGATACTTATTTCTACAACTCAGTACTTCGAAAGGCGGAACTTTCTTCTTCAGAGGCAAACTAGGGTTAGAAGATATCGTAATTTAATGTTAAATCGAGTTCTCAAACCTAAGTGTTTTCTGACATCATGATATTATAGCTTCATAACTTTATTTAATAACTTTAAGAGCATCTAAGAATGATATGATATTCATACGGAAATTTGACTCTTTCATTTTGTATATTTAAAATCCGCAAGAATATCAAAGTCATAGCTTTTATTCCAACTGATAAAATAATCATCAAAATATTTTTAAATGTTACCTTTTAAACAATTTGTTTACGGATGTTTAGTTGTCTCCCGCTGGTACAGCGATAAGTTTGTGGATTTACACATCAAGGGGCTCGACTCTACTCGTTAGACTCAGGAGATAGTCAGACGTGGCTTTGCTATAAGAAAATACCTCCCTACTTAGTTTTAAAATAGTTTGGAAGAATATCAAACATTTTATTTTCTGAAAAAAACTTATCACAAGCGTTGCATAGGTTAGAGCGACTTATTACCTCTACCAGTTCCCGAGGTTTCGTGAAAAATTCAGTCTTCATACACAATAGAATAATTAAATAAAACTGAATCTGGACATGTTGAAATAATCTTTTCATTTAACATCTTGTGAATACATTTTATATAATCGTAAAAATAAAATTCAACTGTTTGTAATCTAAAACCACGTGAAACATTTGAATACAAAGCAACAACAAATGACGTTAAAATATTATTTTATTCTACTTTTTTTACCTAACTGGTTTCCAAACTCTTTATTGCCGTTGGTATACATTTGTTAATTTCTTCAACGTATTGAATAAAACGTGTTTCGAAGTTTTATCTTTCGGAATTGAATTGAAATAAATAAGGAACATTAATACTTGAAAAGTATTTTATTGATCTTATAAAATTTTAATTGAAAGTCGCTATTTGGGTAAATATTAATAAACAGGAGTTGAAAGGTTCTGGTAAGTACTTTAGAAGTGTCATAAATAAAATGAATGCACTTACTAACGCTTTATCGATATTGAGAAACCATTCGACACTGTATGGCACAATGGTCTTGGGATCTGCATCCTGTAAAACATTTTGGAAAACAAAAAATAGCAGAACCAATGCTGATGAAACTTACTTGGAGTCATTCTCTTAGGGATGGGTGGCTAGCTTGACTCTATGCATCATGTATGTTAATAATATGCCTCTAAAAAACAAATCACGGATACTCCTCACAATTCACTGATGATGTGGTAATGTGGAAGAGTACTACGCCTCCATTATTAAATAGCCACAAGTCTACAACCCCAGTTAAACAGAATAGTCAAATACTGTCAAAAATATCGCGTTAGAATAAATATCCCGACCATTAGTTAGTAGTTGTTGTTTTGTTTCAAATTGACAAAGATGCACTAAAACTCTATATGAACAGACACTTCTCCAGACCCCAATATCAGCAAAATACTTAAGAGTCAAAATTAATGTGAATCAAAGATTTAGACTATAAAAATTCAAAGTCTGGCAACGTAAGACTTCTAACTGGAGCAACAGCTTCACAGATGATAAAAATTTATAAAACATACATATGTTTAGTTATATTCATCTTCCGCATGGAGTAACGCAGCACCTAAACAAATTAAAACTAAATAAAAACAACACAAAACTCACTACTTACCACAGCATATAAAGTTACAAGCTAAACGTTCTCCAAATTCATTTACAATCATGCAAGCATAGAAATAGTAATTGATAGACTCTTATATAGCTTACTAAATTATTTAGAGACAAATTGGCGCAAAAGTGATTTTCAATGTGAGCCGGGTCGTCAGTGCATACATGATAAAGGTAGGCCTAACTACCGCATCCTAATCAATATATATGCATTAGAAATAAACATAAATTGAGGCCCTTAATATCAGACTTCTAAATCATCATTAGTTTTAAGTTAATGCGACAACATTAAAAAATGGGTATTTTTGTAACTTTCGAAGAAATTTCAAATATGAAAAATACATTTTGAACCATTTGCGGAGTGTAGAACTTTGCACAAACGAATGAAGAGCGTGTGTGTTACCTTTTAGCAAAGCCACATTGAGCTATCTGCTGAGCCCACCGAGGTGAATCGAATCCCTGATTTTAGAGTTGTAAATCCGTAGACATACCGCTGTACTAGCGGGGGGCCTAATGAAAAGATAATTCCTTTGTCCTACCAGCTGAAAATAGACTAAAACATTAAAAGGGAAAAGTAAAATACTTTAAGTATCTTAGGAGACCAAGGACATGCACTACAACCAACAAATACATATGGCGAAGAACTTAACATCACAGTGATCGAAATGGGCGCGGCATGGCCTAGTGGTTAGGGCGCTTGACTCGAAATCTGAAGGCTATGGAGATGTTATGGTCAATCTCATTATTCGTTAGTAAAAACAGTAGCCCAAAAGCTGGCAGTAGGAGGTTATGACTAACTACCTTCCCTCTAGTCTTACACTATTAAATTAGGGACGGTAAGAGCAGATAACCCTCATGTAGCTTTGAGCAAAATTAATAAAATTAAGTCATCTCGATGGCTGAAGCCAGTACAATCACTTGATACAAATGCGCAAACAATGAATGAACGACCTAAACCAACAAATGATGACAGATAACGATATCATCCTGGATATTAAAACCACCACAATCACATAAAACAGTCACATGAACACTGATGGTTTTAAACTAGTCATATCTAAAAGCCAAAGAAAACTATCAGAAATCACACACATAAATAACACATTAAAAAACAACAACACAAGAAACGAAGAGTAGAAAACACACGCAGCTACTTAAACAATTCTGTTATCAAAGAAAATATCTCTGGTACATTTAAAGAAAGTGTATCTGATACATTTAAAGAAAGTATCTCTGGTACATTTAAAGGAAGTGTATCTGATACATTTAAAGAAAGTGTATCTGATACATTTAAAGAAAGTATCACTGGTACATTTAAAGAAAGTGTATATGGTTAATTTAAAGAAAGTATCTCTGGTACATTTAAAGAAAGTGTATCTGATACATTTAAAGAAAGTATCTCTGGTACATTTAAAGAAAGTGTATCTGGTTAATTTAAAGAAAGTGTATCTGATACATTTAAAGAAAGTGTATCTGGTTAATTTAAAGAAAGTGTATCTGGTTAATTTAAAGAAAGTGTATCTGATACATTTAAAGAAAGTGTATCTGGTTAATTTAAAGAAAGTGTATCTGATACATTTAAAGAGCCACACCAGAAAGCGGAAATTAAGCGCTGCTAATCAAACATTAAAATTGCTCCTATCATACTGGGACTGGGTCCTAGTCGAAGGGACAGAGGCTGCTGATCTATGTAGCATTCTTAAAGAATGGTTTCGTGCTACTTTCCATCTAGGACAAATTACAGTACATTTACCGGGTTCCAAATCTAATACTAAAATATTCGTCATTAAAGATATACACTATATCATCGCAATATAACAGATCCGAGATGAACTTTCAGAAAACAATACTCTCTAAAATAAAGTAGAACGCATCATTTAAAGCAGGAGATGAAAGCAAATCGACATGATTAAAGTACTTGAAAATGATATAGGGGATATTCAGTAGTATCAGAGACTTCTGCTAAAATAAACTAAAACACCAGCTGTTGTGATGCAATGTTTCAATTACTAACTATAAGGACACGTAGCGGCAGCCTATAAATCTCTCTCAGGATGTTGTGGGCTGTAGTGGAGACCACAATAATTTAATTTACCCGAAAGAGCCCCAAACCCTTATTGTCGTAAATTACAACGGTTATCTGAAATACAAAGAAATCGAAGCAAGAATCTATGATGTATATAATAATATTCAAACTAAAGAAACTAACACATGACACCCGGAAACAAACCCTCACACACCAATCAATTACTAAGACCCCACTTTTAGTGACACCAATAACAAAGCCCACACCTAAAGACACCGATGCAGTAGCAGCACGTGCATAACCACGCAGTAAAGAAACATCTCGTTGAAAAAAACAAATACAACCACAAAATATAGAAACACAGCCACAAGGGAAAGAAATGACAGAACTACAGTCTGAATACTCAACAACAAAGTATCCAGCGCTCAAAAATGCCAAAAACATCAGTAAGTTCATTGAGATACATAGAAGACAACCCTATAATGGAAGGTTTCAAAACAACTCTATTCGATTTTATCAGTGAATATCAAAATCATCTCAATCAACAAGACTGCAACACAGTCGCAATACCCTTATCATATTAGTCACGTAATCTGAGGGTCGGAGGATGGAGTCTCCGTCACACCAAACATGCTCTTTCTCTCAGATATGGGGGGCGTTATAATGTGACAGTCAATCCCACTATTTGTTAGTAAAAGAGTAGCCCAAAAGTTGGCGGTGGGTGATGATGACTGGCTCTCTTCTCTTTATTATTACACTGCTAAATTTAGGGACGGCTAGCACAGATAGACCTCGTGTAGCTTTGTACGAAATTAAACAAACAAACACAACAGTCAAGTGACATTTCGTAGCTATTATCTTTTGCATAATACACCAACTCGTGATTTTTTTCTCACCTAATAAATATATGATATAAAATAATAATATTCAAGACTATCTTGTAAAATGGGCCACCTATAGCTAGGTCTTATACTATCACCTAGATTTCTATATCAAAAGTGTAATCGAAGAATATTTATGTCAGACGTGTGTGTGTGATGACGTCGTCTAGTGAAAAAAGTGATGTTTCGCCACTGAAATGCTTATGAAGAGTAGATCTGTTAAAGAATCAGATTATGAGAAGTATCAAAAAGCGCTAAATGGAAGAGGGACCTGAAGAGGGCAGTCGGGTCAGTGTAATAATCTGTGAAGTGTTCAATCCTGCTCTCGTGATGTGATTTGTCTTGTATTTAACTACAAACAAATCAACAAGGAGAAAGTAAGAACTATGGAGGAGCACCTGCATTACCCAGGTGTCCCACGAGTCGAGCCCCATGTGAGAAACAGGCATTATAAGTTTGTTTCTTTGTTTTTTTAGAATTTCGCACAAAGCTACTCCAGGCCTATCTGTGCTAGTCGTCCCTAATTTAGTAGTGTAAGACTAGAGGGAAGGCAGCTAGTCATCACCACCCACCGCCAACACTTGGGCTACTCTTTTACCAACGAATAGTGGGATTGACCGTTACATTATACACCCTCACGGCTGGGAGGGCGAGCATGTTTAGCGCGACTCTCGGATTACGAGCGCACGCCTTAACGCGCTCGGCCATGCCAGGCCAGGCATTATAATCTTAAAGTTAAGTAAACACGTTTCTAAAGTCAGTTGTACGTATTGCAGAAAAGAAAATCCCCTGAGGGTACAGTATACCAAAAACTGTTATGTACATGGCTGTTAATGGCAAGCAATTTGAATAATGGATGAATTAGGAATAAGTTGTGCAAGGAGGAAACGGTTTTTCTCGTACCTGATCCTCCCAGGTCGAGCAAACAAGTTTAAAAATTAATCATTCGAGAAGATAATTTTCAGAGAAACTTTAAGATTATTTAACAAAGTAAATAAAGTATTTTTCAAACATGTATGGGATCTCTAGAATTTGAGTAGTATATTATAACAACTATATTGTTAACGTTAAAAAGTTTAATGTTGTTATAGACATTTTAAATTATGTTTCGAGTTGAAACGTTAGTAATGCAATAACTTTTAATAACCTGATTTCCAAGAATTATTAAACGTGTAAAAATGTATTCTCATATCAAGTTTAAACTTGAATTTATTACTTTTTAAAAAACTGTTTAGTTCTTGTGGTTTTCTGTTTTTATAGTTGTATACTGAAGAGTAGCCAGTGATGTTACGAAACTGGTTAGATAAAGATTGGTTTGGTTTGTTTTGAATTTCGCACAAAAATACACGAGGGCTATCTGCGCTAATGATATCTAATTTAGCGGTGTAAGACTAAGAGGACAGCACCTAGTCATCATTACCCACCGCCAACTCTTGGGCTACTCTTTTACTAACGAATAGTGGGATTGACCACAACTTAATAACGTCTCCACGGCTGAAGGATTTCGCGACCCTTGGATTTCGAGTCGATTGCCTTAACCACATGGCTATGCCAAATACATTGAATAAAGAGCACGCTCATACAAAACAGAGATAATTCGAACTTTCACATATATATACATATATATATATTTCTTTTTCTTTCTATGGATCATAAGTTCTTCCTCCTAATCGCAAACGGTATTAAAATCGTGCACTAGAAGTTAGTTAAACGACTCCTGTTAACCTTTAGATACAAATCAGGTTTATATATCACTGGTTAAAAACACACAGAAAGATACAACAGGATGAGCAACGTAAAAACTGGTCTTGTTTGAAAACTCCCTCAGTTAAAACAAAAATCTAGGTGCTAGTTAATAGTAGCAGGTAAAGATAAAACATCAGCTTAGATCAAACTGTTTAAAAAACATCGCAAACATTTTTCCTTTTAAAGTTATGAAATATGCTATTCAGGTGTTTAGTTATTGGCAAGTAACGCAAAAAAAAACTGTCATTCCATTGTAATTGTACGTTAACTGTGGGAAAATAGAGAAATAGATTAAAGCACTCATTACTAAATCAAATAATGTGTGCCCGGCATAGCCAGGTGAGTTAAGTCGTAATCCGAGAGTCGCAGGTTTGAATTCCGGAAGCACCAAACACGCTCGCCCATTCAGCCGTGCTTGCGTTATAATGTGACGGTCAATTCCGCTATTCGTTGGTAAAGGAATAAGCCCAAGTGTTAGCGGTGGGTGGTGATGACTAACTGCCTTCCCTTTAGTCTTACACTGCTAAATTAGTGACGGCTAGCACAGATAGCCCTCGAGTATCTTTTGCGCGAAATTCAAAACAAACAAATCAACGAATGTGATGATACAGACGTTTCTGACAGCCGTTTTTAAAAGTTTAGTTTCGCAAATACGCATAAAATGAGCCGGCATCCTAAGATGTTTTAGAAAAAATCTGCCACCTTTTGCTAAAATATGCCTGAGACTGTTAAGTTTTCTGAAAATCAGATTATTATGTAATATTTGATGTTAGAATAAGATTAACAAGACGGTTATGGGGAAGATTGAAGATATTATAGTAAAATGGCAAAAAATAAAATCAGATCCAAAGTCACACTCTAGACTCTGTGCTCTGCCCACCAAAAATAACGAAATCGTGTTTTAGCGTTACAGGTCTACAGACTGTTCCACTGTAGGTATTTAGATCACAAGAAATAAACACTGAAGATTACTATTACAACGATCACGACTAAAGTTTGCCGAAAATGTTTTCGTGAATATCTGTTTACAATACGTGATTTATCGGGATTAATTTCTAGTTTAAATTAATTATCCTCTTAAGACATTGTCTAGTTACTTGGTAAGCTTGTTGGATTTGGATTGTATACCATTTTTTTTTTTAAAGCATATATACATAGTACAGTGCATAAGCTTGGAATTTAATTGATAAGTGACTTTTCTTTAGGTTAGAACATGAGTCATGTACAAGGTAAAGTGACACGAAAAAATTACTTAGAATCACGTTTGAACATTAATTTATAAAATGAAAAAAAATATTTCAACAGCGATATTATTCTGCAGCTATATTTTTTGTTAATGTAATTCATTTAACTTAAAAGTGTGTTTTCGTATTGCAAAGTTACATCAGGCTATCTGCTGAGCCCACCGACGGGAATCAAACCCCTGATTTTAGCGTTGTAAGTCCGTAGACATACTTCTGTACTGACGGGGAGCCACTTAAAAGAATAAGTTTTAGATTAAACTGTATAACTCTATATTTATTAAAGATTAATCACCACACTTATAAGAAAGTGGTTCTTTATTAATTACAAGATGTCATCATTTTCGAATAAATGCAATAACAGTGCTGTTTATCCTTTTTATTTTGGCTGCTATTTTGTTTGGGTGCAGTTTTAAGGTCAAAAGTATGTCCCTAGGATATAATACACACGAAATTTGGATTCATTTCCAAAAACAATGTTTGAAACGTTTTCCACGAACAGTAATATGCTTAGTTGAATCTTGTGTTTTCGGGCGGTTATTTTTTCCCCCTGTTTTTCAACGTAAAGTTTAACAATTATGGTTTCGCAGACAACAGAAATGGACTCAACTACATCAAATCACTCTAAAAGGTATTTGAAAACATTTACTCAAAATAATGCTCAAACTTTCTTATAGACCAACAATCTTAAGATGTCGAGCTAATTTATGTTTTCAGCTTGCATTAGTATTTTCTGTGGGTTGAGGCCTGACTCAAAAACTCGTTTAAAATTTAGCTTTGTTAGTTGTATATTAACCTGACCTGATATTCTTCAGTTGTTGCACATTTTTCAAGTGTTTTGTGTTTGGCTTAAAACAACTTAAGTAGCGACAACAACAGTATCATCTTCCATATATAGAGAACTTTCATTCACAAGACGAGTAAAACGAGGTCTTGAAGAAAGTCAGTCACTGAACTTGGAATGTCATTAACTATTTCCGAAGTATTTTCGAAAGGGACAAAACGGAAACTGTTACCATGTGCTGTTTGAGATACCGTGGTTGCAGATTACCAAATCTAGAGGTTGTCTCGAAAAAATATACGTAGTTCTTTATTAAACTTAACGCTGGATTGTTTTATATATTCCAAAATAGTTATTCTGAAACAGCACACATTCTTTAAGATCCTGTGTATCAAAAGAAGATAAATTAGTTCCAGAACTATTACCTACTGAGTTGGGATATGAACTAGCCCACTTCCCACTTCAAATGACAGGTCGATCAGTCTGCAGACTCACACCACTAGAAAGCGGACTTCGATACCCGTAGTGGGCAGAGCACAGATAGTCCGTTGAATAGCTTTGTGTTTAATTTCAAAACAAATTAAAACAAACAAACGAACTAGAGAGCTGTTGGTGTCCCAGCTCTTAAGATCACCATTAAGAATCTTACGTGTACGGACGTAGTTTAGCATCCTAATTGCATCTAGGTTATGATGGCAGATATCACGTTTAGTGATGAACTGGTTTTAAATCGGTAGAAAAATTGCAGGCTTCTGTGTTTTATGTTTTCCAGTATGGTATAATTAACGTGACGTTAAAATAATAAACAATACACGAAAGAGGCTTCGGTCCAACGGCAAGATAAAACGCCTATGTGTTACACTTTTTCTTTAAAGTCACCACTAAATTCACTTTAAGTTTCATTATGTAACATGTCTATTACTTGAAGAAGTTCAGTTAGTGTTCAGGCATTATTTAAAAATACAAATATAATGCAAACACTTCTTTTAGAAACTAATAATATCAAGTTTCATTGAAAAAAACACAAAATAAAAGACCAAAGTAGGACGAGAATTAACTGCAAATCTATTTCATAATTAATCAGTTGCCTGAGCTACGACGTAAATGTTCCCAACGTAAAGTGGTTCTACAGGTACAAGCACGTAGAAATAAGTTGGTTGATTGGATAAGATTATAAAATCTTGAACTGCAAAATCAGAAACAAATACAAACTTTAAACTGGATCCAACAAAGAGAGTGTAATTATCGAAAGAAAGTGGAGAAATTTTCAGTTACGCAAGCGAAAATATTTGTTTAGATTAACATAATGGAAGCAAAATTGAAACTACAGATATAAATATCAGCGCGGAGTTTAGTGCTATAAATGTATAAAAACAAGTGAAATATATTGCTTTAAATACACCTTCAAAATTGTCATGAGTATCAAGAGACGACGCTACAAATTTTAGGAGATACAATTAATAAAAACTTTAACTATACATACAGCTGATGGTATGTCATGTAAAAAGCCAATGCGCTTCTCTCATACATATAAATGGCCCGACGTTCGATTTGTAATCTGAGGGTCGCGGGTTCGAATCCCCGTTGCACCAAACATGCTCGCTCCTGTAGCCGTGGGGGCGTTATAATGTGACGTTCAATCCCACTATTCGTTGGTAAAAGAGTAGCCCTAGAGTTAGCGGTGATGACTAGCTGCCTTCCCTCTAGTCTTACACTGCTAAATTAGGAATGGCTAGCACAGATAGCCCTCGTGTAGCTTTGTGCGAAATTCAAACAAACATGGATATAAATACCACTATATTGGAAGTCACGTGATTTCGGCATGCGCAAACGATCGCCATTGTTACGTGTTGAACTTTCAAAGTCCACCATTTGAGCTGATAATTAACTTCGAGGTGACGTCAAGTAACAACTTATGGCCATTTTAAATCTAAGCTAGATGTTTTGGTAGTTCTTTTTTATTTGATTTTAATTAAGCCAAAATGACCTAAATGTGTTTCTAACTTTAAAATTTAGTCCGAAAATCGTTTATAAAACATACATATCTGACCTGTCACATGAAGAAAGTATTTGATTTTAGCCCTCATGGAAATCTTCAGATTAAAATGTCTTTTTTCTCTCGGCGTTTCATGTGTTACAGAAAAACATACATTACAAATACTGTAGGTAATGAACAAGAGGTGGCGCGTCATGTCCATTTCTTGGAGGAGGGGCTGAAAAAGGTTCTTTGTTTATTTTGAATTTTCGCGCAAAATTACACAAGGGCTGTTTGCGTTAGCTATCTCTAATTTAATAGTGTAAGACTAAAGTGAAGACAACTAGTCATTATCACCCATCGTCAACTCTTACCAATGAATAGTGGGATTGACTGAGAGACTATAACGTCCCCACGGTAGAAACGGCGAGCATGTATGTTTGTGATGGTGGATACAAACCCGTGACTCTAATATTAGTTATCGAGCGTACTAATTACCTAGCCATGCTGGACTAGGTTAGAGAAGAATGCTATTTATGTACTTCTTCCTCCAAACATTTTTAACTGAAATGGATGGAAATAGTTTTATAAACATCATGATATAAATATAATAAAATTAATTTGGATATTTGACAATTTGGGGCAAAAATTACTACAAATACTTGAAAAATTAAGGACATTCACTCGACTTTTCCATCGGAGTACAAAACATGGCACGAATATGTTTCTTGAAGACAACTGGTTAGGATACTAAAACATTAATTAAAATAAAGTAGATGACATTTTGACCGTTAAATAAATGTACAGTTCATAGTTATGTGCTCGCTATTTCGTGCAAGAATCATTTCTACAGTATGTTGTTTTCACGTGAACATGCAAACACACAATCGTCAATACATTTAGCTGATATTTAACATAAACAGTACGATTAAATATAACAAAATAGAATCGAATTCAATCCACTGCACGATGGACATCGCATCCAACATCGAACCAAAACTTGAATTATACCCATTATTGGCTATTTGATTATTTCCTATTAGTACAATAGTGGATGTAAGTCGATAAAAGTAAATTGGAAATTATTTTTTTTTACTGGGCATTGAATTTATATTTACTTCACCATTAATTACCATAATATGATACGTAATAAGTGCTTTTAAAAAGGAAAAAATCTTTTAGGGCAAAAACATTAAAATTTGTGCAGTTAAAACATGTTGATTTTTATGTTTTCGTGGTCCTTTCATCTTCTGCAATGCCACCTCTATCCGAATTATGATATGCAATGCCACCTCTATCCGAATTATGATATGCAATGCCACCTCTATCCGAATTATGATACCTTAAGAATGAAACAATAAAAGCTGTTTGATGTCGCCATTATGCCACGGCAATTATATTTATAATTTGCCTAAATTATCTTTCATTCAAGACGAAAAACAACAAGAAAGAGTGAGAAACAGCCTTGTGCACATACCAACATGATATAAGGCTTAAAATAAGCCTGACTTAACAATGTCGTTACAACACGTCATCAAGTAAACAACTCGAGCACTCACGTTCAAATTTAACGAAATTAGTATACAGTTCTTTCATTGCAAAAATTAAAAAAACAAAAACAAAAATGGAACTGAAACACAGAACTAGAATAAAATAATTATAAATAACGAGCTTCAAACGAAGCGAAGAAACTCGCCTTCGTTTTAAATTTGTACGTGTAAACATTCGTTAGTGACTAAATTTAAAAGTACCATTAATTAGTACTCTTATAAATCACCCCCTAAAGAAAGCAAAAGAGAAACATGGATACGTGTACAAAAGTGAAATTTTGTTCACTGAACAACTGTCATGATTAGTTAGTTTATTAAAGCTATATGTGATAAACTTTACTGACACGTGAAAATACTTCACAAAACTAGCCTAATTAAAGTAAACGGAAATGGAAATGTTTGTAAATTGTATTTTATTGTATGTATCCACTTTAAAACAGTTTACTACATAGATATAATCAAAGTTATTTAACACGTAGTTTAAATTTTGTGCAAAGCTCCACGAGGGCTATTTGCGCTAGCCGTCCTTAATTTAACAGCAAAAGCCAAGAAGGAAGGTAGTTAGTCATCAACATACACTTTTGGACTACTCTTTTACCAGCAAACGGTGAGTGACTGTAGCATTACAATACCTCCAATGGCTAAAAGGGTGAGCATGCTTGCTGGCTCTGGAACTCGACTCCGCAACCCTGAAAGTGCGAGTCAAACGTCCAAGCCACCTGGCCATATAAAGCAGCTAACCACATTATTTAATACTAACTATGTTCCATAAAAAGCTTCGAAAGTCTTAGAATATCAGTTCAACAGAGTTTATATACTTCTACAACTCTTATCCAAATATGTCCTAGAAAACAGTTCTTACAAAGAACATTTTCAAAACTCTGCATGTATATTTAGGCAAGATCACTTCCATTTATAATTATTAATAATTATCAGTATTAAAATGCAAGAGCTTCCTATGGCCAAGTTATTAAGGCACTCAACTCGTAATCTAAGTGTCGCTGGTTTGAATCCCCGTCACACTAAACATGTTCACCCTTCCAGCCGTGGGGGCGTTATAACGTTTGGGTAGTCCCACTATTCGTTGGTAATAGAGTAGCCCAAGAGGTGGCGGTGGGTGGTGAGGACTAGCTACCTTCTCTTTAGTCTTACACAGCAAAATTAAGAAAGCTAGCGCAGATAGCCCTCCGGTAGCTTTGCGCGAATTCCAAAACCAAACCAATCCAATGTAGTAAGCAACACTGATTTGATTGTTTGAGATTCCTGGAGAATTATGCATAAGAACCAATAGAACCTAAGTCGTATCTGCTACGTAACTTAAACTGCTAAAGTTTTAGTTGAAACAGCACACAATACCTAAAACACTGTGCAGGATTGTGTTTTTACCTTACTTTAATAATACGTATATCTAACATAAAAACATCATTATATGAATGCTGAACATTACACGTAATATAGTGTGCACGATTGTGTTATTTCCCTTGCTAAATATTATTGTAACTATGCACTTCGCAAATATAGTTGCTTCACTGCTAAATATTACTCTTTAATACACTATATAAAAATTATAATATTTCACACTGCTTGTTGTCACGTAACTATATACTTCATAAACACGGTTGTTTGGATACCGAACATTATGTCAAAATATACTAAACTAGTATTGTGTTATAATAATTATTAACATAAATACACCTATCACAGATAAGTATTTGTGTTCTGAATTACATACCATAGTTCGTAAGCTAAATGATATTTTTTTCTTTATTTTTTGGGTCTGTACAATAACTTGTTTTATGACTCCTTATTACATTCCTAGAAACCGCTAGATGACACTACATCGCTATTGAGCATTTAGAAACATGACCATTTATCAAGAATATTCACACCTTTTTTTTCAAAGAGGAGAGAAAGCCTGAAGGATATAAGGAGATATACATATAGACCCTCAGTACGGATAGGGCAGTGTCCGTTCTTTTCATCGAAGCTATTGTATTTCAAGCTTTTGAAACACACTTTCTGCAACTCTGTGGTTTGTTTTCAGAAAGAAAAATCTTCAGAGTCTCAGATATAACATTGCAAGTTTTCCTTTTATCATGTGACAGTCAATCCCATTATTCGTTAGTAAAAGAGTAGCCCAAGAGTTGGTGGTTGGTGGTGATGACTAGTTACCTTCCCTCTAGTCTTACACTACTAAATTAAGACGGCTAGCGCAGATAGCCCTCGAGTAGCTTTGCGCGAAATTCAAACCAAACATTCTATCTTCTGGCTTATTGGCCCAAGTTTTGCTTTAACACTCTCTGAATTACATCTCTTGTTGCTTAATAGAAGAAACATATTGAGTAATTCAAGTTATATTATGTTATTAGATCTTATTTTGTACTGAAATGAAGACTATTTTGTGTTACAGAAAGACAAATCTTGAAAAATTATACCCAACTGTACAGCTACGAGTATTTTTAGAGAGTACAGAGTAAGTGTGTATCCTTTGCATTTGAAGAATGTGTTAAATCTTTTGTGAAAGTTTAGACATCTAGTAAAAAGTGGTATTTAATTTGTTACATAAAGTGTTACATAAGGCAAGAGATGACCAATTACCTTTTTTAAGTAGCTGCAATTTGATAAATGCGACTTCCATGTGCCGCGATAACATCCTACCCCTATCTGCATGTCTGCAGTTTACAAGTGTTCCACAGAAAATTCCTTAGATTTGTTATCTGCCCTTATCATATTTTCACAGGTAGCGTTACTGAATATATTTCCTGATTAATAACCATTTCAGATAATTTTACCAACAAATATTATATTATGGAAAGTATTTAAGAACTAAATATAAGTTATTCAATATTCATTGGTTCTGATGAGACGAGAATTAATAAACTCAAAATTAATAAGGCTACCTCAGAAAGAGATATCGAAAAGACAGACTTCTCGTGAAATCTTCTGCGCAAAATCGTCGGCAATCCTGCTTGTAGTAAAATGACCAGAAAGTAGTACTGTTAAGGGTTTTATCAACAATTTTAGAATATATATTCAACGCAATGTGATGTGTGCCTTGTAACTACGAGGACTGTAGCACAAAGACTGTAACAAGATCTAGCAAAGCTACTGAAGCAAGCAAAGGGCGTTAAGTCCAAACGTGCGACGTCCCATCAAAAAGTTATCATGGCAGCTATTGAATATAAGAAACAGATGAATATTTTCTGAACGAACTCATTCAAGATGAGGACTTTCACTAAAGATTCACACAAGCATGGGCAAACATGGTTATCACAGGAAGGGTCAATATTCCTTGGAATAAACAAAGATCTAATGATCTGCAGAGATGCCATGTCCTCCTCTCTCTCGAAGCTGACAATATGATTTTACACCAAATAATATTGGCAGTAAAACAAAATTATTTGGGAATATGAGTGCTCTCAGATGACACAGATATAATTTTACCCATTATCTTGAACAGGATTTTGCATTTCTGGTGGTTAGAAATAGAATCACGTGCTATCAAACAAAAGCATAAGGCTGTTATGCCAGAATTGTTATCTTCCCATGCCTTATCAGGACGTGACATATTAACATGTTAATTTGACAAAATTAGCTTTAGACTAATTTGGTTAGAATGTTTTACCATTTTTCATATCGTACAAACATACGAGTATCAACTGTTTGATATACGTTGTTCCCTTATCAAAACAACTTTACTTTGAGAAAGGTGAGAAAATATTAATATGTTCAAATGCTCAACCGTTACAGAATGTCGCAAAATACATGGTCTCGTAATATAGAATCCTCAAAAAAAGGTAACAGTTCGGTATTGTTTGTAGTTAAGCACAAACCCACACAATGGGCTGTCACTGCTCTACCAACCACCATTATCGAAATGCAATTCCTACCAATGTAAGTACGTAGACATACCGCTGTGACACCAAATTGTCTAAAAAATAGATAATAATTCCTGGGATAAAGCAATTATAATGTGTTTAAGCTGTTATAACATATTCTTCTTTGCTCATGGGTTCTTATAATTTAATATTACCGTAACTATAAATCGGCAAACTGTAACGGTTTCAAACGTGCAGGATATTATTATAACCTCCTTTGTTTGACTGTAATTGTCGTAATTTCTTTGTGGCACAAAGTTTCTGTGAACCGGTACAAATTGCTTTCCCATACAAAACCGGGCCCAGTTAACGTATTAGGACGGTGGGTGTGCTGTCAGAGCAAAGGTCAAATCACACTATTCATTCAGACAAGAGTAACTTGAGAGTTGGCGGTGGGTGCTATTGACTAAATACCTTTCCATTAGTCCATTATTTAAAGATTATGGATGACTATATCTAGGTAACCCTTATAAAACAAACATACAGCCTTCCTACTCCAATATTTCTTTCTTCATACGTTTTGTTCTAATATAGCTGCTGTCCTTTATTTTATTATATGAAGTTTATTTAACTTTCTTTCGTTTGCATTGTTTACATCGAGTGATTACGTGTTGGGTAAGGCAGTCAAGAACTCTCAGGTTGGCAGTAATAAACTTTAAAAAGTATGTTTCACATTTTCAATACTTTAAACTTTCACTTACACGTTCTGCCAAAAAGTATTTGTTTGTTTGTTTTATAATTTCGCGCAAAGCTATGCGAAGGCTATCTGCAATAGATGTCCCTAATTTATTAGTATAAAACTAGAGGGAAGGCAGTTACTTATCACCACCCACCGCAAACTCTTTTTACCAACGAATAGGATGATTGACCTTAACATTATAACGTTCCCACGAATGAAAGAGGGGGTCATGTTATTTAGGACAGGGATTTGAACCCATGACCCTCGGATTACGAGTAAAACGCTCTAACTACTTGGCCATGCTAAGCCTAAAAAGAGAGAGAAACATTAATTCTGGAACATACCTAACAGATTATCGTTTAACTTGGAATTACTTTTTACTGCATTATTTTAAGTTTTTTCTCATTTTACAATTGTACATATGCAAACTTACAACCATCGTTCATTGACCAGTTTTTATGGCTTAAATGAATAAATGGTCCGCTAGTAATGATTCTACTGGCCATAGATAGAGACATTGTTTGGTTGAACTAGATTAATTATATTGTTAACTTCAATGAAACGATTTAGTTTTTTTTTAAAAAATGTTTAAATTGAAACCTACTATATATATATATAAAGCGTTTTTCACGACTTAAGATTTCCAAGAAATTTCTAAAGAGAAAATTAGAATTCAAAAATTAAACCAAAATTTGTGACCATGTGAGTTATTTAAGTCTTTTTATACATATTTAGCTTCTCAGTTTTTCATAATGGATCAATGAAATTATTGATGCGATATTTTTATTTCTTGTACCGTCGTCTTCTTGTTATCAAGAGCAGGTTGTAACAGTTATTGGCCAATTATTCGAAATTCACCTGATGTCTGTTATTGTTGTGTCTTTTTAGCGCATAGCTACCCAGCAATAACAACAATAACCGAGTGATCAGTGTATTCCAGAGTTGTAAGGACGTAAATTACCGCTGACATTACCCCCAGGGGTCTCACCAGGTGGCCCTTTGTAGCTTTTCGAAGGATTCATTATAAATAGTATAACAAACTTTTATGCAAGCATTCTTTATAACACTTGTACATTGCCGTTGTAGGTCATGTACCATATGTTACGATCAAATACATGTGATCCCAGAAATAATAAAATGCTACTAATAATCGCATCTGTAATAACTATCCGAGCAGTGATGTACTTGATTTGTTAAACATAATTTTTGAAAGCTAGGCATTCGTGTAGTAAAATATAGTCATTTCAATATTTACAAACACAATTTTATAATAAAAAATATTCCTCGTATTTATTTACAACCAAATCAGCAAGTATTACAAAAAGGCCTTAAGGATAAGTAAGCTTATTACAACAAGGCATGGAAACAAAAACAATTATGGTACTAGGCAGTGCAAGGAACGTGTACGGCGGGTGTGAAGCCTTACTTACTGGTCAAAGACCTGATTCTAAATAACTTTTATTTAGAGTTTATAGCAAGGTCGCTCCGATTTTTTCATTTCCTGTTTAGAAGTAACAAAAGTAGACCAAGTTCTCATATTCTAAAGCAGCTCCTCCAAATTACCCGCGAAGACAATAGAAAGTTTTATGCCCTTTCGTCTTTGAACGTTGTGTTTTAAACATTGTTATAATATCGGGTTTGTCTTGAACCTTCATTTAAGTGAACAACTATCACGTGGCATGGCTCTCAATCGGCCTTACTTCGTTTGTCTGATATTAAAGACAAGGATATTCTGACATGTATCGTCAGACATACAATTACAAGTAAATAGTATTGTAATTTTTATTTTGAAATCTAACAGAAAGTAATTTAAGCTAAGAATGTTTACGTTTATAAAATTAAACGTATTTTAAACAGAAAAAAACACTTTAAGTAGCATAAGCTGTTATATAGACTGCCATCTAGAGGGAAAAACTTTAAGACGAATGTATTACATATTTAAAAATGTTTATCTGTTAACATTATCATTTAACAATTTGATACTTTTTGTGCTAGTGTATTTTAAATTAGCAGTATAATTACGATTAATTTGACGAAAACAATCTATATAGTTAGTAATTATTCAAATGTACAATAGCACGTGTAGAATCCTCGCGATAATGAAGCATTTACACATTGAATAAATACGCATTTAATCTTTGCAGAAAACAACTGTTTAAACGTTTTTGAAGTGTTCCAATCGAATAGAAGTGATTCGCATATAAAATGCATCTTTTTGAATGCACTAGTTTTTAATTACCTTCCTTTCGGTGCATAATTCCAACTCACCTTTTGTATTATACTTTAATCACTTGGATGACTTGTAGTAATTTTGGGCAGTTGCATCTTCTTGGATCATTTTGGGATCTAGAACACAGCTCTCCAGTAGCTTAGCGGTAAGCCTGCAGACTTAAGTTGCTAAAAATCGAGTTTTGAAACCCGTTATGGACAGAGCACAGAAGACTCGTCATATATCTTATTCTAAGGCATCAAATTAAAACACAACTGTGAAGGTGGTACAACCAAAGTTAACGTATTTACCAAACACTTGGAATCTAATCTGCACACTGTTCTCTATATAATATATCTTAATCCTTATAGAATGAATCACTCTATTCATTAGTCCTCTTAAAGTGTGTATGTCCTTAAGATAAAACTCGAATAAAATATTCAAATTCTTTTTTACATCTTAACAGTATCATTTATTTCGAACACAATTCATTTCGCCCAGGGAAAATAAAAAAAATCTGCTATAGATTTAATGTTAAAAAGGAAAGTTAAAATACATCAAGTTCAAAACTGAACATGTAGCCTAAACAGCGATGTCAGTTTCTGATAAAACTCCCTACATGTCAAGAACCAAACTTGTAAAAGTAATACTAATAAAAAAAGCGATGGAATTAATGTCAAAAAGGAAAGTTAAAATACATCAAGTTCATAACTGTACATGTAACGTAAATAACGATGTCAGATTTTGATAAAACTCCCTACATGTCAAGAATCAAACTTGTAAAAGTAATGATTCAAACTAAGTAAAGTAAGAAATTCAAGTTTTATTTTGCTTGTTTGTTCCGTTTTATAATTTTAAGTTCCCTAACACGCTTTAATAAATGAAGCTAGCTATTTAAATAGAGTAAAAGAAAAGAAAAGTACCAAACATTTGACATACGATTACTGACCCAATGGAACAAATCACATGTTTGTTAGGTATAGATATACAGTATTATATACATTTATAAAATACGCATTTTAGAAAGGTCAATGAGACGGCATGGCCTAGCGAGTTAAGGCGTGCGCTTCGTAATCTGAGGGTCGCGGGTTCGCGCCCGAATCGCGTCAAACATGCTCGCCCTCCCAGCCGTAGGGGCGTTATAATGTTACGGTCAATCCCACTATTCGTTGATAAAAGAGTAGCCCAAGAGTTGGCGGTGGGTGGTGATGAATAGCTTCCTTCCCTCTAGTCTTACACTGCTAAATTAGGGACGGATAGCACAGATGGCCGTCGTGTTGCTTTGTGCGAAATTCGAAAACAAACAAACAAGAAAGGTCAAACAGCTATTTATTGGCTTAGTAGGAAAGTCAGCAAACTACATAAGATGGTTACATCATTATATAGTTTAAATTATATAATCAGTCAATAAGTTATTGAAATTATTTGTATAATAATTTTGTGTGTGTTCTTTGCGATCTGGGTATTTAAACAAGTTTCATAACTGCACAACAAAATAAGAGTTGCAGTATTATCGAAATATGTGTTAATACATCTTTTATAACAAGTGATGTGTTACATATTCCCAGTTTTATAAAATATTATACGTTCTTTAGATTTTGTGATCAGCTTTATTTGTTGAAAGGCGAACGGCGTAACCTACTGGTTATCATGGCGATATTTAAATCTGAGGATTCTTGGTTCGCGTCTCTAAATTGGAATCATGGATCTGTTATGAGAGTGACAGTTAAATCACATTAATGTGTGACATATGAGCAGCCCGAGAGTTGGTGGTAGGTATTGTTTAGCTGGACGACTTCACTCTGTTCTGTCAGTACAAGACGTAACCTTTATGTAGCTTTACATAACTCTCCGAAACAAACAGTTTTTCGTCGATAGTTATTTTTTAAACTACGTACGATATCAACACACCCAGTACATTATAACATTAAATAATAATTGATTTCGACTGTTTGATTTTCTTAAGGATGATAGAACACTTCTAAACCGTTAAAACCTTTCTTCACGTCACGTAATTTGCTACAAAACACAAATTGTCAGTATTTTATAGAATTTTTCAATTACACAAACTCCTATTTACAAAATAGATATGTGTAACCTTACAGCTTGTTTCATATATTGATCATCTCAGGTCATTGGCAGGAAAAAGATCTCAAGGACATGGTTAACGTTCTCCTTTATCTTGTAATTTTAAGTATTAAGGTGTATTACATTTTTGAACAGATAGTTACGGTCTACTAACTTGGTCTGACACGAATCTAGTTTGGGTATTCATAGCTTCAAGTTTAGTGTCATTAGATGAATACACTTCTTCATTGATATTGACAAGTGAACTATTTAGTTAGTCACATGAAAATACTATCCAATACACAACTTAACGCATAACTTAACACTGTAGTCTATTTATAGATATGTGTAAATGTACTTTTTACACTTTCTTACACGTAAAAACTCTTCTGATTAATACGAATTTCGTGAATTACTAAATATATCTACATCTGAAATGGTAAACCCTTCAGTGGGTAACAAGGATTGAATGCTGGGAACAGGAAACAGGGTGGAGGCAAATTACTAAAGGACTCTAAACAGCCAGTTCAATGTTTAAAATTAGACATATGCGTGAAAAGATCACATGGATAGGATAGAACTGAGCAAAAAAACGTTCGTGAACTGAATAAAATAAATGTAAAAATAAAACTGGGCATTAATTGTTATCCGCGTTTTATTAAATGTAAACTATGAACGTAAGTCTCGGGAACAACTCTTCTTTCACTGTACTTATCTTTGGTGTAATTATTTTTGTACACTTAGATTGTTTTGAATTTCGCGCAAAACTACTCGAGGGTTAACTGCGCTAGCTATTCCTAATTTAGCAGTGAAGGACAAGAAAGAATGCAACTAGTCATCACCACCCACCGCCAACTGTTGGGCTACTCTTTTACTAACGAATAGTGGGATGAGATCGCCCTCCACAGCTGAAAGGACAAGCATATTTGGTGCGATGCGGATTCGAACCTGCGACCATTGGAATACGAGTCGAAAGCCTCAACTCACCTGGCCATGCCAGGCCACCACGTGTGTGTGTGTGTGTGTGTGTGTTCTTATAGCAAAGCCACATCGGACTATCTACTGTGCCTCCAGAGGGGAATTGAATCCCTGATTTTAGCGTTGTAAATCCGTAGACATACCACTGTTCTATCGAGGGACAAGCTATGACGTAAATAAATACTGAAAACAATTTAAATTTATTTAAAATTTGTTTGTTTGTAATTCAGCACAAAGTTACACAACGGACTATCAGTGCTTTGCTAACCATGGCTATCAAAACTCGGTTGAAAGTTCACAAACATACCACTGTGCTCTTAGTGGGGCTTGGCATGGTCGAGCGCGATAAGGCATGCACCCGTAATCTGAAGGTCGGGGGTTCGAATCCGAGTCGCGCTAAACATGCTCGCCCTCCCAGCCGTGGGGGCGTTATAAAGTGACGGTCAATCCCACTATTCGTTGGTAAAAGAGTAGCCCAAGAGTTGGCGGTGGGTGGTGATTACTAGTTGCCTTCCCTCTAGTCTTACACTACAAAATTAGAGACGGCTAAAGAAGATAGTCCTCGTGTAGCTTTGCGCGAAATTCAAAAACAAACTAATCCTGCAATTCCACGATTTCTAAAATAACTAAGAAGTTGTCATATCCTGTGATCTAATACGATGTCAACGTGTTTAACGTTATAAGAGTAACACTAATTACGTCTATTGTCAACAGATTTCTAAAAAACATAATTTGAAAAATTTTGATGAAAAACAACTCAGTTGTTATTACTTAGTCCTAACAGTTCAGGTCATAACATTATCTTCTATAGCATTAACTTTCAGCTAATCTTGACCATTAAAAACCTACTTTCTCCAGATATACCATTTCCAACTACTCTTAACTATTTAAAACATAGCAGTTTATCTTTGGTATGCCAGCTTACAGTTACCTGTAACAATTAATTACTTTCTTTTGTAATACATCCTTCAATTTACGCCTAATTATTCAAAATATTCTATACATTACTATAATGCCAACGCACAGTTATTCGTAACTATGAAACACAAAAATAATTTTAAATACGTGAATTTTCGCTTAGAGCTCATCGTGGAACAATGCAACTCACTTTTAATAACTTTCAGTTATTCCTAACACTTCTAAATAATGACACCCTCAGTTTAGTCCTCACTTTATTCTGTAGAACCTGAACCAGAAAACATGCTCTTATCCTTTTAGTTGTCCTTGGTATTCCACGAGTCCTCTCAACATTATATACACGTATTTGGGTTTATTTTCTACTTATTCATTGTTTCTTTTCTAATTCATATTGTTCCACAAATAGGGGTCTCCTAATCACAGGGTCGCTGGTTCGAGTCCCCGCCGCACCAAACAGGCTTGCTATTTCAGCCGTGGGGGCATTGTAATGTTACGGCCCATCTCACTATGCGATGGTAAAAGAGTTGTCCAAGAGTTGGCGATGGGTGATGATGACTAGCTGCCTTTCTTCTAGTCATACGCTGCTAAATTAGGGTCGGCTATCGCCGACGAGGTAATAACAGAGACGTGCTTTTTTATTGGTACTTTAAAAGAAATTGAAAAATATTAAATTTCAACCCCTACTCTCTTTCTATAGATAAAAATAATATCTAAATAATAACACAAAGCCGCTTAATTACCTGCTCATTATAGTTACGTATTATTCATATTACAAAATGAATTTCACTTTTTTTCTTATTTGACATATCAAAGTGTTTTTTATTTTAATATCTCATTTTGATAGGGGGCCCAAGTTGTTCCTTTAGTAGAGATTTGGATTTCATAGATTTCATTGAAATAAGTGTAATACCAAAAATATTCTCTGCATTTAAAGCTGCCAATGCATACAAGAGTTACAATCAATTCCTTAGTATGGGTGGTGGGTGGAAGGGTGATCGTGACTGGCTACTTTCTGTCTGATCAGTATTCAAAATTAGAGACGGCGACAGATAACCTCGTTAACCTTTAGCGTATGTACAAAATACATTATAGTATGTAAAATAATTTCGTATATTTAATATACATATTCTAAATTATTTGTCATTTATAAATATTTATCGAAACACGTGTAGGGCATTTTGAAGATAATTTTCACAAAAGTTCAAATGTATGTTACTATAGGTATCCCGATCCTTCTACAATGTGTTTCTACGTTTATTGTCTACTGAACATTTGGCAGGAATTGAACATAATTCACGTACGTATATACCAGTAACTCCAGTGTTGTTATAATTCGCAGTCAATGTACTCGTTCTACAATAGTTCTTCAGTAATAATTCAACTTAGAAATTTTTTCTTTTTGTTTGTGCTAACCATCAATAATTTTAAAGTGATTGATAGATGGAAAGCAGCCAGTAAACCGAAAGCTATTCTAATAGAAGAGTGGAATCGTACAGCCATTATTACAACACACTTACGGTCCCAAAATAAGGAGAGCTATTTGCTTTCTTGCTGTACATGCAGTAACGGGGCGTGTACCTCGGATCTAGAATCCATTATAATTTGACAGTAATTTTTATAACACACTCAGGGTTTCATACTGCAGAAAACTATTTGCTTTTTTTACGATAACGGGGTGTGAACCACAGTCCAGTACGTTCGTTGCCTATTGAGCAACGTCCGGTCAGTAGAGTTTTTTCTCCGTGTGTTTATTACTTCAAATATAATTCTACTTATTTATGGTGTCTTCGAACTTTTATACTTCGCTTGTATTATACTGGGTTCAAGGGTTCATAGTTCGCGTTCTGTTGCCACTTAGACCAGCTCTGCATTCTTAGGCCGTGAACGCATTATAAGCGTGACGGTCAACCACTATCTGATTTGACAAAAGTAGTCCAAGATTTGAAGGTGGTTGCTGTTGACCAGTTTCCATTCCCTGTAGGTTCTCTATTAGTTCAAAGATAATGAGCCCGGCATGGCCAGGTGGGTTAATAATGTTTGTTAATAATAATTTCTGAGAAACTTCAGAGTTTTTTTTTATTAATGCAGTTGTTGATTATTTATATTAATTGCTTTGGTTTGTTTTGAATTTCGCACAAAGCTACTCAAGGGCTATCTGCGCTAGCCGTTCTAATTTAGCAGTGTAAGACTCGAGGGAAGACAGCTAATCATCACCACCCACCGCCAATTCTTGGGCTACTCTTTTACCAACAAATAGTAGGATTGACCGTCACATTATAACGCCCCCAAGGCTGAAAGGGCAAGCATGTTTGGTGGGTTGTGGATTCGAACCCGCGACCCTCAGATTACGAGTCGAACGCCTTACTCCACATGGCCAAGCCGGGCCCAAAACAAACCTAGTTTTAGCGGAAAATTATAACTTCAAGTGTCTATAACTTTGAAACTATCAGCAGTGGTGATTTATAACTGTAAAAAAACAAGAATTTTATGCTGACAACCCTTTTACAAGAAGTACTTCAATAAATTATTCAATAACATTTTCGGGAAATAATTACACGAAACGTTCATACATCTTTTCTTGGATGCTATTTTTTAAGAATCTTGAAGATATCATTAGTTTTCATAAGATGGCAAAAGTAAAATTTTTTAAAACTTGAAACTATATTCTTATTTTGAGTAGCAACAGCAATTTTTGTATAAATCCATGAAGCCGGTCTGGAGAACATTAAAAAAACCTTCAAAAAGCTGAGTACATATAACTTATTATGAATAATCCCTTACATGTGAATGCTAATTTTTTATATATAAGACTGTATCTTATGTGCCGATAGTTCCTTATTAGGCCCTACTTTGAAAAGTTACAAATATCTGAACTTCTTAATATTGTTCTTCAAAACAGTGCTTTAGATGTAGACGACAAAAGTAAACCAATCTAGTTTAACTTAAGAACCTAGCTAGTCAAACTTAAGAACCCTAAAAAATTACTCAAATACCCATTTTGAAGAATTTTCTATGACTATAAAAATAAATTTATTATATTATATGGCGGTATCTTAAGATACTAGAAGTAGAATTTCAAGCCCTGTTGTACAAAATTACAGGATGCGTTTAAAAATGATGTAAGTGATTTCTGTCGTTGGGAGGTTTTCCTTTTTAATTAGTCCCCCACTAGTACAGCGATATGTCTACGAGTTTACAATGCTAAAATCAAGGGTTCAAATTCCGTCGGTAAGCTCAGCTGGTAGCCCGATGTGGCTTTGCTATAAGAAATCACACCCACCATCTTTGATTATCCATGAACAACCATGCAAATTCTAGTCACTTAACAACAGTTAAAAAAGTTTAGTTCTCTGACGAGATTTCCAGTCCAAGTTTGTTTATAGGCTTAGATCGTAAAAAAAAGAATAGTTAGTTGCTTGTTAAAATTCTTTTCTTTGCGACACAATTAAAGACTGCCTGATTAGCTTTATCTGTAATCAATCGATAACACAGTGACAGATTTATTAATTGATTGAGTGGCTGTCTGATAAATTCTTTTGACTGATCGGCTTTCTGACTAACTTACTAACTATCTGATCACTAATTTACCGACTAAATAACTGAATATCTGAATAATTAACTAGTAATGATAATTTTGTTTTTATAAAATCGTAGCGAAATTTTAATACGTCACATCAAACCTAAACATCATCCTCACCCCCAGACCTTACATTTAATCACTACATTTCAAAACGTTACTGTATGAAAAATTCAAATCTTCTAAGTAAAAATAAATTATTCTTATTTAAAAAGATATATGAGGGGAGGGTATTTGTACATTATATACTTTTATGGCGATTAAATGTTTTTATTTACTGTTATCATATTTAAACAAGAAAATCATTATCTCATACGTAAAGATTGAATCATAGCCATTAAATTACTTATTAAACATCAAGACTTCAATTTTTAATGACTTCCTGCTTGGCTGAACATTCCTTTAGGCACAGTTTGGAGTATCACAACCAAAATATAAAATCGTGCAGTGTTTACACAATACACAACCGAAAAAAGATATCTTTTAGTGTTGCAGGAGAATATTATCTTTGGACTAAATAGCTCTCCAGTGGTTCAGCGGTAAGTATGGTATATATCGCTAAAAACCAGGCTTCGATACCTACGGTGAGCAGAGCACAAATAATCTATTATGTAGCTTTGCGCTTAACAATAAAGAAATATTTGGAGCAGATAATGAGAAAAGTGTGAAAGAAAATGCTATTGTAGCAAAATTTCCACAGTTGTTACACAAAAATTCCCATTATGAAAACAACTAAAGGAAATATAATAATTTTTCATAACTATTTTTAATTAAAATATGAAAACATCTTTTGACTCCCTTTTTAAATATTCTACGTTTTAGCTTTTAAACATAAATAAACTGTCTACTACCTAAGTTCCTCCAAGTAGCTCAGTGGTAAGTCTGAGGGCTTACACGATAAAAACTGGGTTTCACTATTCGTAGTAGGTGAAATACAAATAACCTTTTATATAGACTTGCACTTAACAAACAATTTTACTGTCTCAAGTTCGAACTTTTTGTCGTTGTCTTGGTTCAGAAAATTCGCGCAAAGCTATCTGCGTGTTTGCATTCTTCATTTTGAATTCATAGACAAGAGAAAAGGCAGTTAATATGCATCGTTCATCGCCTACTTATATGCTTCTATCGTCTAGTCGAACAGTGGTATTTGATTGTCATCTTTATAGTACACCAATAGCTTCAAAGTGCGACAGAGGAACCCGAACCATAAATCCTCGGTTTCACACTGGACTAGTTCATGCTTTAGAGCCACAGTTTTTTCATCTGTGTCGTACTACTTATCGATGATGAAACAAAATTGGTTTGTTTTAACTTATATGTTATATTAATAATTTATTTTACAATATATATCAAAAGAAACAGGTCCAGCATGACCAGGCGTTTGACTCGTAATCTGAGGGTCGCGCCAAACATGCTTACCCTTTCAGCCATGTGAGCATCATAATGTTACGGTCAATCCCACTATTCGTTGGTAAAAGATTAGCCCAAGAGTTGGCGGTGGGTGGTGAGGAATAGCTACCTTCCCTTTTGTCTTACACTGTTAACTTAGGGACGGCTAGCGCACACAGCACTCGAGTAGTTTTGCGCGAAATTTCAAAAGAAAACAAACAAAAACTTCTGTAAAACTTTTCTTGGAGTTTCTAACATGCTTAATCTATGTTGTTGTTTTTTTAAAATTTAAATCACAGTGAGAATAAGAAAAGGTTTTTATTTATCTATCTAACCTGTAGTATAACTTGGTGTGCACCCTGGATTTTCGTATATTTAGTAAGTAACTCAATACTTTATAAGAATGTTTATTTTGCCATGTACAATCGTGCCGCACCCAGTGATGATTTATACTGGAGAAATAACAACACCAGAGGCGATGGAACAAATACCAATCATCTAAAACACCCTGTGGTAGCAACTAAACAGGTTATCGTCTGTAAGTGAATGCTCAGTTACTCATTCATTCTGTGCGGACTTTTAAACAAATCACATATACAGAAAACACACACACGTGCACATATTTAATATATATAAGATGTTATATTTAGGTTATGCGTAACCGCAAAGGTAGAAGAAAAACGACAAATGATTATTAATTTGCTGAAAAAGCAAAACAATTATTATTATTATTCGCAGACACGTGATTCCGTGATACCTAATTGTCGGTGAACAATCAAACAAGAAACAAAGTCCTATAACTACGTATGATGTCCAGCTTACTCACGTTGCATTACACCACGTGTTATTTAATTATGTTGAGTGTAGATACAAAACATGATTATTAAGTTAATTAATGACATTTTTGTCATTAATGAACACCGATATCAGTCATGTATATTTAGAAACTACAAGAATTGAAATGAATATATTTTCCAAATATTAATTTATTCTTAATTAAGAACCAGATCCAACACTTAACTTCCATTTTAACGGAAAATAAATTATGAAGACATGAGCGCAACCAGTTAGTTGTAATGTTAATTAAGTCAATAACCAGGTCAACTAAATAAAGTCAATTTTTCAATCTGTTAGTTTTGTCGACTAAGTAAAGTCAGTAACTTATGTATGAGTTACTGTGTCATTTTAGTAAATTCAGTACCTCAACCTGTTCGTTAGCATGTAAATTAAGTAAACACAGACTCTCAACCTGTTAGTTACCATTTCAACTAAGTAAAGTCACTACCTCAACATGTTAATTAACATGCCAACTAAGTATAATCAGTAACTTAGCTTGTGAGTTGCCATGTCAACTAAGTAAAGTCAATAACTAAACCCGTGAGTTACCATGCCAACTAAGTAAAATCATTAACTAAACCTGTCAGTTACAAGTCAACTAAGTAAAATAAATAATAAAACCTGTAATATACCAATGTCAACTAAGTTATGTCAGTATTTCAACCCGTGTGTTACCATTTCAACCATGCCAACTAAGTAATGTCAGTAATTGAACCTGTGAGTTACCATGTCAACTAAGTAATGTCAGTATTTGAACCTGTGAGTTACCATGTCAACTAAGTAATGTCAGTATCTCAAACCGTGAGTTACCATGTCCACTGAGCAATAACTTTAATCTTGACAACTGAGCCCCTTTTTCTAGTTACGTAATGCTTTTAGTGTTCAGTAGCGTCTATATGGTCATGACGTGACTTCCACGTCAGTTGAGAAACATTGGAGACCGAGGCTCATAATTTTTTTATTATCATCTCAATTAAAAACATCTTGACTTCAATCTCTGATCCACATTGTGTCGAAGTAATACCAATCACAAACTCAACTAAAATACCTTTTCTTTTGTTCAAAATAAGTCAGATCATTTTTCTTAATTTCAAAGTCTCTTTGTTATTGTTGTTGTTTTGAATTAAGCATAAAGCTACACAATGGGCTATCGGTGTTCTGCCCACCACGGGTATCGAAACCCGGATTTTAGCGTATAAGTCCACAGACATACCGCTGAGCCACTGGGGGTCTCAAAGTCTCTTTCATGCAAGTAATGACTTAAATAATTATCTTATGGATCACCTCGCCGTGCCAACAAAGTTATTTCTGTGATCTCTAAACCTAAGCCATGTTAGTAATTAAAGTATTTGACTTTTATCAAGTGCTTTATTTTTATTACAGTAAATTATTTACACGCAAATCACAAATTATGATTAATTTTGACCCCCAGTTACAAACGAAACATAAATAGCAGCCATGAGTGAGTAACACACAAAATGTTAAGTTTCGACAAGACTCTTAAGTAGTAAATATATTTTCGTTGTTGCAAGATGGTATCATTGTTTTATTGTTATCAGTTACTGTTTCCTACATTCACACACACACATTTTTAAAAATAATTTCCGTCTGTTTACTGTTAAGCACAAAACTATAACAGTGGTTATAGTATCGAAACTTAGTTGGGAATTTCAAAATCTTACGTGGAAAATTTGTCGTAGAATTTAATTCTTTATTTATCTCCACCTAACGAGACAACTTCAGATTTTAAGAGTTTTCAAATGTAGGTATAATAAACTACTTTCAATGCACAACTAAGTAAACAGAGCGTCTTAAGAAAACAATGGTTGTTTAAACAATTATAAAAATATCTTATGTCTCATAAAAACTGCAGAACAACGTAGTACTTTCTGCATCTATTTAAGATACTTTTTGTTCAGTGTTACACTAAATTGCCCCCCGTTAGTACAACGGTATGTCTACAAATTTACAAGGCTAGCATCAGGGGGTTCGATTACCCCTCGGTGGGCTCAGCAGATAGTCCAATGTGGCTTTGCTATAAGAAAAACACACGTTACTCTAAATTATTCAAAAATTATTTTATATTATTATTCTTTCTCATACACATATCACATAAACGTGTTCTGAAAGTAATTGCTTCCTTCTGTTTGAACAACCTATGCACACATTTTTAATAACTTTTTAAGTAAATAAAGAATTGTCACAACATTAACATCAGTGTAAAATAATATAATTTTTCCAAACAAATGTTCTTTCAGTTGTTGATGTATAGAGCAAAACGGTTTGTTTATTTCAGGGCAAAGACATACATTGCTATTATTGTTATTTCTTAAGCCAACTGCTGACCGACTGAGGCACAGAAGAAATGCTAACATGCTGAATACAGTTCGAAGATAACTGCAATAATTCAGATATTTCAGTAATCATTAATATAACCAAGTCAATAATCTTTAATTTAATGTTCTCCAGTGGCTCAGTGGTAAACTTGAGGTCTTATAATGCTAGAATTCTGGATTCGATAATTGCTATAAGTATAGCGCAGATAACGCATGCGTAGATTAGAGCTCGAAACAAACATAACTTACAAGAATGACGAAAAAACAATTAAGTGACTGTTAAAAATTAACAGTTTTTTAAATAATGATTATTTAATACACAGTTTTAAAAATAGGACAGTTTCCAGTCTCAAAGTTATGATAAAATATTAGTAACTTACTATATAGGATTGAAATAAGTAAAACACCGATGAGACTGGAAAACAGTCTCTACAGGTTTCAACATATAACAGTGCATGACCGATATGGTTTTTCTGTAAGAATACACACACTCCTCAGGAATGTAATGTTTCGCAAAAATAATCCTTGTTTACACAACAGTCTGATGTCGGTTTAAAGTTAATAAGTTAACAGTTTGAGAAAGTTAAGCCTTGTAATTCACTTCAAATTGACAGCTGAGACAAGACTATAACATCATTTTGTAACACCTACTTTTCCTTGTTACAGCTTTAATGTTAAAATTCCTGATGATCTGTATTTAATTTACGGCAAAGCTACTAAAGCTATCAGCAGGTATATTTATTTTTGAACTGTCAACTAGAGCAGTACTCTATCACCTTCCATCACTCTTCTAGTACACCCATGTCTTAAACCGCAAGCAATATTGTTGTGGTATCGCAGGAATTAGAAGTCGTGTTGCTAGTTCCGAAATCTACCGCTCTATCACAAGACTCTTTCTGATTACACTTTGATTATTCTATCTAGAATAAAAACATTTAAGTATTTCGGTTACAATTAAGGTTCACTGATGAATTCTATACATTCTCTATTATTTGTCTTCACTCTTACTCATTGATCAAAATCTGTAACCACTGTATAAAGGACAACATTCAAAGATCAACAAGACTGCTGTCCATGAGGTCTTTCTAAAATTATATACAGATATCAGGAACAAATGAGCTTTCACATGCACATGTGACATTAAATTAAACAGAAATGTGAAGATAACGAATCCCCACTGTTTA
The DNA here is from genome assembly GCA_011833715.1 of Carcinoscorpius rotundicauda. Lineage (NCBI taxonomy): Eukaryota > Metazoa > Arthropoda > Merostomata > Xiphosura > Limulidae > Carcinoscorpius > Carcinoscorpius rotundicauda. Next base: position 29,118,575 of record CM022399.1, on the reverse strand, counting down.
GAAAAAGAAATTGAAATAAACAATTGTTATATTTGGTATTTTTTTTCTAAAATATTAAAATAAGCACGTTTTTTCATCTCGAATTGAAAGCGGGAAGAAAAACATGCTTATTTTAATATTTGCGAAAACAATATCTAATATAACAAAAGTTTTATTTTAAGTCATCTTTTTTTCTAAACATTGGGAATTCATTATCTTTACATCTTATAACAGTTTATCTATCAGTATTTATTTATCAGAACAAAACTGTGGTAAATAAATGCTGATATATAAACCATTATTTGCTACATTCTCTAAACTTCCTGTATTCGACTAAATCTGGGACTGCACAAGGTAAAGAAATACGTGAACAGGTCAGATAGCTATAGTTTATTAAAATAACTTGGTCCCTAAGCACACTTGATTATTTTTATTCATATGTTATTAAATCATCAATCTACATTGAGGAAAAAATATATATACATATATTAAGTAAGTATTTGTTGTTGTTTTAGAGCAAAGCTGCACGAACTCATTCCATATGTATATTAATTAAAAAATAAACAATTCGTTTTAAAGAAATGAAAAATATGTGGAATTTAAAGCCTTTTGTTTCTAGGATGAACTATATAGGACTTGAGTCTTCGTAGAAGTAAGTAAAATTGCGGAGCAAAATATTGATGTAAGCCTTTAATGACTTTCTTATTAAAAGTTATGTGTATTGTAATCTGTGTTGATTATGAATAGTATTGTTTATTCTAGTCTGTGCTGGTTATGAATAGTATTGTTCATTCCAGTCTTTATTAGTTTGTTTGTTTTTAATTTCGCGCAAAACTACACGAGGGATATCTGCGCTAGCCGTCCCTAATTTAGTAGTGTAAGACTAGAGGAAAAGTAACTAGTCATCGCCAACCACTGCCAACTCTTGAGCTACTCTTTTACCAACGAATAGTGGGATTATAACGCCCTCACTGCTGAAAGGGCGAACATGTTTGATGTGACGGGATTCGAACTCGCATCCCTCAGATAACAACCACCTAGCCATGCCAACCCCATCTGTATTGGTTGTGAATAATATTGTTTATTCTAGTCTGATTTGGCTATGAATAGTATTATTTATTGTTGTCTGGTTTGGTTATGAGTAGTATTGTTTATTCTAATCTGTATTGGTTATAAATAGTATTGTTTATTGTAGTATGTTTTGATTATGAATAGTATTGTTTATTGTAGTATGTTTTGATTATAAATAGTATTGTGTATTCTAATCTGTATTGGTTATGAATAATATTGTTTATTCTAGTCTGATTTGGCTATGAATAGTATTATTTATTCTACTCAGTGCTGGTTATGTATAGTATTGTTTATTGTTGTCTGGTTTGGTTATGAGTAGTACTGTTTATTCTAATCTGTATTGGCTATGAATAGTATTGTTTATTGTAGTATGTTTTGATTATGAATAGTATTGTTTATTGTAGTATGTTTTGATTATAAATAGTATTGTGTATTCTAATCTGTATTGGTTATGAATAGTATTGTGTATTCTCATCTGTATTGGTTATTAATAGTATTGTGTATTCTCATCTGTATTGGTTATGAATAGTATTCATGTTGATATTATACCCTTTCAACTCGTCTTAGTAATATCAAAGACACGAATAAAACAAGTGCTTTCAAATTGTTTAAATATGTGAACCTGTAAATATATAATTACCTAGGCACACATCTGAGAACTGTTACTCCAGTGACATCCATAGAGACGTTGACCTCTGAGTTGCCGATCAAAGAGAAAAAAAACACACAAACAAAAACTTTTCTGTTAACTTATTTTAATCTCCCGGTGTCTGAGAGCTTTAATACTAAAATCGGGTTTCGATACCATTGGTAGGCAGAGCACAAATAACCCATTGTATAGCTTAATAACCAACAAGTGAAAGCAAATTATATTACTCTTTATTCTGATGAACGTATGACCTATTTAAAAGCCTGTCATGAAATATTAACTTGTTAAAAAAAAAGCAAAAATGGCAGATAAAAAAGCCCAAGAGACAATTAATTATGTAACAGATTTACTTGATAAACGGATACAATAATTATAGAGCACTAGCCTTTTCAGGTTAAATTTAAATTCTTACAAAGGTAATATATTATATAAAAATAAATATTGATGTTAAAGTTATTATTAATAAGAAGTATTTGATTCGGCGATTCTTTGCAAAATTCATTAGCATTTTATTCTGCAAACAAAAGAAATTACTCCAACAAAATTGTTAATCTTAAGTTAATTTTTGTTTTTGTTTGTTTGTGAATTTCGCGCAAACCACTACAAGGGCTATCTGCCCTAGCCGTCCCTAATTTAGCGGTGTAAGGCTAGAGGGAGGGCAGCTAATCATCACCACCCATCGCAAATCTTGGGCTACTATTTTATCAAAGAATAGTGGGATTGACCGTCGTTTTACAATGCCCACACGGCTGAAAGGGTGAGCATGTTTGGTGCGACGGGAATTCGCACCCGCAATCCTTAGATTGTTTTGTTTGTTTTGGAATCTCGCACAAAGTTACTCGAGGGCTATCTCTGCTGGCCGTCTCTAATTGAGAAGTGTAAGACTAGAGGGAAGGCAGCTAGTAATCACCACCCACCGCCAACTCTTGGGCTACTCTTTTACCAACGAATATTGGGATTGACCGTAACATTATAATGCCCCCACGGTTGAAAGGGCGAGTATGTTTGGCGCGACTGGGATGCGAACCCGCAACCGTCGGATTACGATTTGCACAACTTAACACGCTTGGCCATGCCGGGCCTACAACCTTAAGATAACGAGTCGAACGGCTTAACTCACCTGGCCAAGCCGGGTCTATAACCCTTAGATTACGAGTCGAACGCCTTAACTCACCTGGCCATGCCAGGCCTCTTAGGTTAATATCCTAGCATTCTTTAGTGGGTCAGTAATAAGTTACAAACGACTCTAAAATTCGTAGCTCGATTCTCTTTGGTGGACTGAGAAGAGATAGCTCATCATGTATCTAAAACTAACATGCTTGGTATTTTTTTTTAATGTCTTCAACCAACATCTTAAGTGACATTGCACAAATGATAACTGTAGTTTCGTATAATGAAATAACGTCAGTAAGTTTATCAATATGTAAACCACACATGTAATAAGTCATGTGATCTGAACTGAATATAATTAGACAATAGACATTTAGTTGAATTTCACACAAAGCTATTCGAAACATATTTGTGCTAGCGTCCACAATTTTGAAGACACAGAAGGAATGACAGCTACTTATCACCATACAGTGCTAGCTTGTGGGCTACTATACTCGTTGATGTTTTGAATTAAGCACAAAACTACACAACGGGATATCTGTGCTCTATCCACGACGGGTATCAAAACCCAGTTTTTAAGAGTTGTAAGTCCGCAGGCATTCCGCTTTGTCACCGGTGGGCTACTCTACTTGAATAGTGGATTCTACTCTTATTCTTATTACTTATCCACGCTAAATAGTGTAGAAATCAGTTTTTAAATTTTGTTTTTGTGATACACTGGGCTGTCATTGATCCTTCTTATTTAGAAGTAAATCACAAAGTTCAAATAATTGTTCAAATTTATTAATGAATTACTGATATATTCAGTTTAAGCCAGAAGGATATTTTAAAGGTTTTAAAGCCATCAGACAAATAGATGGCGGTTAGTATTACATGAATAATATTAAAAGAACAAGTTACCTTTGGATTAGTCCAGGCCGTCCTGTCCACTTAAATTAAACAAATCACTAAAAAACCTCAAAACTAGATTTTATAATTAAAATAGTTATCAAGCTTTCCTTTAAAGGCAACTTATTTTAAAGTCCAACCACGATGCCAAAATTTATATTTGTGACCCCTAATGTTACCATTAAACACTATCAATTCCCTTAATTATCTTAAACGTATCAATCATCTACTCTCTAGTTCTTCTGTTTTCACAATAAAACAGGTTCAAATATCTTAATCTAACTTAACATGACACACTTGCCATCTCAGACATCATCCTCTGAAACTTTTCTAACAATTCAATGTTTCTTTTAAGGTAAGGAGACTATGAATGAACACAGTACTCCAAATTTGGCCTAACTAATGATCTATGAAATGAGACTATAATCTATTTAGACTTGTATTCAATGTTTCTTAAGACACAAATTAAAATCTCATTTGTCCTACAACTCCTTGAATGGCTTAAGAGAATCATAAGGCAGAATACCAAGATGTTTTTCTTCCATAACACTGTCAAGGTTATTCTCATTCAAATTATAATAATCCACGTGCATTACCTTGCCATCTTCCGTTTATTCACCCAACTTACTAAATAATTCAAATATTTTTGTAAAACAAGGACATCATTCTGACAGCCAGCAACATCCAAAATTGGAATATCGTCAGCAAATGTGTATGTCTATGTCATTAATAAAAATAAAAAAGCAAAGGTCCTAACAATGAGCTCTCAGTTATCACACATGGGAAATTGTTCTAGTTTAACCGAATTTTAAATATAAGAATCATCTGCTTTCTTCCTTTTAGTCAGCTATCTATTCAATTACCCAATTTATTCCCCACCCATAAGAGAAAACTTTTATACAAGTCTTTTTTGTGGCACCTTGTCAAATGTTTTCTGAAAATATAGATACACCAAATCCTACCCTGCATGGCTAAGTGTGTTAAAGAGTTCGGCTCGTAATTTAAGTGCCGCGGGTTCGAATCTCGGTCGCACCAAACATGTTCGCCCTTTCAGCCGTGGGGGCATTATAATGTGCGGTCAATCCCACTATTCATTGGTAAAAGAGTAGCCCAAGGTGAGGGTGATGACCAGCTGCCTTCCTTCTAGTCTTACACTGCTAAATTAGGGACGTCTAGCGCAGATAGCCCTCGAGTAGCTTTGCGCGAAATTCAAAACAAACAAACAAACAATACACCAAATCCATATCCGTACCCTCTTTTAAATAATTAGCAGCTTCTTCAATGAATATATATAAGATTAGTAAGGCAAGATTTTTTTCTAATTACACCATTATGACAATATTTTATACTTTGTCAAGCAACTTTGCAAAACATGTTTTATCAGACTTTCAAAAACTTCTCCAGCTACCGATGTAAGACTAATCATGCTGTAATTACTGGGACAATTTTGAAAATAGGAATAACATTAGCAAATCATCCGCCATCCGTTCAATAATTGCGAGTCAGTTTTAGATATCTCCATATGTCGCTAATGGAAAGTGAAACTGTTTTTATATAAATTATACAACTGCCAGAAATAAAGGGTCCCTACCTACCGATTCTGGCACGCCGCAATCGCATAGTGAAACTAATCAGATGTTAGCAGCAGCAAATTGGCGCCGTGTGACAATTAAGCGGTTAGAAACAAGTTTTACAAAGCCGATCCGCACGTCATCTCAAATGTTAAGATATAAATTGTCTTCTGTGTCAAATGTTCAGTTACGAAAGCAGGCTGAATGACGAAATAATTACATATTAGATCACATATCGATCTGTAGAACAATAAACTGAGTAAAACAACGAACAATATTTTCCAAAACCTTTGTTGTTTCTTGTCATAACTAAATTATTATAAATTCCAATTATCCTCTGTTTTGGTGTCGTATATAAAATATAATATAAAACACATGTGTTAGGGAAGATTGTTTATTCCCCTTGTAATGCACTTTACGACTTTCTTACAATGTTATTCATACTCTTTTCAAAAATAAAATGAATAATCATATATTTAAAAACCGCTGATATGGGTAGAGAAAGCACCAGTAGAGGAGCGAACAACGTTTCGACCTTCTTCGGTCATCGTCAGGTTCACGAGTACTGCATGTCAGTTCGGACATAGATAAGTACAAATTCATGAAGAAAACACAAAGACTTACACTTCTCGTACAGTTACCGTGATAAAGTAATTGACTACATATAAATATAAGCAAGATAGGCCTGGCATGACCTTACCCGAGAGTCGCGGGTTCGATTCCCAATCGCACCAAACATGCTTGTCCTTTCAGTCATGGAGGCGTTATAATGTGACGGCCAATCCCACTATTCGTTGGTAAAAGAGTAGCTCAAGAGTTGGTCGTGGGTGATGATGACTAGCTGCCTTCCCTCTAGTCTTACACCGCTAAATTAGGGACGGCTAGCGCAGATAGCTCTGGAGTAGCTTTGCATGAAATTCAAAAACAAAACAAATAAGCAAAATAAAATAAATATGCGATTTAAGTATTTACGTTACGTTAACTGGCCTTCTATTCTGTGACTGTTTAAATTGTTAGATATTATACCATATTCTTAATGGAATAAAATTCGAAATAAGTCTTTTATCTCTATACATTATTTTAAAATGTTTATTCAAAAAAGACCCTAAATACGTATGATTTAGAATGAGTACATGATTATTTTATTATAATCTGGTATTTATTATAATGTAATAATTTTGTGTACTAGCCTATACTCCAACTAAAGTTGGCTTGGGATATTCAGAATTCAACAATGTTGACAAACCACAGCCTTCTGTTAACTGTGTATCATTCTAGTTTTCTGTTAGCCATCACACAAATATTTTAAATCACTATATTTGTGAAAATCAGTAAAACAACTATTATACTGAATTCTTTCGTTTAGATAATATCGAAACAAAAACTCGTGTTCTTTAAAGAGGAACTTGAAAAGTTAGTGCAGAATATAACTGAGATAATAAATTAACACACCGATTAATTTAAAAGGTAGACTGAAGTATTAAGACAAGTCTGAACAAAACTGAGGATAATATAGATTACACTTTTGAGTTTATGGCTGAAACATCTAATGATACAATATTCGAGTTTCATAATGAAATTTAGTACTGTCTGAAGAATAAACATATTACTAATGTATTTATAGGTGAAGTATAGTACTGTTTGAAGAATTCACGTAATACTAATGTATTTTGTAGGTGGAGTATAGTACAGTCTGAAGAATAAACATAATAATAATGTATTTATAGGTGAAGTATAGTACAGTCTGAAGAATAAACATAATAATAATGTATTTATAGGTGAAGTATAGCATTTATACGTTTTTGTTTTATCAATTAATGTTATTACTACCAATTTGATGGAACAACTTTGCGGTGTGAAAAATACTGATTTTATAAGAAGAGTATGAATTCATGATGGCGAGGTTCGATTTTCCTCAGTGGACACAGTGGTTTGATGTGGCTTTTCTAAGAGAAAATCACATACACGCTCAGGAAATCTGGAAAGGAAGAGTACACACTCGATGATCGAAAGAACACAGATTATTGATTTAATGATGTTGTCATGTGATTTTGTTATTTCAAAATGATTTCCGGCTATTTATTGTATATTATTGAAAAAATAGGTTTGTAATGATCATTAATATTAAAATAACAAAATCACAAGAGCTTAAAAGAATGACATTTAGAATAGATGATGTAAGGAAGATAGTGTTGCAATGGTTTAAAATGTTTGAATGAACTCAAAGCCATGACATTTAGAATAAGTGATGTAGGAGGGATAGTATTGCAGTGGGTCAATATGTTTGTATAAACCTAAAGCCATGACATTTAGAATAGGTGATGTCGGGGGGATAGCATTGGAGTGGTTTAATGTTCGTTTAAACTTAAAACCATGACATTTAGAATGGATGATGTAGGATGGATAGTATTACAGTGGTCTAATATGTTTGTATAAACTTAAACCCATGACATTTTAAATGGATATGTTTGAACAAACTCAAAGCCGTAACATTTAGAATAAGTGATATAGGAGGGGGTAGAATTGCAGAAGTTTAATATGTTTATACCAACTCAAATCCATGACACTTAGAAGAGGTTTTGTAGGGGAGGATAGTATTGTAATAGTTTATTATGTTTGTAGCAGAAGGCAGTTTGTTAATTTGAGATATTGCCATTAACAGGTTAAATGTGTCACTTGTAAATTTCCCAAGGATGTTTATGTTTACTTTGTTAATTATAAATTTAAACCACATCATACGTTTTTCCTTACATCAATGTGTTCTAGGTTTTAAAAGTATTGTTAACTGAAAAATATTTTAAAGTTAAAAATGGCACTTAACAATAAACTTTATTTTTTTATTTAGCATTTATACGTTTTTTGTTTTATCAATTAATGTTATTACTACCAAATTGATGGAACAACTTTGCTGTGAGAAAAATACTGATTTTATAAGAAGGGTATGAATTCTTGATGGCGAGGAACCCACTTGAAATAAAAAATATATCTCAGAACGGCTGGTATGGATACTAACACTTTTATTGATAAGCAGAAAACAACATTTCAACTTTCCTAGGTAATCTTTAATCTAAAGGTGACCTTGAAAGGTCGAAGCGTTTTTCTCTACTTGTCAATAAAAGTGTTAATATTCATACCAGCCGTTCTGAGATACAAGGGTATAAATTATATGCTTGTATATTTTCTATCAGTATTATAAATAGTGTACAATGCCAACAATATTTAACCATACCAATGGCACTAATATATTTTATGGCCATGAAAAGCTGTTTGTTATAATTCAAGATATCACACATAAATTGACAACTTATTACAACGTTATACCAGACTTTGTCAAAAATATTTATTACATGACAGAATGTTACAAACAACTGGTAATGTATTATGTAATCGATTATTTAAGGAAATGAGATATATTGGAATGTTAAATAACGGAACCTGGGAATGATAATACTATGTAACACACATTTTGTTCCTGGATAGTATGTGCTATTTCTTAATTGCTTATGTTGTAAAAGTACAAAAAATGGCCATTATTCCCTTCAAACTTTGCTTTTGTGATCTAGATAATAAAATTTAGAATTAATTTATTTTATATGTAAAAACGAGAAAATTTGCACATTTTTATTTACATAAGGTCTGAATAAAACAACATATGAATCAAGATTTACATGTATTTATACTAAAGTTATACAAAAATAAAAAATAATGTTTAGAATTGAGTAGTTTTTCGAGATTTGCGACTGTAACGTAAATCACTTTCACATATCAGCCCCCAAATACAGTCTCCTATCATGTTTTCGTTATACGCTCCCAGGTAACAAAAGTAAAGTTTGAAGAGAAAAATAGTTCTTTTCCATTTACTTTAAGCATAAGCAATTGGGAAGCAACACTTTCTGTCCAGGAACAAGAAAAAGTAAAAATTTTGGTTCATAGTGTTACGAGTCGAATGCCTTAACTACCAGGCGATGCGGAACTTAAAACTATTAATATGCTATTAAAACTGAAATTTGTTATTCGAAGAAAAATCTTAAATTATTACCAAACTTTAAAATGATTTTTTACTTCAACTATTGTACTTTAATTTGAATTATAAAATACTATGCAATACACAATGGGAGTCATTAATAGTGTTAAAAAGTCCAAAACCCGTATTTTAACAATCAAATTATTACACATTGTTACAAATCATATTTGCTAAAGAAAGTCCGTTTCTTCTCTACCTGTATCATTACAGAAACCATTGGGCTCAAATTGCCCGTGCATCTCGCCGTAGTAAATTAAATGAACAAAATCTGATTTATAAATTCTGGCTGGTTCTCATAAAGGCTAGAATAGACTAAAAGTAAGCCACGTGACAGGGAGGTAACAAATCATTCAAACTTGTACAACTACAATTCATGCAGGGCTTATTATTAACTGAACTGGATGAAAAAAAAGGGAATCAGGTAAAGAGACTAACGCTAATATGTGACAGGTACGAACTCTGGTCAGCTCAAATGACCTGCAGAACTGCACGAATGTTCCTATTATTTTCTGCACGTCACCTGTAAGGAAGTAAAAACGGTAGTGACTTTGAGTAAATGAGAGGTTCGGGACTTAATATTTGTTTATACTTAATCACTACCTAGTAAAATCTTACAGTTAAGTAGGTTTGAACACATTCTATCGAGCCATTTTTTAATTAAACAGCGTGGCTTTTCTTAAACATTCGTGTGCCCATTAACCCAGATGTCAAGTGGTGCACTTAAAAACAGTTCTCTTGTACTTCGGTTTTAAATTTGACAAAGCAATGTTATACAATCAAGGAAACACATTATCTTATTACTTAGTAGGTGCAGGTAAAAAGCCAGCACATTTAACTAATTAAAGAGACCGACACTCATGGAAGAATGTAACATATCTTTGCCATGCAATCTCTAAAATGACAAATTTTGAACCCCTCAAAAAATCGTGAAAAATACAGAAAACTGAGTAAATCCAAAATTTTACAAGTCAATGTGTGCAGTTTATAGAAAAGTATATTTGTACCAAATTCCATGTATATTATCCCATATATGGTGGAGTAATTGTTAAGAAAAAACGAACATCAACCACTATTATCCTTTTTTGTGGCATTTTGTCTCTTTATAATTACTAACAAGTGGGGAAGCACACCGATTTTGTTTATAGATGTGTGGGAGAGGTATACAAGTATCTTAGAACCTAATCCCATGTAAAATGGCCGAAATAAGGGTAGTAAATGTTTAACACACAGCTACACAATGGTTTGTCTGTGTTCACTATGGGAATCGAAACCCGGTTTCTAGCATTGTAAAATCGCACAAATACCCATGTGTCACTGGAGAGGAATATTAGAAATGAACGAGGAGGAAACAAAACACGAGTTATTGTCTTAGTGCAAAACTACACAATGATCTAGCTATCAGTACTCTATCCATCGTGAAGAAGCAGAATTTTACCATTTTGTAAAGTTACTGCAAACCTACCGGAGGAAAAAACAGAAATAGCAAGTTGAATGACTAGGAAGTAGAGTGTGACGCAGAGAAAAACAACTGCAGAATTTAGGTAAGAATTATTTTGAAAAGTTTGTGGACTATTTGTGCTTTGTCCACTATGGGCATCGAAACCCGTTTTTTAGCGTTGTAAGTCTGTAAATATCCTGCTGTGGCACTGGGAAACATCTTGGAGAAAGAAATAAAAAACGATATGATCATTAGTCTATATAACAAAAAATATTTTTATGGTAAAATAATGCTGATGAAAAGTAGACGCAAGACGAAAGTGAACAAAGAAGAGAGACAAATCACATGCTGATAAATGGAGTTTAAATAAACAGCAGAAATATGAGCGTTATTTTTTTACACAGTATAGCTGAGGTAAAATATGCCGGGAAGACAAGAACAACGTTCAATCAGATAAGGTTTCGAAGTTAAATACACCAACAAGGATGCGAGGCCCGGCATGGTCAAGTGGTTAAAGCGCTCTACTCGTAATCTGAGGGTCGCGGGTTCGAATTCCAGTCTCTTCAAACATGCTCGCCCTTTCAACCGTGGGAGCGTTATAATGTAACGGTCAATCGTTGGTAAAAAAGTAGCCCAAGAGTTGGCGGTGGGTATTGATGACTAGCTGCCTTCCCTCTAGTTTTATTCTGCTAAATTAGGGGCGCACGCAGCTTTGCACGAAATTCAAAAACAAACGGAACGGCGAAGTTATAGTAGAACGAACGAAAACTGAAACTTGGATTGGGCGACGTTAGATTAGACAGAAACATAGTAAGAGAAGTTAGAGAGAAAGAGACTGGATTAAAGTAAAATGACTTGAGGAAGAACATCTAAAGTTGATAACAACACAAATTAGACCTCACAATAACACCCACACCAACCGTTCTGAGGTACGGATATTACAATACGATATTCTTAGGAGAGATACAACCACTTCCAAAATAATAAAAGAAATAATTTTAATTTTGAGTGTATAAAATATACATTTAATATTTATATGGGATTTTGGACGCTGAGAATGTTAGAGGGAAAAAAAACAGTCAAGCAGTGTAAATAACACATTGTGGTAAATTAAGTATGTGTTCTCGACATCACTGATAAGTATGTGTTGTCAGACAGTTTCTTACAATATCAGACACTTGGAACTAAATGGATCATTAAATATAAAATTGTTTTTCGAAGTTTAAATATCCTGGATATTTATGTAGATCAAAACCATTATATAGCTTTAAGCAACACACTATTATTACCAAACCAACAATATCGTAAATTACGCCTTTTCAACCAAAAGTATGTAGTTTAACCTAAACGTTTTCGAACGTATTTCCTGAATCTTGCAACACCCACCAATCACTTGAACACCAGGAAGATCTTAAGTAAGACCGACAGTCAGTAGGTCATACAATGAAACCGAATCGATACATGAAAGTAGTGTGAGTGAACTAATTCTGAGTGACTTTTTTTTTATACACTGTGTAGTTTATTTTGAATATCTGCGCACAGATCATTTGCTCGAACCGTCCCAAACTGGAACTGATAGACCAGAGGAACGACAGCTAGTCAGTTCCAAATCGTATTATACTCTAGTCGATTCATAGGTTTGTTTGTTTTTTAACCATGACTTTTATAAGTATCCATGGCTCCAAGGATATCAAGATTTTGATATGAAGGGAAAGAAGCGAATGGGCCTTCTAATTCAAAGTCTGGCACGGCAAAATCTTGGCCACACCCGGCCTTCACTATATAAACCAACTGCTGCCTTATATCGAATTTAAACTCCAATAAAGTCAGCCTGTAAATTAGACAAAGAAAAAAACTACTGTTTTAATTTTACACAGTAATATCTTTTGAAGATATCCGTATTGGCTATAAGGAACAAACAAGGTGGTGTAAGAGAATTTTAGTAAACATCTTAACACGCAGTAAGCGAATTTAAGTTAATTCGAATAATAGTGATGGTTTTTAAGTGAAAGAGAATACCAGAACTCGCGATATTAAGTGAACTTCAAAATTCAACACATAGTATGTGATGTTAAGTAAATACGAATGCCTCTATACGAGGTAAGCTTAGCTACTTAAACACAACTGAGTACATGGTAAGCAGAATTAACTGTGCTCGAATAATCTAATGACGTAACAAAACGCAAATATTTCAACAAGTGGTGTAAAATAATAATTAAACGTAAATAACACAACATATGGTAAGAGATATCACTAAAACAAATAACTCCATACGTAGTAAGAGGTGCTGAAATAGCACAAATACATGGACAACTAGTGAAATGTGTTAAGAAACAAACAACTCTTTCAACATGAGTCTGAACTCTGTATGTCACTAAACTCAGAATTCTAAAAATAGTTTGGATGTGAAATGAGATGGTGAACAAACAGTGTCAGGTGCTTTAAAGATGCTTCAAAAGAAGATCTATAGACATAACGCACAATTTACACAAAGCGCCAATGTGGAATCGACTAAACTGAGGAGGGTTTTTTCCCGAGACAGTAATGAGTTCATTTGGTGATTCCTTCTACTATTTTTACATTTAATAACTGCCTAATAAAGTCAAATCTTTAGAAAAAATATAAAAGAGATGTAAACAGATAGATATTTAAAAGATCAAGAAATGATTTTGATATGATATTTTTGGTCATTTAACCTTCTTTTGCACATGGTAAAGTACATGTTTGAAGTTTGCGCAACTCTACAAAAGGACTATCTGCGCTAACCGTCCCTAATTTGACAGTGTAAGATTAGAAGGAAGGCAGCTAGACATTGCCATCCAACACCAACGCTTGGGCTATTCATTCGCCAACACTGAAAGGTCAAGCACGTTTGATGTAACTGGAATTCAAACCCGCAACCCTCAGGTTACGAATCAAGCATCCTAATCACCTGGCCGTGCCGAGCGTACAAGATGCATAGCAAATTTAGAACTTAAGAACCTACAACTGGGCATAAAAAGGTTAGCAAATAAGGCTGAAGATATTACAGACATTGTTTACTAAAGCCACAAATTCTTGCTGTCACTCCACCAAATGTAATTGTAAGTCACAGCGTGGAGTCAAATAATCTATTGTGCCTTCAGGGTTATATCTTTTTACTATCCATATTTGCATGTTTTTAAATTATCAGTGTTTAATTTATCTTGTTTCTCAAGCCTTAAGTTTATTTCTCTATATTTTTGCGACTATATTTTAATTTTAAGCTAGCTGTATTTTATTTAAGTTTAATATTTTATGTATTTGATTTCTATTACTTTACTTAATGTATAATATAGGGATTAGCTCCCTAAATACACCGACCGTATAGTGTACAAAACATTGAGTATCTGCATTTTAAAGTCATCTAATGTTCGTCCATTAATAGCTGGTAATTCCTGTTTTATCCTATGCTTAATTTTTAAAGAAATAAATATATTTTTAAGAAAACTAACGTCAAGTGATAATGATAACATCATATATACTAGAATTATGATTTTTTTTAAGATTATGAAAAATATAGATACAACTTTAAAAGTATCCTGTGGAATGGGCGATGATCTGTTTATTAGTACGTCCCAGGAGGTTTCTTTGTAATAGCCAATTTTTGCTATAGGCAGGCGGAACAATAATAATAATAAAAGAAGAACAAGTGGACAATCCTTATTATTAACTACTACGGTGATTGATGATAAAAATTCGAATATATACTATGGTTTCTTTCTGGATTTTCCTTGCAGTGTGGCTGATAATTTTTAAATTATCAAACGTCAAAATGAAATATTAAAAACAGCATTTCCACTTTATTTATTTCCTTTATATTGTATTCTTGTTTTTATTCCGTTAAATTTGAATCTATGTTTTAAATGTTAACACAAAATGGAATTTTACTGGCGTTTTTGGTTCTATAAGAACTGAATGTTCAGTTTGACCAACTGTTTAAAAGAATGATAGCTATGACAACAAGCTGATTGTTTAGCTGTTTCTTTTTAGATTTAATATAAATTAACTTACACTGAGAAATAACTTTCTAGTATCAAATATCCTACAGTATTAAATAACGTTCAGCCCCATAAGGCTAAGCGGCAAATCTGAAGGCTGATAACACTACAAACCAGGCTTAAATAGCCCACTGTGTAGTTTTGTGCTTAATAACAAATATACTCATAATGTCACTAAAAAACATTACATTTCGCACTACACAACCACAAACCTCTATATTTTACATATTATGCAAGAAACATAATAAGAAAAAATAGTCTCATTTCTTAAATCTCCCAGATTCTTAGTGTCTTGTTTCGTGATTGTGTTAATTTTGTGCTCATGTTTTGGTATACTGTAATGTGCAGCTCTGTAAGTGGATTCTATCTGGATTGACCATCCACAAGGACGCTTAGATGAAAAAGGGCATTTGACTCTCCTTACATTTCACAAAAAATTGCATCATACTGAAGGTAATAATTTTTAGTAACTTTTATTGACATTATAAATCTGTGTTTGTGTAAACTACACATAATATATATATTTAGTCAGTTGATATACAGTGTAAAAGCTGATCCTATACAAACATGTTTCGGACCACCCCACACTAGGCGCCCATGATTCGCGAGACTCTTAGAAATAAAAGGAACGAAATGGTAATAATCGTTTTTCGAAAATTACAAGGGGCAATAAAACAAATTATTGAAATTTCACATATTACAAAATCTAACACATATTCTTTACCTGAAAATACTCACAATTTTGAATTTCCTTACCTTCCTTGTCATATTACAGACCTCTCACGACGCCAGGTTCCTTATCTTCCTTGTCATATTACAGACCTCTCACGACGCCAGGTTCCTTACCTTCCTTGTCATATTACAGATCTCTCACAACACCAACTTTCTTACCTTCAGACCTTTCGCAACACCAGCCTCACTTTCGTTGTCTACATCATATACTTCTCACAATACCAACTTTCTTGTTAAAGAGTAGTTCAAGAATTGGCGGTGGATGCTATTGATCAGCTATCTTCTCTTTAGTCTGTAGCTTCAAAATTAGATACGCCTATAGGAGATATCCCTCTATCGTCTGTGCACGACATAAGAGTCAATCAAACGAACTAACTCTAAGTGTAATGGGTTCAAATGTAGCAGGAAGCTGAAACATTCCTCTTTAAACAGAAGTTCCTCATTCTGACCCACGTTTTGCCATCCTTATCAAAGAAATTAGGACCCGTCATTGAACCCATTGTGCAAAAAAATGCATCTGCTTAAAAAAAACAATCCCGACGTTTGATATTTCTGGTAAATTCTTCAAAATTCGCTTTTTGTCTTTTTCTCCACTTCTAAGTTTATTTCATAGTATTTTCAAAACAATCACAAGACGAAACACTAATGACTGTTACTTATATAGTAGTCAGCTGCTTAATGTTTCTAAAGCCAATCGATTCATATGACCATCAGCCAGATGGATGGCTTGTTATTTATCACTCATTTGGGAAATCATCTTGTTGTGTCAATGATATTTTAAACAAGATACTTTGGTATCATTATCTTCACAAGTCTCACAGATACAGGGTTCTAGAGATAAGCAAAACTATGTTGGCGTGGTACCTTTCTGAGCCTTAACACTGTTGTTAAACTCATGTTGTTTGTGAAGCACTTAAATAGGGATGCATACGACACAGAAAATATCGTTTTTAATATAGTTATTACCAGTAGTCCTATGTATGTTGATTGCAGCCTATAAATCATTAATGAGAAAATACAAATTTCATTTTACAGGTTTTTAGATATCCAATTTTCGATTAATTATCATATAAAACGCATTGCAACTTGTTAAAAAAAGTAAATCGATATGTAAGGTATTCTACAGTATATTGCTGCCCCTCAGTGGCTCAGTGGTATGTCTGTAGACTTACAACACTAGAAACCGGGTTTTGATACCCGTGTTAGGCAGAGCACAGATAGCCCAATGTGTAGCTTTGTGGTTAATTCAAAACAACAAGAACAGTATATTGCTCTCAGGTATAGGCCATGTAACAATACCAAACACCCTCGTTTCTAGCTTCAAGCCAGCCTACAACATTAGACACCCTCGTTTCCAACTTCAAAACTAAGATTAATTTTCGTAGCTGCTCCAAAATGCCTAATTTATCTCTTCAATGTTGCCTAGAAACTTGCTAACCAACTGGTTGAGGTGTTAGCGTACGCTCCTTTAGTGTCGAAATACAGTTAAGTAGAGCTGGGGTCGTCAACATTCCACCCCACCTCTGACAAAACCATAAACAGTAGTCTGTCCCTTCCTAGTTAAATATGATGATATAAAATAATAAATAATATACATTTAATGTTTTGATTGTGCAAAGTTATCTGAACTATTTTACTCAAAAACTACAATAGACGATAAATAGTAGAAACCAGTTGCATTTGTTGGTTTCTAAGTGTGAAAATGTGGGGGCAAAATTACGTTAATTAACTGCAAAAACAATTAAAAGAGCCAGCCGGCTCAGAGTTACTTTGTACGGATATGCTAAAACATGTTGTGGTTTTCATATTTACTTCCCTCCCTCTCAGTAACACAACGGAATGTCTGCAGATTCAAACTGCTAGAAACGATATCTTTGGTAGACAGAGCATAGATACCCCATTATGTAGTTTGTGCTCAATTTGAAACAACCGTCTTTGTTTTTTTTATCCTCTCAACTTAATAAAATTACAGGCCCGACATGGCCAGGTGGGTTAAAGCATTGAACTTGTAATCCAAGGGTCGCGAGTTCGAATCCCTGTGGCACCAAACATGCTCGAACTTTCAGCCGTGGGGGCGTTATAATGTGACGGTCAATCCCACTATTCGTTGGGAAAAGAGTAGCCCGAGAGTTGGCGGTGGGTGGTGATGATTAGCTGCCTTCCCTACAGTCTTACACTGCTAAATTAGGGACGGCTAGCGCAGATGGCCGTCGTGTACGTTTATCTGAAATTCAAAATACAAACTTTATAAAATAGACGAATAAGCCTTGAGGTCTAATTACATAGGAAACGATAAAACGTCAAGGCTGGTTTAGAAAACGATTTCTATCGTATACTGTCGCATATGATTATTTTTCTAGGATATCTGAATAAAATAATAATGAATACGGAACACTTACGTTTTGTACAACAATAATTATGTCTTAAAAATTTAGTGTTAAGGATTCTCAGCTTCCTCTTTTATTAGTTTCGAGGTTCAGAAGCCTTTCATTTTTATTATGTGATTACAATAACATTTTATTTTAAATACCATGTTTCTTCCAGTCATCAGATAGAAATCTCTTACAATATGTGAGAAAAATAACTTTATGTAACTTAGTATAATTTTTATTTTGTTTAACTTTTCAAAGTTGCACTGTGTTTGACGTCACTTATTATGTAATACTATAATGCTCAATTATACAGACGTTACTGAACAACATTTATTTAGAAAAAACAAAAAACATGTACATACAAAATAATTTAACATGACTTGAAATGATTCGCATAATAGCAACACCAGTGACTTTTCATATACTTTGTTTTTGAATTTCGCACAAAGGCACTCGAGGGCTATCTGTGCTAGCCGTCCCTAATTATCAGTGTAAGACCAGAGAGAAGACAGCTAGTCATCACCACCCACCGCCAACTCTTGGGCTACTTTTTTACCAATGAATAGTAGGATTGACCGTGACATTATAACGGCCCCACGGCTGAAAGGGCGAGCTTGTTTGGCGCGACGGGGTTGCGAACCCGCGACCCTCAGATTACAAGTCGCACTCCTTAACACGCTTGGCCATGCCGGACTTTTCGTGTATTTAATAGAAGTCCGGAATTCTAGCATGTAACACAGTAGTACCTTTAACCGCCAAATCCTTCCCATGTGTGTTTTTCTTTTAAATCAGCCACTAATAGAATATTCTAAAAAAATTAAGAATTTTCAAGAAGATATAAGGTATTCAGCTAGAGAAATAAGCCTTATTAAACTCATAAAAAAACCGTGTTAAAATTAAGTCACTATGTGGCAATATCTACGAACAGCGGACGTTCTGTCGCTGAAAGATTTTTAACAATAATTATTATTTAAGATCAAAATAAACAAAGACATATTGAAAATCCGTTTTCAAAGGTAATACTTGAATTTGGTGGCTTTTATCTGGAGATGAATAATACTTCTTCTAAAATAGGTCAGTGACAGCACATATTCAAGAATGCATGACCGACAACGTGTTTGAAAACAGTAATAAAAACATTCAAGAGCAAGAAATGTTCCTTATAAAAGCTAAACGTCGATAGTTGTGTGCAGTTTATAAGTGGCAACAAAGAAAAATTAGTTAAAAGTCAACCTGATTGTTATTTAAACACAAACTATAAAAACAAGACGTTGGTTTTGTTTTGCTCTGTTTATTCCATAAACAAATTTCTGTTTCTGTCATATGAACAGAAAGCTGGTGGTTTTTTACTTCTGGTGTCACTAGTTAGCGAGTAGTGCTTTCAGCGCTGTTTGTTAATACGTTTTTCAGTTAGCGCTACAAACTCTTGATGTAGAAGGTTTATTTGAATACACCCATCATGATTAGAATACTACTAAAAAGAAGGTCACAATACATGATACATACATTCTTCTTCACTACAGATTAGTTATAGGCAGATGCTATAGGAGAATAATACGAAGTGTAATCACTTGTAAAGTTCAACGTACAGGAAAAAAATACATTAATAAACAAGCAATCTGTTTCATCAACAGATGTTTACAACTCTTCAAGACTGCCAGTAAAACATTTGACTTTGATAAAAGATTAGCTGTGAATACATTGTGTGATCAAACCAATGTAGACCATGTGAATGTCTTCTTCGGTTCTTCTTAAATATTTGTGTTTGGAATACTTGCGAATGTTCTAACGTAATATTAATAAAGACAATTTTGAAGCATAAACATCTTGTATATTTCAGTGAACAAATTTATGACTGGTATAGACTGTCCGTCAGGAATATATGTATTCTTTAATGTTTGTATTATTTGTTATCCACAGTGCCAATGAGAGATCTCTAATTTCGATGTAAATAATAAAGTTAAGTTAAATTAATACAAAACTGAGTTACGAACATCAACAAAATTATCTAGCTCAGCACGTGATGGTAAGTTTTAAGGTTGTATTTTTATGTGTATTCTATGAATTATTTTATTTTGTTTTCAGTAAAAAAAGCGACTTTATTAAAATGCTCTTCTTGTAATTTAAGGCAATTACTATAAATATAAGAAATTTAAAGTTTGCAGAACATTTGGAGCGAAAAATTCTAGGAATTCTCATTTCAGTCCAAAATTTTTAATAATTATTGGTACTATTGAAACACACTGAGCGAAAGTGAATTGTGACTTTAGGATTGGTTTGTTTTGAATTTCGCGTAGAGCTACACAAGAGGGCTATCTGCGCTAGCCGTCCTTAATTTAGCAGTGTAAGACTAGAGGGAAGGCAGCTAGTCATCATCATCCACCGCCAACTCTTGGGCTACTCTTTTACTAACAAATAGTGAAATTGACCGTAACATTATACCTCCCTCACGGCTGAAATGGCGAGCATATTCGGTGTGACGGGGATTCAAGCTCGTAACCCTTAAATTACGAGTCGAGTGCCTTAACCACCTGGCCATGCTGGGACCGTTTTGGTTTGTAAAAAGCAGTAAATTTTCTATCACGTAAAATACTACAAACATTGTTATTCGATATAGCAGAATAGTTAGCAATCAGCTCCTTTAATGCTATTGTTTGTAATTTGTGTGTGCATACGTATTTATTTAGTTTTGTGTGTTTATACAGCATTGTTCAGGGGATCGAAACAATAATGTAGTGATATCATTGGTCCAAAGATTCGTTGCGACAAAATTTATTCATCATTATAATATCAAAGGTGTAATGATATTTTTTTGTTTATTTGTAGGGGCAATGGAATCTCATTATTTCTTAAAGGCAAAGTTTACGGTGTGTGTTTTCCTATAGCAAAGCCACTTATGGATATCTGCTGAGAGGAATCGAACCCACTGATTTTAGGGTTGTAAATTCGTAGACTTGCCGATGTGCCAGCGGGAACACAAAATTTGCTGCATAAAATACTGTTGTACTGTTAATATTAATACTGATTACAGTTCGTCTGATTCAGATAACTAGAGCATTCGAATTTTAAAATTATTATCATTATTGTATCATAGTGATAAATTATATATGTGTTTTAATATTTTCAAATCTAGTAGTCTAGTGTATACCAGAAGAACCGCGGCTTTCATGAAGCTATTCCCCATCTTCTCATCTTTTCTCAAGTTCTTATCACTCCTACATCCCTACATCCTTATCCTCCAAGTCTGATAGAACTACTAAATAAAGAAATGTAAATCGCATGAAAAACAACCAAATCCAATACAGTAAAATGGTGATTTAAAAAATCAAAATATTGTTTTATGCCTACCACAATAAACACCATTTTGACAAGTTAATATGTTGGATGTTTTAACACTTGCAATAACGTGGACAAATAGAAAGTACAACTAGTTTTGAAAAAAACAAACAAACAAACAAAAAAAATTCTTCCTCATTGATGTTTAGCGACGTCAAAGCTCGAATGAAAAATGCTATCAACATGACCGGCCACCCACTACCTGATAGTTTTACAGAAAATAAAATACTTGATTCGTTCATCACGTGAATGGTGCAGCAGCAGCGAAGAGTGCACTCGGTGCGGTGTCTATATTCACACCGGCCATTTTTTTTTTCCTGGGTGAAATAAATCAGGGCAAGAATCAACAACACAATAACTAACAGCAATAAAAACACTCACACTACAATACTTCCCTAACTAGTCCCGAAGTAGTTAACTGCACATTGTATCAGATTACATAGGCAGCGTACTGACCCTTTCTTTTCAGCCAATAAACTAGAGTTTCACAAATGGGTTACTCTTTTCACCAATCACGACTTAGCTACGATTATTTTGCATGACAGAATAGAAAAAAAATTAAGCTCAAGTAGGAAAAAAAATGTAATAATATGTGTAACACATGGAGTCACGTGGTAAAAGTGCTTCTCATATTAACAAAGCTTTCATTTTAAGTACGTCTTCTAAACGTGGCGGTATTGAAAGAGAAACGACCGATCCTTCGAAAAAACAAGTTCCACACCTAAACTGTCAGTGACGTAAAGAACCTTACGGAATTTTCTTCGGTTTAGATTAAAAGTTCCTTAGTTGTGATAATTCAAAATTACAAATTTTAAAGTGTTCCTTTTTTTTTGCAGATCATTTTTCTTTATTTGAGATCATAAATATTTTCACTCATCATTGGAAAAATCAATCTGTCTGAAACAGTTATCTTCCCTGTAACCAATGAACCGATCGTCATAAGCTGTGGGCGAATTAGATCCGAATCAAGATAAAATGCGGTCGCTGAAGACAATGATAAGGTATCTGTTTTTTTTCTATTATTTTACTGACAACATTTGAATTATATGATTATGCGCCTGCTTAGAACAGAAGTAGCTGTACAAATAAGTTTTTAGTTTGAAAGGTAATAGTCGAATGTTGATTGGGTAACTTTTAGAGATTTCTTAGTGTATCTATGGCCATGAAGATTTACAATATTCAATCCATAAATATGTGTCCGAGGTGGCCAGGTGGTTTGGCACTCGACTCGTAATCTGACGGTGCCTGGGTCGAATCTCCTTCGTACCAAACATGCTCGAGTTATGGTGGAACGGTCAATTCCACTATTCGTTGTGCAAAAAGTTTGCAAAACCTTTTCATTCACCACATTTTTTTGTAATATGTATCAAATCATTTTCTATGGTGTATTTAAAGCCTAAGCAAACTTCAGAAACATTGACACTTCTTCCTGGAATACGTTCACGTGCGAAGCATAAGCGCTCAGTTAACAGTATTCGTGTGAACTACTTTGAAACGTACTCTTATACAAGAGCAAAACTCGTTACCACTATCTAAACAATTACAAAATGCTCACAGAACTAAAAAATACACCGGTTTATTCTAACGTTATACAGGGTGGTCGCTAGAAAAGCGGAAAATTTGAGGGTCAGATGAGATCATGAATAAAATGCGTGCTTACTCATTTCTATTTTGATTTCTTTACATCATGAATAAAATGTATGATTTTAATATCATCAAATGCATTTTGAGCATCTATGAGTGTAATATAACATATGCCTTTAAAAAACTTTGTAAAAGTTATTCTTTGTAAAAATAAATAGCTGTTTGACAAATTTTCCGCTTTTCTAGCGACCACCCTGTAGTTTTATTCGTTTTAGTGTTACTACTGTAACACTATCCATTCAACTCTAATGCTTTGATGGGAAACTAACATTCAGCTTATGAAAAAACAAAACACTCTCACGTTCTCATCTGCTAATTATATTTAAGAATTATTCTGAACAGTGAAATATAAGTAGGATTTTAATCTACGATAATGGTTGATGAGTATGAAAATTTCTTAGCCAAGTAAACTTAGTTGGGTAAGAAATATTATAGGTTCGAATCCTGTCCAGGTCTTAGGTGTCACTTTTTCAATTTAATTTCTAGCGTTGAAAAACGACCTGATGTCCTAAAATGTTTCAACAGATGAAGTATATTTATTTAGTATCTTGAAATCCAGTCTTGCATTCAGAGAATATTTAGACTGAAATTATTATTAGGTTTCCTTCCTGCTTCCTAATGTTATGCTCTGTTTTTCTGTAATCTTAAACTGTGGCTTTGCTATACATGTAAAGCAGAAATGACGTCTGTGTATCCGCTTTTGGAACCTATACTTTGTATTGACCTCAATCAAACTTGGCGTAGTACTTAGTGTTTCCTGGTGAATAAATGAAGATGGATCGACGTTTAGATAGTCCCTGTTTTGTCACTCAATCACTGGGGGACTTTATGTGTTCATCTTTATCACACTTCAGTTCACCCAAAGGCACTCTAGGAAGTGACACAGAAGAATGGTGTTAAGATCCAATCCATTTCTGTCACTCCTTTTTCTATGCGTTCTTCTTCACTTTTCGATCTAGCTCAACCAAATTTCACACTCTTATAGCGACATAGAGAGGTCATCGTTGTTAAGATATAAACCCCATGTCATTTGGAATCCTTGTGTCGTCTTCTCGAGTCGTATAGACACACCGGTTAGCTTAGATATATATCCATAGTAAAATAATTAAATTGTAATAATGGTGTTTTGTTTTCCATGGTTTAATACCACCATACAGGGAAAGTGCTTAAAACAGACATGGAATGCAAGTTAATCATGTGAAAAATATCTGGATTTAGAAGCTGGCAAGCCGAGGTTCAGGTCCTTGTGATATCACAAAATATTCCTGCACTTTTATCTCTAAATGCGTTATAAAAGTAGCAATCATTTTCTTAACGTGAATGGTAGGGTGCTACTTACTAACTGAGTACCTTTCGCCTCGCCAGAAGACTAAAATTATCTGCTTTACCTGCGTAATAAATAGTTTTGCCATAAATAATAAGTACAAAACAAAGCACAGAATAATGGTTATAGCTAATTATCAATTATACGCCAAAGCAAATAACAGATTTCAACAGCAATATGAGAATAATTGAAAAAAACGTCGTTTGACCTCAATACCAACAAGTATTTGTTTCTCATCTCGTATTTTTTAAACCATTCTACCTTCAAAGCGTCCTTGAGCTTAGTAGTTACTGTAAATAATTAAGATATTGTGGCATTAAATGTTTAAACAATAACATCAAACAACATATTAAAGTTAATCTCTTTTGTTTTAGGCTAGTAATTTAAATCATTCCAGTTCGCTTACAACACTAACGAAAATACGAAGGTATAGTTGGTATACTAGTTTTTTGTTTTCGAATTTTGCGCAAAGCTACACCAGGGCTATCTGCGTTAGCCGTCCCTAATTTAGCAGTGTAAGACTAGAGGGAAGGCAGCTAGTCATCATCACCCAACGCCAGCTCTTGGGTTACTCTTTTACCAATGAATAGTGGAATTGACCATCACATTATAAAGTCTCCACGACTGAATGGGCGAGCATATTTGGTGTGACGAAGATTCGAACACGCGACCCTCAAATTACAAGTCGAATACCTTAACCATGCCAGACCTAGTATACCAGTAAGAAATTGTTCATCTTTCTAGAAATACTTTAATCAAGAAAACTACACTTTGAAGATCCCATACCAAAAATATTTTTTTTATGTTTATATATATATATATATATATTTTAAATTAATTCCTTTATTATTGTTGGTGGGTGTAAAATTTATACTTTTATTATTTTTTTTAAAATAACGCGTGAAAATATATATTCCCCACATTTGGGTTTTAACATTTCTTTGTTCGGTTTGAAGCCCAGATGAATACAGATTTTAGAATGATTGCAACTAGGCTATCTGCACCAAACATCCTGTAAAAAGTTAAAATAAAAATTAAAATATTAAAATTCGTAAAAAAAAAATTAAGGTAAAAAAAACAAAGTTTATTTTTTGAATTAAAAACATAAACATCATTAAATCCATTTTTTACATTTTGTCTACAGCAGTAAGAAAAAACTACAGTAATACAAATTGTAAAGAACTTTCTGTAGCATAATTTTAGTTACCATAATTCGCCAGGATGACCAGCGGGTAAGTTCAAACATCAGCGTTAGTCATCTAAAGCTGGTCTGTCAAGCCTTGGATCTGAGTTATAGCCATCTTCTAATTTCATGTCAAACTAGTTGTACTTTAATTCTTAAAAAGGAATCATATTAAAAAAGGTCTAATTTATGAATTAAAAACTTAAATACTGTTAAAAAGGTCAATAGCCTTTAAAAAACTAGAAATATTTGTAAGGTGTACAGTGTCACCATCGCCGATGACACTGTCCAATGTTAAAGGTAAACTATGGGACAAAACATCTAAAATTACGTTTCGACTCTCAACGACAGAAAGACAGTAAAATGTGATTTATTGTGACCCGAGTGTCACAGAGTCAACACGTTGTTGCATCATTCACAATAAAAGAAAACGATGAGTCAAAAAACTGTAACCAATGAGTAGTCTAGCAATGACAACTTCCTTTTTCCGATTATTATGGAAACAATACGCCCAAAGTCCAATAAAGGATTTTATTTGGAAAAGCTTGTTTTCACGTTACTCTCTCCAAGTCGACTGCCGGCTTGCACAGACTCGAGCCTTTAACAGAGGACCATGGTCCATGTACGGAACAGGCACAGTAGTGATAGTGCCAGAGCAAACAGATTTGCTGCGGTGTCGGCGAGCTCTTCGTGACCTAATACCCAGAAGAACTGGATAGAAGTAGATGTTAAAGAGAAATGGGCCAGTCAGTTTTGAATATTGGCGAGAACAGGGTCAGAACTAAGCGAATCAGAATAAGTAGTGTAATTTAAGTACTGCTTAGCTTCTTTGTGATCCAGGGCAAAAGAAATGGCATAAAGTTCAGCAGTGAACACAGAAGCTGCAGAGGGGATTTCGTGCGCAACCACCGAACCACAACCAAAGCATGGCAGAGCTCACAGACACCTGATTTCGAACCATTCTTATAAATGGGAATGAAAGGATGATTTGAAAGGTGTTCACCAAGTAAAAGATGGTACTTCCAGTTGCAAGTATATGCTTTTCTCAGGTGAGTTAAAGAAAGGTCACATTTGGGAATTGTAATAAGCCATGATAGGGTGGGCTGACCAGTGCATACAGCATTGTTATCCAATGACAGATCCAATCTCTCCAACTGTGCCTGGATACGAAGGTCAAAAGGAACAATAGCAAATAGTCTGTTCCGGAAAAACATGGCCGACCAAGGAAGAAAAACACAAACTCAGGTGGGATGCTGTGGTGAAGATCGAAGTTTCGAAACATACAGTAAACACAGTTGTAAACGGCGGAGGTGTAGAGGAGGTTCATGAGACTCTATGTATAAGCTATGAACTGGGGAAGTGCGGAAAGTCCCGGAGTCGAAGTTCCTGATGATGACTGGGGTACGGCATCTTCAAGATCGAGGTCCGGGCAGATGCGTACACCAGTGACCCATAGTCTAGTTTTGATCGAATAAGAGTACAATATATCTTTAGCATAGAACATCGATCTCCTCCCCAAGTTGTTGAAGAGAAGACACGGAGGATGTTTGGTGCTCTTGTACATTTGACTCGTAGCTGCTTGATGTGTGGTATAAAGGTCGCTTACGGTCAAAGATAAGCCCCAATAATTATGTCTCATGGACCACAGGCAGCACAACTTCACCGATACGAAGTTCAGGATCAAGTGAATACCCCGTTGGCGGCAAAAAGTGCATGCAAACGGTTTTAGAGAGAGAGAAGTTAAAGTCATTTGCTGTGGTCCACCTAGTAAACGATTGAGGCCAGTCTGTAGCTTTTGCTCAATACACCTCATTTTCAACGACTGACATGAGATGTGAATGTCGTCGACATAGAGTGCGCTTGCAACAGTTAGAGAAAGTTGTCCAGTGATGGCATTAATCTTTATACTGAAAAATGTGACGCTAAAAACACAGCCCTGAGGGGCCCCAAGTTCCTGCAGAAAAAACGGAAAAGTGTCGAACCCACAGAAACTTGAAATCACCTGTCCATTAAAACTTTTAATAAAAATGGACAAATGACCACGTAACCCTTATAAGTGGAGGTCTCGCAAAGTGCAATACCTCCATGTAATATCGTAAGCTTTTTCAATGTCAAAGAATATTGATACAAGATGTTTTCGTTTGAGAAAGGCTTTTCTGATTGATGTTTCAAGTCAAATAAAGAGGTCCATGGTAGAGCGTTGCCGTCGGAACTCACACTGGGTGTGCGAGAAAAGGTTGTTTGATTCGAGGATTTAAACAAGACGAGCATTAATCATCCTCTTTAAGGACTTACAGAGACAGCTCGTCATGGTTAAAAAAGTTGATGAATCAACGTCAGCACCCATCTCTGTCCCTAACATACATTCCAGCAAACCCCAAGATCCACTTTCTTTTGTACCTGGTACGAGCATTTCCTCGGGTACATCTTCTCCCGACCCAACATGCGGAACAATTATGCGTTCACTCCTTAGTCGCTGGAATCTTTTTCAAACGACAGAGACCTGTCCAATTGATCCAGCCAGAGCAGGATCCATGGAGGCTGACAGTTCTCCCTTAAATAAAGATAAAAGACATGATCGAAAACAAAAGGCATTTTCACCCAATTCCCCTACACATAAATAAAAATGGCTATTTTGATACAACGGAACAGTCGAGGTTTACGTTCTAATTTGGATGAAGCAATCAGTGTTTTGATGTCATTTTGATATCTTCAGAAGACAGATACTTATGATCAATCAGACCTTGATGCTCTCGTTGAACAGTTGTCATTTCCTTTTTTAATCCTGGGACTTTAATGGACATAATCTTCTCTGGGGAGGTGGTAATATTGATGGAATGGGTCGCTCCATATAATTTATGCTCTCAGATCACAACCTTTCTCTTTTCAATACTGGTTTTTATACTTATTTTTATGCACTTAGTCAGTCCTTTACTGCGATTGATCTTTCAATTTTCTCCCCCTTTATTATTCTCCCATTTTTCATTAAGGGTTTACAATAATTGATGAGGAAGTGATCATTTTCCTATAATCTTGAGAAAGACTCATCGTGGTCGATGCCACCCAACCTGCGTGTCCTAGTGGAAGCTGGATCAAGCCAACTGGCTCTCTTTCTCTGCTATTGCAGAGCTTGATCCTGCCATCGTTTGTAATCCGTCAATAGACGACTGCATGGTAGCAGTAATTGATTGTATTACATAGGCAGCTGCTCAGTGTATTCTTAAAACTTCGACACGTTTTCCACGATATCCTCGTCCTTGATGGAATCTTGTCAGCCACATGGTACAGAAGACTCAAAAACGGGTTTAGGATACTTTTTGTAAGCATTCTAAACAATCGAATCGCACTGCTTTCCAGCAGGCTCAGTGGGTAAGACGTCAAAGCCAGAAGGAATCTTAGATTAATGTCACAACCAGCATATCTTCTACCACTAGTTCCAAAGTCATATGAGATAAAATTCGAAAGATCAGTGGGCAATATTATTCCGTCTCACTCTCAGCCTTGCTCGCTAATGGCCAGGAAGTAGCTGATACCCGGAGCCTCGCCGAAACTTTGGTGAAAGATTTTGCCGGGTATCTGGCACTTCTGCTTCATCCTCCTTCTTCTTAGCCATCAAGACTCAGGCAGAGTGATCATTTCTTTCCTTTCGAGCTGATTGTCTCTCTGACTATAATCGCCTCTTTATATTGGTGGAACTCAAACTGGCCCTTCATTGGTCTAGCATTACATCAGTTGAACCTGATGATATACACTGCGAGATGCTGTGCCAACTATCTCCTTCATCTCTTGCTATTCTTGTGATTGTTTTTACGGATCTGGCAAAAAAAATGTTTTTCCTGATGCATGACACCAGGATATTTTCTATTTTCTCTATATCTAGGAAGGATACCAATATTCCTTCAAACTATTCTAAATTGCTTTGACTTTTCATATGATTTTTAGAATGATTCTTTTAGGAGCACAGAGAGACCCATTTGCACTCCCACTGTAGTAGTGGAACGAAGTGCAGCGCCATATATCCGAGATGAAGTGGTGGACAGTAACTTTTGAGCCTCAGGTTAAGTATTGTTTTGAATCATCTTCAAACGCTGCACCCCTTTTTCTTTCAACCACTTAGGGCCAGAACGAAAGTTTTACACTCATAGGTATCGTGGTACTTGCTACTGCAACGAGCTCACGTCAACAAACCACGACATGACGTCATCGAGTGACCGAACTACTGACACTGGAAACATTTGAGAGGTTTTGGAATATATGGCCGTACATTGCAATTAAGATAACATGCTTTGGTTGTGGCAGGTGGACGCAGTGGTGTAAATGTTTAAACGAGGATATTGGTCAGCATCATAATTCCATCTTTGGAATGAAGATACGCCTCACTGCAGGAAATCCTTGGACAGAGAAACCAGCGAGAATCTCTGACTCGAGAATGTTCTTCAAATCTCACTCAACGATAACTCCTCGTGACGAATTCAAAGTAGCATGGGGCGTAACCTCAATGAGTATATCCTCAATCACTGTGTCTAGATGTGGATGTTTCTACCAATATGCCACAAAAGCGAAGCTTTGTGACTGACTCTGGAGAGCCATTAACTCACTCAACCCTTCTGAATGAAAAATGGAGACATTTTTCCTGAAAGTTTGTCTGAAAGGGAATATAATATAAGAAAATGAGGTACAGGTGTTACAAATGTTGCATACTACTGCTCAGAATCTTCAAGACGTGGTCGTTTACCTATGAACCGTTTGTTTGCTATTTTATTTAAGTTTTTATTTGGAAGATCCATAATAAAGAGAAAATGTTTCGGTGCTTACTGACCCCACCAACCAACTAATTTACAAGGGGACGAACTACAATGCCAAACACGGACAATGCAGCAACGCCAGGGTTTTGTGTGCACTATACTCAAACACCAGCATTGGATACAATATCCACAACACCTGTTGAGAACATCCAACATTGGTACTTGGTTGACATTAGCCCAAATGGAGCAGACGACTGATCCTAGAGGGGCCAACCCCAGGCCATTCGTATACAGGAATTTGAGGCCAAAGTGGTGTGTTAGGATTAGATCCTTCAACCATCAGAATCATCTCATCCTTTTCAAAGGTCAACACGCACGGCCAAAACGTGAGTAGATGTTTACCTACCAACGGAGGTAACTGAAAGAACAGAGAGGGGAGAATGATTTATGTTCAGCGATTCCACTGCAATATGTCTTGTTAAAAAAAAGAATTGCTGTCTTCTCACGAACTCTAAATTAAAACTTGCTTTATATTTTAGGAATAAAATATAAATTCAATTTTTAACACAAAAAGTGGTGGTAAAATTAAATAGTTTTGAAATATTATATTGAAACTTATAAAAATTTTATTAGTTGTTTCCTTAAACATTTCTATTACTGGCAGTAATAATAGTGTTTACAAATTGTTTTGCGTTATCCAACTCCAACTTTCAGAAGATGTTTTTCAGTCACGTGTTGTTGAACAATGTTCTTGTCAGTTATTGTTAAATATTTGCTTAATACATGGATTTAGAGCTAATCAAAGAATTGTGGGTTGGGCGAATCTCGTTAGACATTATTGAGTTTAACAGCACTCCACCCAAAATGAATTAGTAAACAATGCGTTATCATAACTCACTGTTCAACAGAGTTCTATAAATTGTTAAGTCACTTACTTTTAAACATTGTTCTAATATTCTCCATTCTTAAACTGGATTTCTAGTTGAAAACCTAAAAGAGAGAAGTGACAAGAACGCGATGACACCAAGTTTGTTGGTTGAAGCTTGTTTTTCATTAAGCATATACCTCAATTTTTTTGTTTACAAATTCCATATTGAATGTTGAAAAAGAAATCTAATTATTAGTCATTTGAACGACTTCGAATTTGAGTTTAAATAGAAAGAAAATATAAAACCGGTGAGACTAGATTTTTCTATAATAATACTTCTGTCCGCCTTGAAGACTTTAAGAAAAAAAACCAATACATTCTAATGGGATATAGTATCTCATTGTGCAAAACATTACAACTGATCCCAAAAAATTCACGTATTTACACATTTTCATAATATTCTAGAACTATATAAAAGCAATCACTCGAACGACTTAAATAGTTAAGTTATCCTTATGAACCTGAGAGGCTGTTAGCTTCTTATTTTTAATCACGATGTCATTGATCTTTTTTATTTGGAAGCTGTTACAGTATTGAAGAGAAGTTTCATCGTTATGAAACGCATCTTAGTTGGTTTCACTGTAGCTTTAGCACAAAGCTGTATACTGCGTTCTATAAACTACGAGGTTTCGAACCCCGGATTTCACTTTTATAAGTCCGTAAATTTAGCGCTGACCCATCGATGGACAAAGGGGATAACAGTAACGAATAAATATGTTACTGTATTACACGTGCTTAGTGATAAGCCTGCTGGATTTTGGATCCGTGGTTTGTGTTTAGTTACCGCCAAAAAAATAAAAGCGTGTTCCACCCTCTGGGACCGTAGGTGCATTGTAACAGTGATGACAAAAATCCCACTATTGAATATGAGAAGTTCAAGAATTGGCGGTGGGTGATATTGATTAGCTGTCTTCCCTCTAGTATATCACTTCGAATTTAGAGATAACTGGCGCAGACAGCTCTTTATCATAAATATTTGTAGTAACATTATTTCGAAAAAGGAACTCGAAAACAAATTATTCATTACGCCTTGATATTTTAAAGATTTTCTTTTCCGTTTGAATAAAATAAAACATTAATTTTAACATAATTCTATTTGTAAGAATCCTTTAAAATTTTCAGTTATGTTTAAAAAGAAATTTATGTGGAACAATATAATTATGATAAAATAAGATGATTCATAGGAAGTTCATTCCACTGTTCGAATTTGATTAGAGGCGTTGTTTTGGTTTTCTTGCGCAGATGTGTATTAGACCAATGACCTACACAAACGCAGCAAAATAATGTTTTCAAACCAGATTACATGGGTGGAAGACGTCTGGGAAAATTGATGAGGGTGTGCGCTTTAAAATTCAGCCTTTATCTCCTAACTATCAGAAGGGAAATGTGGCTTTTTGACTTTTTCAATACATCGTCTAAGACTAACAAACACTCTTGAAGAAAAATTAGCATAAAAGCAAATACAAACATTTTTTCCGAACTATCAGATCATATGTTCCATATTCTTGCAATAGTTCCCTCACTAATGATATATCAACAGCGCCTACCCAGAACAATCTAGTCGTATATCATCTTACCCAAGTAAACAGTTGCTGCAAGCTATCATGAAACGTCTATTCTCTGTTGTGATGTTGTTTTTAGTTACTCCTCACTTATGTATCAGGCCTTAGTGATTAAGATATCTTGGAAAGTCTTTTACAAACCTTTTAATGATTTGAGCTATCTCCTGTTTCAGATCCTTCCTTTACTGTGTCTTGCTAACGTATGATATTCTTGGTAAGGCTTAACTACATCACTTCACAGTTTTATTGTCTAAAGTCAGCGAACTCTTGGGAAGAGTAAAAACATTTATTTGTTTTGTGTTTCGTTTCAAGCCACTCGTATTGTCTTGTTTGTGTTTCAGGATTTTGTTCATAAAAGAATAACTTAAAGGTTTTCGTTGTGGGCTGTTGAGTAGCTGCCTTCTCTCAAATGACGGCCCGGCATGGCCAAGTGGGTTAAAGCATTCGACTCGTAATCTGATGGTCGCAAGTTCGAATCCCCGTCTCACCAAACATGCTCGCCCTTTCAGCCGTTGGTGTGTTATAATGTTATGGTCAATCCCACTATTCGTTGGTAAAAGAGTAGCCGAAGAGTTGGTGGTGGGTGGTGATGACTAGCTGCCTTTCCTTTAGTCTTAGACTGCTAAAGTAGAGACGGCTAGCACAGATAGCCCTCGTGAGCTTTGCGCGAGATTCAAAAATAAACAAATATTCTCTCTAGTGTATCAGTTCACAATTAGTGATGATTTTGCGCAGATAGTCATTTATGTAGCTTTACACGAAAATTGCAAATGTATACAAACAATCATATGCCATGTATGTCTGTTAATGAAATAGAAGTGTTCACAAAGGTTTGCTTTCTCGGATCAAAACTTCTGAAAGTTTGATCAAACTGTGATTTTGATGAATTTCAGTTAACACATTGTTAGAAAGAGAGTGAAACGTTCGTAAGTGTGAGACACAAAATTATTTTAAACTGTGTGCAATGTGGTTAAATGTTGATCAAAGCATTAATAAAAAATATGATTGTTTGTTTACTTTTGCAATTTTCGCATAAAGGTACATAACCATCACTAATTGCGAACTGATACACTAGAGGGAAGGCAGTTACTCAGCAGCCTATGACGAAAACCTTTAGGTTACTCTTGCATGAATAGTAGAATGTAATACAGCATACCCATGACACCATAGTATACAGCACATTCTTATAGCAACTAAATGTAAACCTTGAACTTCTGAATCCAGTATTTCTTGAACACCCATTACTGTGCTTCGTCAGGCTCGTGATAAATGCATGAAACTAAAAAACTCTTTAAAGGTTATTGCGCTCCTTAAACCCGAATGAGAAAAATGTAGGTGTGATAATTACACACGAATTAACTCCTTTAACAGTGTGTATTTAAACTCTGATAAAGAATCAGGTTCAGTTTACCAGGAAGTTCATTAGAGACAAAATGTATTTTTGAAAATTCATGGAAATAAAATGAAAACTCTAGCAACTATTGATGCATCATATTTTAAAGTACAGGCCCGGCATGGCCAGGTGGTTAAGGGACTCGACTCGTAATCCGAGGGTCACGGGTTTGAATCCCCGTCATACCAATCATGCTCGTCCTTTCGGCTGTGGGGACGTTTTAATGTGACGCTCAATCCTACTATTTGTTGGTAAAAGAGTAGCCCAAGAATTGACGATGGATGGTAATGACTAACTGCCTTTCCTCTAGTCTTACACTGCTAAATTAGGGATAGCTAGCGCAGATAATCCTCGTGTAGCTTTGGGCGAAATCCAAAACAAACAATTTTAAAGAACTTTGACAAACAGGGATCGTAATAATTATACCAGTAGAGGGCGCTAGTGGTTACGCGGTCTTTGTCACATTCAAATATCCGAATATTTATATACTTCATCTCCTTTTTCTCGCGATATTATCGTGCTTTCTGTTTACTTGTTTAACAGAATGGCTCAGAAATGCCTCAAACAGCTTATTGTGTGCCTGGATGTTTGAAGAGAGGCGGTCATTCAAGGCCTTCAAATCTGGAATTATCTAGAAAGTGGCTTCATACTCTCGAACTGGACCAGTTGAAACCGAAGAAATAGGTTGTCATTTGTCATGGTAACTTCTGTGGTAGACCTATGTTTAACGAAATTTTCAATAATTTTGCTTTCATTTATAAATTTCTCTAAAATTATTTCCGCTTTATAACCTTATGTGGAGCCAAGTTTTGAAATTTCATTCTAAAAATACACTTCCCCATTTAGTTAAGCTTCGTCTACAATATTAATTTATAGGCCTGTGACTAGACTCACGTAATGCATGTTACTTGGTAGAGAATAATATTTCAATAATACTTACCCGTATGTTAAAATCTATAGTAGGCTTAAAAAGTGATTGGGAGTAAATATTGTAAAAGAAATATATATATATATAATTTAGTTTTCCATCCTTTACCCCAAAGAAGGCAATTAAAATCAGGTACTATTCCAACTGTGTTTGGCTGGTCCAAAAGAGTCACATCATAGTCAATCAAAAGAACTGAGTGAATGCTGAAAAATATGAAACGCTTCAACCAGCCAGTAAGTCACTCACCCTATGGAACTATCCTAGCCGTAATCCCATAGAAAGTCAGTGACAAATACACATATTTAAATGACCCCAGTGGCACAGTGGTATGTCTGCGGACCTGCACACTAAAAATCGGGTTTCGATAACCGTGGTGTACAGAGCATAGATAGCCCATTGTGTAGCTTTGTGCTTCACAAACAAACAAACATATTTAAATATTTGTATTCGGTAACTACAATTATATAAAAGATAGTGAAATTATGCTTGTTTTCATGAAAGGAAATAACAATTTGGTATTACATATCGTATTACTTCCTCCTCCTTTCAATCAAATCCGCTTTTCTGCCAATAGTTTTAGCTCCACTGCATTTAAACTCCGTATAAATTATGCTAAGATTCGTAATCCGAGGGTTGGTGGTTCGAATCCCCGTCACACCAAACATGCTTGCCCTTTCAGCCGTGGGGGCGATATAATATGACGGTCAATCCCACTATTTGGTGAAGGGTGGTGCAAAATTTGGAAAGGTTAGCGAAGATAGCCCTCGTGCAGCTTTGCGCGAAATTAAAAAAACAACAAAATTCCAATCTTCACATTTCTCACTAATTTTAGTGGAAATGATAAAATAAAATAACACAAAGAAGCGAAATTTATGCATCACTCAAACAGGTAATATTAATTGACCAAGTGCCGAATTTGGAAACAGTGCTGGAACAGCATCGATACTGGCGCCACCACGCGTTAGTAGTTTTCTGCACGATTCTTCAATCTGCGAATTCAAAGTTACCCATGAAAAAATGTCTCGTGTATTTGATGATAAAAAAAATGGTTTTAAAATGAAAAATTCATCGGCTGAAAATGTTCTGTAAGCTTGTTTACAGATCTGATCATTGTCTTCAGAATCCTACTTTCGTAGTGTTGGATGTTTTTCAGAACGTTACACTAGTATTGTTAGATGCAATTTAGTGAAGTAAGCATAATTCTGTCTAAATCATCATTATCTTAAAAAGCAGTTTGGTAGCAATAATTAATTCCTGGTGAAGTTACTGTGTAATCTGTAGAAACTCAAAAAAATTATTGCTAAAAGCATTATCGGTGTAGCGCACTTATAACATATCGTACTATTTTAAAAATAGATTCTGATTGTAACGAGTTTTTCAAAGTTTTACGCGTATTTTGACTTCGTTTGCAACAGAGGTGACCCTTTTAACCTGAAAAGATAACAGAGCTATTTTTGCTTACATTTCCAGTTTGTCTACGTTTATGCTTATACTTTTTATAGGAATTTAAATGTATTTGTGAAATATTAAAATTAGTTTGTTTTCAGAAACGCTATTCTTATAGAACTAACATAAAAATTATGCTAAGAACTTTTATTTTCATACAACAATAACTTTGTTTTATACCTGATTAATTTTATGAAAACAATATCGGTACTAATCTTAGCCAAGGCTGAAATTAGAATCTGCTCTTATTGTGTTAATTTTTTTAAGACTGAGTTAAGGCGCTAGAATCGTAAGCTGAGGGTCGCGGGTTCGAATCCCAGTCGTACCAAATATACTCGCCCTTACCCCCGTGGGTGCGTTATAACGTTACAGTCAATCTCACTATTCGTTGGTAAAAAAAGAGTAGCCCAAGAATTGGCGGTGGGTGGTGATGACTAGCTGCCTCCCCTCTAGTCTTACACTGCTAGATTAGGAACGACTAGCACAGATAGCCCTCGAGTAGCTTGCGCGAAATTCCAGAGCTACAACATGCGCTCTATCGTTTGTTTGTTTGTTTGTTTTGGAATTTCGCACAAAGCTACTCGAGGGCTATCTGTGCTAGTCGTCCCTAATTTAGCAGTGTAAGACAAGAGAAAAAGCAGCTAATCATCATCAACCACCGCCAACTCTTGGGCTACTCTTTTACTAACAAATAGTGAGATTGACCGTCACATTATAACGCCCTACGGCTGAAAGGGTGAGCATGTTTGGTGCGACGGGGATGCGAACCCGCGACACTCAGATTATGAGTCGCACGCCTTAACACGCTTGGCCATGCTGGACTCAGTGCTCTATCGACCGCGGGGACTTAAATCTTGTAACGTTATAAATTTGTAAAGTTACTGCCGAACGACCAGAAAACAGGTAACATCCTTCAGACAACCTATATTTCAATAATGCAATTAATTTACTCTTCAAATCGGTTGTAATTCTTCACATACACGTACAATTTTTTTAATTATACAGACTTCCTCAGAAAAATTAAAACTTATGTATTGAAAACTAGCAACTTTACAAACTAAATACTTAAATTTATGTTTA
This sequence comes from Carcinoscorpius rotundicauda, assembly GCA_011833715.1. Taxonomy (NCBI): domain Eukaryota; kingdom Metazoa; phylum Arthropoda; class Merostomata; order Xiphosura; family Limulidae; genus Carcinoscorpius; species Carcinoscorpius rotundicauda. Next base: position 29,081,153 of record CM022399.1, on the reverse strand, counting down.
TAAATATTTTCGAAATAATAATAATTTTTGAGATGCAAAATATATCAACAAAGAATTATACGTTATGTTCGAAATTATTACATTGTGCAAGGTAGTTTGATTGCGTTCAACTTCTCAAGAATTTTGAACTAAACCCATGAGCATCTTAACTCATACTGTTTTTTGTGCTTCACTCAAGGAAGTTTACTTTAGTCAAACAAACTATCAAACAAATCATCTGGAGACTCAGAAGTAAGTTTGAAGACTTATAATGCTCTATATTATAATTAGTACCTGTTATGGCACAGCGCGAAAAGCCAATTGATATAACATTATCAGTGATGTCAAGAAAGCCCACTTGTAGATAAATATATCACACGTTTTCGAACACTGCAAGTCAAATAAACACAACATAATCATAGAAAACACTCAAATACTAAATAAAGAAACAAACATAAACAAACGCAAAATTAAAGAAGCCTTACTTATACAATAACTTAAACCTAAAATAAACCAATATAAAGGAACGCCTTTATACCTAAATTTAATATAATAAAATAAATTATATATTCAAACATCTAACACCACTCTCTACATAACGACACTCAGTTACACAACCCCTTCCAAACATGTGGTCAGCTTCCGGTCAGTTACGCCTTTCTTTCTTTGTAAACCTGACGATGACCGAAGGTCGAATTGTTTTCTCTTCTACGTAAAATATTTTCTCAACCCAAACGAGCCGTTTTTGTATATGTTTAGTATTATATCTAAACACAAACAAACAAACTCTTACAGAATTTATGAGTCGATTTTTCAGCTTTTATCCAGTATGTCTTCTATACACAAAAAGCTAGATTGTGAGGCTATAATTTCCCAGAGCTGTGTTTTATTAAACTGATGACAGAAGTTTATTACGTGTTTATGATGCTCAGAAAAAAAGAAAAATACATTATTTCTCTCGCTTCTTTTTTTAATATCTCGAGCTAGTATACGAAACATATATGCATGTATATCATTTAATGTGTATGTGTGTGTGTGTATGTGTATATATATGTACTGATACTTGTTTAACGAGTTTGGTGACTTGTTCAGGTTCCCAATATCATTTATATTTTACTACATTTGTCAGTTTACTTCTTTTTGTAACGATATTCTTTCCGTGGTCAGTGAGAACAAATTAATTTTATTTTTATCTGGTTATTAACTACTACGGTTCTCTTTGAGGCCATGATATTAGACTTATTTTTCCAGTGAGAGAGCTCTTAGAATCCGAGCCACCCAGTCACGAGTTGTCCTAATACTTAAGGGTTCGTCCCACTTTTAATTACGCCCAAATAAGATAAAAATCTTAATGAGTAAGCACTGTCGTAATAGTTTGGTCGAATTCTATCGCCTCAAAGTGTCATACTTAGTCAGAGGGAAAAAAGCCACCGGTTTGCTTCACATCACAGTGTGAAATGTGAAAAAAACGCGTGTTTGACTTTGTAACATATGTAACAAAAAATAATCGGTTAATGGTCGTTTTTAATTCAATTTCGAAGAAACACTGCACACTAGTTTTGTTTTGGATGTGTTTTTAACCTAAGTGGGATGATTAATACAATTTTCATCTTGTGATTATCCTATATTTATAAATCTATAGTAATTAACAGTTGTTTTTGTAATATTGAAATAATCGCTGGGAAACAAAATGGGTTTTGGTTAAATTTGAAAAAGGTAATAACTTAACTAAATTGTATAAATCTTAACGGTCCAGTTTAAGCTAATTATGACCTTTTAACAACTTTGTTATTATTTCAGATCTGGTCTCTAGCGGTGTTATTGGTGTTTATTTTGAAACATGGGTCCTAGCGGCATTACTGTTATTATTTCGTAGGTATATCCTAACGGAAGATTTTGTTAATAATTAGCATGTGAGACCTGTAGTAGCATTTTCGCTTATTATTTCACGCGCGTATCTGAATTTTTCTATAAAACACGAAAGTCTTGTAGTATGTATTACTTTGTACATGTTTAGAGACGTATATATACTTATTTGAACCACTTAATGCATTTCATCGAATAAATTACAATTTCAAATCAGGCATAGTGAGCGTCGCCATGAGATTTCTTAATTATAAGAACTTGGGTAGTTCGTGATAATCAAGATAGTTTTATCAGATTTGTGTTATTACTTAATGTGGATTCAAAAATGAATTTTTGTTAGAAATTTAAAGCCTTTCTGGACATTTTGAAATAAACTTTCTATTTAGTCATAATATACAGCTGAGTAGTGATATATTCGATATTTAGTGCACGGACAAGATAAGATTTTCCTTGTAAATCATAAACAAAAACTGCGTTGTTTTTTTCTCCCAGATCCTCACATTGGACTGGGATATTTTTTAGAGTACACTGCACTAAATGACATACTTAAGATGTTACAGTATCTAAGTGTGCATAATTCTCAAGAAATACTCGAATGCATCACATGGTATTCATTTTTCTTTGAGTAATTACAATCAAGTGTTATGACTATAGTGTATTCAACGGGAAGACTTAAGTCACTATACAAACACTACGATAAAAGACCTGTCAAGGCTTAAAGGAATCACGTGTTGTTAATTGAAAACAGGTTTATCTAGCACATTCATTTATATCTGCTTTATTATTGTAGTTCCGTCACACTATATTCTATGGATCACACACAAAAAACAAAAGAGAAACTCGTTATTACAAGAACCATTTGTATTCCCAGTTTCTTCCAGGTCGACCTGAATAATAAGACGCAATGCGAAGTTATTATTAGTGTGAAATGAAAAACAAAGTGTGTACTCATACCTACAAGAACTGCCTGGAAAGAGATAGAAAGGTGGTGCAGTTCGTTTCGAAAATCGTATTGAAAAAAATAAGGAACTTCTTTAAGGTAATCCTGCGTTTTTTACTTGTTAATCAGTTGTTTGGGGTTTCTTCCTGCAGCTCACCTTAAACACTGCTTTTATAAGATTCCTGCTTATCATAGAAGGTTAGTGCTCCCAAGTATTTCAGTAAATATAGTTTTTTAATATACCTAAAACATACTGCCGTTAATAAAAAACACACATCACAAAATAACGAATAAAGATCACTTTAAAAACGTTGCTGTTCAGTTTTTTCTATAAATTTACGATGTTTGGAATCAGTCATCTTTTTCTGTTTCTTGTTTTAACGATAAACGTGATTAAAAACAACTGCTTGAATTTCATTTTCTTTCTTTCTCGATACTACAATGTTATCATGCAAACTAACTGCACGATTTTAAACAACATGGACTAAACCATTGGGATGAAAGGTGTTCTCTGTCTGAAGATAGCATCCCACTCTATAACGTCATAACTTATTTTACTCTAGTTTATAAAATATGTCAAGTTGTAACAATAAAGCTATTGTTTGATCCTAACATTTCACACAAAGGGTTATTTGTGAACAGTCGTCTAACTCTAATCTTCAGCTGTAGATTAGAGGGAAGACTAGTCAAACAGCACAACTCTAGAGCGTCTCTTGGTTACAATCGGATCTGACTGAAACTCGTACAATGCATCAACAGCTCCAGATTGCAGAACGTGTTTGTGGCAATAGGTTCGAGAACCCATTCTAAGAGTACTCCGACCATTAAAATTTGTTTGACACTTGACTTTCTTTAAATGCATGCTCGAAAAACTATCCAATAAGTTTTCGTTTTATAATTAAAATCTTGACTAGGTTGTTTTTAAATTCATGTTACCTACGTTGCTACTATCACGTAGTAGGGGGAGTTCTTTATTTGGGTGATACTATGTTATGGTACAAATTAACTGCACGATTTTAAACCACATTGACCAAAACATAGCGATGAAACCATTCTGTTAAGGAGAGAATCAAAATCGGGCAGGATGTGCCATACTTGTAAACCTCCTGCAATGCCAATGTAAATACTCCATATTTTCAGCAGTGGGTGCGTTATAAATGTGGCAATCAGTTTCAAGATGCTCGGTTTAAAGAGGAGTGCAAGGCCCTTGTGGTTGCAGGTACTGTTGTATTTAGCCAGTACTTCAAATTAAAGAACGCCTACATCTGAAGACCAGGGGCCTTTTACTTGATAATGAATAAAGTATCGATCAATGCGAAAGTTAATGCTTATCACTGAAATTAATTTTCAAACGCAAACAAAAACTCAGGCACATCAAACAATAAGCAAAACTCTGAAAACACTTAATAGAACGAGAAGACGAGTGAAAACAAATTTGTGAATAAGGACTTTGATCTTCAAATTCGGTCATTGCCAGCAAACCAACAGACAAGAATATGCTTCTATCTATTTCGTAAAATTGAGGACTGATAAAATGCATTACTTCTTTCAAAAAGTTCTCGGACAGTAATTAAAAAGCGAACCTGAATAGGTTTAACAATTAACAGTAGAACTTCCACACTTTAGTGCCCAAAATGGATGTCACTGTGCAGTCGATAGGCTGATTCGTGACATTTTTTATCATAAAGTTATTTTGGCTTATTTGGAATTTCGCGCAAAGCCACACGAGGGCTGTTTGCGTTAGCTGTCTCTAATTTAGTAGTGTAAGTCTAGATGAAAAGCAACTAATCATCACCACACACCGCTAAATGTTTGGTTACTCTTTTACCAACGAATAGTGGAATTGACCGTAGAATTATAAAACCCTCACGGCTGAAAGAGCAAGCATGTTTGGTATGACGGGGATTCGAACCCGTGACTCTCAGATTACAAGCCGAATGCCTGAACCACCTGGCCATGCCAGGCCCTTTAAAGTTATATGCTTGCCAGATGTTTCAAACTCACAGGTATATTTTCGATTGCATTAACGTTTCTAAATTATATGTTGTATTAATCTCGAAGTTATTCACACCAAAGAACAGAATGTTTAAACAGTTGATTTAAAATCTACAGCAGAGTTAAGCCTTTTATTCTTGACCTCTGGACGCCATAACTTATTATTTAGCTCCTATGTTGATTTTCTCGGTGTAAATATAATACTTTGTGTTCTGTTTCTATAATGGTGTGTTTCAACCAAATTATGAATCATATGACATAAACTGTGTACTATCCTAACATTTTTAAAATCATTTATATTTCATCTTTTTTATTCAGTGTAAGAATTTTCTGAAAATTGTAGAAGAAATTTTAAAAAAGAACGTTATATTCCTTTTAATTTGAAACTTGTAATACGAAATATGGTAAACGACATGAAACTGAGCTTATATTTTATTAGTTACGGCCATATAAAAGTTTTATTAACTTTTAATATGTCAGGTTTTACTCACAAATCTACCTGTCCTCCATTCTATAAGCAATATAGGTTTACGACAAACTTCCATGGAGTAGTCAAACTGGTTCAATCAAGCCAAAAATGTAACATAGTTTAAATTAAAACCTCAGGTACTAATTCGAGAAGCGAGAAACAAGTGTTGTCGGAAGTCTGGCGCAATAACTACCACACCTCTCATTAAACATAAATTTAAATATATAGATTTCGACAACTACACATCTACAATAAGTAACTCACGACTGTATACAGCTTCTGAAACTTTTATTTTATTTTTGCAAGAGAATATTCATAAGTACAAGATTCTATAGGTTCGTTAATAGTGATATTACAGGTGTGGAATCCAGGTCAAAAGGAAAAAAGAAACTGAAAGCGATCACGCACCAAATTAACGTAGAAAGATGTGCGTGAAGTGGCACGAGATATTGTACTCATAATCTATTTCAGGCAGGTTTTCTTTTTCGGAACGTGTAAGCACCCATGATATTTTACCTCTTACAAGTAATGTGAGCAAAGCCTGTAAGTTTGGCTTCTTTTTAATTTTGCGCAAAGCTACATGAAAGATATCTACACTAGTCGTATCTAATTCTTCAGTTTAAGACTTAGAGGGAAGGTAGTTAGTCATTACCACCCACCGCCAACTCTTGAACTACGCTTTTACCAACGAATAGTGGGATTGACCTTCACATTATAACGCCACTATGGCTGAAAGGTCGAGCATGTTTGGGTGTGACGGGGATTCGAACTCGCGACCTTTGTATTACGAGTCGAACGCCTTAACACACCTGGCCATGCCGGGCATCAAGCCTATAAGACATTATTATTGCTATTCTATATATTCTAGAATGCGATCTAAGAAAATGTGTGTGAAACATCACCTGAAATTTAAAAAATTGCTTACTGTAAAGGATAATAAACAAAATATTTTCTAAAAAGTGATTTGTTAGGTACAACCTGCTTTCGGAATTGCAATAAAAACATAAATATTGTTATAATACTTCTCTTCTCTTTCTTATCAGCGTACAAATTAAAAGTATTAAATGTCGTAGTTTTACAGTTAGTACACGTTATACAAAAGTAATAAAATATTCTTTGACCTTTAAAAAAAAATCGAATGTTTTCAGTAATTAGTTGAATATTCTTCAAATAATTTAATAAAAGTTTAAGATCGGCCGTATTTGGTTTATTCCTCGGCTTACTCAGCTGCACGTCGCAACCAAAGTTCGAGTCATCGATATAACGTTGAAAAATAAGCCATAACAAAGATCCTCAATTACATTATTCAATAACTTCTGGCTAGAGAGAAGGCAGTTCCTCCTGAGCAGATAGCTAGAGAGGAGGCGGTTTCTCCTGAGCAGGTGTCTTCCTGACTAGAGAGGAGACAGTTCCTCCTGAGAAGGTGTCTTCCTGATTAGAGAGGAGACAGTTCCTCCTGAGCAGGTGTCTTCCTTCAGTGATGTCGAGAAACCCACTTGTTGAGAATTTTATATGCAAAAACGGCTCGTTTGGGTTCAGAAAATATTTTAAATAGAAGAACGAACAACGTTTCGACCTTCTTCGGTCATTGTCAGGTTCACAAAGAAAGAGGTAACTGACCGGAAGCTGACCACATGTTTGGAAGGGGTTGTGTAACTGAGTGTCGCAATGTAGAGGGCGGGGTTAGATGTTTGAATATATAATTTTATCTATAATATTAATATAGGTATAATGGCGTTCCTTTATATTGGTTTATTTTGGGTTTAAGTTGTTGTATAAGTAAGGCTTCTTTAATTTTGCGTTTATGTTTGTTTCTTTATTTAGTATTTTAGTGTTTTCTATGGTTTTGTTGTGTCCATTTGACTTGCAGTGTTCGAAAACGTGTGAAGGTGACTTTTTATGTTCTTTGAATCTGGTTTCCATTTTTCTACTTGTTTCTCCAATATAGAAGTCGTGGCAGTTATCACATTGTATTTTATAAATAATGTTGGTGTGGTGTTTGTCAGTGTAGTTCTTACATAGTATAGACCTTAGTTTTGTGCCTGGTTTTTGAATAAATTTAGTTTTAACTGGGATGTTATATTTTGTTACTAGTTTTTGCCAAATGTTTGTTATTTGTTTGCTGATGTCAGGAATATATGGTATACAGCAGTATATGGTTTCGTGATTTTTTAATTCGTGATATATATTTACTTTTGTTGGTTGATTTTGCTTTCTGTCTAGGTGTGTGCGTATAATGTTTTCTACGGTTTGTGGAGGAAACTTATTGATGTTGATGAAGTATTGTTTTATTTTGTCTAATTCATCGTTAATTTTATCTGGTGAGCATAGTTTTATGGCTGTGTTTATCTAATTTCTTAGTATGTTTAGTTTTTGTTTTGTTTCATGTGCTGAGTCCCAAGGAATGTATAGTCCAGTATTGGTGATTTTTCGGTGGATTTCTGTTTTGAATTGTGTGTCGGTTCTTATTCTATACATTCCTTGGGACTCAGCACATGAAACAAAACAAAAACTAAACATACTAAGAAACCAGATAAACACAGCCATAAAACTATGCTCACCAGATAAAATTAACGATGAATTAGACAAAATAAAACAATACTTCATCAACATCAATAAGTTTCCTCCACAAACCGTAGAAAACATTATACGCACACACCTAGACAGAAAGCAAAATCAACCAACAAAAGTAAATATATTTCACGAATCAAAAAATCACGAAACCATATACTGCTGTATACCATATATTCCTGACATCAGCAAACAAATAACAAACATTTGGCAAAAACTAGTAACAAAATATAACATCCCAGTTAAAACTAAATTTATTCAAAAACCAGGCACAAAACTAAGGTCTATACTATGTAAGAACTACACTGACAAACACCACACCAACATTATTTATAAAATACAATGTGATAACTGCCACGACTTCTATATTGGAGAAACAAGTAGAAAAATGGAAACCAGATTCAAAGAACATAAAAAGTCACCTTCACACGTTTTCGAACACTGCAAGTCAAATGGACACAACATAACCATAGAAAACACTAAAATACTAAATAAAGAAACAAACATAAACAAACGCAAAATTAAAGAAGTCTTACTTATACAACAACTTAAACCCAAAATAAACCAATATAAAGGAACGCCATTATACCTATATTAATATTATAGATAAAATTATATATTCAAACATCTAACCCCGCCCTCTACATTGCGACACTCAGTTACACAACCCCTTCCAAACATGTGGTCAGCTTCCGGTCAGTTACCTCTTTCTTTGTGAACCTGACGATGACCGAAGAAGGTCGAAACGTTGTTCGTTCTTCTATTTAAAATATTTTCTGAACCCAAACGAGCCGTTTTTGCATATAAAAGGTGTCTTCGTTGTAGTTCAGTTAAGGTTTGTTTTGTTGAATTTCGTACACAGTTCTACGAGAGCTATCTGCACTAAAGGAAATGTGGTCTATGATTACTTTATCAGACCAAAAAATTGGATTTGGCTGCTACTCTTATAACGGCTCCAAAGTGTGGAGCACGATTCTTTTTTGGTCGTAATAGGACGCCAACCATGAACCCCTAAATTGATACTGTTGGACCTTAACCACTGGGTCTCACTCGACTCTTTTAAACTGCGGGCCCGCCGCTAGTACACCGGTGTGTCTTTGGACTTACAATGCTAAAATCAGGGGTTCGATTCCCCTCGGTGGGTTCAACAGATAGCCCGATATGGTTTTGCTATAAGAAAACACTTTAAACTACAGGCAGCTGTGTCTAAGCTTTCAGGCTCGTGGAGAGTTTGTAGACAGACGAAGAAAGACTAAAATCACACTATAATTCTTCAGGTTTAGTTTTATTTGAATTTTGCGCAAAGCTACACGAAGGCTATTACTGCTAGCCATTCTTAATTTAGCAATGCAAGATTAGAGGGAAGGCAGTTAGTCAGCACCACCCACCATCAACTCTTGGACTACTTTTTTACCAACGAATTGTGAGATTGACTGTCACATTGTAATGCATCCACGGCTTTAAGCATTGAATATGACAGGTATTCGAACCCGCGACTCTCATATTACGAGTCGAGCACCCTAACCTCTTGGCCATGCCGAGCCCTGTGTTATTTACGGAATACCAATGAAGAATAATAATGTATCTGGAAAATTACGAGTCCAAAGCCTTGTCAGAGAGCTGTATTATTTTCTGTATTTCTTCTCCGTAATAACAAAATTTTAAAACTTCATTTCACTAACCTTGTAACACATAATTAGTTAGCAGTTTACTTCTTGTTAAGCAAAACTTATTTTTTTCAGATCATTGAGCTTATATCTGTAAAGGGTTGATCCCTTTGGTAGGTACAAGAAGATAGCCCATTGCGCATTGCGCAGATTTGCGCTTGAACAAATAAACTTTCTTTTTTACGCAAATCAAACTGTATTTTGCACTTAATATAAACATTGTTGAAAGCCTCACTTTTTTGTAATAAGTTCATTACTATTAGTATTTTTCGTTACACGTTTTACCCCTGCTGTTCTTTTTGCCACACCCTACGTTTCATCACCGTTCATGACCATGTAAGTCCTTAAAATGAAACTTTCCTCTAGCTATAGGTTAGATAGGCTTATTATCTGTATCAGTCATAACCATTTGCTTATTGTTAATCTACTTTTATAATCTAAATTTAAAAAACTGTGTTTATGAAACCCGTTCGATAGTTTGAAATTCTGTCTTTCTTAGACATTTAACTGATGTCATCTGAGGAACGAAGTCATCTTGACATTGTTGGTAACATGCAACATCTATTGTAAAACAATTGACTGTAGTTTTTAATAAAGGTTTGAATGCATAATATCAAAACGATTTTGGGTTTCAGAGTTTTCAAGATGAGGATATTTCTTATACTTAATATATTGAATACAGATAGCACCAGGACCATTCAGAAGAAATCTAGAAGTAGCTATACTCCAGGCGTGATAAGCAAAGAACGACGTCTTAAAACAGATGAGAATCCACAAATTTTTCATTGGAAGAAACCGTCTATGAGATCCAAGCAATAGCGTAAAAATAATCTAGAATATCTCCATCGGGATGGAAAGATACAAGTTATATATACATAAGTTGATTTCATGAGATATCTATTCACACATCCCATACCAAACAAGTGGAGAACACAACGAATTTTCATCCTATACCATACGGAGACATATTAATCAAGTAACCTATAGATTTGAGCCTAACAGCCTCACGACAGAGCCTTTTGTAATGGAATTTATGCTGCAGGACTATTGTCATGATGTACATTCGTCAGACAGAGTATGACTGGATGTAGCCATATAGACTCTTGAAGCTGCAACTTCTGTATATGATGTCAGTCTTAAATACTTACTCACCGAGTTTGTATGAAAAATATGCATATAGCTATGCTCTCAAGTTGTAAGCAATTAGAGGAGTTAATAAACTTTCGAGCCTCAAGAACACTCCACAATATATTTGTACAAATAGTAGCAAATAGTACAAGTTAATATTCTTGAACAATGCATTTATACTTCTCTAAAAATTACTTTGTCAATATTACATCATAAATAGCGTTATGGTGTTAATAAGCTATTGCTCTGGAATGTTTTTGATGAAGGAAGGTTATTCGGAATTCATGGTTATTCGATTGTAAGACCGAACCGCTTTTTTAACAACACAATTTCAGCTTCATTTGTATATCAATGAGCCGCTCAAATAATTACATCATCATAATAAAGACAAATTACACACTTTAAGGTTTGTCTCGAAAGTAGTAATGGTTTCTCTGTGTCATAGTATTGTGGTCACGTAAATGTATATGGAAATCGAATTTTGTAAATAATTCATTTTTGATTTCTGTTTTTTTTTCTTGCTATTGCGGTAGAAACTCTCATTTCGAACCATAAACAAACTTGTCGGTTTACGACAAGCTACATCTTAATGTAATGCAGTAATCAAGAAAAGAATATTACACGGAAAAGAAACGCGAAATTTAAACAATGTAGTCATTACAATATAACAAAGCTAATGAAAGCAATGACACGCTATTGATTACAAATTAATGGTGATAAAAGTATGATTAAGAAAAGCTGCGTAAAGCACGTGTTTTATAAATCAGTTTCTGAATGTTTTGTTTTTCAAAAAGAACTTTCAAAGAAATAAATTTGACAATTAAAAAATAAATAAATATTGAAGAAAAACATAATGGACGTGTTTTCAAGACTTATAAATAACTGAATCGTTAATGAATACCAATAGAACTAATAAACCTAATTTAAAACTAATTTCTTTTACTCTTCTGATTCTATGATATTTTTTGTAGTTACGTGTTAACCGTTTCTTATTTTGAAGTGAGGGACTAACTGGAGGGCAGCTTGTGAACACTAACCACCACCAATTTTTGGATAACCATTTATCAACAAATTATAGGATTGATTTTCACATCATTACAACTCCATATCTAAAAGGGAGAGCACATTTGAGTACGGGATTCCAACTTGAGACTCTCAGAGTGTGACTCGAGTGCTCTGACCGACATGCTATACCGAACGTTGATTGTTAAAAGATCATGTTGTAGCAAAATCACTTGAAAATGCTCAATGGAATGATCATTTTTATTGAAAGGCCTAGTTAGGCTTATGTTGATTCTGAATTCAAATTATTATAATCGTTCTCTTGCGCTTTTGAAGATTACACAACTTGTTTCTTCTATGTAAATTTGGTTGTAGTTCTCATAGAAAATACGACAATTAATCATATAAATGTACAGGTTAAGTGACTATTAACATAGTAGACCTATATAGGCTTTAAACAAGTATTCTGTGACCTATTTAAGGACAAGTGTTACATTTGCTCATCTGACAATTACTCGTATACGCCAATATCAGTATCAAGTGACGGTTGTACGTTATTTGAAAGTTGAATATGGACAAGTAACTCTTTAATGCAAATACCTCCTTTATTAAAACAACAACAACCCAACTAGATGTTTATTAGGAAACACATGGCTAATAGTAGTGTTCTGTGTCATAAAACTAAATAACAACATTTTTACTTTTTCTTATTCCTGGGCAAAAAGTGTTACTTCTCAATTGCTTATACCTAAAGTATATGGAAAAGACCTATTTTTCTCTTCAAACTCTGCTTTTGTGACCTGGAAGCGTATGATGAAAACATGATGAGAGACTATATTTGGGGGCTGATATGTGAAGGTGATTTACATTACAGTCGCAAATCTCGGAAAACTACTTACTTCTAAACATTTTTGTTCATTTTGTATAACTTTAGTGTAAATGCATGTAAATCTTGATTCATATGTTGTTTTATTCAGACCTTATGTAAATGAACATGTGCAAATCTGTCCGTTTTTACATAGAAAATAGGTTAATTTCTAAATTTCATTATCCAAGTCACAAAAGCAAAGTTTGAGGGAATAATGACCATTTTCTGTACTTTTACAACATAAGCAATTAAGAAATAACACATACTATAAGGAGCAAAATTTGTGTTACATAATGTAATCTGAAATTGGTCAAGCAGTATTAGAGTGTGTCTCTTGAATGGAGGATACGTGAGTGTAAGAAGATTGGATTTATAATCAGTAGCAACAGAAGTGATGTTGAACACGTCTTGTAATTTGTTAATTGTTAAATGTGTTGGTGTTTGAATCACTGATGATAAGGTTTAAGTAAAACAGTATCCTAAAAACAAATGCTTAAAGTTTGCAATATGTATAAAGATTATATGTGGTAATCTTTTCAAAAAATGGAATGTCTCAATACATTTATTACTGTAGCCCTAATCATTACGTAAAGCCTTTGCAATCAGGTGGCTTGTGATTTAAGAATGTTTGTCTCAAATTATAGGAGATGTCTTGAGAAGAAATGTTAGTGGGTGTGTGTGTCCGTCGGTTTGTATTTTTAGAACGGTAAAATATTAACCCTTATGGTAGAAGATCATGTCGTCGTGATATTTAGCGCCACCAAACGATCCTTACATAAAATTATAATTTTTGAAAGTCTGTTGTATTTTTTTTCTTCCTTTTTATAAAGATCTGTTTCAAAGGTTGGAAAAGCTAAGTTGAAAATAAGAAACAGAATTATCCGAAGTAATGAATTAGTTTTACTCCTGGTTTCTTGGCGTAATACTGTGCGATATTTAGTACACTTTCTGATAAAAAAGAATTTACCACGCTGCAGTTAATGTAAAGCTCACATACTAATTGAAACATATATGAACGATACGTATTTTTAAGACAGAATCAAATTCCATAGTTCATAATTATTATTCCTTCAGATATTCTTTAAAAAACAACTCAATTTAAATATTAGCACTCATTCAGCCTTTTTTTCAGGTAAAATTAAAAAGCTGTCTTGTTTCAAGTCTATTTGTACTAAGTATCGTGTTTGCGATGAAATTTTTACATCTGTCTCTTGTACGTTCTAAATTATTACTAATATAAAACTTATCTGCGTTCCTTTAGTTTTTCTTTGTTATCTCTATATAAAAAACTGAAGTGTCGTTGGTGTATCACAAATACACTTTTTTTGACTGAACTCAATCAAACTTGGTTTGTACCCGTTGGATCTTCCTATGATATTCAGTGATACCGAGGGTCAGCATTTGGATATAACTAACACATGTTTCCTCTGGTTTCTCTACGTGATTATCGTGCTATTCTGTTGATCTTTCTCAAACTTCTAGGGAAAAGACATTTGGAATGCCCTATACCACTTTCCAAGGGTTGAACTGTTGCGTGAGCTAATACTGTTGCATAGAGAAATTAACACTCATTAATTAATACTCTAATCTGTACTGAAGTTTTATGTTCAAATAACTATTTTATATCTGATATTTTAAGTTTGAGAATTTTCATAAAAAACTTGATCATATAATTAATTTGCCAATTTCAAAATCTTGCTAATTGTAAAATAAAACCAATAAATAAATTAATTAACATAATTTCTTTCTTGACAATAGCAATCAACTGTACCTAGCTTTATTAGTGATATTTTCGTGGAGTTCTGTACTGTCCCAACTGAACAGCATCTCCAATGTGCCTCCAACGTTTGGTCCAGATTTTGGTGTTACATCGACAGAGTGCGCTCTCATCCTCCATCGAACTTACGTGAACTCTCATGGTAGGACACCAGCGCCTCGTTACAGTGGGTTCCTAGAATTCCTAAAACCTGGGTAAGTGCTAATTAATTGCTTACTTTTCAAAACATTAATAATAAATCGCACATATCATATTAATAGTCATCTCCCTTTACTGAAAAGTTTTAATAATTACAACTTCACATCTATGATCAAATATCTATGCATGTACATAATCGGGAATGCAGAGTAGTTTTTACCATATACTAATTTGTTTTGTTGTTTTTCAGACCATTTCGATCTGCTACAGCTGTAGACGACGTATGTATACGATATACCGACGTTAACCGAGCTCTTGCCGAAGCTAAACGTTTAAAAGGTGAGCTGAGCAGCTCTGATCAATTGAGTCAGACGAATAATTTCACTTAAACTCCTTATTGTAACATTAACGAGTCCAAACCGGTTTCTGGCGTGTAATAACGGTTAAACATTTTGTGATAGCAAAATAAACAATTTTGATTTGTAATATCGTTGTAAGTGGGTTGTTGTTATGGGCTAAAATGGTTGTGTTCAATCAATTTTGGATGAACTGAAACAAGTATTCGTTGTTACCCTTTGAAATCAGTAAGAAAAGCACAACATGAAATATAGATACTAAAGAGTGAGTAAAATATGAAGATCAAATACATGAGTTTGTATGTACCATGGATCAACTCTTCATTGAACAATAAGTTGATTTATATGTAACGATATTACTTAATAGTTGAAAGTCTCTACGAAGACGAAACTTAGTTCTAATGAATTTTACGCCTGAAAAATAACTACCGCTCCAGATATTGTAGTTTTATAATCATAATATATGTATCATATTTTAAAACATAACTATTATCTTGGTCAAAATATTTTTCTCAATATTTTTTAGTTGTTTATTTTGATAGGCATTTTATTTTTGACTAATAACTACCTTGTGACAATTGACTAACACAAACGTGATACTCGTAACAAATGTTTAATACTTAAAGAATTAAAACGGTGAATTTCACTTCATATTAAGATATAGAAATATTATTTTATTGAGCACAAATTACACAATGTATATCTTTGCTATTCCTTGCCTGGCATGGCCAAGTGGTTAAGGCACTCGACTCGTAATCCGAGGGTTGTTGTTGCTGCTGTTTTGAATTAAGCCCAAAGCTACACAATGGGCTATCGGTGCTCTGCCCACAACGGGTATCGAAACCCGGATTTTAGCGTGTAAGTCCGCAGACATACCGCTGAGCCACTGGGGGGGGCGTAATCCGAGGGTCGTGGATTCGAATCCATGTCACATTAAGCATGCTTGCCCTTTCAGCCGTAGGGGTGTTATAATGTGACGGCCAGAATCACTATCCGTTGGTAAAAGAGTAGACCAAGAGTTGGCGGTGCGTGGTGACGACTAGCTATCTGCCATCTAGTCTTACGCTGCTAAATTAGGGACGGCTAGCGCAGATAGCCCTCCTGTATAATTGCGCGAAATTCAAACCAAACCAAACTGTGATATTTCCATATTAGCGACATACTAGACCTATGTATGTGTACATATAACCTAAGCCAGCAATTAATAAAATTTCAAGTGGGAAAGGATGTTGACAGTGATATTGTGTCTTCGATCTCGCCCCCCCATAAAATATAACATGCAGGAAAGAAAAATTTAATTACAGAAAAGCATATTGGCAGCATTATAAACAGGAATTAGATAATCTATTACCTAATAAAGTTATAAAAGAAGTTAAAACACATATCGAAATGGATAACTATTGTCAAACAATTACGGAATGCCTTCAGAAAGCAACCAAGTTAACAATACCAAAACAACACCAGAAAATAACAAACAACACATGGAAACCTACCACAGAAATAATCAATCTAATCAAAAAACGAAGAAAATTAACAAGACAGTACATGATTACAAGAAACAGAGAAACCAAAACGCAAATAAACAGCATTAGAAATCACATCAGAACACAAATAAAACAACAAAAACAAAATAAATGGGACAATTACTGCAATAAACTAAACGACATAATTGACCCGAAAAAATTCTGGTCACATCTTAAAAGACTCACAAATGAAAACACAAACACAAAGAAATATCCCCCACTCGAACATAATAACACTATAGCACACACAAACAAAGAAATAGCCGAAGCTTTCAAAGACCAACTCCAAAATACATTTAAAACTCACACTGATTCAGACATAAATACGTATTTTTACAATAAAGTCACATAGTAAACAATAAACATCAATTTGAACCAATTTTTCCAGCAAACATAACTGATACAAATACAAGCTCCGATACAGATTATGCAAGCACATTACTAACACATGAAATATCCCTTCAGGAATTACTAGAAGCAATAAAAAACACAAAAAACAAAGCACCAGGTGAAGACGAAAAACAAACTATCCTCCTAAAAAAGAGCTCTCCGAAATTGTTTGACCACCTAAATTCACTTTTTAACCTATCTCTATCCTCAGGATACATCCCAGTTTCTTGGAAGCTTGCAAATATATTTATGTTCCATAAGGAAGGAAAGCCAGCGAATAAACCTAATAGCTACCGACCAATCAGCCTGACCAGCTGTGTAGGCAAAATTCTTGAAAGAATAATCAGTAATAGACTCTTCACATTCTTGGAGATAACATCAAAATTACCAAAAGAACAAATTGAATTCAGGAAATTAAGACAAACGACAGACCACCTAATCAGATTAACAGAAACCATAACAGATAGCTTCAACAAAAAAGAATGTACAGTCGCTTGCTTCCTCGATATCGAGAAAGCATTCGACACAGTT
The DNA here is from genome assembly GCA_011833715.1 of Carcinoscorpius rotundicauda. Classification (NCBI taxonomy): domain Eukaryota; kingdom Metazoa; phylum Arthropoda; class Merostomata; order Xiphosura; family Limulidae; genus Carcinoscorpius; species Carcinoscorpius rotundicauda. The sequence goes on along the minus strand of CM022399.1, from coordinate 29,063,953 downwards.
TGGCACGATGGTCTAAGGTTCGGAATGAATGAAATGGAACTACCGTGAGCAATTATTCGCTGGTTATCTAACTTTTTGGAAAACAGAAAATGTAGAGTAAATGTTGAAGGAACTTTTTCCGAATACTTTACTCCACAAGCTGGTGTCCTTCATGGAGGGGTGGTTAACCCTATACTATTTATCATGTATGTAAACAGTATGCCACTGAAGGATCCAAATCATGGATTCTCTTCACAGTTCGCAGATGATGTGGCAATCTGGAAAAGTGCCGCAACACCCACGATAGCAGCCACTAACATACAACCACAACTAAATAGAATACGTGAATACTGTCAAAAATATAGAATAAAAATAAACACAGCAAAACACAACTCGTAGTTTTTACGAAATCGACCAAACACAAAAAAACAACAGCCAGAACTATATATGAATGGCACTTTACTCCAAACTGCCCTATCGGCAAAATTTTTAGGTCTGACCTATGATTCAAAACTAGCTTGGATCAATCATGTCAACGAAATTAAAAACAAAATTTGGCGAAGAGCTAACTATGCTAGGAGTCTAACTGGTAAAAACAGTGGAGCATCTACAGATAATATACTAAAAATATACAAAACATATATTAGACCTGTAATAGACTATGCAGCTCCAGCATGGATAACTGTAAGCAATAAAATAATTAAAACTAAACTACAAACAATCCAAATTACACTCCTCACAACAGCATACAGAGTTCCAAGAACAATATCATCTAAATTCATTCATAAATACTCGAGCATACCAACCATACCAGATAGACTCCTACATATTACAATAATGTACTTTAATAAAAATTGGATGAAAAACAAATTAATGTGCGAACTAGACCGTTACCTCATACATGATGAAGCTAGTCCTAAACATCTTTCCCCAGTTAATTTGTATTTCAAATATAAAAATAAATAATAATAACAATAAATATATATATATATAAAGTTAAAAAAATAAAAATTTTAACAATAACAAAAATTTCTTCTTAGTTTATTTATTTTTCTAATTAAAAAAAATGCCACCAGCAAACTTGACATTCTGCTAATAGAATAAAACTGTATGCGAGCCAAAATACATTGACATTGCCCTGAAAAGGACCAAATAAAAATTCAATCCACAGCCAAAATAACAAACAGCCAAAAATATTAGTACAGGCAGGAGGAAAAGGTTGTAGAGAACCTGACCCTTCAGGGTATGAACTTATATTACCCAAATACCGACGACATTCATTCCATATTAGCGTTATCAGCCATCATAGTTACTGCTAAGCCATCTGGTGGGGAAGGGGTGCATAAATAAATTAAATATCATCGGCTTGCTAATAATGAGTTTATAGATATAAAGGGTGCTCACTGAAATACTTCCTGAATTGAATGGTGTAAAACTTATATATGTCAAACAGTCTAGTCTTTACAGTATGTGAGACACTGTAGTCTTAATTATTTTTTTTTCTCTCGTATACATGAAAAAATATGAGAAATGTTATATATGGCATTGCGTACCCGAGTAACTAATGAAAGTGCAACTATTATTCCTGATATACTGGCACAAACGTGGACGGACATCGATTATCATCTGGACATTATTTAAACTGCGAACAGGGTTCGTGTCTCGAGATGTACTAATGACATCGCTAGTCATAAACAAACCCGAGGTGTAAGCATCCATTATATTGTATCTTACCCTGCTCTCATTCTATCCAATTAAGAAAATGATTCAGCAATTTATGAACACAGCATTTAAACTTAAAAATACAGTTTGGAAAAGTAATTTTCCACGTGACTTATTCTCCATCAAACTCAGCTAATGGTAAATTATACCAGTCATCTCAGCAGTGAAACAACATCAGAACTTCAGAATGAAAAAAATCAAACTTACTGGGTGAAGCCTGTAAAAGATAAACGCTGATGAAAAATCTCACAAAAGATGAATCATGTTTCACCACCATTTTTAAATTGTTACTTCCAGTCCCCCCCTCCAGTGACACAGCGGCAAGTCTCAAGACTTATACAGTAATCTTAAGAACCAAGTTTTGATACTCATGATTGGCACAGTGTAGATAGCCCGTTGTTTATCCTTTTGCTTAATAGCATACAAACAATATTTTCAACCATTTTTTAAAAAGTATCCATCTTATTGATTGCAATTTTTTTTACTGAGTTAATGTTTATTTCAATAGTTATTGTTTTTCACATAGGATACATACATCCACCAACCATTAACTCTTTGGAGCCACTCCCATCACATATTGACAAAACAGCAGAGCTAGTGTTGGCCACTACTCGGATATTGGCAAAGCGGTAAGTAGCATTTACTAAGATATAACGATGGTTCTGATTGGCTAATTAATGTTCAGTACCACCGGTATCTTGCGGCCGAATTAATACGTCTGATCTTTACGATGAAAAAGTTGTTTGACAAACTACGTAATTCTTTGTTCTTGTTGTTTTATTACTTCCATATTGAAATTATAGTCTAACCAGAACATTTTCTTTTATCTCCAACATTTAGCGGAGAGTCACGACTATATATGTAATTCTTGTAAAACTGAAATCTCACGAGAGCTTTGGGTCAAATCTCACGACCAACATTTGTATCGTTTCATCTCGAAGATGCTGGCTGTTTGCTCGCAAGAACTGGGAGAAACATATTTTCAAGAACCGGTTTTTACTCTAGTAAATATAAACTTAAGAAAAGTTCTCTATTCTGATGAGATTAGTATATAAAGTTACTAAAATAGCAGAGTATATGTTTTATTGTTTATTTAAGCCGGCTTCAAGCTATGAATTTTCCTTTCAGTAACAGCATGACTTAACATACAAATAAACACATTGTCAATAATTAATCAAACTTTAACGATCCTTCCCAGTGTCTTCACTAGAAGGTTCTAGTTCTGTTTAAAAATTCTAAAATAAATGAAAGTTGATCATAGAACAATTCTTCATTCTGTAAGGAAAAATAACCAAATTCTCACAATTCTAGATATAATACAATAATAAAACATGAAGTTCGACAATAAACTTCGTGCACTTTGGTCGCCACATACAATTTTAGTTTTTGAAGCTTCATCCACCAGGGAAGGGACACACAAAATAAATTAAAAATGTTATCAATAATCAAATTCGGTTATCACCACCTTTCAGGGGCTGAGTAAAAAAAAAGACACATGGTGTTGCAGAAAGATTTCATTATATGGTGTGTCCTTGACGAATATTTTAAAACTTAACTTTATTATTTTATTCAGACATTTTAAATGAAATTATTTTCCATATTTCTTTTGTGCTACAGCTTAAATCAAAATTATCGCGCATGTAAAATTTGAAAATAGCATAAGAGAATGAAACTAAGATTTCACTAATCTTACAGTGGCTTTACCGTATTTTCACTCGTTATTTCTGTTTCATTGGTTGCTGAGGTCGAGATTCAGCAGAAATCTTGAATTCTAATAGATGAATCGTAAAACATTTCATACATTCCGCTCTCTGTCACTTTCTATCCATTTTACTTACTGTCACTTTCTTTCTATTCTGCTTACTGTCACTTTCTATCCATTCTGCTTACTGCCACTTTCTATCCATTCTGCTTACTGTCTCTTTTTATCCATTCCACTTACTGTCACTTTCTTTCATTCTGCTTACTGTCACTTTCTATCCATTTTACTTACTGTCACTTTCTTTCTATTCTGCTTACTGTCACTCTTTATCCATTCTGCTTACTGTCAATTTTTATCCATTCCGTTTGCTGTCACTTTTAATCCATTCTGCTTACTGTCACTTTTTATCTATTCTACTTACTGTCACTTTTTATCCATTCTGCTTACTGTCACTTTCTATCCATTCTGCTTACTATCACTTTCTATCCATTTTACTTACTATCACTTTCTATCCATTCCACTTGCTGTCACTTTCTTTCCATTCCGCTTACTGTCACTTTCTTTCTATTCTGCTTACTGTCACTTTCTTTCTATTCTGCTTACTGTCAATTTTTATCCATTCCGTTTGCTGTCACTTTTAATCCATTCTGCTTACTGTCACTTTTTATCTATTCTACTTACTGTCACTTTTTATCCATTCTGCTTACTGTCACTTTCTATCCATTCTACTTACTATCACTTTCTATCCATTCCACTTACTGTCACTTTCTTTCCATTCCGCTTACTGTCACTTTCTTTCTATTCTGCTTACTGTCACTTTCGTTCTATTCTGCTTACTGTAACTTTTTATCCATTCTGCTTGCTGTCACTTTTTATACATTCTGCTTATTGTCACTTTTTATCCATTCTGCTTACTGTCACTTTCTCTCCATTCCACTTACTGTCACTTTCTATCCATTCTGCTTACTGTTACTTTTTATTCATTCCACTTACTGTCACTCTTTATCCAGTCTGCTTACTGTCAATATTTATCAATTCTGCTTACTGTCACTTTTTAACTATTCCACTAACTGTCACTTTCTATCCATTCTGCTTGCTGTCGCGTTTTATCCATTCTGCCTACTGTCACTTTTTATCCATTCTGCTTACTGTCACTTTTTATCCATTTTGCTTGCTGTCACACTTTATTCATTTTGCTTGCTGTCACTTTTAATCCATTCTGCTTACTGTCACTTTTTATCCATTCTACTTGCTGTCACTTTTTATCCATTCTGCTTACTGTCACTTTCTATCCATTCTGCCTACTGTCACTTTTTATCCATTCTGCTTACTGTCACTTTTTATCCATTTTGCTTGCTGTCACACTTTATTCATTTTGCTTGCTGTCACTTTTAATCCATTCTGATTACTGTCACTTTTTATCCATTCTACTTACTGTCATTTTCTATCCATTCTGTTTACTGTCACTTTTTATCCATTCTGCTTATTGTCATTTTTATCCATTCTGCTTGCTGTCACTTTTTATCCATTCCGTTTGCTGTTACTTTTTATCCATTCTGCTTACTGTCACTTTCTATCCATTTTGCTTACTGTCACTTTCTCTCCATTCCACTTACTGTCAATATTTATCAATTCTGCTTACTGTCACTTTCAATCCATTCTGCTTAATGTCACTTTTTAACTATTCCACTAACTGTCACTTTCTATCCATTCTGCTTGCTGTCGCGTTTTATCCATTCTGCCTACTGTCACTTTTTATCCATTCTGCTTACTGTCACTTTTTATCCATTTTGCTTGCTGTCACTCTTTATTCATTTTGCTTACTGTCACTTTCTATCCATTCCACTTACTGTCACTTTCTTTCCATTCTGCTTACTGTCACTTTCTATCCATTCCACTTACTGTCACTTTCTTTCCATTCTGCTTACTGTCACTTTCTATCCATTTTACTTACTGTCACTTTCTTTCTATTCTGCTTACTGTCACTCTTTATCCATTCTGCTTACTGTCAATTTTTATCAATTCTGCTTACTGTCACTTTCAATCCATTCTGCTTAATGTCACTTTTTAACTATTCGACTAACTGTCACTTTTTAACTATTCGACTAACTGTCACTTTCTATCCATTCTGCTTGCTGTCGCGTTTTATCCATTCTGCATATTGTCACTTTTTATCCATTCTGCTTACTGTCACTTTTTATCCATTTTGCTTGCTGTCACTTTTTATCCATTTTGCTTGCTGTCACTCTTTATTCATTCTGCTTACTGTCACTTTCTATCCATTCCGCTTACTGTCACTTTTACCCATTCCACTTACTGTCATTTTCTTTCCATTTTGCTTACTGTCACTTTCTTTCCATTTTGCTTACTGTCACTTTCTATCCATTTCACTTACTGTCACTTTATTTCCATTCTGCTTACTGTCACTTTCTATCCATTCCACTTATTGTCACCTTTTATCCATTCTGCTTGCTGTCACGTTTTATTCATTCTGCTTGCTGTCACTTTTTATCAATTTTACTTACTGTTACGTTCTATCCATTCCGCTTACTCTCATGTTTTATCCATTCTGCTTACTGACACATTATCTTTTTTCAAAAATTTTGAATTTTAAGTATTTATCTAATAAAAGAATATGATTACAAAGTGTCACACTCAAAATATACGTATTTAAATTATATAAAAAATGGGTTGGATCAAACGGTCGTCAACGACATTTTGCTCACTTGATGTATATACAAGTTATTAACTCATTTAATGTACCTCAGTGGAACAACGGTAAGCTTACTGACTTACAATGCTAAAATCCGGAGTTCGATTTCCCGAAAAGAGCGGCAAAAAAAGAGAGGATTAATCATGATACTCAAAGTAATGAAATCAAACCTGGCGACCAAGTTACACTTACAGCAGATACTCATCCTTTAGTTAGCCACGTTGCACATTTTGTTCAACTTGGAACATGATGATGGGTAAAACATCATACGAGGCTTAGCTTGCTAATGAATTAATATTTGCTGTAAACTTCTTTAAATGCTCTAAGTGTAGCTACCGGTTTGGTCGCTTATTTTGATTTCATTCTTTTAAGTCGCGCACTCAGCTCTATTTAGATCTCACTTTTTTGCTACACCTAAAGTGTTTCTTATTACATATCATGACTTTTTATTGATACACACCAACAAACCACAGCAAGTAAGAACGTGGCACTGCATAGCAACTTACGTTAATTTTAAATACGCAACCTTATTATTCAGAGCAAACCTTTATTTTTAGAGAACCAACCAGATTTCTCAAAATATTTTGTAATAGTTTTTTTCTCTCTCTAAAGCAATATTAATAGCTTCCTTTATAGTAACACCACGGAATTCAGATGAACAGTTTCTTGTCATCATCCCCATGCAGTCGTATCAAACATCATTATTTAACGTTAATTGTCTAAGGTAATATCACGTGACCCTAAATTCTTTTAATTTCATGAAATTTAGTAAATTATGCTAAGAAGTTGGCAATAGATAATCTCTAATAGCCTTCCACCAGTACTATTCTTTTGAAGATTTGACCTGGAAACTGTTAATCTACTCTACCTGGCTTAACCAACACTTATCTATCTGCAGGTAGTTTCACATTGAAGTTTCTGCTCTAAATCAGCCCAATGACAAAAACTAAAATAGGTCCACTTTTACTCTCAGGTGAAACTGTAGTAAAAACGTTAGATTGATCATTCATATGAATTTCTGCACAGGTGTGCACAAACTCTTTCGTTAAATTTGAGTGGTTTTTGTTGAATAACTTTGCACATGCGGCTTATATTTGCACCAAATGAGACTCCTTGTTGCAGATTGTAAAGATATAGCAGTGTTCTAAATTTGCAAAATATTCCTAAACACTGAAATATATCTTTGTATTAAATAAAGTTTGTGTATTTTTTGGTACGAATAAAAACAAATAGGAAGAAACTCAATGAAAAAAACAGATGTTATGTCTCAAGCATTTCTAAATGAATTACCTCAAAAACTGAAATGTGAAGTAAGAGTCCAGTAGAGTACATCCATTGAAAGTATGTGTCTCTTCAGATTACAACAGTTCGGGATTACAGAAGGTGGAAAACCATTGAGTTGTCATTTTTGTTAATAACACAGTGTGTCTGTCCAACAGCAGATTGTATTGGCCTCACGTCACACTAGCGTGTTTTTTGAGGTGGCTTTGTTTTAAGAAGAAACAAATAAACAAATTATTTGTATTTACTTTTTACTTTTTAGGTTCCAACTTTCTTCTGATGAGATTTCTCACGGTCTGCCAATGATCGACACTTCTCGCACAGATATCTGGGAAGTATGTCCCGCCCACATGAAGCCTGTGCCGTGCACTATGGAAAGGTACCGAACCTATACGGGAGTGTGTAACAATATGCAACACACAAGCTGGGGATCCACCCACACCCCTTTTGTCAGGCAGCTTCCTCCCGTCTACAGTGATGGTAAGGGTTATCACAATTAACGCGTAGTTAACTCATTTTGTTAATTTATTTATTATTTGAAGCATACTCAACCATCCCTACTATTCTGGTACTCTGGTTTCTGAAAATTAAACTGTGAGCTAATTCATCAGACTCTCTGAGGTCACCAATAATTTGATATCAATTCTAATTTTAAATAGTCTGGTTTGATAATAACATTGTTGAAAGTTTTAGTAATTATTACAAACTGTGCGGGTTATGTTATTCAATAGGCCTTATTACATAACAAAGAATACATTATATCATAAGTGGGTATTTAAACATTTTTCACAAACATTGAATATCCATTTTGAACTACATTTTTTCGTACTTTGCAAATGTTCGGCTGACTACAATTTCGTCACCATTTATAAGTGTCCACTTAAAGCCACTTTCTTACCGCTCTTCATTAATATCTGTTTGGACAACATTTTCGTCACCATTTTTAAACCGCCTGGTGAATTACATATTTCTCACAATAACTAATTGGATTTAGCATAGAAAATACTTCACAAAGCGGTTAAAAATGTATTACTTCCTCGCAGACTGAAAGTATAGAGGGAAAAATTGGTCTTCTAGCTGCCTGAAAAGGAATGCAATGACACGAAGGACATTAATCACATCTGGCCACTTCGACTGAGATCTAGTAATTTTGATGCTTAGGGAAGATTATAACTTTCCCATTCTGTTTTTCTTTAACAATTTTAAGTAAAAGATGTGAAAATATTCATTGGATTCATGACAATATTCTCCATACCAAAACACACTTTCAGCTCCTTTCACTGTGAGAATAACTGAAACAAGGACGACTGATTCGTGCACATTTTCTCTGCTGACAATAGGGAAAAGAAAAGATGTGCAAAAATTGATCAAATTATTTTAAACGCTAATATTCATGTGTTGTCAACCTTTTATGTTTTAACTATTTTAGATGACGTATTTTCCTGCTTGCATTTAGAATGAGAATAGATATGCTGATTTCAGGTGGTGTTGGTTATAGTGTTTTTAGTGTGGTACTGTTGATCACGATGGCTGAATTGCGATAATGTTTGGTGGGATCAATATTTGGAACAAAGTCATTTGTACTCAAAATATCTTTCTTACGAGGCCTGGCATGGCCTAGCGCGTTGAGGCGTGTGCTTCGTAATCTGAAGGTCGCGGGTTCGCGTCCGAGTCGCGCTAAATATGCTCGCCCTCCCAGACGTGGGGGAGTTATAAAGTTACGATCAATCCCATCCCATTTTTTGTTGGTAAAAGAGTAGCCCAAGAGTTGGCGGTGGGTGGTGATGACTTTTGAGCTACTCTTTCGCCAATGAATAGTGTGATTGACCGTAAATTTACAACGTTTCCACGGCTGAAAGGGCGAGCGTGTTTGGTGTGACGGGGATTACAAGTCGAATGCCTTAACCACCTGACCATGCCGGGCCATAAAAATATTTGTTTAAGTTTCGTAGATCAAATTGATTCAAGATCAAAGTTATACTGAGTTAATCGAAACAGCGTCTTTAAATACATAGTTTAATGAAACTGTATCTAAACAGGCGCGTAAAACTTTTAGTGCAGCTTAAGAATCAAATTGGTATTACCATTAAATAGTCACTACCAAATTACTAAAGGACGACAACTTCAAAAAAAGTAGTTAAATAATGTGTTTGTACTTTCGTATAAAGGGATTTCTGCGCCTCGTGTTTCTGTTGTTGATGGAAGTCTTCTTCCTTCACCAAGGATAGTGAGTGCTTACGTCCATCCAGACTTTGATCGTCCCTCTGACGACCTTTCCATTCTGGTCATGTCATGGGGACAGTTTATTGACCATGATATGACTCTTGCAGCCCCACCTAGAGGTAAGTCCGAAAACACCTACAGTTTTTTAACTTATAGTTTGAAAATAATTTTTACATAAGACATTTTGGCAATGCGGTGGTGGAGATTTTTATGGAAATATAAATAAAGTAATAAACGTAGAAAATATCAGGTGTATTCTGTTTGGTTTGTTTTGAATTTCGCGCAAAGCTATTTGAGATCTATGTATGCTAGACTTCTTTAATTTAACAGTGATAGATTAGTGGGAAGGCCACCGCCAACTCTTGGACCATTCTTTCACCAAAAAAGGGATGGACCGTCATATTATAAAGCCCTTATGGCTGAAAGGGCGAGCATATTCTGTGACAGGGATTCAAACCTATGATTCGCAGATTTTGACTTGAGCATCCAAACCACTAAGCCATGTCAGACCGAAGTGTTTTACATATAACGTAATTTTAAATTTTGTTTTAGTGATTATGAGTGTTACTTATAAAGCAACAATTGTGAAAAAAATCGTGGGTAAATATGGAATTTAAAATCCACGTTAAATTTCTGAACTAAATTCTGGTTGGTTTATTATTAGTTATTTACATGAGCTTTATAATAGGTTGTAAATAGTTAAAGCCCAGGTAATGTAAGTAATGATTTTTTTATGTTATTTAAATATCACTAAAAGTGGAAGTTATTTTAAACACAATTCTAAAAATCAAATTAGATTAAGAGGGAGATGTTATTAACATGCTGAACATGTTATTAACAGTTTTTTTCTAAGAATTTTTGTGCAAAGCTACATGAGGGTTATCTACTTATAATTGTCCTTTGTTTGGAACTGACAACGTAGAGAAAAGTCAGTTAAAGAAAGCATTCACCGCCAAATTTTAAGCTATTCTTTTGTGCTTAAACAAATAGATTTGGCCAGCACTCTTATAATGTACTTACGGCCCAAAAATATCCAAAGCTTCGTTGTGGCAAGAAACCTGAACCATAAACCTTTGGATTTAAAGTCCAAATACGTTAACCACTGCACCATTCCTGGTCGGCTGAATATATACGAAATTTAATTCAATTTAAGAGTAGAAGGTGCGCGCTCATTAATTTTTCAGTTTTTCGTATGTTGCTTGAATTCCAGCTTTTCTTTTAATAAGAAGCCATTAGCTCACAGTCGTTATGACATGATTTTCATCCTAGTATACCGAAATAATAATGAAGTAGTTCCCAAACGACACTACGAATACATACAGACAAAAGAGTTGATGCTAGAGATATATTTTCCTGATCGTTTTAGAAAGATAACAAATACAGACTAAATAAGATAGTTAAACTAGTCTAGTTTAAAATATGTCAAATCAATTAAATATGCCTCCTAGTTGATTCAAACAAATGCATTCAAACTAGTTACAAAGGTTAAGTATTCCAAAGAAACAACTGATTAACCTTTGATAAATGTAGGTCAAAGATCAAGATGTATATTGATGTAGCTAGTAGAGTGAAACGTTCAGACAGTTTTATTGTTTTCTTCAGATGAAAACGACCTGGATTTCATCTGTTGTGGAATTCCTAAAGAACAACAGCACCCTAACTGCATGACCATTGATATTCCTCCTGATGACCCTTTCTATTCTCGCTACGGACAGACATGTATGGAGTTTAAACGCGTTCTTGCTGGCCATAGACCTGGTTGTGCTCTTGGTAGGTGATGATTGATCTGTTTCTTAATAAATATATATTGTTGATAAAAGTAAAAAGGATAACAATAAACTGTTAGCGGATACTGATGAATAGGAATTTTACAATACCTTAATATAGCTCAGATTTATCTTCTCTGGTTAATTCTCTCTTTGACAAAAAATGACCAGCTTTAGAAGTATTCCATATATATGTATATATATCAAGTACATGTTTGCTCAATCCTTTATCACGTTGTAGCAATCGTAAAACACTGATGCATAAGTCTAAGAATAGTTCAGTACCAAAAATATCTAAACCTAGTTTGTACTGAACAATATGATGTATACGTTTTCAAAAATCCAATAATTCCCTAATACAATAGTTACATTCCAAAAAGCTGTAATGTTTTCGTTTTATTTACATGTGTGGGTGGGGAAGTATTTAACCTATTTTAATATATCTGACATCTCGGGCTTTTGTAGGTCCAAGAGTACATATTAACCTACTGACCCAGACACTGGATGCTAATTTTCTGTATGGTTCAACAGAAAAACTTGCCAGAGAACTTCGACTTGGTAAAGGAGGTAAGCCTAACAAATAAGTAAATAAAAAGTTATAAAAGGTTTCTGACTTGCTCTTTAGTGGTGTAATTACGTCTTTAAAAATTATTATGAGGTATTCGTTATAATAATTTAAACAAAAATATTGTAAACCTTCTGACCAGAGATCTCAAACACATTAAAAAAGGTATGGATATTTAGATAGCTAACCAGAATTCTCTGAGGTCTTTAAAAATGCTGTCTAGAAAAGGGTAGTTGGGATATGGCACTTAGTGAATATAATGTATGTTTGACTACAAGTGAAGATGATGAATAAATCCTATAGTAAGGAAGTCAGTGGTTGAATGTCTAACTAGAAGATTATGACGTGTAAAAGAAATTAGTAGGTGAAATAAAAGTCAACAGAGAGTTGTTATGGTATCAGGGATGTTTTATACATAGAATTCATATTAAAACTTTCAGAATTTTCTTACATATAAGTGTTTACAGCTATAGAACTTTGATTAAGAAAGTGGCTAAATTCCTTTTGCCTTTGCTATCTATTGTTTAGGGTCACTCTCCTGCTGCAACATTCTCGTTAAAAATAGTTCTATAAAATTGATCTTACTGTGCAAAACTAGACACAATATTTTCCACTGGTGGGTCATGTGATACCTTAAAGTCATGACCTCTCTTATTTTCTTATGTTGAGAATGGCCAACAGTGACTTAGGTTGCAATGATGGTTTTTTTTTTCTATTTCTTGAGTATATTCTAGATTTTGGAAATCTACTTATACCCAAAGCTCTCAATTCCAGTAAAGATTCTTTATAAGTAAATACACTCACTCTGTTTGTGTTTGAATACCGAATAAAGATTTCCACTCTCTATTATATTGTGTTCAGACTCTTACGATTCAGTGAAAGGCCCCCCCAGTGGCTCAGCGGTATATCTGCGGACTTACACGCTAAAATCCGGGTTTCGATACCCGTGGTGGGCAGAGCACAGATAGCCCATTGTGTAGCTTTGTGCTTAATTCAAAACAACAACAACTCAGTGAAAGTCAGAGAGCATAGATTTACTCAGTGGTACATATCCTTACCGAACCTCCAGTTATTCCGTGAATTATATCCATTTACACCTAAAGAAATTCAATGGACTTGAAAATCTCACATCATTACCTAAGTTTAAATAAATTTCATTTTACAGTCGGTAGAAAAAACAACAACTTCAGAATGTTGTAAAACAGTAGCAACAACAACAATGAGATAAGAATTATAAACAATATACAAACATGACAAAGTTAACAAACCGACAATTTTTCTATTATTTCTGCATTATAAACACCGGAAAGCCAGTTTGACCTTTTATACACATGGTGGCTCATTTCCGAAGGAAAGAGTTAAGGTTTCGTTTGAAAATTCAATATCTTACTAGCGAGATTGTTTTAAAATCGTTTTATCTTCACGAAACAATAAAGGGTACACCAGTACAGAGATATAATACAATGTTTTATTACAGTAAGTTTTCCTTACTCTCATTGTAATAAGACGTGTTATAAAGTAACAACAAAAAATTAAAATCAAATTTCAAACAATGAGATTATTTTTACTACTTCTGATAGAAATGACTTTTTAGGGCTCATGCGAGTCACTGATTATTTTCGTGACTACGGACTGAAACCATTGCTGCCTCCTTTGTCTTCTACTCCTGAGAAAGACTGTACTGCCAGGCCACGTCACTTGTACTGTTTCAATGCCGGTAGGTGGCAGAAAATAATAATAAATAAACAAAATATTTGGATTTATAGTTCTAAATTAATACATGAGAGAAATAAATATCTAACTATCACATATCAGTGTGGAGCTTTCTGTTATTTTATTAAGATTCATGACAGAAGCCTCAAAAATCTTCTAGATTGTGTTTTCCAAAGCAGTTATATAAATGAGGTTACATTATCAATTTTGGGATTTTTGTTTCAGTATGCATGCTCGATATATTTAAACATGTTTCTTTTAATAAAAAATAAATTATACTATTAGATAATGACACGTGCGCTTGACATTTCAAAATGTAACTATAAGAATAACTTGAGTTTATCAGTTTTTTTTAAACGTTAGTTCAAAATGCGTAATATCATTACAACTGGGAAGAACTATTTTAAAACTAAAATTTGGAGAGTAGCTGGAAAGTAACCCTATTAGGAGAAGAGAAATTAAGAAAAAAGCTTCAAGTGTTCACAGATAATATAAAAACACAACTTCGTAATTCCGTATAGAAAAGTGCAATTTTAAATAAACTACAATTTTAAGTTTTTCCTCTTATTCTTGAAAGGTGATGAACGGGTCAATGAACAGATTCATTTGACTGTAATCCACACAATGTATGTCCGCGACCACAACCGAATAGCTACCGAACTTTCCCGATTGAACCCACACTGGAACGACGAGAGGATTTACCACGAAACACGTCACATCATAGCGGCTTCTGTGCAGCACATTACTTATACCGAGTTTTTACCCATGATTCTCGGTGAAGAGATGGTAGCTCGTTACAACTTGACCGTGAAAACTCACGTAAGAATTTTCTTATTATTAAATATTAAATTATTGTCAAATTCAAACTAATTAGTCCAATATATTCGAAAACAGCTTAGCAATATATTGCTCGATCAGTCTGTATGTTTTAAAACAAAGCCACATTACGCTATCTGTTGTATTTATCGCGGGAAGTCGAACCTCGGTTTTTTTGGCGTTGAAAGTCCTTAAATTTACGTCACGGTGGCACAATGAGCTGTCTGTGTCCATAACAAGTGTAGAAGACGTGTGAGTCCTCATATTTATTACTAAGTCAATGATCGGCGATTGGATCAAAATCACTGTTTCGAGAGTTGATCAATTGTTAACGAAATAAAACTCCAAGAAAACAATCTACACTGTACGATTATTGTTATGTTTGTTTGTTTAGAATTAAGCACAAAGCTACAAAATGGACTATCTATGCTCTGCCCACCACGGATATCAAAACCTGGTTTATAGTGGTATGAATCCGCAAATATACCGCTGTGCCACTTGGGGGAGCTGTTTTACTTGTTCATAATATCAGTTAGATTTACATAATAACTTCATAGTTCTCGCACAACTGTTCATAATTAAAAATAGGTGGTCACTAGTATTTCTTGATTTCGTTTGGTTTGAATTTCGCGCAAAGCTACACAAGGGCTATCTGCCCTAGCTGTCCCTAATTTACCAGTGTAGGACTAGAAGGAATGCAGCTAGTCATCACCACATACCGTCAACTGTTTGGTTACTCTTTAATCAACGAATAGTGGGATTGTCCGTAACATTATAAAGCCCCCACGGCTGAAAGAGCGAGCATGTTTGGTGTGATAGGGATTCGAACCCACGAACCTCGGATTATGAGTCAAGTGCCTTAACCATCTGGCCATGCCGGGCCTATTTTTTGATCAAAGAATCATCCAATTGCTAGGACTTTTTGCGTGTATTTGTGTCTTAAGATAACTTGCCAGAAATATTCATTAAGTTACAGTTAATATTTTCGGTTGGGAATAAAATCGGAATACAGAAAAGTTTTAAATAAATTCTGATTCCTAGAGGCCGAGTGCGTGAGATTGCGGGGACTGGGCCCCGCAAAAAGTATAATAATATCTTATTTGTTTTTTATTGTAAGCTGTATTTAGTGATATAGAACTGCAGGAATGCCCAAAACATTAAATTGTGATATATATTGGATCTTAGAAAAGCTGCCTTACCTATTCATATGATTACATGTTAATTATTCTCATGTCTCAAAGTGTCCAAGAATTGTACAATCAAGATTTGACTCTAACCAGTAGACCTGGCATGGGTTAAGGCACTTGAATCGTAATCTGACGGTCACGGATTCGAATCCCCGTCGCACCAAACATGCCCGTTCTTTCAGCCGCGAGGGTGTTATAATGTGACGGTCAATCCCACTATTCGTTGGTAAAAGAGTAGTCCAAGAGTTGACGGTGAGTGATGATGACTAGCTGCCTTTCCTCTAACCCTACACTGCTAAAATAGGGATGGCTAGCGCAGATAGCCCTCGTGTAGCTTTGCGCAAAATACAGGACTCAAATTGGGAAAAGTATTATTTGGCGCCTATAATCTGACATCCTACTTATCTATATATGTATATACATACGTGATTTTTAATTAGACATGGAGACATTCAAATAAAAGCTGTTGTTTTTCATTGAATTTACAGATGTTTTTACAAAAATAAGTTTTATTGATTTAGCTGTATCTACAGGATTTTTCATTTTGCTTTTCTAAGTACTTATGTCGCTGTTGGTCTGTTGTATAATTTATCTAATGAAATCGCCTCAAATCACCACAGTGTTCAATACTTTATGTGAAAAACGTCCGTTATCTTCCACACATGATAATTTTTTATTTAAAAATCTTGAATTCCACGATTTAATAAAATTAGCATAGATATTTTATCAATTTTTTCTCTTCTTTGTTGGCAGTGTTTCATAATCAAACATGCTTCAAGGGAAAATATGGCTTCAAAAACCTCATGTCTGATTCAAAAGAGTGCATCAGGATATTTCTCGAAAGATTGATCAAATTTAAATTGTTGCTTTTGTTTATTTACCTTTATTGTACTGTTGATGAATATTCGTACCTAACACAAAACATCAGTATGTGTGTATGTTCCATAAGTTGACTCAACTGTAAACAAGTCTTGCCAAACGCTAGCGTAGATCACCCAATTTAGTTTCGTTTTAAATTTATTTTTTGTGTTCGATTTTTGTTACAATCCTATTCCTTCAGTAACTTTTCTACAAATACTCTTAATTAAATTCGTAACATATCAAAAGGAAACCTGAAGAGGTTCGTCGCACGTTAAGAGTGACGGTATATGCCTGTGTTCGTTTCACTATTTTGTAAACTCGCTTTTTCTGTCCAAACGGCCCCCCAGTGGCTCAGCGGTATGTCTGCGGACTTACACGCTAAAATCCGGGTTTCGATACCCGTGGTGGGCAGAGCACAGATAACCCATTGTGTAGCTTTGTGCTTAATTCAAAATAACAATAACTGTCCAAACGTAAATGTACATATACCTGTTATAAAGTCATTCTTGTTACTTACTTGAATATTGTATCAGGTTTTAGCAATAATTATAAGAAATTGTAAAAAAATTCTTCCCTATATCCATTGCTTCTTATTAACATCTAGGGTTATTGGAACGGTTATGACCCCGATATACACATGGGAATGTCTAGTGGTTTCCAATCAGCCGCTTTTCGGTTTGGACACACCTTCATTCAGGGTATGGTGCGAAGATATAACAAGTTCCACGAATTTGTGGGTAAGAACTGGTGCTTTCTTTATCCCTAAACTTTATTTCGTACTGCTGAATTATAAGCTGAAATTATAGTACGAAATGTGTAAAAAACATTTAACTATACAAGGTATTATCTTAAACTGGTTTAATTAAAGCACTACGTACTGGAATTCGGAGTAAATATAATTGATTCTTCATGTAATAACTAGTGTATTTATCGCTTTTCACCAAAGCAGACTAGTCTTTGTATTTCCTTTAGTAAGGTATTCTGTTTTTATTACGTAGTGTTCCTTTCATCAATTATTGGTTATTATATGGAATGTATTTACTTTATTTTATTTGTCCCACATCATCATACTTTTATTATAAAGTTTGATTTGCACTGTTAAATCATATTTTGTATTTAAGACTAATCTAAATTTACTTAGTTTGCCGAACGCCGTGAGATATTATTGGGTTTATGGCGAGTGCACCTAACTGATGAAAAAAATACATTTTAATTCTTATACATAGTCAATTAGTAGTGTCGATTATCCAGGATGATTGTTAATTTCGATCTAAGTATTCTGATAGAGAATTATATTCGTTTACCAGGGGAAGATCCCCTTCGTACCCTCCTACGTCAACCTTATATTCTCTACGAACCTGGCAAGATTGATGAACTTATTGGTGGTCTTATCAACACTCCCGCTCAAACCTACGACCCTTTCATAACCCAAGAGGTAGGGTGAACTTTGTTAACTTCGAGAGAGCAATTACTTATAATACCGAAACAAAAGTGTTTAAATATCTGAGCCTGTATATTCTAATTTCTAGGTAACCAACCACTTGTTCCAAGAACCACCTATGCCCTTCGGAATGGACTTAGTGACCTTCAACCTGATGAGAGGGCGTGAGATTGGACTACCAGGTTATAACTTCTTTCGGGAATGGTGCGGTTTGGGACGAGCCAGAACTTTTGAGGAACTAGAGCCTGTAATGAATAACGGAACTGCCTACAAGTTCTCTCAGTTATATAAGTAAGTCTGCGACACAGTGGTCCCGATGTAACCTTAGTGGACTGTGATTTCAAATATTTACGGTTCAAGTCACGTTTCCGCAAAAACGCGCTTTGCATATTGAGTCCTTGATAACATTATAAGAGTGAGGGCCAAATCTCACTATTCGGTCTGATAAGATTAGAGAGTGATTACTGTTGACGAGTAATCAGTTCGAAAATAGTAACGACAATATGCAGATGGCGCCTATTCTTTTGTGGTAATGTGACAGAATTTCAGTTCGACATATTAACTACTGAGCCGTGCTCGGCCCCTCACAGTTTGCCCTCCACATGATAACAGTAGGTATTAAGCTCGGCTCCAGCTTCTCTATATTGGAAAGCTGCAGTAGAACTTTTGTGAGGACCTCCACACAGTGATAAGGATTTTCAGAAAAGGTAATAAAACACACATTTTTTACTCACACGACTTGATTCTTCTGAGTTTTGAAAGAGCTAGGGAACACAAACTGGTTTGTCAGAGTGAAATTTTCACTCCACTAATGCCGACCTTGGCAAGTGGGATGTTTAGGAAAAATATAAAACACTATTTTCTTCTTTTCTAGACACCCAGACGATATTGATCTCTGGAGTGGTGGAATTTCAGAGCGCCACGTATCGGGAGGTTTAATTGGCCCAACCTTCGCCTGCATCATCGCTCGTCAATTTGTAAATCTTAGAAAGGGAGATCGTTTTTGGTACGAAAATTCTGATTTCCCATCTGCCTTTACTCCAGGTAACATACATTTGTCAAATCATGTAATTTTAGTCATATAGATAATATATATATATATATATTTAGTTGTATTATCAAAACTATGTCAGTGTCCTACCTGGTGATAGTTACTCTATGCCAGTGGCTCGCGAAGTATTTCAGGGGATTCTTGGGGAAAATTCCTTAATTGTAGAAGTAAAAGAGTTTACTCGCATCACCTCACTGAGTAGATTAAAACTTCTAGAATCCTCGTGAGAAATGAAAAGGTGAGAGTGGTAATTTGGCTGTTTGTAAAAGTAAACAGACTCATAGTGTTGTTTTTAAAATTAAGATGACGAACTAATTTAGGCCTAATCGAAATTGTACAAGTTACGAAAGTGACATCTTGGAAGATTATTGTTGCTTTCATATTTTAATAATAAATAGTGTGTAATAAAAGTGTTATAAGAAAAACAAATTAATATTTCTAAGATCACTGCTTATATAATTTATACGCAATTAAGTGAGAATATTCCTGGAAAATCTTTATGTAGTATTTGTGTTTTATTACAATATATTTTTTTTTTATTTTAGATCTTTGTTTGTTTTTTGAATTTTGCACAAAGCTGCTCGAGGGCTATCTGTGCTAGCCGTCTCTAATTTAGCAATGTAATACTAGAGGGAAGGGAGCTAGTCATCACCACCCACCGCCAACTCTTGGGCTAATTTTTTAGCAACGAATAGTGGGATTTACCGTCGCATTATAACGCTCAACCGGCTGAAAGGGCGAGCATGTTTGGCGCGAAGGAGATGCGAACCCGCGACCCTCAGATTACGAGTCGCACGCCTAAACACGCTTGGCCATGTCGGGCCTTTAAATCTTTAGATCCTTGAATTGTTAAATTAAAGTATCATTATATTTGGAGTATTTAGAGAGGAAAAGGTTTATTATAATTGGGATGTATTGCGTTAGGTAATAATAAAACGCGAACATCATAGAACTATTTACATAGGTTCGTTAGTTGTTGTTGTTCTTTTTAGCGCAGTATTTTATTATTTGTCTGCACTTTTCCTCGAAAGATGACATAGCATAGCCTAGTGGTTAACTCCACTGTTAACCTGAGAGTAGCGGGTTCCACATCTCGCCACTGAACATTGTTTTCCCTTTCAACCGTATTCCATTCAAGTATTCGTTGGTAACCCAAGAGTTGACGGCGAATAGTGTTGACCGGGTGCCCTTCCTCTAGTTTATGACTGATAAATTAGTAACGGCTAGTGCAGATAGCTCTCGTCTAGTTTTGCGCGAAATTTAAATCAAAACCAAATCCATCGACCATCGAAGTTGTGTGTTTGTACAAAAGCCAAGGTGGACAAGTTGGAATCTCTAGCTTTCAACTAAGGGACGTACGGGCGGTTGAGAACATTTCTAACTCAGAACTTCCGTTATCAGTTGGTTACAGTAAGGAAGTTATTATCCAGCGTAGTTAACTTTATTGCACCCGTCAATTTATACCAACGAGATAAGAATAAAACTGTACGCTAGAAATTTAAACAGTCAAAATGACTGTCTCTCGCCTTTGGATAAGATTCTCTGTCATTGATTTTACTGGACCTATGAACGCTGTTGTTGCTTATAACTGTAGCTTTTGGTCAACTAATCATCCTAGAGTTGATTTCTTGTGAATTTTCGCGCAAAGCTACACGAGGGATATTCGCACTAACTGTACCTAAGTTAGTAGTGTAAGACTATAGGGAAATCAACTAGTCATCATCGCTCACTGCCAACTCTTGGGCTACTCCTTTACCAACGAATAGTGGGATTGATCATCACATGACAACGCCCCCATGGCTAAAAGAGTGCCATATTTAGTGAGATGGGGATTTGAACCCACGACGCTTGGATTACAAGTCAAGCGCTCTAACCACCTAGCTATGCCGAAGCTCTATATAGAGGCTTATTACTCAATATTATCACGAAGTTACAATTAAAATTATTTATTAATCCAATTTTAACCAATTTGAATACGAGACTAACATATTATTCTACTGAAATAAAAGAAGCTTAAACGGTATTCATTACAGAACAACTTCAAGAAATTAGAAAATCTTACCAAGCTAGAATTTTCTGTGAGAATGCTGATGACATGCCAACCATCCAGCTCTATGTCATGAGGCTCGCTCATCCAATTTAGTAAGTAATTTTTTTATATTTTTTTCCAAGTATAATTATTATTCTGAATTTGGTTTCAATTGTCATTTCTATATAAAAAAAATATTTGCAATTGTCATCTTAAAATGACAAAATAACGTGATTACTCAAAAATTACATTTACTATGGACTTTTTTATATACATAAGATATGGACTGTGAGTGTTCAGTTTTATGCGATATTTACTGTACATACAGTGGGTAGACAAAACAAAATGGCCACCCATGAAAATGTTGTTAATCTGCTATATCTTTCATTAGGTAACATAAGAATGTGTAAAAAATATATGTTTTTGGAATGCAATCTAAGAGATCTGTTAAACACTGGATTTTGTAAATACCTGGACTTTTTAGTTACATTTTCTCATGAAAAGAGTTGTGCACCTGCTATAGTTTATCAGATCTTTTTTATTTCTCTTAACCAACAACATAATTAGACAATTTTCTCTGCAATAATCGAACGTAAAAGTTAAACTACAAATAACACAAACCAGTTTCATAAGTTAATATTTAGTCGACGTTCCCTTGGATTTCAGTACCGCTTCACATCGATGTGACATGCTTTCAATGACTTGGTGCAGGTATTCCTGAGCGATTGACTGTCGTTCTTCTTTTAGTACTTCAAAAAGTTAATCTTCTGTGTTTGGCGTGCAATCTTTTATTAATAGGTTTATTTCAGCCCATACATTTTCAATCTGATTGATATTAGGTGATTGAACTGGTCATTCCATAACATAAATTCTCTTGTTTCTAAGATATATATTTCAGCTACTCCACTATTGCAGAGAAATTTGATCATTTTGTAGCCTAAATGCAATAAAAAGATCTAAGATAGTACAGAAGGTAGGCAACACTTTTTATGAGAAAATATAACTTACATTACGAAACGTTCAGGAACTTACAAAAGCCAGTGTCAAATTTAGGATTTCAGATCATATTTGAATAGATCTCTTCGAGTTCATTCTAAAACCAAAAAATTATACATATTTTTGTGTTATATAATAAAATATACAACAAATTAAGAAAATTTTCAGGGAGGGATACTTTTTTGCCCACCCCATGTAAATCATAATAATGTGCTTACATATATTACCGTAATTCTATTCAAATGTTTCATTAACACTGTTGACCTTTTTCCATTGTTTAAAGTGTTGTTGACTTAACTTCACAATAACGAAATTTACTAAAACACGTTATTTTTTTAGTAATCCACGCATGCTCTGTGAAGATATCCCATCAATTGATCTCCGCTTCTGGCAAGAAGATCCAGTACACGGAGGTTATTCTTTCAAGAAGTAGATAAATTTCTCAAACAAGGGAGGTTAATTATAACCCAGACTAACAATGTTTGTGCAGATACGAATATTTTATAATAACCAAGAGAGAAGCAAAGCATTTATTTAGTCATTTAATGGTGGAAAACAAGAAATACTCAATAGATATAACCCTTTTAATAATAAATAAAAGAATTTTTGGATTAAGATAAAAGTACGGTTTTCAGTAAAGTGATTAAATATATTACTAGTTTGAGTTTACCTCAATGACATTTCTTATTCATTGGTTAAATACAGCATTATGCTTTAAAACAGACTTTTAAAACATGAGTTTTGTAATTATACATTTATATACGAGTGTTTATTCACAAAATTACATTTTGAGGAATATTCTTCGTATTAGGTGACTGATGACGTTTCGTTTCTTATACTTCAAACTTCTCTTTAACCAACTTTAGAATCGAAACGTCTTCACTGGCAAAATTGAAAGATTAAATATGAATGAATTAATATTTCTAATTTAATAAGAATTATTGCGACTACTCGAGATTATTATCTTATGCATGTACCATCTAATGCTTAAAAACTAACGGTTAATAAACGTTCTGGGACCTGTAGTGACTGACTGCTATAAAACGCAATGTCTCAAACTGTGGTACTTATAATGCACCATAGCTTAAACTTCTGTATTTAAGTAATTTGAAGGCAGCCTACATTTGTACCCTCAGTTACATCAATACACACACTCACACACACACATATATATATAAAGAGCTGTTATACTAGTTTATACTAGTTGTGAAGTTTCCACCACCTAAAATATTGTCTGATTTCTACTTCATTTTAAGTTACATGTGTGCGTTATAGAATTATTCAATTACATTCTAATATATGTACAGATAAGATACTTTTCATACGTAAAACTTGTTTAGAACAAAAACGTTTGATTCAGTTACTTAGTATAAGTAGAGCAGATTAGATAAAAATATATGATAATTCCAAGTGATGGTACCTTTAGAAGCTATCGGGGAACCTGCTGGGGTTCTGCCTTAAATGCAAGTGTTTCATTTTTTTACTTACTTACATGTTCTCACATCGTTAACGGTGCACTGGAACTTAATTTAAATATGTTCACCATTAAAGCTTCGGTTGTCTTTTTCAAATAAAAATCTCAAAATCATTAATTGTAAAAACAAAAAAAAGGCATTTTGTGAAAAAATTAAACTGAGCGGGGTTATTAGACTAGAACATG
The DNA here is from genome assembly GCA_011833715.1 of Carcinoscorpius rotundicauda. Lineage (NCBI taxonomy): Eukaryota > Metazoa > Arthropoda > Merostomata > Xiphosura > Limulidae > Carcinoscorpius > Carcinoscorpius rotundicauda. The sequence continues at coordinate 29,040,248 of CM022399.1, read as the reverse complement.
AAACTTCACATAAAACGAGTATTATTAGTGTATTTACTGGATGTAAACTAGATGATTTTGAAAGCCAAACTGAAACGGTATAATGAAGTAAGGTTATACCCCCCTCCATTTTGAAAATGTAGCTATCAACACGTAATATTCTCCCAAGAAACAATGGACTCTAAACCAGTTTCATTTATTATGAGATGTTTATTTTTCGAAGAAGAAAATAAACCAATGTCCGTCAGTAGCTTTATGTGTGCGATCCTTTTAATAAACAGAAGAGGATGGGAGAGGGTTTTTTTTCCAGGAAAAAAAGTCTGGTCTTTTTTTATGCACAATTAATTTGAATGACTTAAATGAAATTCAAATATTCATTTCGAAAATTAGAAGAATGTCCAGGTGATTGTTTGACTTCCTACACCCACCCCATGGCTACATATAACAGTCAAAATGCCTGAAAATTTCACGGAGTACCCTATTGACTGATAGCAATAATAAATTAGCTCTCTATTATTATTTTTTTTACGCGTTACGCAAGGTGTTTATAATTTTGTAATTTGAGAAGTAAAATATTGACAGTTAATTGTAAATGTTTTTAAATGAGGAGTTTTGTTTACTGAAGAAAAAGCGATTATTTTCACAACTCTTTGAGGGCATATTCACAATACATTGAAAACGTTCTGAGCTTTCAAGTGTTCTTAGCAGCTTTTCACGAATTTTGGGTTATTTTGGATTATATTTTTTGAATTTAAAGAAGTTAAAGTTTGAAGTTTAAGAAATATAACGTATATACTGTATAAAGTCAGTAGAAAACTATTCAGTTACTATTTCTTATACCTCCTGGCGAGCTCGTTCTTTCTACGGTCACGTGCTCATGTTACTTCCAGAACACGTTAAATGTTTTTTACAACCATATTCATTATCTTGTAAATAGTTTTTTTTTCATTTTTAGGTTTTAGATGTATTAGATGTTATTTTTAGAAGCTTTCCCTTGAGATTTCTTTATAAACCTTTTATTTGTTTCGTACATACGTTACACAGAGAAATGAGAATAATAAAAGAAATGTTTAGTCAACGAAAGTAGTTATAATGTTAAAACAACTGTTTGTAATCCCTATACCTCACCTCAAGTTAACATCTTACCATAACTAAAAAAATGTTTTCAGTGCTGTGTAAATTTGCTCTTGTATTTCACCAAGTTCAAACCTTGGGTATGTGAACAGGTGTGTTCTGGTGAAGTGAAACAAAACTGCCATTTAAATTTTTCTGAGATTATTTTATTTATTTTGACTAAAACACAAGTAACAATGGGAACTTTGGCATTAAAATTTTAGTTTAGCTTTGCTTTTTGGTGACTTGGTGATACCTTGGTTTGATATATAAATACTGGTGGAGTTGGTCGGTGGTCGGGTTTATTTTTCTATTATTTTTGCCTCTAATTTTGGTCTTGTGAATTTGTTATTCAAAAACAAACAAACAAATATATAAAACAGTGTCCTTAAAGCTAGAGGCCTTGACAGTAACATAGTCTTGTATTGACATACTGTCAGATTTTGTCGAGGTACATTACAGTGTTTTTTTCTGTAAAAGAGCTTCGCTAGTTATTTTTAAACATGCGTGAGGAGGTTAAGCCCAGAAAAATCTTTAAAAATGATTTCTTGATATTTATGTACAAACGTTCATTAATTACCCTCTGATAAAGTGTTACTATTTCCAGTTGTTTGTTTATTTGTTTCTTAAGTTGTGAATAAAATGTTTATTTGGGAAACTATGTAATAAGGTTGTGGTTAATTTTAGTGAATTATAAAGGAAAAGAAAGAATGAAATAAAGGTTATGTCGTCCTGTACAAAAATAACTTTGAAGAAAACAAATTAAATATAGTAAGCAGTGGAACATAAGGCTTGTTTAGAATAAAACAATTTTTACAGTGTTAAAATGTGTAAAATTCACGGAAAGATAACAGTGTAGTAAAATTTTTGCGACTCTTCGCCAATCAACGTCATCTAAAGTAATAAGATTGTCTGTTTGTTTTGAATTCTCCGCAAAGCTACAAGAGAACTATCTACACTATCCTTCCTTAATTTAGCAGTGTAAGACTAGGGAGGAAGGCAGTTAGTCATCATCACCCACTGCTAACTCTTTGGCTATTCTTTTACAAACGAATAGTGGGATTGAACGTCAAATTGTAACGCCTCTACGGCTGAAAGGACTAACATATTTGCTGGGACGAGGATTCGAACCCACAGTCTTCAGATTGCGAGTCATGCGCCCTCACCATCTGACCATGCAACAAGAACTGAAGAGGGAAGAGGATTATTTGAAAAAAGAAGTCTTTATTTAAGCTTGTTGATTGACAGCGTTTCGAATCCCATTCGTTCTCATAATTATATACAAAGACATTCGCCGCCATATGCTACGTTGTTTCTTAGAAAGAGCTTCTTATAGCCAAGCCACATCGGTATATCTACCGAAGGGAATCAAACCCCTGATTTTAGCTTTATAAATCCTTAGACTTACCTCTGTAACAGCATGGGAGGGGACTTCTTACAAAGAAATATGGCTATATAACAGTTGTTGTTTTGAATTAAGCACAAAGCTACACAATGGGCTATCTGTGCTCTGCCCACCACGGGTATCGAAACCCGGATTTTAGCGTGTAAGTCCGCAGACATACCGCTGAGCCACTGGGGGGCGGCTATATAACAAAACCAAAATTCCGACAGTCAGACATCACGATACAACCTTTCTTATTAAACTAAATAAAAAATGTAACTAACTGGTTGGAGGTTTTGTTCAAAATTACAAAACTATTGATATTCAATGAAAATTTAAAGTCTTGAAAAATGTAGGTGAAAGTATGTAATTTACTAGCGAACTAAATATGTATGTGGTTTTCATGCCACAAACAGCGTGTGCCTTAACGAACAACTCGTGCAGTTTTGCGCGAAATTCAAAACAAAACGAACTGTTGAAATAAGAGCACGATTTACAGAGTTCCGAAAGCAACATCATCTAAATTCATTCACAATTACTCGAACATACCAACCATATCAGATAGACTCCTAAATATTACAATTAGATATTTTAACAAAAATTGGATGAAAAATGATTTATTATGCGAACTAGATAGGTACCTCATACATGATGAAGAAAATCCTAAATACCTCTCCCCAATTAACATATATATTAAACATAAAGAAAAAAATAAATTAAAGTAAAATATGTTTGTATATAAACTTTAAATCTTGTATTTATAGTTTACATATTTATGTATTTTAAAATAATAATAAGATAAAAAAAAAATAATAAATTGCCACCAGCAAGCTTGACTACTGTGAATAAGAGACTATAAATGGACATTGCCCTGAAAAGGACCTAACATACAAACAGTTAGGGAAAATACGTTCAGGAAGGAGGAAGAGGTCAAAGTGAACCTGACCCTCCAGGGCAAAATACCATTGACCAAGTGGAACGATGGTCATTTTTAGCACGGAAGAGCACGATTAACTGACCCTTCTCATGTTTTAACATTCCGTAATCAGTCACAATCTGAAATTAATAAAGGTTAAAAATCACCAATCGTTTGAGACTTTCCGGACACCTTGTAATATGGTAACTGGACATGTAGACATGGAGGGAGAGAGGAATGATTGGTTTTTATTTTGAATTTCGCGCAAAGCTACACGAAGGCTATCTGAGCTAGCCGTCCCTAATTAAGCAGTGTAAGACTAGAGGTAAGGTAGCTAGTCATCATCATCCACCACCAACTTTTGGGCTACTCTTTTATCAACGAATAGTGAAATTGACCATTACATTATAACATACCAACGGCTGAAAGGGCGAGCATGTTTGGTGCGATGGGAATTCGAACCTGCGACCCTCAGATTACGAGAAAAACGCCTTAACCCACCTGACCATGCCGGGCCACGTATTGCGATAAGAAAAACGTTTACGCTAGTGAGATGATAAAGACAAAATAAAATAATATGCGCAACTCTATAATGGATGTCTTCTTCCAATTTCGTAAGTTGTAATATTCAAGGGTGGATACAATGTCTCTCGACAGATTCCCGTGTTATCACATTAGTTCTAATGTTGATCGTAACAATCACTGATACTATAACAAAATGGAAAACATTACATATGCAATTTTTCAAATGAAAACAGTGAGATATTAATGAATATATTAGAGTCAGATTTTTAGTAAAACTGCCTTTTAATGAGTCTTTAGAAAGTGCATACATTTCATTTTTACCATCTTAATATAAATGAACGTGCCTCCTCTATATTAAACACACAAGTACAGAGGAACCTATACAAATATTACTCTTTTGCTTTTTCTCTTCCGAAAATTTCGGTCCGGCATGGCCAGGTGGGTTAAGGCGTTCGACTCGTAATATGAGGGTTTCGGGTTCGAATGCCGGTCGCACCAAACATGCTCGCCCTTTAGCCGAGGGTCTTTATAATATTACGGTCAATCCAACTATTTGTTGGTAAAAGAGTTGGCAGTGGATGGTGATGACTAGCTGCCTTCTCTCTAGTCTTTCACTGCTAAATTAGGGACGGCTAGCGCAGATAGCCCTCGAGTAGCTTTGCGCAAAATTAAAAAAAACAAACTCTCCCGAAAATACGAATTGAAACAAAAAACACGTTTATATTACTTAGCCTCATCAACTGGTTACTGTATTTCGAAATATTCTATTTCATGTTGGGATGATGTTCGAACGTCACGTGGTACTTTAATTAGTGTTTGTCATTTTTAAGACGTTTTATATATTTATGTGTATAATATAAAAACGTCATGTACAATTATATGTTCGCAACGATCATCATGGAGAAAAACAGTTGAATGTAACTTTACCGTTTTCAGAAGAAACAAACTGTTTCAGACAAAACATTCAAACTTAAAGACGTAACTCAACTATATTCGACTTATTAAAGTGCTTTAAAGGTAACCTTAGTCTTTCATACACAATTTTAACTGTCTTACATCCAGTAAACTATTCTAAATGTAATGTTAACTGTATCCGACTACGTTGATTATTTTAAATGTAATAAACTGTTTTAGAGTTATATTCAACTCTTTTAGACGGTACCATGAGTTATTTATACTTTTAGTTGATATATATGTCTTTCAATGTTTCTCTTTTTCTTTATGTATAAATCCAAAGAGTCGCACAAATAAATTGCTCAACTTTCCCTTGCCGTGAACAAGCTGAGTTTCAGGTATTTACGAGTCAAGTGGATGATAAGATCACTGTTTATCTCTTGAGATGTGCTTTCTGTTTCGAGTTTCAGTTCATGTTATTTGGCCTCCGTAACGTTCCAGCCACTTTATAGAGATGGTGGAGCTTGTGCTTAAAAAGCTGCAGTAAGATTGATTTATGGTACAATACTAAGAAAAGTGTTAGGATACTGTTTTTATCAAGGTTTATCTATGGAGTGTCTAATAAATTGATTTCTCCTAGCATATACTGGTACCATATGTTAACTTCTTTATATATATTTTAGTTAAAACACTGTATGTGGTACCATGACAGTTATTTCAGATCCTAAATTTGATTAGTGTGTTCATTCAAGCAGAACCCTTATGATATATCCCTGGAACAAGTAAATGAACATTTTAAAGGATTATTACCACAGTGTTGAAATTATAGGATAAAATGACAAAATATTCTCTTGCCCTAACACTTTTGCTCAGTACTGTAGAACAGGGAAGTAAATTTGAATTTTTATAACCTGCATTTAATTTAGAAGATGAACTTGCAGCTCTCGGGTGTATCTCGCTTTTTATCGACGAGTGAACGAACTTATTCATTTTTTACTTTGAGTATATTTGACGTAAGATGTGTTAGTTGTAGAGAAATGCAAGTTCGAAGTTGGATTTCACAGTCTTAGCAAATATAAATTTTACTGTTTTAATCTAGCTGGGACTTGTTTTTATTTAATATTTTGCTTGTTTTCGTTTAAATAACAAGGGACAAAACACACAAACTGACAAAATAGTTATTTGTTATTAAAGTATTCACCAGCTCTTGTCAGTTCCACACACACTGATCACTTGCTTAGTCTAGTGTTTATTGTATTTTTCACGGTATATTATTTTGATGTGTAAACTGTAATTTCGCTGATGAACTTTGCTGTTTGAATGAAGTTTTATTTTGTTTCTTTCTTCATGATTTACGCGTTGCAAGTCTAAAAGTAATATATCTCAAAACCATAAATCCTTGCCCACCTCTTGTTAGAGCGCCTAGCTACACTGCTGTGATGGTAATCAGTGAAATATTATACTTTATTACAGAGTATGGCCGTGGTACATGCCTGTAGCACTAAAACAAAATTGCTCCGGTTAAACTGGTCCGCGTCAGATGTACATTGACATAAAGATCCACCATTGAGAAGGCCCAAGCAAGTTTGACCAAGAATCATAGTTGGAACAAATGAGTATGTGAAAGATAGAGATACTGTTATTGAGAATCTCAGCTCTACCGAAGAGGAGGAAGAAACTTCTGTATCTTTATTTGATGAGCCAAATGATAAGTAACTTGAAGTAAAGCTCCAATGATCAGTTTTATATGATGCCAAAAGCCTTCTGGTTATTATGATCGTCTCTACTGTACGATGATCAGCCTCCTGATCATTATGGTTGAGATAAATTGCCGTATAAGCAGTAGAACAGTCTTATGGTTGAAACATCATTCAAAGGACTAACATTCCTTACTTTCTGGACTACCAGGTTGCATTTCCCAATGCAGAGCATGCACTATATTGTGTGATCGCCACTGGATTATTTTGCACTCATGAAAGGGCTATGTGACCTTTACTCTGTGAAAAATCTAACAATTTTCCATTGCAAAACAGCAGTCCAAACTTTTGTGAAAATTTCTTTTCCTTATCCAGGTAACGACAGTTTCTTTCCCAGATTAATCATGGCGTATTCAACAGCACGTTTTAAATGTTCACCTAACTTTTTATAATACCTCCTTGAGTATTGAGGAAGTTGTGTTCTTTGCAGTTGCAAATAATGGCTCGGGTGGCCATGAATTTCAGTGGAGTAGATCTTATATCATAAAGTTGCCTGTATTTAATTTTCTGTGATACTTACTTAGACAAGCTGATTGACTTATGTAGGGTAATACAGTCCCTTACTGCCCATGTCTGGTGGTCATTCAGTAAATGCCCATTTACCAACGTACTGGATTTATTATATTTAGTCGAAGTTGATTTGAAGGAGTGTCAGTGTTAAAGGTAGCAACAGGATGAATATTAATTCTGGTTTGGTTTGTTTTGAATTTCACACATAACTGCACTTAGGCTATCTGTGCTTAATTCTGGTGATGAAATGTGTAGCACTATTGAGCTTCACCACTCACAGATGGCAGCACATTTAACAATCAACTATTTTCAATGGGTAGAGAATAGAAGTAGTCATGCAGGTTACCGCGGTAACTGTTCTCAAGCGTGAGCTGATCTGTCTAAAAGTCTTCTAGAGTATATGAAAATGTGTGAAAATTATAAACCTATACAAAGCCGTATACGTGAGGTTATATATAAGTTTTGAAGGTTTTGCTTACATGAATGACACTTATGAGTTCGTGTAAAGTGTATATGTTCGAATAAAGATATGACAGTTTATCAGAATGATAAGACCACCAATAATGAAGTTAACTTATATTACTCGACTATAAATTACTTTAAAATGAAATTGTGTTTGTTTGTTTTGGAATTTCGCACAAAGCTACTTTGTGGGCTATCTGTGCTAGCCGTCCCTAATTTAGCAGTGTAAGACTAGAGGGAAGGCAGATAGTCATCACCACCCACCGCCAACTCTTGGGCTACTCTTTTACCAACGAATAGTGGGATTGACCGTCACATTATACATCCCCACGGCTGGGAGGGCGAGCATGTTTAGCGCGAACCCGCGACCCTCGGATTACGAGTCGCACGCCTTACGCGCTTGGCCATGCCAGGCCATGAAATTGTGTGCTTGTTGTTTGCAGATTCATTAATGTAAATGCCAGAATGTTTCAGTTTTTACATCGAACATTCAGCAAATGTTAAACTGTGAACAGTGATGAAAGTTATGTCAAGATTCGTTCCATATTTTACGTGTTTGTCAATAATGTTTCAGTTAAAGTGAGTAAGGTGCAATCATCTGTGGAGAGTAAATTATAAATTGTGTCATGACCTCTAGAAATGTAATATTGAAACATCCAATGTTTTATTTGATTGCGTTAGAATATTTTAAATCGTGGAGACTGAAATATTTCCAAAATAAACAGCTTCCTGCGTATATTCTTAACAATTTCCAGTATAAAACATGTTATGGTGTGCAAAGATGTAGACTGCGCATGCAACGTTGGCGGTGAGACGAAAGAGCTTCGTAGCAAGGTGGAAGAAGCTAGTAAGTGGAATAGCTGATTTGGCCATTAAACATGTACATAATTAAAATGATATTGTGTACGCGTGAGGAGGGAATTTTTTTCCGCTTTATTAACTGATATAAAAATGAAATTAAGAATAGGGAAATACGTACAGAGCTACCAAGGGAGAAGTGAATCTAGATAATACTGTGTATTACAAATGGAAACCTGTCTCTTAGATTCCTCAAAACCCCTTTTAGACAGCATTGTTGGCATATTAATGGTTTGTGTGTGAATTTCTTCAGTAGATTATGGATACTTGAAGTATTTGTCCTGCCACGCTGTTAAGTTAGATACTCTCTCTTCATAACCCAGTATTGAAAGCGTCCTTAGTATCTTTTATTAAATAAGTCAATCGGTTTGTCATCATTCAGCCCTAAATGTTTTTGTTTGTGTTTTGTTTTCAAATTTTGCACAAAGCTACACACGAGCTACTTTCTTAATTTTTCGGTGTAAGAATAGAGGAAAAGCAGTTAGTCATCATCATCCACCGCCAACTCTTGGGCTACTTTTTTACCAACGAATAGTGGGATTGACCGTCATATTATAACGCGAGCATTTTGGTGCGACGGTGATTCGAACATGCGACCCTCAGATTACAAGTCGAGTGTTTTAACCACCTGGCGATGCCAGACTATGTCGTTTTTGCTAAAAAGTGTTTGGTGGGTAAAACGGTTACGGAATAGGTTTAACCTCGTAGTCATTGAGATGCCCCACACGATCATCATATTCGCTCAGATCCCTAAGCATCTACTGTCATACGTGAGTAATCTAGAGAAGTGTACCTGACTGTTTTATTCACTTTAAAAACACAGCATGACCTTTACATTTTGTAAAGTTTCTGCACTTATATACGAAATACCATAATCAACTTTTCTCCTAAAGGAAGATAGCTGTTGAACCTCAATGAGTTTTTGAGATAAACAGATATCTTTCTGTCAGCGAATCGCCTAATGACTGGAACTTCCCTGCCCTTCTGCTGGAATGCGTGTAGCTCTAGGTAACGTGTGAAAAGAGCATGTCGCGAGTAACTTGGCTTTGTTTGTGTTATTGTGTTATGTATTTAAAGATAGATTCTTTCCAGTTAAACAAGTTCCTTAGAGTTGTACACAATTTTCAGAGTTTTAAGACTCGAGAAGAATGTTAACTTTAACAGATTAAACTTGTCTTGCTTTTTATTTTATACTTCAGATTGACTTTAGGTTAACTTTGTGTTTTTTTCATTATAAAATTGTCTTCGTTAACTTAGAGGTTAGGAAGTCACACTGAAATGGTAAGAAAGGTCTATTTAAGTTTTTATCAGTACTTCTCTTACCTTCCAAACACCTTTACAATAAGCATTTGCCTTCGCTTTGTAACTGTATTTTATGTTTACAGTTTGATTGTGTTTTACAGCTTCTAAAGACCAGAAACATTCCATACACTATTCATCTTCGTTCACGATACAATCGAAACTGTTGTGTGTAACGATAAATCCTAGTTACACATTGTATGTATTAACTACGACAACACAAAATGTTGCATAACATTTTTACATTTCGCATACCCTCAGCATAGATTAACTATCTTTTGTTGTTCATGCAACATACTTAGTACGTGATATATTAATAATATATATATGCTCTTATAGTTTGCTCAGTGCCATCCAGGTGGTTAAGGCAATCGACTCATAATCCGAGGGTCACGAGTTCGATTCCCCGTCACACCAAACATTCTCGCCCTTCCAGGCGTGGCAACGTTAAAATGTGACGGTCAATCCAACTATTCGTTGGTAAAAGAGTACCCCTAGAGTTGGCGGTGGGTGGTGATGACTAGCTGCCTTCCTTCTAGTATTACGCTGCTAAATTAGAGACGGCTGACCCAGATAGCCCTCGTGTAGCCTTGCGCCATTCTGTACCATCTGGCCCGTAAGACATAAAAAGACGTTGTTAGGGTTGGATTATCATGACGGAAATGTAAAAGAGGAGTACCTCTCTACGTTTGTATTAGTTTTGTTATGATATTTATTAGCTTACTATCTTCTGACCTCAATACCTAACTCAGCTTTCAGTAGAAGGCAGAAACTGTATAGTTTTTTTTATTTACTTCATGCGCAAAGTTACGCAACTGGTTATCTGTGCTGTGGCTGGGACGGCAATAAGTCTCAGGGGTTAGTCCCACTAAAATCAAGGGCTCGATTTATCTCTGTGGACACAGCAGATATCCCGATGTGACTTTGCTGTAGAAATCACCCACACATACATAGTGATAGCATCAATACAGATACGTCCACTATACTGAGTACAACAATGGTACATTAAACGTTAAATCACAGAAACACAATAGACATGAATAACTTACTATAATAAATAAAATCAAATTCCATGCAACCTTTAAGGAAGGATAATATATATATGTGTGTGTGTGTGTGTTCCTATAATAGCGTACAATAAAGTGTTACACGAAACCAAACTTTAGTTTTAACTTCATTTATATCATGCATACCACACTTTGCTGAGGCACTGAAAAGTTTCTTCGTCGCGTTATACATGCAAAAATTGCAATGGAAGCTTAGTTTGAAAGAAAAGAAAAGAAAAACTTAGAATATTATCAAAGTATAATAAAATATTTCTTTGTAGTGAAATTGAGCTGTTGATGACGAAACAGGATAATCTTTTAAAGACTTTTCTTTACTTGCTTCCCTGTGAATTCTTTTTATGCAGTGTTTCAAAAAACATAGGAAGGTTGTATTTATAACTAAGTTCTAAAAAACATAGGAGAGTTGTATTTATAACTAAGTTCTAAAAACATAGGAAGGTTGTATTTATAACTAAGTTCTAAAAAACATAGGAAGGTTGTATTTATAATTAAGTTCTAAAAAGCATAGGAAAGTTGTATTTATAACTAAGTTCTAAAAAACATAGAAAGGTTGTATTTATAATTAAGTTCTAAAAACAATGCGGTTCTAATTGTAATATTTATTGTTTTTATTTTATTGGTTGTTTAATTCTGTTTCACCCTGTATTTAAGTTTTTAAAAATGCTCCAAGTGCCTATAAGAAACTTAATTTCAAGGCGTGAAGTTAAACATTGTTTACATTAGAATTATGATTTTATAAAATTGATACTTGTTATAAATAACACTTATGAAAGTGGATACACTGTTTGAAATTATTTCATCCCAGTTAAATAATTGGTTGACATTATTGTTTGTTTTTTATGGGTTACCATATAATAAAAAATAGAAGGAAGAAGAACAAGGAATTCAAACTTTTTACCGTGATATTTACAAACATTACCAGAACTTGTGACTCAGTCGTTATATAGATATTGTTACAAAAGGAAACATTGCATGTGAAGTTCTGTTGACTTATAGAGAAGATATTTAAATTACTGTTTAGATAAAAAAAATACTAGCCATCTCTATAAAGGCAGTTGGCACGGCATAGCCAGGTAAATAAGGCACTCGACTCGCAATTTGAAGGTCGCGACTTCGAATCTCCGTCACACCAAACATGCTCACCCTTTCAGCTGTGCGAGTGTTATAATGTTACGGTCAATCCCATTATTCGTTGGTAAAAAACTAGCCCAAAAGTTGGTGGTAGGTGGTGATGGCTAGCTGCCTTCCCCCTAGTCTTACAGTGCTAAATTATAGACGGTTAGCGCAGATAGCCCTCGTGTAGCTTCGCGCGAAATTGAAAAACAAACAAACAAGGGCAGTGTTACCGCTTGCGTGATATATAAACTCTGAAATCATTTGCATTGAGTTCCCAGAGTGCGTTAACCAGTTTAGAGTTGATTCTAATGTATACTTGATAAGTAACACACATCATTACCATTTTTAATGCATCTTTGTTTTTGTTTAGTTTAAGTCAGTGGTTTCCAAACTGGGGGTAAATTACCCCCTGGGGATAATTTAACAATTTATCGGGGGTAATGGAGGGGTGATAGAAAAAAAGTTAAAATATTGAAAATCAAGAAAACATTGAGGTAGCTGGTATCAGGATTAATGTTAACTTAGTCTTAGTATGTAAAGTTGTAAATTAAACCTATTTTCAGTATGTAATAAAGTAAAACCAAATAACAATAAACATCAAATCTAATATACAGTGGTAGAAAAGAAAAAAATATGTATCTAAGTGTGTGGTAATCTAAAAGTATTTTGACAAGTATGCTTCAGAACACAAGTCACTCAGTAACCCTGTTGACTCATCGACGTGTCCAGTACGCGTCACTCACTGCCTGAGGTTGCCTCTATTTCACACTGTCAGTTTCTATGTGAGCATCAGCCGAGGTAGACAAAACCTGGTATGTATGTGTACTGCCCTGTGCAGTATAGTTAGTATTTACCTACTATTACATCATTCCTATGCTGAATAAGCTCTTTTAATGCTATCTAGAATGCCATGAAAAATAAATAATAAGTTCACACTTTTTTATGCAGTTTTTCTTTTTCTGCAGATTAAACAATAAAATGTCTAAAAAGCGCATCTATTCTGACACCTTTCTTCGCTATGGCTTTGTGAATTTACCTTCTGGTGGAGAGGATCGGCCACAATGTGTAGTATGTCACAAAGTATTGACAAATGAAAGTCTCAAGCCATCAAAACTCTCAGCTAACCTCCAGAAGTGCCATCCAAATCTTCAAAATGAGGATCAGGCTTATTTTCAGCGCCGGGCTGTAGCACTGAAGAATATCCAGTTCGGTTCATCTGGAATTCAAGCCCAAAAGCTTCAAGCTGCGGTCGAAGCATCTTACTTTGTTGCACATAAAGTTGCGGAACAACAAAAATGCCACACCATTGCAGAGAATCTGATTATGCCTTGTGCATACGAGATGGTAAGCAAGGTATGTGGGGAGGATCAAGCGAAGAAACTGAGTGTCATATCTCTATCAAACAACACAATCCGCCGACGAGTCGATGACATGGCATCAGATATTCTGTCCCAAGTTACAACAGAGATCAAGAAAAGCTCATATAGCAAATTCTCGTTGCAATTTGATGAATCGTGTGACGTAGCCAGTTGTGCTGTTCTCCTTAGGTTCGTTCGTTACGTTCACCAGGATAAGATCAAAGAAGAGTTCCTATTATGCTGACAACCACGAAGGGAGAAGATATCTTCAATATCATCAACAGTTTCTTTACCACGAATGGATTGGATTGGAGCAGCGTTCAACAGGTAAGGAGAGATGTTTATATAGTCTAGATTAGTATAAATATAATGAATTACATGGCATATAGTCATATAGTTTTATTTATTGTACAAGTAGCTGTAGTGTAGCTAATATTTTATACATAATTCACAAAAAAGTATCGTGCTTTTCGTACTGAAATACTAAAGTACCAAAATAAATTAAATTAAAACCATATAATTATAACGCAAAAGATAAGTAAGAATGACTAACTGACGTAATCTATAATAGTTTTTCTTTTTTAATCTAGGTCTCCGTCGTTGATGGGTCGTAATCGTGGATTACGTGGCCTCATACAAGCTGTAAATCCAGAAATTTCTGAAGATCATTGCATCATTCATCGGTACTCTCTTGGATCAAAAAGCCTGCCTGGTAATCTGAAATTAGTGTTTGAAGATGTGTTGAAAATCGTCAATTTCATCAAGTCCAGGGATGTGAATTCGCGCATATTCAGGGAGCTGTGCAAGGAAATGGGAGAGAAGTATCAAGTTCTGCTCTACCACACCGATGTTCGCTGGTTGTCACGAGGCAAAGTTGTACGTCGAGTCATTGAGCTCCGAACGGCTCTTCAGGAATTTATGAAACAAGAAGAATCTCCTTTGGCGACTAAGTTCACTGATAAGGAGTGGGTTGCTCGACTTTGTTACTTGGCTGACATATTTGAGGAGCTGAACAGTGATAATCTGCAACTGCAGGGCCAAAACACGACTGCCATTGATGCCCATCACACTGTGCCTGCATTTCTGGGAAAACTGAGACTCTGGATTCGACGCTTGGAGAAAGGAGTGATCGCTCAGTTTCCCACCCTAGACCAGTTTGTTGAGGAGAATAGTTATGATACTGGATCACTTTTACAGACCATCAACAAAGAGATGAGCCACCATTTGAAGGGGATTGAAACAAGCATGCAGCACTACTTTCCAGAGAGTGACCTAAAAACAACCAGTCTTCAGTGGATCATTCATCCCTTTTCTGTACCTGATGAGGCCATTCATGATGATGATTTCCCTGCAAAGGAGGAGTGGATCACAATGCGAGCAAATGAAGCCTTGAAAGTTAAATTCCAAAACCAAAATGCAGATTCCTTTTGGATTTCACAACTAGCTGACTCGCCAACTCTGTCCAAGAGAGCCTTGAAATTGTTGGTATCATTCTCAACAACGTATATGTGCGAGGAGGGGTTCTCAACCGTGCTGGGGATGAAAACAAAAAAGAGGACTCGCTTGAATGTTACAAACGATGCCAGGCTGGCACTTTCAACCACAAAGCCAAGAATTCCTAAACTAGCTTCAAGTATGCAACTCCATCCATCCCACTGATGTTCTTGACATCTTTGGCAATATTCATTGGAAATGCACAATGATCAAATACAATAATTAAAAGTGTAATTCAGTGTAAATAAATTGTAAATAAATAAAGTGCAATATATCTCTAGTTTAATTTAGCAATATATATCAATGTTGAAATCATTTTGTGAAAGAGGTAACATGCTTAGTGTGGCATGTTAAATTGGGTAACAAGCTGAAAAAGTTTGGGAACCACTGGTTTAAGTTAACATAATTATTATATCTGTCCGCCTCTAAACAAGATGATTAGGAAATCAACCGCCTAATAAAATTTTAAGATCAAAGAAAAGTATTGTTACTGTTTTTGGTTCATAAATCATGATATCAAACAATATATTTATCAAATGTTATAATTATTTTAATAATCACTTCGACCTTACTTAATGGTGTGTTTGTTTGGATTGGAATTTCGCACAAAGCTTCTCGAGGGCTGTCTGTGCTAGCCGTCCCTAATTTAGCAGTGTAAGACTAGAAGGAAGGCAGCTAGTCATCACCACCCACCGCCAACTCTTGGGCTACTCTTTTACCAACGAATAGTGAAATTGAATGCACATTATAACGCCCCCACAGCTGAAAGGGCGAGCATGTTTGGTGCGACGGGAATGTGAACCCGCGACCTTCAGATTACAAATCGCACGCCTTAACATGCTTGGTCATGCCGGGCGAGGAAAGAATAAAATGAGCTTTTGAAATGTTCATCACGGATGTGGATTTGTTAATTATTTATCATGGCGGTAAGTTTATTTATTAATCTCTTCAACATGGAAAATAGGCTTATTTATTAATATCATTGAGGCAAATTGTAGTGGTGGGGAGCTGGAAACTTTAGGCTAGGACATTGTATTAAACGAGTATTGTTAAAGAATAAAGAACTATTAGAAAAAAATGTTTTAAGAAATGTTTTTTTTAAATTGGCAGTACTTTTTGAAATTTTATTATAGTTAAGAATAAGTAACTTTTTCGAAAAAGATATGTGTAAATATAGGATTACCAATTTAAAATGTGTGTATACAACAAATGTAGTTTAGTTATAAATATATACATGTGTATCTGTAAATCAAAATGTATATTTAAACATCAAGTAACGCTTGTTTTGTATAATAAAAATAATATATATAAGAAGAACGGGGAAGGGCTTCAATGTTTACATTCTCTTTGAGCCTCTAGATGTCGCTCCCAGCGAAACAACGGTAAGTCTTCGGGTTTACAATGCTTCGATTATCCTCGATGGAAATACACTCTCTCACACTCGAAGTGTCTTTATCTGCCATTGGGTAACCTGAGTGACAAAATGTCAATGCACTTATACAGTTTACGAAAGTGTGTGACGATAGATTATTTGTCCAAAATGAATTAGGATATGTACTGAAACTCGTTTGTGTATGTTCTGTATAAACTACAAGCACGTTTGTAACCCAAGTTTTACAGGATAAAGCGGGAAAAAAACAAAAAAACTATAGCTAATTTCTATAAGGGTCAACGAAATAGGTTTTACAAAAAAATAAGAAATTCTAATTTTCAGACGCTGTTTCGTTTGATAATTTCTTCGTCTTAGCGCAAACGCATTTAACAACAAAAATAAATGTACGCTCCAGCTGTCGTTATTTGTATCTTGAAATTAACCGTAACACGCGATGCGCTTCGTCACTGATAGATGGTGCTGCTGCTTGGTGCAGTTTTAATTCAGGAAACTGAAAAGCTTAGTGTCTTACATTAAAAACAAGAAGGAATCCTCAATAACCGCGGTACATGAAATTATTCTAGGCAAAATTAGAGTAAATTAAATCATGAGACCTTTTTCTTTCCTTCTTATTAGCAATATTTTTGTGCGACAGCAATACCAAGCGTGGGGCGCGCATATACTCGATCAGTTTTATTATTCTAAGGAGAATAAGGTCACATTAATCTAAGAGATCTTTGGCGTAGCAAAATACACCAATTGGGTTTGACCTCCTGATTCTAAAATTGTAATTAGATTTTAAATCGGTTAAGAGATAACGGAGCTTTCAGCTTAAACTTTGGGCTTCAAAACCACAGAGTCATGCTATGAGCCGTAATGCCGCGGCAATAAATGAATGTATATAAAATCGGCAGCATATTGAAACAATCAGAAACTTAGCACTGATTGCCTAGTGCTCATAGGCCATATGGTTCAGTAATTACTACACACTCGACGACCTGCACATTCGACAATATAAACAAAACAAATCTTAATTGTCTATTTTAGATAAATAAATGTGGTTTACAGCAATCACGTGAAGTACAATTTTGGTACCGCTTTCAGTGTGATTTCAAGGACAATTAATTTTAGGTTACAAAAGCATCGGTGGATTAATAAGAACCTTTGAATATTTCTTCATTCACTGACTTAAAAACAGACTTAATTACTCTAAACAAGCCATCGTCGCAGTGCAAGTCTGAACCTTTCCTAGTCTGCTGAATCTACAACTAAACATTTTTCGATAGAAAATATGATGTATGGAAACAATAAGTATTTTAATGTTTAGTTATTAAGCACAAAGTTACACAAAAGGCTACCTGTGCCCTGCCCACCATGGGTATAGAAATCCGGTTTTCAGCGGTATAAGTCCATAGGCGCATCCCTGTACCACTAGAGGGTGAACGAAGATAATATATGGAACAAATTAAATAACATTGCTACTATAAACTACATTTCTTTTGTTTGCAGCAAGAAGCAAGTGTGTTGTTTTTATTATCATATGAAATATTCCGATGTTTTGTTTTGTTTTCAAAAAAGACAGATATGTTTTGTTTTTCTTTAGCTTTATAGCAACAAGTATTTCTCTTCTTTATTGAAGCATTTGGCTTCAGATTGTTATCAGTATAAATATGTAATTGGTGACGACATTCCAGAACTCTACTCATTCAGTAAAACTACTTATTGTGAACACTTTTTAGCTAGACCCGGCATGGCCAGGTTGTTAAGGCACTCAGGGCGTCGCGGATTCGAATCCCCGTCACAGCAAACATTCTCACCCTTTCAGTTGTGGGAGCATTATAATGTAACGGTCAATCTCACTGTTCGTTGGTAAAATAGTTGCCCAAGAATTAGCTGTGGGTGGTGATGACTAGCTGCCTTCCCTCGTGTCTTAGGAAGGAGCTAAGAATTAGTCCTGCGTTAATAAAACATTGTATCAATTGTCCAAGATTTGTCACCGTACATCAATACAGAACTACCGGCTTTACGAAATAAAGAGCGAGGAAAGCAATTTCTCCAAGCTTTAGAATCAGACCCTGGCAGAACGAAATTCAAGTCCCCAGCTGGACTACAGATTTACATCGCTAAAATCAGCGGCTCGATTCCCCTCGGTGGACTCAGCAGAGATCCCAATTTATCTTTTTTATAAGAAAACACATACACACACACACAAATACAAAATGCAAATTTCAAAAGGCTGTAGTATTCACTTATATATACTTGGAAGCACATGTTTAAAATATCTAAAAAACAAAACCGGTTCATCATAATGCTTTCTGTATTGATTGATGAAAACAAATAAATAATACATACAAGCACACCGAATGATAACTGAAAATATTGGCCTATTAAAGTGCCAAACCCCTGAATGCAAGTGCAACCTTTGTTTCTTTTGATTATCTGACCATAAAAAAGAAAAGTTATACTATTATAAATGACATGCTTCTACAACGAATGAGAAATTTTTTTGTATAACACATGACCATTGACGGCACCTAGATAAGACAGCGATCAGTCTATGACCTGGCTATACATTGCAACAATCCAGCGTTCGATCTCCCGAACCCCCGCGTTAGAGCGTTAGACACAACAAATAGCCCAATGTGTCTTTGTTCTAAAATAAAACAAACACGTTTAATTTCACATCACATTAATATTTAAACTTTGCTTATTTTTGCAAAATATTTTTCTTTTATTTAAGTTAAATAAAATTATTTTTTGTGTTGTAACTTAAAACATAATCTATGATCTTTTTTAGTTACATTTGTTTCCCAATTGTACGTTTTGATGTTTTTCTGCTACAGCACCATCTTGGTTCTTTTATGGAATAATCAGCTTTTATTTATATTTTTAAAAATAGGCCCGGTATGGCCAGGTGGGTTAAGGCGTTCGACTTAATTTGAAGGTCGCGGGTTCGAATCTCCTTCGCATCAAACATGCTCGCCTTTTCAGCCGTGGAGGCGTTATAATGTGACGATCAATCCCACTATTCGTTGGTAAAAGAGTAGCCCAAGAGTTGGCGGTGGGTGGTGACGACTAGCTGCCTTCCCTCTAGTCTTACTCTACTAAATTAGGGACGGCTAGCGCAGATAACCCTCGAGTAGCTTAAAAAGACGAAACAAACAGTTTTAAAAATTGAAAAAAAACACATAATATTTTGTTTATATTTCCATATTTTAGTTGAAATACGAAATCAAGCAGCAGATGCTTCTTTAAAACCATATATTGATTGAGTTTTTAAATATGTACATTAAAGGAGGTATTGAGTCGAAATAGAATTGTAATAACTTACCGCCAGCATAAATTAACCTAGAGGTCAAGTTCACAATGACCGAAGGTCGAAACGTTGTTCGCTCCTCTGCATAAATTTTTTTTTCTCAACTCATATCAGCCGTTTTTACATATATATAATATAAAAAACTGTTTTTGAAATGGTAGCTAAAACAGAATCGCTCCAATTTCTTGTTTTGTTTGATTTGGTCAATAGCATTTATTAATTGTTCTTTCAACCATGCTACTTACAATGTGTAGCTCTAAAGCAACAAATATTTCGCCTGACTGTACGTAATATACTGTTATTCTGAAACTAAAAAGTGTGCTTCTAGCCAAATATTAATTGTGCTATTCGAGGTAACTAAGCAATGTAAATTAGTCATAAATCTTCCAATTAAAAGACAAATTGAAATTTGTTTTAATTTGATCATAACTGACTTCGAGCTTTTGCAAACGATTTTTTGCCTCGTTCTGGTGCTGTATTTAAAATGAGATAATGATTTTAGTCTTGTATTTTTTATTACCTCTTCCACTGAATTACCCATTAAAACTGTATGTTGTTATGCCTCTGCTTTAAGACACATTTTTTTCCTCATTGAAGACCTATTGTCATATCAAACAGCTAGTTCTCGATAAAGTAAATTACTCAAGTGATAACTTTACTGACCTTAGCAAACAAAAAAGAATGTTTCGACATAAACTCTTCGTTACTCAACGATAATTTTGAAGGTTTATAACATTAAAAACCTAGTTTTGATACCCATGGTGGGTACAAAATGGTTAGTCCATTGTGTAGCTACCCACAATATTTAACAATAAAAGTTTCAGTAATTGTTTAATTTGGGGAATCTTTTATAAACGGGAGATAATTTGATGATTTATTGTTTTTAACGACTGCTCGGTCTTTATTGTTGAGTCCTAGTTAACAAGAAGCCCTCGGCAAAGAGACCGAAGCGTCATCAAAAGAAGAGAAAACATCATGCGGTTTTCATTTGTGAGAAGATTCCAAGGAAGGACTTCTTGCGATCGTGATCCATTTACATAATTCCTACTGTAAAGTGCAACAAGTCATTCGTTTTCTTTTACATAGTGTAATCATATTTTGTTTACCTTCTACTCGTTAAGTATTAAACTAGGTGGATGATTTTTAAATAATTTTCTTTTTGGTTTTGGTTTCGTACATTCGCGGTAAATCACCAAAAGGGATGTCTGAATGAGCTGGCCACCACTAAGGTCGTTACCAATTCGGTCACGCTTGGTCAAGTTTGTTAAGAAGTAGAATATTTTTGCAATCTGTGACAAAGCCAGGGTGTTTTTAAAAATATCTGGAAAGACATATTTCTAATAACAAATTACAGAGCGATTACGAAAGCCGAATTATTACACACACGATCACACAAACGTCGCAATACTTCCATGCTTTAAAAGCAAAGTGTTTTGTCCCGTGCACGTGTGTAAAGATACAAACTGATCGTCATGACTCAGCACAATTTAGATCCAGGTATTTTAGTACAGTTAAAGATGGAGTTTCAATGTTTTCTGTTCCTCTAATTCTACAGACCTTATTTAGAGGTCATTCTTCCATGACATACTTTATTGATAGACTGATAAACCTGCTTGGGAGATGTTGTTCATCTGCTACCCCCATTAGACATAATAGCCAATGTTGATCGTGTATTTTTTCATGAAATAGCTGCTATGATACCATTTAATTTTTTTTTTTATCCAGCTAGTAGAACAGTATGCACATATAAAGGTGTTCAGTGGCCTTCTACTGAGGGGAAAAAATAAAAACTTGGGGAAAAAAATTCAGTATTTAGTCAAAACATTCGTTGAAATATAGGTTAACCTTATTCGTTCTGTGACAATCTCTTGAGTGTTCAGTTGCTTCCCTTATATTATTGACGGAGATCAGTTAATAAACATGATTATTGGGATACATTTATGTAAAAACAACAACAACAACAGAATATTAACAGTACTGAAAGTCTGAGAACTAATACGAAACAATTTTGGGTAACGGCACCTTTTACTAACGACACAGTAGATCGTTAGTGCAATACACACTCGATCATTCATTGAAATTTAACCTCAAATCAGTTTCTTTAAAGTAAGCCTTATTTCTCTGTGGTACAAACACACTGTAAAACAAGTTAGTAAGTCGAATCTTGTGAAGGTCACTCATCGATTCATTTATTAAAGTAAAAAAAAAATCAATTTTCAGTACAATGAAAAAGTCTTTCTTAGTTGTGTCAGCTAATTAGTTTTGTAACACAAAACTATCATTAATAAGACTTCACAAGCTGATAAGCACTTAGTGTTTCATTGCACTAAAAAAACTTTATTTTGTTTCTTACTTTTAGTATATAGTTGAACAATGTACTCGAAAAAAAATTACAACGTATTCGTTCTTTGAATTTCAATTTTGAAACTTTGTTACTGAAAATTAAATTATTCCAGATTTTGTTGAAGAAAGTTTCAAAAATTTAAAATATTCGCAAAATATACCATTTTTGTAAAATTGAAACAAACTAAAGCACTTTGTTAAGAAAAGACAAATAAATGTTTTAATCATACTGAAAACACTTTCGCTGAGTGAAACTTTCGTTGAGTGAACTGTGCTAGAACGTCTTTGTAATTATACTTAAAACACTTCCATTGAGTGAACTGTGTTAGAACGTCTTCGTAATTATACTGAAAACACTTCCATTGAGTGAACTGTGTTAGAACGTCTTCGTAATTTTACTGAAAACACTTCCATTGAGTGAACTGCGTTAGAACGTCTTCGTAATTTTACTGAAAACACTTCCATTGAGTGAACTGTGTTAGAACGTCTTCGTAATTATACTGAAAACACTTCCATTGAGTGAACTGCGTTGGTACGTCTTTGTTATTAAACTGAAAACACTTCCATTGAGTGAACTGTTAGAACATCTTGTTAGTAATACTGAAAGCTGGTTATATTCAAACTATTGAAAAATTATTGAGTGAGCTGTATTAAGAAGTCAGACCAGTCATACAAAAACTACTAAAAATTTTGTTTGAATACGCTGTGTTAGAATGTCTTATCACTTATACCAGACACTTTCCTTGAATGAGTGGACTGTGCGGTAATAAGAATTTATCCCACTTTTACAAAAAAATACATAAAAATGGAAACCTATCGAGGTCTGAGCCATACTGTTTGGATAATGATAAATACAATTTAAATACGTATTTGGTAGATAAAAGCTTACATTTCCGGTTCGGTTTGTTCTCTGTTTCTGTTGTTTTTGTTGATTATGCTTTGTATTTACATTGCTTTTTTTTTATTAATGGATACTGGTTTTTATTTAGTATAAAAACGTAGAGGCGGTCAGAGCTGGTGAAATACATGTTGAAACCATTTAAAATATTCAAACCCATTTAACAGCAGAAGAAAAATAGAACCCGTGGATTTAAATATTATACAGCAAATAATGAAAAAATCCTAAACCACATATTTTTAACTGTATCTAATCACACTATTTAAAGCATTTCCTCGTATCTGAGTCTCATAACATTATAATCAGTTTTTTTTTATACCCGCTGCAAAAATAGTAAAAGTGTGGTTTCGTGTCTAACAGGAAATAAATGCAACTAAAATTCTATTTTAGATTAAGTACAGGTTGATTGAAAGTACGTTAAAACGCATGTAATGTTTCTGTTTGAAAACAAAAAAGCGTTGAATATTTCAAATAAAATTATCTCTTTTTACAGCAATATATATATATATAATTCTTATTAAAAAAAAGGTGTATTAATGCAACTTAATTTAAACTGTATAATCAGCCATTGATTGATATCTTCTACGGTTGTGTACCTTTCTTTATGTCAAATAACTACTTTCAAATACGATACACACGAAGTTAACTTAATGGACAGATATAAATATAAAGGAATTATGATATCAGAATGATCTTGTCATAAAATTCTACGCACGTACATAATGCGAGAAACTTTTGCTTTGTACAGTAGAAGCTCGGAAAACTGGTCGAACAAACTGAATCAAAATATATATTGTTTGTTCAGCTGATTTTGATAAAAATCGTGTTGTATTGGTTTGCAAACCTTGTTCATAGTTTTAATTAAAGATCTCTTATTACAAATCTATTTATAACATAACAGTTAAAAACAAAAGACACAATTGTTGAAATCAAGGATATTTACCATTTCCTTTAATTAAGACAACCTAATAAGTAAATTATACAATGGAA
Organism: Carcinoscorpius rotundicauda; assembly: GCA_011833715.1. Lineage (NCBI taxonomy): Eukaryota > Metazoa > Arthropoda > Merostomata > Xiphosura > Limulidae > Carcinoscorpius > Carcinoscorpius rotundicauda. The sequence continues at coordinate 29,016,597 of CM022399.1, read as the reverse complement.
CCAGAGAAATGTTTGCACGAAAAACATCATTATTTCATGTTGTTGTGTTCAAACATATGAATGAACAAAATGGCGAACTCTATATTTTGTAATTGAAATTTTTCTTTTCTCCACGATAAAATGTAACACTAGAGGGAAGGTAGCTAGTCATCAACACCCACCGCCGACTCTTGGGCTATTCTTTTACCAACGAACAGTGGGATTGACCGTCACATTATACACCCCCACGGCTGAAAGGGCGAGCATGTTTAGTATGACGGGGGTTTAAACTCGCCACCCTCGGATCACGACTTGAGTACCTTAACCACCTGGCCATGCCGGGCCAACGTTAAGGAAACACACAAAAAAATTAAATGCTAGAAAAATACTTTTACTAAGCCTATCTGTTCTAGAAATTAAAATAGGAAAAAAGAAAGATTGTAAACGAATTTAAACATGTTAATAAAGATCTTTAATTTGAATAAATTTGTACAGAAAACTTTGAATATTGTACATTATACTTACGACAGGCCGCATAACCTTTTTAATTATATTTCTTTTATTTCCTCTTCTATCAACTGAAAATTTGGCCCAGCATGGTCAGGTGGTTAAGGCACTCGATTCGATAGAATTAAAAAAAAAAGAGGTACTGAATACTTAGGTATGCCTAGCCTTCATATCTAAACTATCCAAATCATACATCATACCTCCAATATCATTTATTTTATAGCAATGATAGTTTATGTTTAGGAATTATAACAAAAATATTTGTTAGTACACATAACATCGAGTATGCAAGTTTCTATCCTTTCAGTTTGTAACGTTGTTCAAAATTCAGATAATGGTTATTATATGGATTATATTAACTAAGCTAAAAACGTATCTAAAGCCCTTCGTAACATTTTGTACATGATAACAAGATATCGCCATCTGTCTTTACAGTTTTCGGGCCCGGCATGGCCAAATGATTAGGGCGCTCGACTCGTGATCTGAAAGTTGCGGGTTCGAATATCCCCCACACCAAACATGCTTACCATTACAGCCATGGAAGTGTTATAATGTTGCACTCAGTCCCACTATTTGTTGATAAAAGAGTAGCTGAATAGTAGGCAGTGGGTGATGATAACTAGCTGTCTCCCTCTAGTCTTACTCTGCTAAGTTGTGGATACTAGCGCAAATATCCCTCGTGTAGTTTTGCGCGAAATTAAAAAAAAAACTTTATAGTGTTTTTGAAAATGTTAACATAAGTTGAGATGGTCACTAGAAACTGATGAAATAAATTAATGCTTTACTTTCGTTGTATCCTTCTGCAACGCCAATATTGCACTCAAAGATCGTTACTAACCAAGTGTACTTATGTTAACCCATAAAAATAGGTGATATAAAATATTTTGTTTATTCTTGGTTTTAAATTAATTTTATGAGAGAGTTTTTCGGTGTTTCATAGACTGACGGATTTTTTTTTCAATCAAATTTTTTGGTCATTGGTTCCATAACGAAAATAAAATGCAACCTAATGTGCTGTTATTACACCATGGTGCTTACAGCACATGTTCTATATTCAAAGCGCTCTGTCCAGAAAAACCAAAACAAAGTGCGGTAAACAGTAACTGCAAATGTTATCTCGTTTGAGTACAATATTAAAAAGGAGAAACGACGAAGGTCGAAGGTGGTTAATGACCCCAGATAATTACAAATCGTTTGTGCATATCTTCATCTTGCAATAGGGGTCTTTAAACTTTTCGCTTTACCAGTAAATAAGAGACGAGAATTCCAAAAGAAGCATAAAAAATATTATTAAAAAAACGATTTTCATGGAAAATGTAGAAGACATCTACAATATAACATGATATATATTCATTTTTATTTTTAAACATAGTCTCACGGAAAAGTTTTATATAACAGTTTAACTCCTAATGTATTATGAAGAAAAGTTTTATTTAGATTTTGATCACCGAGCTGTTTATTAGGTTATTACGTATATATAGTTCTACTGGTATTCTTATAAACAGTAACATGATAGTGTCGTTTTCATATTTCATACAAACTTCATAAGAATGTAAGTGTATCTATGAGAGACTAAATTACTTAATATTTTTATAATGGAAATGTGTGTCTGATTGATTAAATTTCTTACTGTAAGAATGCAAATGCATATCTGAAAAAGCAAATTACTTATTACTGTTAGAACGTAAACGTGTATCTGAAAGAATAAATCACTTATTATTGTTAGAACAATTATAATAAATAAAAGTAAGAAGTATGTTATCTTACATTTAAATAATGTCAATGGTTACATGTATAACAAACAGGTTAGATTTTACATTTCATTAGTTATGCTCGGAAAAAAATAATTCAACATGAATAAATGCAGTAGCAAGTAGTTGTTATGCAGTTTTAAGATATCTGAAAATAATACCATGTTATGTTACCTATCTATCGTTATTAAATATTAGTGGGATATACAATTCTTAAACAATAATAGATACAGTATTACGGCTCATAAACACACACAAACTAGTACTTAATAAGTGTCGTTTTATAGTTTAAATAGTCAGTCATAACGAGTAAGTAAATTCAATATACAGTAAGAATAAACAAAATAGTAACTGGTAGTACATTGATTCAAATATTTGACAAAGACAAATAAACAAGTGCACATGAAATAGTACATGTAAGTGGAATTTTTGTCTTCAATGAATAACTAAATCAGAGGCCTCTGGTATTTTGACACAGCAGTGACAAAGTTTGAACAACTAACCATTGGGAAGACAGTCAGCGAGTAGCACCTGCCGTTACTAGATTTTTTTGGCTCTACGATTTAACTAACGGGACTGACTGTAGCTTGTATGATGATCTACAGTTGAAAGGGCAGAAAATTTCAGCAGCAAAGTGTTTCAAGCTCCAGATCATTTGATCATCAGTCCGATAAGAAAACCACCAAACCACACAGGGGTTTTGATCTTGTAAAAATCAGTGTAAAAAAACCCCGCAAGAACATAACATAGTGGTTGACCAGTAATGGATATTATAATTACACGTTTACAAAAGTAATGTGTTAATTTGATACGAAAAACATCTCAGTTGAGTTTCTATCTGTATAGGAGAGTAAGCTATTACTCTCTGTGTAAGGACGGTACAGACGACCGTATCAAGGCAATGCAAATGTCGTCTGGATTTTTCTTTCTATAGGTCATCAAAAGCTACATTTGAGGAGCTATCTGACACAGTCGCACAATCTCCGGTTCATTTGCCATTTTTTAACTATCCAGAGTGTCCCAAAGTGGAAAACAAGTCAACGACCAAAACCAATATTCCTCATTTCGTTCATCACTATCTTCCTTTAGCAGAACTAAAACTTACATTGTTCTAGCAGTCAATATAACTTTATCATCATTTGATAAAACAATCTTTGACAAACTATTCTATGCAAAATGAATAAAATTTTTGAATGCACTCTATAAGCTGTAACACAATCTTATGAAAAAGTAAACAACCAATAATTATGAAAGAAAGTGTAAAGAAAAAAAGCTTTGTTTGATTGTTTGTTTTCTTATAGCAAAGCCACATCGGGCTATCTGCTGAGCCCACCGAAGGGAATCGAACCCTTGATTTAGCGTTGTAAATCAATAGACTTACCGCTGTACTAGCGAGAGGCAAAAAGCTATGTAGGGTTGGCTACCAAACGTTAAAAAAAAGAAACCAAAAAAAGGATAGAAGTCGACAAATTGCTGGATCCCTCTAATGCTTACGTAGCACATTAGGCTCTCTTTACTTTAGTGGTTTAGGCACTCGACTCGTAATCCAGAGGTCGCGGGCTCGAATCCTCGTTGCACTAAGCATGCTCTCCCTTTCAGTCGCGGGGGCGTTATAATGTGACGGTCCCACTATTCGCTGGTAAAGGAGTAGCCCACGAGTTGGCGGTGGGTGGTGATGACTGCTAAATTAAGGACAGCTAGCGCAAATAGCCCTAATGTAGCTTTGCGCGAAATTCAAAACAAACTCTTTACCTTATGTCTGAATAATAAAATTCCTAGACTACTAGCTTTCCAACTGGCAAGATAAATAGAACCAGAATTTCCAATCATAAAGTATTACTCTATTGTAAAATATAAAATTAGTATTCTAAAAGTTAACGAAAAAGAGGTGTAATGATAAAAACTGAGGTTCTATTCAAACATCAAGCTTTCGACAGACAAAGTGGAGAAACCAATAACGTAGGTGAAGTCTACACGGTTGAGGATTATCAGCTGATCAAGTAATATGTCCACTTCCTTCCCTCAATTGTTTGGTTCTTTGTTTCAAGTTCAGTAGCCAGCCCTAAACAGCTTTTATATTTGTTTAGCGATATTTTTTCCAAAACTTGTTGCAGTTACAGTTACCTAAATATAAAATGTTTGAGACCTAATGAAAACATCTTTATGAAACCAAATTGCGATAGCCCAATATCTGTGTCTGGCGACTTGAATGGTATGTTTTCGAATGGAATATCTTGAATTTCTTTTCCATTTTTCATCACTTGAAATATACAAAGGTTGAGCGGATATGTCATGAAAGTGACTCATGTTCTCGTTTCTACAGAGAAAAAATATTTTTTATTATGTTAAGTACTTTTGCCCGGTGGTTCCTGAAACTGACCTTTGAGTTCGTGGTTTCTGAACGGTGTCAAGTTGTTTCTCTTTCCTTATCTAGACTACGACTTTTTTGTAGGTATACCCTTTTCGCTCCTGAATAAGAACAGTCAACTATTCAAAAATTCCTTAATTTCTATAGGTATTTTGAACTCTACATATGTTTACCACTATATAACTCTGAGAAAGATTCAAAATGTGCTGTATTATTTCTAACACTTCAGCCAAATTGTTTGATTCGACTATGATCTACTTATATATGTAAAAACGGCTCGTTTAGGTTGAGAATTATTTTTTAACGTAGAGGAGAGAATAACGTTTCAACCTTCTACTTAGTTTCCACAGAAGCTCATGTAATCTTAAAAGAGTGAAATATGTTTTCAGACTATTTTTAATAACCTTTAAGGGAAAAGTCTGATTTTATATTTTTGGAAGATATTACTCTCCTTAACATCTTTAGATATGTCTGTTTGTTCTCAAATTTATCTACTGTGGGTATCAAAATTCGACTTAAGTGTTATAAATCCTCACATCAAACATGTTCGCCCTTTCAGCCGTGAGAGCGTTATAATGTTACGGCTAGTCCCACTATTTATTGGTAAAAGAATAGCTCGAGATTTGGCGTTAGATGGTGATGACTAGCTGCTTTCTCTCTGGTGTTACACTGCCAAATTAGGGGCGGTTAGCGCAGATGGCTCTCACGTAGCTTTATACGAAATTCAAAAACAAACAATTAAATAACGTCCAGTCAAAAGTTTCGTAGCACATGATTCTCTGTTTTAGAAAACAAAAAAATCCAAGAATATTTTAAATCTCATAAATGTTATTAAATCCTGGTGAGTATGCACACTATACATGTATGTTGTTAGACAGTTCTTATGAAAAGTACACTGCCGATCAAAAAAAAGTCATCAAAACCACTAAAGGTGAACTAAACAAATTTGTTTGTCTTGACAAACGTTAACAATAGTTCATCGATTATGTTATGAATAAAGACTTTAATTTGATATGAAATGTTGAAGAAAACTTATTTAATTATTATTATTATACTATAATAGAAACTAAAAATGCAACACTTGCAAAATATACCTTGAATAAACGCGCTACACATAGTCGGGTTATCTGGTCAGTCAGCGTTAAGTTTATGGGTTTACAATGCTAAAATGCGAGGACTAATTCATCACGTTGATAGAATTCAGGTAATGCATTGTGTAGATGCTATTTTTCTCAGACAATTTTGTACAATGGTACATATATAGATTTCTTTTTCAGGTTTTTCTATCCAACAAGCATTATCATTTCTTAATGAATTATTTCCAATGGCACATTTTGAAAGGTAGACTTTTTTCTTACCCATTCATGGCTACAAACAATGGTTTACGTTACAAAAACACTATTTTCATTTTTATTAGTTTCTTAAGTATACAAAACTACACAACTGGTTATCTGTGCTCTGCCCAAGATAAGTACTGAAATCTGATTTTTACTTACCGCTGCACCACTCGCGGCCACTCTGTTATCGATTTATTATTTTGCGATTCTCCACGTTGTTTGGCCTTACGCCATTTTTATTAGGGATAAATACATTTGAGTTTTTGCTGATACTTTTGGCCAAGAATATTACTTAGTGGCTCAACGTTAAACGTAAGTTTATAATGCAAAAATTCGGGGTTCGATTCATGTAGTTAGTGCAGCACATGTTAATAATACCAATTTTTTTACTTAAACAAAACAAAAACAAATTACTTTACGCCACATGCACTTAAAAAGAGCATAACTGTTAAATATAACATACTCGTAAACATTTTTTTCTGGAGAATACCAATAAAATTGAACAAACCAAAATTTAGGCCTTTTATTATAAAGACTAAAAGTTTGATCTTTCGTTATAATGTCTGGAAAATAACTAAAATACTTCTGGTAACAATAGTAAATCTATACAGTCAATATAAACGGTTTTCTTCAGCTCCTATCTATTAAGATAACTTTAAAATTTATACATTCAACAATGTCTACACTTCAAAGAAACATAAATGGAAAGAACAGCCCACTTGACCTAATTTTATGAACTTTATATCATAATAGTTGCTGTTTATACAGTCTGATAATATAAATATTGTCTCAACTATAACTGTGTCGTATCCAAGCTGGCTTGATGAGCCCTGGTAAAACACGATACCTGATCAGAAATAGATATAAACATTATAGTACTGTTGACATGTTTTTTACTGTCACTCGTAAGTTCTTAGAACAAAAATACTTTCTGATACTGCGTTCAAATAAAGTCACATAATAACATTACTTCTAAACTATAAAAACAAATCCCCAATCGTTTCAAGTGATAGTTTTAAACGTCCTCAATCTTCTTCATTCATTCTGCGGCATTAAAGAACGAAGAATAAACTTGATTTCTGGCTATTTTGAATAGTGCATAATCGGCTGATGTTAGCAAGAAATAGTCGACTAGCACTGACCACACTAACAGAGAGTTTATCAGACGTACGTAAGAGTCGGCTAATACTAATCACACTAACAGAAAGTTTATCAGACATACGTAAGAGTCGGCTAATACTAATCACACTAACAGAAGGTTCATTAGACATGCCTAACAGTCGGCTAACACTAACCACACTAACAGAAGGTTCATTAGACATACCGTTTTCTAAGATAATTTTTATTAATAATTATCAAATAAGATGACTAACTGTTATTTAATTTTTAATTTTCTGCACAAGAGATAACAATGGTCCATTTACCGTTGTTCTCCTGTTCCAAACTACAAATAGAAACTCCTTTTATTATGACCAGTCTTGGTGTCTAAAATACTCATCCAGAGTTATTGTGAACTACTTCATTTTTACAGCTTCCATCAACCACACTTAAAGTCAAAATACTCCATTTAGAAGTCACACTGTTAGAAAAGTAACGTTATCTTAACCGCAACTGTGTGAGTTTTCCACATTTTAAACTTATGTCCTCTGGTCTTACTGCCTGAATATTTTTAAAGGAAATGTCACATGTATTTACGCAATTCAACCCTTTAACAATTTTAAGAACCTTCCTAGTGTCTTTTCAAGTTCTACCCTCTTTCAGTGAAAACATGTCAAGTGATTTCAACGTTTCTCCATATGATGACCTTTCCAGACCTGGAATAATTCAAGTAGACTTCCTCCGGATCTACTTCAACAGCTCAATATTTTCTCTCTAAAATAAGATGACCAAAACTGGAAAAACAAATTCCAAATAAGGTCTAACCAACACGTTGTTGAATAAACTTATAACATGCTTCGACTGTACTCAATATTTGTATGTATATAACCTAGAATCCTGTTTAACTTATTCCTCAGTAACGTACATTGTCTAGAAGTATTTAGAATCTTTTTAATACTTGTGGGCAGACATTTTCCTCAACAACTTCACCTAGAGTTCCCCCACAAACCTATAATCATACGTAATGTTTTGATAACCTTACTTTTGTTCAGATTTAAAACCATCTGACAGATATTGGCCCAATTTGCCAAACGACCCAAATATCTTTGCAAAACACACATTAATTAAATAGCATCTGCAAAAATTAAACAAGTTACTGGTTATTCCATTATCGATGTTATTATTGTAAAATGGAAATACCAAAAGACCCACCATGGAAACGTGATTTATACCACTTTTAATATTAAATAACTGTGATTCCATCAAAATTTATCTCTTATAACATGAAACGATTGTGATTTCATCAAGGTTTACCACTAGTAACGTTAAAATTATTATGGTTGCATCAAAATTTTACCACATGTAAAATTAAGCCATTGTAATTTTGTTTGAGTTATAACAACCTTCTACCTGCCAAACTATTTTTAAGAAATTTAATTAGATTATCTTCATACCCTAAAAGACTTAGTTTTCCTCAGCTTGAACCATTATACGGGTTAATAATAGGGATTACAAGAAATTGAACAAAACCCAAATATAATTCTGGCAAAAAAGTACCTTGAACTGTATATTAACAGTAAAAGATGTAAAAAAGCACGTATATTAGACTTACGATAAAAAAACATCCGCTCCAAAAAATTTGTGTGCAAATATTATTTTTGTTCTCTTGTCAGCCTACAACAAAACCAGCTTTTGTAGAATATTAAAATGGATACTGCGAAGGTCGTAGGAGTATTTCTTCTATATTTTTGATAAGTAAAAAAAAACCTATAATTTCAGAGTAAACGATGCTTTCAACACCCTTTGAAGTTAGTTTTCTCACAAATATCTAATGTTCGAATAAAAAGCCTAAGCATTGTCTAGAAATTACGAACCTATAATAAATGAACATTAGATGTAACATTTACATACTCAATGCTTTGTACACTGTACAACATATTATGCATAGAAGTGGGTAAATCCATAAAATAGCAACTTCTGTTTTTAGTTCATCTTAACTATTTTGACTGAATGCTCTTATATACCTTCTACAATTACAAAATTTAAAACCTTTAAACACCACTTAAATTAATGTTATCATCTGATCAAAGTAAGCTACTAATATATATTAGAACTAAACCATACACACAGTAATGAGTATATTTTAATAAACACGCTGTTTTTAATCGCAAATTCTTGACTGCTGATACAAAATACCATGGTTCGTACCCATTATCAGCAAAAAAAATTATCACACTGCACACTTTAGTACTATAGGTATGTTATAAGAATAACAGTTAAATTTAACTATTCGATTAGAGCATCCCATGAGTAGTAATGCGTGGTCTTGACTAACTGATTGGCAAAGAATGACCTAGGTAGCCCTCAGTAGTTTTGTGAAAAAATGAATGCATTTTTTTGATCAGCTGGGTACCCTTCTGTTAGCGAAACTTTCTGAAGTATACACAATAATATCTCATGAGATATGCACAGCTTAGAAGGTTTATGTTAGTTCTACCTTTGTATAATAGGTTAACAACACAAAATAACATTTATAATAAAACATAATAATAAGGAATTAATACTGGTAAATAAATATCTTAGCCAATGCTGTTAATAAAAGTAACGTTTAAGATACCGACTATACGAAACACATATGCGTAAAATATATAAATTCTCCCTTACAACACTTTGTGATAATTAAAAACAATTAAACGTTCCAACAATCTAATTTTATCGTAGTCTGTCATCTGAGATAAATTTTGGTTGTTTGTTTTGAATTTCGCGCAAAACTACACGAGGGCTATTTGCGCTAGCCGTCCCTAATTTAGCAGTGTAAGGCAGCTAGTTATCACCACCCACCGCCAACTCTTGAGATACCTTTCTACTAACGAATAGTAAGATTGACTGTCACATTATAACCACCCCACCGCTGAAAGGGCGAGCATGTTTAGTGCGCCCGGGATTCGAACCCGCGACCCTCGATTACGATTGGAACGACTTAACACGCTTGGCCATGTCAGGTCCTGAGATAAATTGCCACCATACTGCATAGCTACAGATTCGGAAAACAAACAATACAGATAACATCAAAAAAAAGTTGACGAATTCTACATTATTTTTTATTTCAACATAATTGGCTCTTCTCTGTTATAAATATGAATATTTTCCTCTATCCTTCTGCAAATGAATCCCTTAATATTAATTTTAACCGGTTCTCTGATACTTCTAAAGACCTCAGCAATCTGTTTCAATTTGTTAAATTTGTATTGCTTTTCCTTAATTTGATTTTCTTCCAAAGCCGTTTGAGCTTAAGTTTAGCATTTGTCCCATTTTAACCCAACCTACTGTATTTCCCGACATCGAAGACTTACCCCATTTTGATTACCTAAATTTTGAAAAATAAAATAAAATAAACATAAAAATAAGGTAGCAGTACTTCCACCAATCTTACCAAGATGTTTTGTGGATTCTTTAGTGACTAACAGTGCATAATTCCTCGTGCCCACTTCTCATTTCTTGTGAGCTATCTGCTTTTCGTATCTACCTTTGAAAGTATGTACCTTATATTACCACTAGAATATCTGTATTATTACCAGTAATAACGTTATCCTAAGCCTATTCTAGGAGTACCTTATTTTTGTAGAAGTCATAATTTGAGTTGTGTTTAAAAAACTGATTCAGCTGAGCTGCCATAGATATCTCCTATCAATAACTGATCTGTATTTGAAATCGTTACACAACAACAAAACAAAATGATCTGAACGCAACCAAAACATGCTTACTGCGGAAGTGTCAATGAATTTTGTGATCATTTATGATTATCTTGTTTAGTTATTTGATATTCATTACAAGGTAACTTATACATTTCCTTGTAACTCATATAGAGGGACTTGCATTACTGACTAATATCGAAACGCTTCCTGTAGGCTTAGGTTTAGGCCTATAAGCAACGTAACCTTCGGCCTGGAAAACCCAGGGTAAATTTTTGAGGCTTATTTTGTGGGGGAGATAATAGCGTCTCCAACGCCGGGAAATACAGTAACATGGAAGTTATGAATGTATTTTAATATTAAATGTTATTTTTAATGCACAAGTACGATAGACCGATCAACTTTGTTTAAGACCGACACTGGTGTCATAGTTCAGATTTTAAGTGACAAGAAACTAAAGTTTTACCTTCTTTCTTTTCAGTTCTTTCACTTATTTTCCATCATAACATTTTTTTAATCTGTAAATATTTTTATTTCATTGTGGGAAAGGTATGTATATATATATATTTATGTTCACAGTCAAACTTCAGAATAGTATTATCGGCTTTCTAACATTAATTTTCTTTATTTATTGGCGCAAATAGCCTAGTTGCTTTGTACCATAAAACGCCAAATCATCCAACCTCTACTTATTACCTTTAACATATGATCTTTAATAAGTCAATGTAACTAGTGTCCTCATTTTAAAACGTCTTTGCATATTTTAACATGGGTTAGAATATTGTTCAACGATACATCTTAGAGAAATACAATATTGAGACACATGAATTACAAATATATAATATAGTGTTGTTAGTAATTCTAACACGTAACTAGAAGTAGTTCACTATTATATATATTACAAATCGTGGTTCCCGTTCGAGCGTTCGTCTCTCTCTCGTTTACGGCGACGACGTTACATTTGAAAAGTTGCGCACGCAACAATTACTTTTAAAATGACGACAAAACAGACATGAGTAACGGTGAGTCCAAATTTTATTTTCCAAGCTTATATTGGTGGAAGTTAAAAAATCATGTTATACAATTAATTTAAACTGGTGAAAGTTAAAAACTTCATCCTACACAATCAGCTTAAATTGGTGAAAATTAAATAACTTTATACCTTGTTGTAACAAGATAAACTTTATAAATATATGTAAAACTTTTCTTAAAGTGACTACGTTTGGTATAACCTAAATTATAAAATGACTTAATTGTGTTTGTTTAAGGAAATAAAGAAAAAAAATGAGAATTTTATCCAAAATATTTTTAACATTGAAATTTCTCTTATAAAAACAAATATTTTTGATCGAAAAAGTCTACCAGTGACTCACTGGTAAGCATGAATGTTTATAATGCTAAAATTCTAGGTTCGCTTTCGCGTGGTGAACACATTACAGATAGTCTATCCTGTACTTTGTCGGTTAAATCAAACAAAATCGACTAAACATCGTAGTGTATGCATGTTATGTTAATAATTAATACAGATATAACCAAATGTACATGTTATATTAGTAACTGATACAGATACAAGTGTGCATGTTTTATTATTAATTGATACATATACAACCAAGTATGCATATTATATAAGTAACTGATAAAGGCAAGTATGAATGTTATAATAGCAGCTGATACAAGTACAAGTGTGCATGTTATATTAGTAATCAATACAGATACAATCAAGTGTGCATGTTATATTAGTAGCTGATACAGGTACAAACAATAAAACAAAACGTTTCAACATAACATTATGTTTCAAAGAAGTTTATGTATTGAGATTCGAGATCAGAAACAGGTGTCTGTACCGACCTAAGTGACACAGAAACAGGTGTCTGTACGACCTAAGTAACAAAGAAACAGGTGTCTGTACTGACCTAAGTAACACAGAAACAGGTGTCTGTACGACAAGTAACAAATATACATTATTTCTATGGTGCCTTCTAACGTTAGTACTAACTGATGTATAACACCATAGATTCTCGTTGAACTATTTCTAATACATAGAACATACGTACAAAATATGAAATATGATAATATATTTTATGAGCACTGTACGATAGTATATGGTATGTTAACATAGGTTCAATATACATACAAATATTAGCAACTCAATTATATTCATGTTACAGTGGTTCGTTCACCTTACCTAACGTTACCTTGAAGACAAGTTTCTGGATTTAATCTATTCTATCTCACAAATGTAAATCTAGTTAATCTGACAATTAAATCACCAGAGGGCTAACCTTAGGTGTTCGAATTTTAAAGAAGCTTCTATCAAGTAACAAAAAAGGAAAACGAAACGAGACGTAAAACGTAAGATAATAAGTCCAGCTCCTTGTGATGGATTATGTATTCAGAAACCTTTCCTTGTTGCATGAAGTTCTTTCAACGTAACATTCCTGATATATGAATAAAGTCAGTGCTAGTACTGACCAGGAAAACAAATAAGGAAGGTTGATGGAGAAAGAGGGAAGTTGAAAAGTAATTTGGTTTTGAAGCATCGTAACAACTACATCAATATCAACATAAGTTATCTAATATCGATTTCAATACAAACATGCTATGCTCTACTAAACAATCCAGGTACAAAATATACATTTGCTTTCACGAGGTACTTAGTTTAATCTTGTGTGCTAATAACGTACATAAATCAATACTAATTATTTATTAACTGTACATAGGTTCTGCTTTAGTGATACAACTAAACCGTTTACTAAGGGCATTGATGTAATTTGTCTATTGATCGAGAGTCTTAACAGATGATCCAAAATTTAAGACTGCAAAAAAAACAAGTTGGTAAGTGAACGTTGTAATTATTTCTTCTTCATCTTAAAAGTAGACACTATGAAACTAAAAGGACAACGCAGTAAAACTAATACAACAATGCGTTCTCGTCATATTACCAGGTGGTTCTTAGTTTCCTGTCAAGTTAATGTGTAATTGTACACTATTAGTGGTACATCTTTCTTGCCAACTTTATGTCTAATTGCACGTTACTGGTGGTACATCGTTTCCTCTAAACTTATTAATAGCATATCATTATCTGTTAGCCCCTTATGTGAATTATTATGAAAGTTGTAGTATGTTGCCTCTTGTTAACGTACTATGTAACAGGGTAAGAGTTGTATAGTTGTTTGTTTTCTCGGACTATGACTGAGAGTTCGTGTTTCACGACCTGTTGAAGCAAAAACGCGCTCTGTGCCTTTGGCTCGTTGGTGTGCTATAAGAATTGTGAACAAATACAACTACTCGTTGAGACAAGAGCACTTCCAAGAGTAGGCGGTAGGTGCTGTTGACTAAATGTCTTTCCTCTTGTCCATCAGCTCAAAAGTAAAGAAACCAAGTATAACTTTTACAGTGCATTCTGAAAGAAACGAAAAAAATAGTTAATGTTACATAATAGTTATTTAGTTAGCCTAATATGTGACAACAAAGTAAATGGTCGTATATCGCTTTCAGTCAGCTTTATATGTAACACAAGATGTTTCACACAAATTACACTTCTGAATGGCCAAATGTCACTTCCTGTCAGTTAATACTTAGTGTTGCTGCGATATGTAACATGGTTAATTTTTCAGTTGATAACATATAAGGTAAAATAGAGGAAACTGATTGAAAATGTCATCAATGTAACGAAAGAGCTTAAAATTGTGACGTTACTCAACAGTTTTACATGATTTTATGAGTTCCTTCATCGCTCTGTGTTTTAAAAACGTGTTTAGATATTAGTTTTAACACAATACGTTTAAAACTTCAACTTACAATGCATGTTTTATGTAACATCTGTTTTTCATGTATATGTCCGTCTTAGTAAATATAACGTCAACAGCAAATTAGCTATCATAATATTAATACTTTACTTTCTTCTATATTTGTCCCTTCTGGTACATCGGTAAGCCTACGAATTTACAACGCTAAAATCAGGGGTTCGATTCCATTCGGTGGACTCAGCAGATAGCCCGATGTGGCTATCCTAACAGAAAAATACACGCACTCTTATATACTTAAATAAAGAGTTGTGACAATTTACTGTCACCTAGCAACATATTTCTCATTTGGTTTGTTTGTAGTTAAGTACAAAGCTACACAATGAGGTATTTGTGTTGTGCTCACCACGGGTATTGAAACTCGATTTTTAATGTCACGAATCTTCACGCTTACCCCTTCTGTCACTGAGGGAGAGGGCTTATCAATTGAACGTTTATCTGTTCGTAAAACCCAGTCAGACAGTTCCTTGACCTCAAACGTAGCTCACATCCAGTCTTTTATCTATGTCAAAGTGTATTCATGAACTAATCTCTAACCCTAAACCCAGTATCGAATAAGACGAGCTTGAAACTCAAGTATTGCTGTTGATTTTATGCTATGTGACTGACCGTCTGAAACCTTCACTCTCCTAAATTGAAAGAGTAAGTTCAGTAATTTGGGTCAGGATTGTTTTTAGTTTTTTGCTCACTCCTGTAATTTTGGAATTCCGTATTTATATCCTAGAAAGTTGTTTGTTATTTCTGTCTTTAGCTTTCTTCGGGTGATATTTTCTTTCAAGTATTATAGAACTTATTACTGAAGCATGCAGTTGTTTTAATTAACAATATGATATAAGTTTTAATTAATACTGTTATGCAAACGACTTCCCTTAGTGGATTGAATCTGGATAAGAGCTGTCGAACAAGAGCTCAATGAAGGCATTTTAAGATGTCCTGCCCTACCCCACCCCCTACACACGTACAGTCCATTACATATTTCAAACAATGATTTTTATCATTATAATTTTTGAATTCTATTGGACGTAAGTTATTTATTAAACACTACTTTCGTTTAATTAAATAAATTATATTGTGCGTGTGCAATATTTGTAGCTGAAATGGCTCAAGATACAATTTCATTGCATTGCGTTTTCTAGGGGGCATGCCCCAAACCCCTCTAGAAATGAAACTGGCCTGACCATTTCAAAATTGCTTCTTACGGTAATGAAAATGTTTGAGAAACTGGACTTTGTAGTCTCTTGTTCAGTTGAATTTTTTTCACGCCCTCTTCCAGCTTTTGGTTTTTAATAAGTTTTAATTTGAAGCAACATACTTGCATAAAACAATAACATATTGAATTTTTATAAACTTACAGTAGAAGTCTACTTTTGAAACTCCATTATGATTTATAGTACTCTTCCAGAAGGGGCCCGGCATGGCCAAGCGTGTTAAGGCGTGCGACTCCTAATCTGCGGGTTTGCATCCCCGTCGTGCCAAACATGCTTGCCCTTTCAGCCGTGGGGGCGTTATAATGTTACGGTCAATTCGTTGGTAAAAGAGTAGCCCAAGAGTTGGCGATGAGTGGTGATGACTAGCTGCCTTCGCTCTAGTCTTACACTGCTAAATTAGGGACGGCTAGCACAGATAGCCCTCGAGTAACTTTGTGCGAAATTCAAAAACGAACATTCTTCCAGAAGTATACAGTTGCTAAGTTGGTTTTTGGTTTTGACGCTCGAATATATACTCCATTACAGCATTGTTTACATTTTCTTGAACATTAAGACGTTCTCTTGTTTGCTTTTTACTTTTAAAAATAATATGTAAATTCCTTCTTTTCGCAAAAAAAAACAAGAACTCATACAAGTCTAATAATCATTCACTTGTACGTGAAAACCTTTACTATCCTTTTGAAGCTCTGCTCGATCTTGATTCTTGTTCATGAGGGGTACATCTATCTCTCAGTAAATTTTCTGACTATACAGTTTACTTTATTTAGCATTCAAACATCATTCCACGCGTTCCTCGTGTGTAATGACCCGGTAAGGGTAAAAAGAGAATATCCTGTTTATTCAATTCCTGGATCACAGCAGCACACCACTTTAGTGTGGAACTCCTTGAGGCGGGACGTCCTTATATGACTCACTCAAAATTAATTAACTGATAACTCGTGACAACGAAAAATCCAATCGAAGTAAAAATGTATTCTCAAGACGACTGGTATGGGTATTAGCACTTTAATTAAAATAAAGTACAGAACAGAGTTGCAAACTCTCTCTTTGTTAACATGAAGATGACCTGAGAAGGTTACAGCGTTGTTCTGTAATTTATTTTAATCAAAGTGCTTGTACCCCTACCGGCTAAAACTAATCAGCTTGAGTCAACCAAGTACAAATACTAGACTTTATGGACGGGTGTTGTGGACATCATGTCTTATAGAAGTGTTCAGGTATACTGCTCACAATACTCTCATGTTTTGCTGCACTGTCTTCAGAGTGTTGAGCTTCAGATAGTGTAACAAGTTCCCTCGTAGGTTTCCACTGCCCTCAGAAAATTTTCTCTTTTTTCCTACAGATTATCAAGTATCTATAGTTTTAAAAAAATCATTTTACTGTGATTCAAGTACCTCAGTTTTGATTTTACATTAATTATCAGAAACATAGCTCCCTTTGTTCAACTAAATGGGCCTAGAGGAACTTTCTGACTCGCCGTCTTCAACAAAGAAATGAATATTTGGAATTTTTCATCATGTTCGTAGACTAGGGTACCCTTCTTGAAGTGAATATTCCTCATCTTGTGGATTCTTGTTCTCTCCAGTCAAGAAATATCAGCTATCGAATAAATTGTTACTCAAATGAATAGAGTATCTTAGTCTACTGTAACAGTCATTTTGATATTTACATCTCCTCATCGACCTGCCAGCCAGTGTAAAGGCATATTATCTGAATTCTATAATTAAGACATATATTTTAAACCCTCTCCAGTGTCAACAATGTCAGAAGTTTGGATACTCCGAAACATTTTTCCATAGTTCTTTAACCTGTATTTATTGTGGTAGTAAAGACCATGAAAGGTAAAAGTAATTCATACTATCAGTTCCTCACATCATGCACTCGCCAGTTTAAGGATAAAGAGGTAAAGTATAAAAAGTCAATAAACTTCAAATAACATCTTTTACCCAGAGAAAAAGAATATGATAATATTTCTTACACAATGGAATTATACTGTTGTACTTTGTTCCACTGTCACAATGAGAGTGTCAACAGACATATCCAATTCGTAAATAAAATGAATCTTTCTGTTAGTAGTTCAAAGCTGTTTTACCCTCCAAGGAGAAACAAGTGGATAAACCAACATATACTTTCATCCGTTTACTTAAAATTACACTCGACGTTCTATTGATAAAGTAAAAGTGATTACAAGTCTAAACAAAAAAGTTCCACACCTGGACCTCATCTAGTAATCAAGGCAAAATAGCCATACTGATGCAGTAACACTGTTGAGACTGCCGTGCTAATTTGGATGACATCATGGTTTTGATCGGTTCTTAGTATTTTGTATATATCACCTGACAGGAGACTATTTTTAAAGCTTCCAATACAGTTAACGCGCAGTAATATTCATTATGCAGAAAGGACAGGTTGGAAAGCGAATATAATTTGTGTGGCAATAGCATAACTGTTTGATCAGCATAACCCCTCTATGACTTTGAATGGCATTGTTATCCATGTCACCATTGGTTTTTACATTTTGCTCCCCTTATGCGTCACCCGTACAGACAAAAATATCAAGTAAACCATGATGATTTTAATCAAAAATTGCTGTCTCTCTTCCTCATTCTGAAAGACATAAGCAGACAAGAATCTCTCTAAGGTGGTGTAAATGTTGATGGGAGGTATAATTTGTTCAATGTTTGATAACAGTTCACAATCCTTGCTTCTTCGATTCTATAGAATATACTTATTTCTAAGAAACAAGTTAAACTTTTACTGCTATAAATCTATCCATTTGATCATAGTCTCTTCTTCCTGCTTTTACTTGAGTGGGGGCATTCGACTAGCAATTTGCTGCTCGATGGTTCGAATCACCGTCACATCAAACATGCTGGCCTTTCAAGCCATGAAAGCGTTACAATATGATAATCAATCCCAATATTAGTTGTGAAAAGAGTAACTCAAGAGTTGGCGGTGGATGGTGATGACAAGCTGCCTTCCATATAGTCTTACACTATTAAATTAAAAACGGCTAGTACATATAGTCCTCATGTAGCTTTGTGCGAAATTAAAAAAAGAAACAAGAATATTGAAAAAAGATGGACACGAACTATGCCACCTAAATCATAGTGGAAGTTGCAGATATCTAACTAGTCCTCCTTCAATGCGTTATCAGGGTTTGATCCTAATGTCATTAACCTACCATGACCTATTGACTACATGGAGACAAGAATAATCATATTGTCAGGGTATATATGCTTACCATATGCAAAATTTGAACACATCTTTCATATCATCCTTGCCTATGGAGGACATCTGACTGCCAAAGAGCAAGATGGGCTCCGAAACAAACATAGTATATTTTTTGACAAACATTTCACTTTTAACGTAAGAGCAGCCTTTTAGAAAGCTAGTATCCGTACTTGAAAGATCAAACATCAAGGCTAAAAGGAATCCTGAATTCAATTCAGTTCCAGCGTTTGTTTCACCAACAGTTTTCCAAGGTTTTCTAGGGAAAGAGCTGAAGGGTGAAGAGGAAATACACATCCCATTTCTTTTCAATCTTGCAACTCAATATCAAAGACATACCTGATCAACAGAGAGTTTTTAACGCCCGTAAAGGGTGCTTTTCCAATAACTTCAATACCATTACTTGTTCCCTGGCTTTCATTTTGTACGAAATCAACCATTCAAACTGATGGAACGTAAGTTTAACCAAAAGTAGATAAACTATAATATATTCAATATAATATCCTGTGCCCTCTTTATCCTGCCTTTTACATTTTCTGATTCATTTTAAACAGGTTCAGTAAAAACAAGAGTTTCGATAGTTATGGCATCTGGCTATTACAAACCATTTCTTTTAAGCCCGTGAAGGATCTTAATATCCATTTTAATTATAGAACTATTGATTTAACTAACTAGCTAATTAAAGTCTTATAGAGGAAAATTAGTTCGTCTTCTTTGGTTCCTAGATCAATAAATCTTCTTTCCAAAACCTAATGTGGTTTCTGTAGACAAGATTCTAGACTATATGATTGAAGTCATTGAAGGAAACATACCTCTCAAGGAAACATGTTTTGATATTATTTTATTTTAAAAAGACCTATGACATTGCATGGAGGTTCAGTATATTACAATATTTCCATTCTCTGGGCTTGTATTATGATTTCACAGTTTGTATATATGACTTGTAGAAGAGAATTCCAACTGAGCCCGTGTGGGATTGACAATATCTTGATTCTTCACACAGGAGCTTAAAGTACTTTATAGCTGTGTCTTGAGTATCACATATTTTTTACTATTAAACTCAATGTTATTTCTGACCATATTCCTTCAATATTTGCAGAGAAAATAGCCTCCATGTCAACGATTTTTAGATTTTCTGATAGTCATCAAGCATATGATACTTTAAGTAACAAGTTCAATCTGCTCTCTATAAGCTGTGTGAGAAGACTGTTGCAAATGATATTCAATCTTTATCGTCCTAAACTATGCTTTGTCTTGTTTCCATCTTCCATTTTAGGAATGTAAAAATTCCTGTGAGAACTATGACAAAGCATTTATTACTGATTTTGAACCAATAGTGGCTTTCATTTCTCACATGAAGTATCTTAAAGTCAAGTGTACAAGGATACTGGCCACCATCTATGTCCTCTTTAGGAGTGTATAGATGTTTCCTACTCAAAATATATTGGCTCCTCTTTCGATTTGCAGATTTTAGATCTCTGTTTTATGCCTTGCTCGAGGGGTTCTGTACTGAAGACGTCGAATTCTGCATCATCATGAACTTCGACTCTGTACAAGGACTTTGTTCAATTTTTCTGTCCATAATTTGTTTGCAGAGTTCTAGCAACTTTTACTTCATATCCAAAGTTTGTAACGTTATTTGCAAAACATTGCAAAGCTCCAATCACTGCAATGTCAATCCATCTGCAAATGTGTCTTCATACTTCAATGGGTTAGGACTTTTGCACATAAACAATCTATTATTCTAAAGTTTGGCCTTTATATTGATGAATATGGACATGGCACTGCATTGAATGAAAATTTTAAATCCATTGATCAGCCCATCTCGCTTTAGTTTGTTACCATCCATTCACAACTGCGATATTTGTTTAAGTTATCTGATGAGATAGGGTATTCCTAGCTGTAAACACTGATTTCATGAACTCCTTTCAAGCCATTCTTCTGTTTCAATTTTACAAGTAGTTCGAAATTCAGTGGCTCTATAACAACTTGCTTAGCTCTTTAAAGGTTCTACAATCGTTTTCTTTTGTATTAATTTTTGTCAAGCTTTATTTTGTATTCAGAAACAACTAAGCCGTTTCTTACAGTAATCTCCTTTTTTGTTACTATCCATTTTTTTGGTATTTCTGGCTATATCTCGATCCAAGACAATGTAAATGCTTTGCTTTTTCCATATAAGGACTTCAAACTTGCCATCAAGACATGACCCAGTGCCCATTGACAGATAAATTTAGGGTGAATAACATATAAACAATTTTTCCAGTTAAATTCTATGTAAGAATGTAAGCTGACTATGTAAGAATTGAAAAGAGAAAGTTGTCCTCTCAAAGCTCCTCATTGACCACAATTTTTTTAATAAATCATCCTCCATATAATGGGATGATCCATCAAAATCTGAGCAGGGTGCCACTAAAGTCACAATTATCCACTTATTATTTTCATGTCGTTTCTACGAAGATTGGTGATGGCACAATTTTAAACATGTTTTATGTTTTGGTGTTAAACTGACAGTGTTATTGGTAATGGTGACATTATCCAGGTCGACGTATTTGTTGTTGTTGGTTTTTGTTTTTTTTAACACAACAGGTCAGAAGCATTTTAAATTTTAATTTTTTTGTTATTTTATTTATAAAAAATACAACATGTTAAGCAGCTTTTATTTAAAATGCTCTTTTTAATAATTTATTTTTGTCTTATGAAATAAAAATAGATCTTTGGTGCACAAAGACTTAGCTCTTTAGGTTTACGCCTAAAACAAATATTTAACCACACAGGAGCTCTCAATTTCAAACTCCTGTGGTTTTCAGATTTTGCACACGAAATACAGCAAAAATGTACTTGTAAGTATCAGAATTCTGTTTTTGCACCGACGTTAAATGACAAACAAATCTTAAACTGCGAATTCTATTTATCCAGCATAAGCTTCGTTACGCATATTTGGGTAAAAATAACTTCAAAACAGACAGAAATTTAGACAGTTTTTTTCTGCCTTAGAAATAATTGGCTAATTAATTAATAAGTTAAGAAATAACTCAGATAAGAAAATCTTCACAGGTTTTCTATACTTTAAACACAGAAAATTACGTGTATCTTAGTACGAATAACGACAATAATTATTCAATACATTCTGTGTTTGAAAAAAAATAATTTTGATTGTTATTAAAAAAGTGCGTACAATCATGATTAGCGGAAAAAAAGTTTGGTAACACCCGTTAATATTCGCGTGTTTAATTATGACTTAGTTATACTAGTTATACTTCAAGTAGTCAGTGATTGATAACAATACACTTCTTTTCAAGTGTAACACCTAGTACCTTATCTCATGGAGGTTACTGGTTAACAGAAACCATCAAAGATCTGCAATTACTAAATGTTACTTCAGTAGTGAAGAGTTAAACTATGGAAGGTTTAGTAACAACAGTCAAATAAAAACTCAATGAAAGTATATTTTACTGTACAAAGATGTCTAGTCAGCAGTCATTAAACCTTATTTTGTTCGCAATCCGCCTGAACTTGTTTTTTCTTCCACAGACATATCTATATCTAAAGATATAGCTTGTTATTTTATTTACATTAGTAGAAAACTTTACATAATAAATTCCAGTTTGCGTTAAACAAGGTTAAGGATAATAGTTCATAAATCATTTCATTATATTGGTTTCTTCTCCTGCTATGTTGTTCTTGATCTGGTGACTACAAGGAACCGGTTCAAACAGGACTCTGACTCGATTCTACGCCATAATGAGTCCTTTAAAGATAACGAATCGTTCACGAACCGAAAATCTCCAACAATAACATGTGGAATATTTTTTGAGGCCAAATAACTTACTTTACGTTATTCAGTGCTGACACTCAGTGTGCTCAGCTTCAGTAGCAGAATTCAAGACCGTAATTATCCAGCTCTACTTTTTATGATGGCCTGAAGTATTATATTACTATAATAATTTGTTTTGATAAAGCACTTTTTTACGATTAAACATAAAACTTTTTAGCACACCTGATTGTTTTAACATCAAAGATTCTTTTAAAACAATTATAAACTTGCTAATTTATAAGTTTGTTAACAGCTTCAACTTTATGTTCACTGTTGTTTTAGTGAAATTCTTTAGCAAGAGTATATAATCCAGAAACGTCTTTTTTACTATCGGACATCTTGCGTTGAATATTATGTTATGACAACATTTCGAGAGATTGTATATCTGATGAAGAACCACCCTAGGGCTCAGCAGTAAAACTCAAGGACTATAAAGCTAAAACTCGAGTTTTAATAACCGTGGTGAGCAGAGCACAAATAGGTATTTGTGCAGTTTTATGCTTAACAGCAAAAACATAAATTGTTTGTTTCTTTGTTTTTGAATTTCGCACAAAGCTACTCGAGGGCTGTCTGCGCTAGCCGTCCCTAATTTAGCAGTGTAAGACTAGAGGGGAGGCAGCTAGTCATCACCACCCACCGCCAACTTGGGCTACTTTTTTACCAACGAATAATGAAATTGATCGTTACATTATAACGCCACCATGGCTGGGAGGACGAGCATGTTTAGCGCGACCGGGATTTGAACCCGCGACTCTCAATACATAAATAAAACAGAGAAGGAACCAGCAAGCGTCCCGAAACGTCTTCGTAACATAATATTCAAAACAAAAGATGTCCAATAGTAAATCATTTCGTCGATATTCCAAAGTTTTATGCAACAGCTCAAATTAATATGTATGTCAAGATGGCAGGCCTAAAATGCAGCTTACTATATTAGTTTGTTTTGGAATTTCGCACAAAGCTACTCGAGGGCTATCTGTGTACTATATTAGTTAAAGTGTCTAAAACCCTTATTGAAGAATTATTTGATATACTAACATTTTGGAGTATTTGTAATGTTTCTAGGAGATTGTAAGAGAATCTTCATATATAAAACGTGTATTTGTGACAAATTTGTATAAATATATTTTAAGACTTAAGTTCTAGGCCCGTATCTCTCTACTGGATTGTATTGTGTCACCTTACCTTTAAAAAAAGGTAGAAATGCATTTCATAAAGTACAACTTGCTTCCTACCAGTACAAGACTGGTCTTTTCAATGTAGTTCATAACACAGGTTTTCAATTCTTCAACACTGAAAGTAACAAAGTTTAGAATTCAGTTTAGGTTTCTGTTCCGGGGCTACTAGGGGCGTTTGTTAACATTTAAGCATTATCTTCATTCTTAGCACGAGTAGTTTTAAACTTTAATGGGCGTTATATTTCAATAACATGTCATAAAAGCCAGGGTGTTTTCTTTCCAGGTCATTATCCTGCCCTCTAACAACAGAGTTGCACATTCGTGAATTTAAAAAAAGTTTTACATTTAAAGTTTGTGAATGCGAAACATGCTTTAATCAGTTAGAGTGTAACGTTAACCACCAACTTTAAAAAAACTCGCTTGATAAGTTATGCCAGTTATTTACTTATACCATGTATATCAACAGACTTTCATCTGGCTTAAATTCACTACCATAAAAGTGTGTACATTTACTTATAATGAAGATAAATATTTTTCGGGTCAATATGTATAAAACAAATATTCTTGCATGATGTGGATAAATGGTTAATGTGCCTTAATCAGACACAGTGTGGTATAGTCGAACTATGAATCCGAGGGTTGTCGCAAATATTCGCTCCATACTTTGATACAGTAAGTAAGCTATAAAAATGACATTGAAGTACAAACTTTTGATCAAATAAGAGTAGCCCAAGAGTTGGCGGTTGGCGTCTTGATTAGCTGTCCTTTCTCTGATATATCGATTCAAACTTAGGGATGACTATGCGAAGATATACTTTGAGTAGGTTTGCACAAAATTTGTAAAATAAGTAAATAAAATAGCATATAATTTCATCAGTTCTAAACATTAAAGTTACTTTAACGGAACGAACTCGAAGAAGGAAACACTCAAAACAGGACTGCTAGAGGTTGGCAATGACAGAGCAAGTTTATGTACTAAGTTGATTCGTCCAGAAAATCCTTTGAAAAGATGGAACAGGCATATTAACATCTATTTTTCTTTAGACACGTGCTGTTTAACTGATTAAGTCTCTAAGAACTTCCCTGTTCGTATTATTGTATTCTTTAGAAAACTAAATTGTTGTAATTTTATTTTCAGAAATGGTTAGGTTATGATGAAGCAGCGGCGTAAGTAAGCCCATTCAGTCCTTTTATTCAGGGGGGAGAAACCTGGCAAACTAAAGGATTCCCGACAAGGAATAACTTATGAGATCCAGTTTACTTTTATACTGAGGAGATATCTTTTGTTGTTGTGTGAAAAAAAAAATTAATATCACTTTCTTGTTTACGAAGAAAATTAAGCCCCCCAATGGCTCAGCGGTATGTCTGCGGACCTACACGCTAAAATCCGGGTTTCGATACCCGTTGTGAGCAGAGCACAGATAGCCCATTGTGTAGCTTTGTGCTTAATTCGAAACAACAACAACAACGAAAAAAATTACACGCAGTTCCACGTTCTTTTATCTTTCCTTTGTACTGAACAACAATCTATTAGCATATTTGTTTACCAGAGAACTTAGAATTAGATTTCATAATCTCACATTAAACCGGTTCCTTAACGTACATGCTTGCAAAACATTTAAGTTTTTTTTCTAACGATTTTCACAAGGTTATCGTGTTTTATAAATTGAAAAGTGTTGAGTGTGTGTGCGTTTTCTCACAGCTAAGATACATGGGGCTATCTGCTGTGTCCACCGAAGGCAATCGAACCCCTGATTTTAGCGTTGTAAATCCGTAGACATACCGCTGTACTAGCAAGAGGATGAAAATTTGGAACCAATATCGATACTTCGTTATGTCTGGGAATGAAAATTCATGTCGCGTTGCACCGATATCTCTCCATATCATCTACAAACAATGATCCTTTTAATGTGTTTTGTACCGCTTGAACACCATTTCTAAATGGAAAAATATATATCAAGAGAAAGTGTTGAATACTAAAAATCCATTTTATGCTACATTTGTTTTCTATTTCCTAATTTTTGTCTATGATATTTGATCATTTAATGTTTGTTTTGAAATTTCGCACAAAGCTACTCGAGGGCTATCTGTGCTAGCCGTCCCTAATTTAGCAGTGTAAGACTAGAAGGAAGGCAGCTAGTCATCACCACCCACCGCCAACTCTTGGGCTACTCTTTTACCAACGAATAGTGAGATTCGACCGTCACATTATACACCCTCACGGCTGGGAGGGCGAGCATGTTTAGCGCGACGCGGGCGCGAACCCGCGACCCTCGGATTACGAGCGCACGCCTTAACGCGCTCGGCCATGCCAGGCCATCATTTAATGTAAAAATATAAGTGCATTTTAAGGTCATCAGATGGAAAGTGTTCAAAAACCGAGGTCTAATAGCAACTGTCTAATAGCCAAATAAATATGAACAGGGATCGAGATCTCTTGACAAACTGACTCTATTTCAAAAGCGTCACAATATATCAAAACAATGAACTAAGAATAAAATAAATAATATATCAATATCATTCCGCTCATCAACAGCGAAATGATTTAAATTTATGAAATTCACAAAAGCCTATTGCAGAGAAGAATGTTAACAGCTATGTCTAATAATGTGATCTTAGCGGAAATATAAGTTTTTCGGTCACTTTCTTCATGAAAACGTTAAATAAATATGTATTGTTTGGTGTGTTTTTTTTATTTCGCGCAAAGCTACACGAGGGCTATCTGCGCTAGCTGTCCCTAATTTAGCAGTGTAAGGCGGAAGGCAACTAGTCATCACCACCCACCGCCAACTCTTGGGCTACTCTTTTACCAACGAATAGTGGATTGACCGTCACATTATAACGCATCCACAGCTAAAAGAGCGAGCAAATTTGGTGTGACGGAGATTAGAGCCCACGATTAGGAGTCGAGTGTTTTAACCACTTGGCCAAACTAGTTCCAAACATGTACAGTTGGGGTGCCTAGTAATAAATTTTATGTCGTGGAAAATTAATTGGACTGATATATTAACAAAATAAAAAATGGGAAAGTTAACCACCTTCAATATGGATCATAATAAAATATAATAATAATATTTTATAATATGATAAATTATACATAATAATATAATACTATAGACGTTATTTACTCATGTTACAAATCCATATTTTGGCTCCATGCTGTTACCATAAAATTACATTTAGTAGAGTTTAAATAGGGATTTTGAGTAAATAACATCTACTGTATTCCCAGCCTTGTTTCCTTACTTTTTACGATTCGTATTTGCAGGTTTTAAATTTTTATTTATCTTGTTTGCTGACTTTGTTATGCTCAACTATGGACAAAGGACAGCTTGATTTGGTAGCTAAAAATATAAACATTGTTATGATAATAAGCACAGTTAATAGTTAGCTGAACAGATTTCACATCATACATAATATTGAGATTGGCTCCCGAAAGACATCAATTGTTTAGTGTACAAAGCATTGAGCATCTGCATGTTATGGCCATCTAATGTTCTTATATAATTGGCCTGTAATTCCACTCTTGCCCTGTACTAAAGCTTTTTAAGAAATACTAGATGTTCTTAAGAAATGCAGCTTCAAGTGGAAGGAAAAATACCTTTTACACTGGAATTATAAAAGAAACAAATCGATTTTTCAAAACCAATACGATTTTTGCAGTGTCCTATTTAGTATTCCACAAAAGCTTTAGATGCGATGAACCAAGCTGTTTTTGTTGTAGGCTGGCAAGGAAATAATAGCAAGAAGAAAAGTGATAAATGAACCGTTTTGTAAAAGATGTTTTTCCCTTGTAAATCTAACATTCATGTTTGTTTGTGCATTTTTATGTGTAGTCTTAGCAGTCAAAAAGTAAAGGTTTTAAAGCATTGTTTGAAGTGAATCTTTACTGTTTAATGTACTTTATTATTAGAGTATTGTGTAATTTCTCGAGATCACTATTATGAACCACTATCGTGGTCTGTGATACTAAACCTAATCAGTGGTGTGTGGTGTATAAAGCATATGTTTTAGTTTTTGAATTGCGCTTTGAAACGATCTAAAAACAATTCAAACTATACGTACGCTGAGCAATAGGAAAGAGGACACATTCTTATCCTGAGACTGTGAATAAAAATTGACTCGATTATTTCAACAAAGGGAGGTTTACTTTTAACGGCATAGTCTGAAATTCAGCATCTCCTGGCGGGGATTTTCAGTTCTTTTTTTATTAGTCGATCTATGCGAAACCGCTTCACACTGACTTATTTCCCGGGGCCAGTATATCGGTAACATCTAACAAATTGAATAAGAACGATGACATTCAAGCTGGGAACAAATTTATTTATGTTTTTATTGTTGTTGTTTTTTTGTGTGTGAGTAAACATTTAATTCCTCAAACTAAATACTCAATCGACCACGTATTATATTAACTTCCTGGTATGAAATGTTAGCGCTGTCTATGCACTACAAAGGTGACTTGTTAAACATGTTCTAGAGCGGCAGACATAAAGTTAATTCGAAACCGGGTAACCGTATTGTTCAATATTTAGGTTAAGGGCAGACGTTCTTACTCAAGTGGCGCTTGAACCCCATCGATACGACTCCTTTTTTTTCCCTAATTTACAAATAATATTGTATAAAAAGAAAACAGTAAAAAAATGTTAACAGATTAATTCTTTTTGTTTGTTTTTGTCCAATAGGCCGTGAAAACTGATCAAGGATTTGTTGAGCAGCGCTGTTAACCTTGAATTTTATATAAATTCATTCAAATATTAAATTATTTTGAAAAAAAATGTAAATAAATGGAAACTCTAATGTTTCTTACGCTTTTCAATTCTTTTTGGTGTTTTCAAGTATTCGTTTCGTGGTTAACACGTGGAAAATTAAATATCAGGAGTTCTGTATTGTTTGTATACTAATGAGAAAAATGAAATGGATTAGTTTTGTTTAGATTAATTCATAATAACATTCTATGAAGTATAGTTGTTAGCCCTACAATGGTACAACGGAATGTCTGCGGGCTAAGAACCGGGTTTCGATACTTGTGTTGGGCAGAACACGAATACCCCATTGCTTATTTTTGTGCTTAATTCTAAACAAAAAATTTTAGGGTTAATACTAAATAATGCAACTGATTTCATGACAAATTATTTCAGGGCTCTATATTAGTTTAGTTAAGACATCAGGTCGTGTACGTGGCCCTTTCTGGCTTTAGGAATATTCACACGGCAATGTTGTACCGATTTGGATAAGTTATGTGTCTACTTTACAAACCGTTTTTATTTTTATTTTGTTATTGTTGATGTTAAAAAAATCGCTTGAATAAGTTAACTGTGAGTAGTGTGTTATATAACTTATTACGTTATTTATGACAAATCAAATTTATTTGATTAGGGTTATTTCTCATAAATTAAAAAAAAGATTCGTTTGCCTTAAAGGTAAGAAGAAACTACCTAAGGAGAAACGAGAAATCTCATGAATAAATCCACAAAACCCCATAATTAAAAAACCACAGTGTTTGATATCAGCATCGGTTAACCGTTCATTTTACCTTCAATGCTTTCTTCTTCAACAAGACTCCTTGGTTTGACCTGTGACCTGTGCTTCTGTTTAAGTTACTGCGAGAGAAGACGTGATTTCGCTATGTCAAAAACCTCTCTTGTTTCTTGTCCTCTTCTCCATAGTAAAAATCGTAAGAACAGAAAAAATAAAAATTGTCATGAAAGTGCGCTTTTACAGCCTTGTGCACAAATTCTCAATCTCCACTGCTCATCATCACGTGCAATATCCTCAATCCCAGTTCACTCCACCCCCCATCCCATCCCTATTAACATCCAATGAGTTGGTGCCGTTAATATAGCATAAATGGTAATGAGTTCAAGCGCAAACAACGAGCGAATAAGAACCTAGGTCAGTCTGGCGCGTGCTGTGCATGCGCTCTTACAGGTTCAAATTCACCCCTTCCCCCAGATTCGTAAGATGAGGGTGAGTAATCAATGAGTTAAGAGAAGTACCAAAGTAGGACTTTCGACCGTAAGGAACGACACAAACAAATCTATCGAACAGTTAGAACAGTGCGAACAGTTAGACTCTGGTTAGGTTGGGGGTCTGGTGAGAAACCTGCTAACGTTTGAAGATAAACACGACCTACAAGGATGATGTTTGTAACAAGCAGTAAATTATTAGTGTAAGTACTTTATCTATTAGTCCACATTTCCTAGCGTATTTTTATTTATCAGTCCACATTTCTTAATATACGTTTACCTTTTTTTCCGCTTTATCTATCATATTTTTAGTTTATAAGAAATTATTAACGTTCGCTGTTGTAAGCGCACACACATATAATATATATATATATATATATACTGCAAATATAAATTAATCACCACGAATTAAAGATTATCACACGAAAATGTTATAAAAATCCTTAATAGCAATTATCTTTCATCAACATATTGTGAAAAAAACGAGAATTTTTTAAAATTGATATATAAATGTAACAATAGGCCACGCACACATTTGCTAGTGTCAAAATTATTATTTATCATCCAAAATATTATGTATATGATCATATAAAAAGAGAAATAATTTCTTAGATCAATCTGTTTCAAAATATATAAACTTATTGTGACTTTTGAGAAAAATAGATGGAATTTTAGTTAATATATTAGAGTTACGAAATGTCTGATATTATCTGTGTAATAAGTATTTTACCGACAGATCTCGTATTACTTTTCTGGTATGAGTTTTAAAAAGCAAATGTTGTTTTATCTAAAAAGACGCAGAATGGGATGTTATATTATAAATTATTTTTGTTAGGTAAACTCGGAGAAAATGCACTAAAAATCAAACAAAACCACTCAGGTTGTGAAGCCCCGGCATGGCCAGGTGCTGAGGGTCGCGGATTCGAATCCCCGTCAAACCAAACATGCTAATTCTTTCATCCGTTGAGATGTTATAATGTGACGGTGAATCCCTTTATGATTTGTTAAAATATAGTCTAAGAGTGGCGGTGGGTGGTGATGATTAGCTGCCTTCCCTCTAGTTTTTCACTGCTAATTTAGGGACTGCTAGTGCGGGTAGCTTTGTGTAAAGTTTGAAACAAACCAAATCAGTTTGTAGAATATATGTACATTATAAGTGATATCGCTAGAAACTGTGTAGCTTTGGGCTTAATTTTAAACAAGCAAATGTCGTTCTGTATAATTATTTTAAATCTAAGACTAAATAAAGAACCGGTCACTGTTGTTCACGTGTATTTCGACACGCCTTAATCAGGCTTCTTTTCCTCGACTCGCTTTGTAAACGGTGCACAAAGTGTTTGTTTGTTTTTGAATTTCGCACAAAGCTACTCGAGGGTTATCTGTGCTAGCCGTCCCTAATTTAGCAGTGTAAGACTAGAGGGAAGGCAGCTAGTCATCACCACCCACCGCGAGCATGTTTGGTGCGACTCGGGCGCGAACCCGCGACCCTCAGATTACGAAGCGCACGCCTTAACGCACGAGGCCATGCTGCCATTTAATAATATGTCTACCGTACTCTTATGTTCTTAATAATATGTCTGATGCTCATGTTCTGCCGTATTCTTATATTTTTAATGTCTGATGCTTATGTTCTGTCGTACTCTTATTTCGTTTACCTGTTTTTCTTGTGATATAAATGGTAACCGATATAGCATGGTCATTACGAATGCAAGTAATTATCAGACTTACTTTAGCTAGGTTTTCGAACCTCTAACGTGGTTAATCGTGCACTGTCTGTTTCACGTGACTGGATCAAACTCGTGTTTGTTCTTCTTCCCTACTACCTAGTTAGGTCACTAATTCCTATTTGTTCCACTGTTCGCTAGAGAATAGTATGGAGAACTGCGAAGTGCACGATTCATTTGTCTCTGTTTCAAGGTGTATCGAAAAACAAAACAAAAAAATATTGCGAGCTCATGAGGTACAAATTAGAGCACGATCTATTTAAAGATCCTTTTTTTTAGCTTCTGCTTACATACACAAACGTAAAAAAACTAGCCTAGTAACACATTTTCTAATGGGTGTAACGTTTGGTTTGGTCCTTATATAAAAAAAAAATTATAAATTTGAATAAATTATTCCTCACATTAGAAGTAAAGTGCAAATATAAAGATACTGTGTGAATAGGACGGATTGAAATCAGAGTAAATACTCTAATCAAAAATACACAATTACCAACCATTTACCTATTCCGTTATATTCTACCTGATTTATTTATTTTTGTATATCTTCCTATCATGGCTACGAATCTATTTATTTTCCTGTATCACAGTATCCATTTTCAATTTCTTCCCGATGGTACAGCGGTAAGTCTACGGGTTTACAACTCTAAAATAAGAGGTTCGATTTCTCTCGGTGGACTCAGAAGATAGCTCAATGAGGCTTTGATATAAGAAAACACACACACCCATTTTCAATTAATCTATCTATACATGAATTATCTAACTATTACACTATGTAACACAAATTTTGTTCCTGGATAGTATGTGTTATTTCTTAATTACTTATGTTGTAAAAGTACAGAAAACGCCATAATTTCCTTCAAACTTTGATTTTGTGACCTGGTTAATGACATTTAGAAACTAACCTAGTTTCTATGTAAAAACGGGCAAATTTGCATATTTTTATTTACATAAGGTCTGAATAAAACAACATATGAATCAAGATTTGCATGTATTTGTACTAAAGTTATACAAAAATGTTCAGAAGTGAGTAGTTTTTCGTGATTTGCGACAGTAATGTAAATCACTTTCAAGTATCAGACCCTAAATATAGTCTCCCCTAATGTTTTAGTTATATGCTCCTTGATAGCGGAGTTTAAAGTCTAGTATATCTTGCTGGAAGCGTTTGCTTTGCTCCTATGTTCTCCTTAAATATATCAAGATGAAGATCAAGGATATGGAATTTCAGGGACATCCTGCAGCCTATTTTTCCGTAGTTCTTCATCAGAGCCTTAACCATTTTCACATAATTTTCGGCCTTGTGATTGCGCAAGAAACCCCAAACCACTGCGACAAAGCTGCCTCAAGCGTTTTTTTTTCTCTTCCTACTGAGCTTCTTGGAGAATTCTGTGCACTCCATGATTTTCTTTATTTGTGGTCGAACGATTTGTTTGTTTTGGAATTCCGCGCAAAGCTACTCAAGGGCTATCTGTGCTAGCCGTCCCTAATTTAGCAGTGTAAGACTAGAGGGAAGTCATCACCACCCACCGCCAACTCTTGGGCTACTCTTTTACCAACGAATAGTGGGATTGACCGTAACATTATACGCCCCCACGGCTGGAAGGGCGAGCATGTTTAGCGCGACGCGAGCTCGAACCCGCGACCCTCGGATTACGAGTCACACGCCTTACGCGCTCGGCCATGCCAGGCTGGTTGAACGAAGACACCAGCTTTGACCTTTGCCTCAGACAACTTAAGGAAGAAGTCTCGAAGGTACTTGAAGGCTGCAGACTCTTTATTTAGAGGTGTGACAAATAGTTTCGTAGTTTTGTCGTTGTTGTTTTAAATTAAGCACAAAGCTACACAATGGGCTATCTGTGGTCTGCCCACCACGGTATCGAAACCCGGATTTTAGCGTGTAAGTCCGCAGACATACCACTGAGCCACTGGGGGGGGCTATAGTTTCGTAAAAACCAATTTTATGTGCCATGGTAAGAACAACACCTTCAGGAGGTCCACTAGTGTGGCTCGAACTTGACATTGTGCCTTCCCACAGAAAACTTAGTCCGCTGTGGCCAGTGCTTCTTGTTGTAGTGTACTGCGGTGTCTCTGCTGTCCCAAAGGCAAAGATAACAGAAAAACTTGGTAAAGCCTCCTTGGAGACCCATCAGGAATGCCACCATTTTGAAGTCTCCGATAACGTCCCAAGGTCTTGACGCTGTTGTATTCCTTTTTTACATAGCACTTTTTCGTTCATATTTTGATAGATTGGCTACATACATAGCAGAATGTGTCTGGAGAATGGTTGCAGCTTCTTGATGCCATCTCTGATAAAATCAGAGGTGTCTGTGTGTTCACGTGGGCAGCTAGAACTAAACTGAAGTTGTGAGTGATGATCTCCTATATATATATATTTATTACTATGAAAAGTTCTAGAAAATTCTAAAAGGTTCTTGAAAATTCTCGTAAGTTTTACAACATTCTAGAAACTTCTTAAAAATTCTTGTAAGTTCAAGAAAATTCTCTGTCAGCTACTCAGCATTAAATCTACCTGGAATGTCCTGGAAAATGGGCAAATTTGAAACTTTCATTACATCGGTCACAAAAGCAAAATTTGAAGAGAAAATAGGTTTTTTCCATTTACTTTAGCATTAAGCAATTGAAGAATAACACTTTCTGTCCAGGAATAAGAAAAAATAAAAGTGTCGTTACACAGTGTAATAAGCGCTCTAAGTTTCTTTCTTTATTTAGTTATCACTCTATATGTCCACAAAAAAGTCTATTTTTCTCAAAATAACGACTGATACAATTTCAAAAAAGCATTCGCTTAGTCAATACCCAGGGCTATATATGTTTTTGTTTTATAGATTCGCACCGTCAAAAACGTTAAATACAGCCAGATATTTAAACAGCGCTAACTGATTAAAGTAATAAAACAATATATGAAATTTTTGTTTGCTTAGAATATTTACACTAAACGAAGGCAAGTCAAAAGCACCCATCTCCATTCTTTAAGTACTCTAATCAAATATTACGACGGACACTCTTTAAGAGCAGCCCAAAGTTCATAGCTCAATCTCGTGGTAGCAGGACACGAATCAAGGCTCCTTGGACTCACAATATGGCACGGTAACCATGAGACCACACCCAACCACAAGACTTTGAAAAACGGATTCAAAACCTAGCATTTTGTCTCAAAATTTGTTATTGTACTTTTTCAAACCCATAAGTAAGGAGAGTTTATTCATTTTTTATCCCTTCAAATTGATGTTTTTATCTGAAACCTTTAACCTTTACCTGCAGTGTACGGTCTTTTCTCTTCAGGATCGGTATGGTCAGGTAAGCAAAGTCCTTAATTCTTAATCTGAAAGTCGCGAGTTCGAATCCCCGTCACACAAAACATACTCACCCTTCAGCCGTGGGAGCGTTATGAAGTCACAATTAAACCTACTATTTGCTAGTAAAAGAATAGCCCAAGAGTTAGCGGTGGATGGTGACCACTAGCTGTCTTACACTGCAAAATTATGGAGGGCTAGCGTAGATAGTCCTCGTGTGGCTTTACGTGGAATTAAAAAACAAACAAATTTTCTTTTCGAATCAATTGTAAATTTTTCGAGACAAGAGCTACTTTTCGCTCTAGTAGCCTAGAAAACAAACTCCATCTAACAAACAATTTAAAGAATAAATTTCATGAAACTTTACAGAAATGCTAAATATGGATTACAATACACCAGTTCAAAAAGGAACTGAACCCTGGATTTTGATGTGGTAAGTTGGTGAGCTTACCTTTGACCTACCGTAGGACAAAGATACAGCAAAGCAACTTTGTCCCTCATACGTTTGCCTGCTATTGTCACCACACTATAAAATGGGTGATTCTTCTTTGTTTTTTAAATCATTACAATTTAAAATTACCATATACTCCTCCAAAACCTTTTCTTATACTAGATCTGTCACTTCTAAACCTGATAGTGTCGTTATGAAAAGAGTAACACTTTTGTATTCTTTGATTAATTCTATGAAAAAATGAGTAACACACGTGGATCTTTAAGAGGTCACATATAAGGCTCTCCAGTGTCTCAGCGGCAACTGTGAAGCCTAAAAACAGTAAAAAATGTATTTTGATACCCATGGTGGGCACAATACAGACAAATTTATGCTTCAAACAAATATATTATATATACATTTATATATATGTATATCCATATAAGAAAACACAGAATTGTTTCGATACATTTTGCACATGCTATTCAAACTGGAAATATTTTATCATTTGATGTTTGTTGTTTGTTTTTTATTCGCTTAATATTAGTTTGTTTATTTCGTACATCCGACTCAGAACATTGAGAACAGGAGTTTTGTTGTCAGTACAGTTCCAGATTTGAAAACTTTTGGAAACCGAAGGAACACAGAGTCGAATGTTTTAATTTATCCAGATTCCCTATGAGAATATTGTAAAAATGCTATTGGACAACCTGTCTGTTTACTACACAGCCTGAATAAAGATCCAACTCGCCATGTAATGACTTCTATCTTTATAAAACTACTGTTAGGAGCCATTAGACACAATATGGCCTTCAGGAGAGCAATTGAATTTGTTTGTTTTTGAATTTCACACAAAGCTACTCGAGGACTATCTGTGCTAGCCGTCCCTAATTTAGCAGTGTAAGACTAGAGGGAAGGCAGCTAGTCATCACCACCCACCGCCAACTCTTGGGCTACTCTTTTACCAACAAATATTGGGATTGACCGTCACATTATAACGCCCTCACGGCTGAAAGAGTGAGCATGTTTAGCGCGATGGGGATGCGAACCCGCGACCCTCAGATTACGAGTCGCACTCCTTAACACGCTTGACCATGCCAAGCCAACAGCAATTGAAGGAATTAATAAGAAACAAACAGTAAGAAAGTGACTTCATGAACTTCCTCTAAGGTTGGTAGACCGTGCAACACCTTGAGATACTGTATCTCTACCATATCGAAAGATTCGTATCTTAAGAGTCGGACTAAAACAATAGTGTCCAGTGCAGCAAAGTCAAGTATGGCTGTTTCCGTTTTCTTGTTCAATTTTATATTGTAATGGCATCAGAATGAACGGACACTAAGATTTCTTTGGTGTGTGCTTTAACAAATAGTGACGCAGAAATCAGCCCGTCCATGTGACTTATCGTGGATAATATTGGACCAGTTTTTCACTGAAACAGGGTAAATGTCCTATGTTATACTACCTGAATTCTAATAGTCTACCTTGAACAAGAAGCTATGGAGGTCACGGATTGGCTAATACAAAACCTTGATTTAAATCCTATGAAATACCTCTGAAATCTACTTGAATTCCATTACGTCTTGTGCCAATTGATCAGAACTATTCCTTACGAGAAAAACAATAACCAAAATTCTGTTCTCTGACCATTTAAAAATAATTAAAAGAATTGTTTGTTTCAGCAGTTTACACAAATATGAAACTATACCTGCTTTGAAGCTTTCGGCTGTAGTACCAATCAAATAATCTGGAAGTATCAACAGTCCGTTAAGCTCTAAAACATATAAATTTCCTTTTTATTTGTACGTAGGTGAAATATAATTAGAAAGAACATTTGTATAGCCTAGATTTTAGACTTTATTTAGGATTGCATTTTTTTACAAGCAGCCAAACTCGTTCTGGACAATTTATCATTCGCACATTTATGTTGTTGTTTTTTTTAATTTATTTATTGTTCCACTTTTTAGCTCATGAAGTGTAAGGACTGTGTATTTCCTAAATTCATAGTCACTACAGGCCAGGCTTGGTCAGATCAGAAACTCTAGCTGCTCGGACCAAAGGCAGATTCATTACTTTATACCATAAGATAAGGAAAGTTATGCGTTGTGTGGTACTTAGCATATTCCATCTGATATAGCTAATCGGTTATCAAGTGCGTGTCGTTTCTTTGTCCCCCTTTCTGCTACTTACTTCTTAACATATCGTTCAATAAACTGCCTCTCACTAAGATTACTTGAACTTGATTAGTTTTGCAACTTAAGCTTATATTAATTGAAATAGTTAAAACCGTGTGACATTTTAGATTTAATTACCTCCTGTAATAAACGCCAGGTGTCCCAGAAATTAAAATTAGGCCTTAATATCACTTCTCTCCCCCTCCCCACCCTAATGTTTTTCCAACGAGTATTTTTTTTCTTCTATGCAGTTGGCTAACTTTGCCAGCCGCATTTAGAGAACACTGCAGTTTGTTCGTTGTGGGCAAATTCTAAACATTTGTTTTTGTTTGTTTGTTTTGGAATTTCGCACAAAGCTACTCGAGGGCTATTTGTGCTAGCCGTCCCTAATTTAGCAGTGTAAGACTAGAGGGAAGGCCACTAGTCATCACCACCCACCGCCAACTCTTGGGCTACTCTTTTACCAACGAATATTGGGATTAACCGTAACATTATAACGCCCCCACGGTTGGGAGGGCGAGCGTGATTGGCGCGACGCTGATGCGAACCCGCGACCCTCAGATTACGAGTCGCACGCCTTAACGCGCTTGGCCATGCCGGGCCTAATTCTAAACATTACGCTGTTTGGTAATTTTCTTCGTGTATACTAGTTATTATGTGAAGCATTTTTATTATCTGTATAAGGCAAGATTTTATGGCACGAAACAAACACTTTAATTTGCATTTTGTATATTTCTTTGTGTGCAATACAGTTCTTGTTATTGTGTAGTGTTTCTGAATAATATTGTAGATCGTTAATAGAGGGTGTTAGGAAAGTCATTGTGCACTTATACATTTATTAAAAGTATTGTTTCAATATAAAATACAGGAGGTAAATATGAATGACAATTATAAACAATGTTGAAAATCACCGCCGTTGGCATCAATACAGGCCTGGATCCTTCTTATTTTGTTTCTAAACACCGCTATCAGTTGCTGGTTTGAAATAGACTGAATAAAATATGATTACAAAACTGCATAGTGACATTCCAAACGCCCTGTAATAACTGTAAGACAAATTTTATTAATTTATAACAGCTCTTTTCTCTTTTTTTGCACATTGCGACGTAGGGCTCTGGAACATAAGATCTCTCTTTATTTTTATTACTGTTGTTTATTGTGATATGACTAGAATACATGTTGGTATGTGTGGTGCCAGAATATTACGAATCTAAATGATTACTCTTTAGGCTTAACTCAACTGTAAGAAAACACGTTGTGTTCCTTGTTCAAATTAGGTTGAATTTGGCAACAAAGGAAATTCTAATATACATACTAAGGTAGAACATGCGTACATTAGGAACAGTTCTGTAACTTTTTATCAGTGTTCCAAACCAACAACTAATGGCGGAAACATCCACTACCTTCATATGTAAGAGTACATTTCCCTTTCCCATAGTTCCATAAAATCCTCTCCTCTATTGTGGAAGGTTGTGATGTCTTTGTTTAATTAATAACAAAAAAACGTTATGTGTAAGCAAGAGTTCTCCATTCCTGCATATTTATCTTATTATATAAACCAGTCACCTCAAGTGTCTAGTACATTTTATTTGTGTTACGGTTGAGCGCACGTATATATTTAGTAAACAACTCTGTGATTTCACATCAACTTCTCAAACCGTCCATTGCATTTATAAAATTATAATGAACGTCACTCTGCTGTGATTTCATGAAACTCTTACCTTCTTGACCAACAATAGCCAAAGTTTGTCTTCACAGTATCTACAACCATTTTTATCCTAATATTTCACTTTTGTTTCCTGGTTTACTTAAAAGATAATCTAGTAGACTTTGCTACTGGATCTTAGATTTCTTCCCTTGTTGTAGATTTTTAACTACTTCATGTACTAACTCGGCTTGGTAACTTTTAATTACAAGATAAGATCATAGGAGTCTGATTTGAATTAAGAACAAAATACGAAACTTTTAAACTCTTTACATCAGCTTTAACAAAATGGTGGCATAAGTTACACATAAAATTGGATTTCATAAGTATACATTATTACTCTTGTTGAAATTGGAGCATTTGAATAATGTTTGTATGTGTATAAAATTGTAAGCTTAAAATAATTCAAGTGTTCACTTACAGCATTGGAAGCCTCCCAGTGGCTCAGTGGTATGTCTGCAGACTTACACGCTAAAATCCGGGTTTCGATACCTGTGGTGGGCATAGCACAGATAGCCCATTGTGTAGCTTTGTGTTTAATTCAAAACAACAACAACAGTATTGGAAATAACAAAAAAATCACAGAAGAAGGTGATAACGAGCTCACGAGCAGTGAGTGATTACATTCAATTTGTTAATTTATCATAAATTCAATAAAATACTTTAGAGAAAAAATACTTTATACTGTACTTGTAGTTGCTTTAAACAGACCAGTACGTCTTATTTTGGTGTTTATCAATACATATCTTTGTGTAAAATTGTTCGAAATTTCTTATTTTACTCCACACATTCAGCTAAATTGTTGGTTGACATATGACCTTCTCTGTTTCATAAGTTTGACAAAATTCATAGCGGAACTTTGTGCAGACCTAACTACTGTCCCCAAAAAAGTAATTTGACTCCTATTAATTCTCAGGTATATCATTATTTGATTTGGCCCTTGAATAAATATATTGCTGAAACTGAATACCTGCACAACAGATTTTGTTCTTGAAGATATTACATCATTAACCATGGATAAAAATTTACTTGAACCTATCAGCAGTCACAGCGCCATCAATTTTTGCGAAGATCTACACCTCGTTGGAGAAGCACCTTACATCTGCTTAATTCAGTTCTTTCGACGTGTACGTTTATTATAAACATTTACTTCTCTGTCATTAAACAAGCTATATTTAAATGTTGCTAAATAAAGTTGGATTAACCTGTAAAAATAATTCCCGTTTCAACACTTTTATTTGGTATTTCGCTCTTAATGGTGGTTTTTAATCATTTGTATAGTCACTGATGCTAATTCCTACTCATTTGTATCTTACTATTTTGAAGGTAATATTTACATCTATTCTTACAGCTACACCATTGGTAACACTTCAGCTAGACTGTCATTTATATCCTAAATTACTTAACATCACTTTTGAAGTTTGGCAGCTGTTCTTTGATCGTTTGGTTGGAATTAAGTACAAAGTTAAACAATGGGCAATTTATGTTCTGCCCTCCAAAGCTATTGAAACACGGTTTTCGTGTTGTAAATCCTCAGACATACTACTGTTCCACTGGGGAGCGTCTTACAATATAATCTAGTTTATGGGTATTACTAATGAATATAACAATAACCAATTAAATGTAGTTGTAGCTTTATTGTGTTGAAGGTTAAGTATAGATGAAAGTAAACCACGAACGTAAGTGAAATAGAATAATAAAAAATATACATGTATACTTGAAGTTATGTAAGTCTTTAAAGTCTAAATAGAAATTCCAATAAGTAGTACCGTGTAACATTCCTTGTTATTCTGCAAAACTTTCAGATTTTTTATACGAAATTAAGTGAGTAATAATAAAGTTATCTGAACTTTTATTATTAAAACTAATAGACTAATGAAAGGTATTGCACTGGTAAATATTGGACTATCTGTGCTGTGCGCACATCATGTATCGAAATGTTGTATTTAGTGTTATAATCCTTCAGACTTATTACTACGATACTTGAAAATGGTAAATCTGAGAAATTTGTCTATCTCCAAAAACGAAATATTTAAATGTGTTTAATAGATTAAGCAAGGCTTACTCAAACACTTTTTATTCTCATTACAAAATAGGTTATTTTAATAGTTTTTTTTAGATCTCTACAATATTTATCTTACGTTTTATGTTTTCTAAATTTAAAAAAAAAACATAACATGTTTCTATAATTTTACTCTGAATTATTTGTATCAGTAAAACTTAGCAAGTTTACTTCTAAGAGAATGAATTATTGTTTTTCAGATGTTTTTCTTTAGCAACAGTTGCACTCTTGACGTTAGGGGATCCAACTGTATTTCCCCTTCATGGGCATACTCCACAGAACCCCAAACTTTCCCCACACTGTGCTATAATAGTACGTACTGTTAAAAGAGGTGGTGAAGGTAATGACGTTTTTCCATACTCTTTCCCTCCACCACCCCGAGAATTTGATGCAAGTGAGGGTCTGCTATACATAGCGAACTTCGTACCAGAGTAAGTCTGAATTATTATTTTAATATATTTCTGTATTGCATGACGTATTACTATTCAATGAAGTAATGTTTGTAGGTTTATATATGACACAGTTATAAGCAATTACTGGCCATCTGTAATACTTCAGTAAACGTAACCTCGACGTTTCAAACGTTTTCTATCAGCGTTAACGAAAATAACTATAAATTTATCCTTTTTAACTGTTTTACTGAATTTTGAATTTAAGCGTCTCCTAAAAAATACTATTGTCTATCAAACATAAATATTGACAAAAAGAGAGTAATTTCGGTTCAAGTTAATAGTGGTTAAACGCTGCTAATTTAAAATCATTATAAGATTGCCAGGATGATTAATTAGGAAGTGTTCCAGGATCCGTGGAAAGCGATTCGAAATCAAAATGGTAATTTCAGGATCGATAAAAAATAAAGCAATTATTTGGTCAAATTTTAAATATTGGGAAAAGTTGCTGGATCTTTCTTTTTGTAATGTGATCCTAAATAGTTACTATTTAAACTGGCTGAACATTGGATTAATACCTGAGAGTGTTCGGTTGATAAGTGCTGGTTGAGTGTTATATTAGGGCCTGGAAGTGGTCAGTTGGTAGGTGCTGGCTGAGCGTTATATTAATATCTGAGAGAGATCGAATCGAGAGACAATGATTAGGCATCGCATTAGTGTGTGGAAATAGCCAGTCAATAAGTGACGGTTAAGCCTTGCATAAACATCTGGAAATGGTCAAACGATAGACAGTACTTAGCATTGCATTAATACGTAGAAGTGGCCAATCGATAGATGCTGGTTGAGCGTTGCACTAATATTTGGGAGTAGTCATTCAGCAAAAAATTTGAAGTAAATAGGTTAAAATAAGCTTAATACATACTTATAAGTAGTTAAGTTAAACTAATTTTGTTAAGTATGTTTTTAACATGAAATGTGTAGATAAAGAAGACAGGAACATAAATGTTATTGTAGCATAATAAGAATTATACTTCATTTTATATTCGCCTTCTGCACTGAAGTGCAACAAAACTTGGGGGGAAAACAACAAAGTTCTTACGTCACCATGACATAAAAGGCTCACCAGAACCTAGATCGTCACTGTTGTAGAACAGTGTTAATAACTGGGATGGAAGATGAGATCATGTTGAAAAAAGTGTATCCTACTGGTAAACAAAATAAAGATGGAGAACAATTACCATGAGTTGCCTTTACCTCATCACTATTCAGAACGGATAATTTTAAGGAAACAAATATAAACATAATAACACTTCAAAAAGAAAAGAACTATTCTTTCAGGCACTTGAGTGTTCAATAATACTTACATCTACCTATATATATAGATGTCAAGTTAGGAAAAAACATGAAACGAGTTAGGAAAAAACATGAAACCACGAACACCTTTGATGGTTTATCTTCCTGCGTGTTATCCATGTATATATTTTTAACTATGCGATTAAAATCTTTTCTATTAGCTGGAAAAGTTGGTGTACTGGTTTTAGCAATATTATTCGTGAAAGTTAACCCTTAATATGTTTAATTGTAAAACACAGGACTATAGACTTTTAAGTGTTTA
This sequence comes from Carcinoscorpius rotundicauda, assembly GCA_011833715.1. Lineage (NCBI taxonomy): Eukaryota > Metazoa > Arthropoda > Merostomata > Xiphosura > Limulidae > Carcinoscorpius > Carcinoscorpius rotundicauda. Next base: position 28,973,252 of record CM022399.1, on the reverse strand, counting down.
CTTATCTTATAGCAAGTATAGCATAATATTGTATTAAACCAGTTTGTTTGCTTTGTCAGTGATTTTAACTGGATTTTTTTCTTTTCGGTTCGACTCCAAACAGAAGCAAAATTTTCGGCTCTTGTTTCGAAAGTTCTAAACATCTAATTCCATTCTGTTCTGGTTCGAACGTAACCAAGTTCAAATTAATTCCGGTTTAATGTTCTACTAGTATAGCCACGTTTTTTCTTGCATTAGTTTACACGTGTTTTTATTTTCTTGAATTACATTGTACAAAGAGTATAAAGTACAATAATCTCCGAATGACTCGTCAATCCAAGGGAAAAAAGTGTGGTGTTATCTGTCTATATTAATAGACTCACTTACTTCCTGCCTATAGGAAGAACAATGTCTATATCACACCTTTTAATGAAACTTACAGCTAAGTGCATCACTTTTTCTTTTCTTTTTTTTTTGCTCCATTCGTTAACCCCAGTTCTATTTTCTAAACTGACAACAAATAAAAGCGAAAACTTTGCTGAAAACACCAAACAAAAACAACTCTCCAAGTATGTGTGCGCGTTTCTTATAGCAAAGCCACATCGAGCTATCTGCTGTGTCCACCGAGGGGAATCAAACGTCTGATTTTAATCTACCTTAAAAAATGTACTTAGGAAATGGCCCATTTTACTAAAATAAATTAAAATGGAGTTGCAGTAATAATATAGTTCATAAAATGGCGTTTCTTATGATTTTCAACCCGTACCATTGACAAGGAAGCCCGAGTAAATAAGTACCTTTAAAAGTATGAACAGTGGTGGATGTAACATGCTTATTGATATCTCAGAGAGTAAAGAAAGTGGCAGAATTTTGGGTTACATTTTAGCCTGTGAATGTTCATAGTTCGTGTTTCTAACTGATGGATATTCTGAAAGCTATACAATGGAAGAAGAGGGATATTAATGAGTAAAACTAAAACTGAGAACAGAGAGCATCACGTAACGACAGGTGGTTACGGCACTCGACTCGTAAACTGAGGGTCGCAGTTCGAGTCCCCATCACACCAAACATGGTCGCTTTTTCAGCCGTGGGGATTTCCATGTCACAGTCAATCCCACTATTCGTTTGTTAAAGAGCATCCCAAGAGTTGGCGGTGGGTGGTGATGACTAAATACCTTCCCTCTAGTCTTACACTATTAAATTAGGGACGGCTAGTGCAGATAGCCCTTGTGTAGTTTTGTGCGAAATTAAAAAACAAACAAACTTTGTTAAGACTTGATTTAAGGGCCATGAGAATTTGAAATTTAGAATTTATTTACGTTTAGTTTTAAATGAAGAAATTGAAACTTACATAATATTAAAATTAATTTATAAACTACATTTTTGTATCAAGTTTATTAAATACATTAAGAATAAAGTTGTTTAAATCAAATTTGAATACAACTCTGTAAAAAATATTTTTCAAATTATTTTTTCAAAACAATGGCAAAAAATAAAGATAGCAAAATACTTACTTTTTAACTTACCAGATTTATGTTTCTTTATTTCATTAATATTTATGAACTAAGAGAATAAGATTGCATTCAGAAAGCTGAACTTCCTAAGAACAATTTAAATGTTACAAACTTTGAATAAATTTGTATTTTTTCTGTTTATGCATAATGACCGAGTCAAAAATTCTGAAGATATGTGTAAAAATAGCAAAAAAAATTGTTTTTCTTTCTACTGCTGCTGCTTTTTCATTACAATAACTCTAAAACTAAAACTGTGATGTCAAACAGTTTCACTGAGGTTTTAGAAGCAGCATCCACCATAATTAATATTATAAAGTAGTAGTAATTGTTAACATATCATAATTATAATGTAAACGATACTGTCATTACCCCCTGAAGTTAGCGTTTTTACATCAATCTACAAAAAAACTTTAGTACAGGGTGAAACAGGAATTGCCAGCCAATGAACAATAAATATTACAAACGTAACGTCATTGTATTTAGAACGTGGTTGTAAATACAATCTCCTATGTGTATTATTGAAACACTGCATTAATGAACAATTAAAAGAGTAAAGAAATTTTTTTTCAAAAAAATTCAATGTAAGGATGGCTATCGATCCTTCAAAAACAATTCAAATAAGATGGTCGGGATGGCACTTGCATCACCATCAGGGAAAATTTAATATATAACAAAAGCGTTAAAAATAAAAACTTGCGAAAAGTAATATGACCATTTGAAACCATTTCTAACTGATACATTCAATTATTTCAGTTTAAAGCAGGCTGTTTCATCCAGGTATGGGGAAATATGCATTACGTACAACGATGTAAACGCTGCTATCCACGAAGCTCGCACAAGATACGGTAAGCTAGCCAAGGATACAAGTTATTATCTCTAATATTTCAGTTTTAATTAATTCACTTAAATTATTGCTTATCCGATTCTACGTAACTCGGACATTCAGAAGTGCTCACACTATTCGTTTTTAAGAGTTATTAGCTGTTGCTCAGCTCTGAACGTTTGTGGAAGAGGTTTGTAAATACACCTCTGGAGAATAAACGAGAAAGGTTCCAGGGATTCAAATGCAATCTGTTAAACTTATAGCGTTGGAAAGATTAATTTTATCATAAAACTACCGTTCGAGCTTATATAAATTCTGAATGCAGATTTCATTATTTTTCTATGGGTTTAAATGAATGGATCATTAACGTGACATCTTAGTCATTAATAGCGAGTATTTTCGTCACTCAAGTAACTTTTTTTTTCTGATTGCTTGCTTTAAAATCGTTCATCCTGACATTTAAATTTAGTCGAACATGCAAAGATCGCTTTAATTGAAGTTTTAGTTTGATACACAATGCAGATAACAGGAGGTTTCTAAAACTTCTACATTATGCTCGGCTTGGCCAGGTGGTTAAGGCGCTTAACTGATTATCTGAAGGTTTCAGGTTTGAATCATAGTCACACGAAACAGGTTAGCTTTTTCAGCCGTGGGGGCGTTATAAATGCCACGGTCAATCCCACTATTCGTAGGTAAAAAAGTAGCCCAAGAGTTAGCAGTGGGTATTGATGACTAGCTACTTTCCCTCTAGTTTTGCATTGCTAAACTATGATCGGTTAGCGCATATAGCCCTCGTGTAGCTTTGCTCAAAATTAAAAAAATGAACAGACTTCTACATTATAGGAGCAAAGAAAAGAATACAATGATTAAATAATTCCTTATCATATTGTAAACTTATGTTTTAACAAAGAATTTACGAATCCTTATTTCATAAATGTCATTTTGTTACAAAGTTGTAACTATCTTATGCCTAATTACGAGCTTAAGCTTAAGAAATGTTTACAAAGAATTTATTAACCTCTAATTTCCATTGATTGTGAATTAGCTAAACGTTGTTTTATTAGAAAGTTGAAAACGTCTTCTATTTCTCCAAGGTGAACTGCCACCACAGATATATGACTTATCGTCCAATTATCCCGAAGCTAAGCATATTGCTCCAGTAGGTGAAGTCATAGAGGAAGCTACTCGAATTTTAGCTCACAAGTAAGTGCTTCGTCATATTTATCTTTGATTGCCATAAAATAAATAACTCATCATATTCGTAACATTGAAATATGGAAAAAAATATACTGAAATGTCTAACCAACACCTTCTTTTTGTGTTTATACTCAGTGAATACGTAATATTGTTTTCATTTCTGAAATGTTTTCATCTTAATACATTTTTGTACCGGGTGAATATGAAGTTACTTCATGCATTTCGTTACTCCTAATTCCCAAATATTACACTCTTGTTAGTGGGACTAAGTGTGCACACAAACGAAGTCATGGGTAGCGCATTTCAGGAGGTTGCAGTGTGTGTGCCACATAGTGTCAAGACTTACATTTATGTGACGTTACCTCTAATTAACTCCTTTGTATGTATGCTGATAGAGCTGTCAGGTGTCTTAGTTCCCTAGAATGTGTGTATCACTTGTAAACCTTTTGTAAGGCGGATTTACATGCTTTTCGTCATTAGAGGTTAACCTTGTTCACACAAATCTGGGGTCGGCGCTCCACTATCAGGGTGTTCTCCTTCCCCGTGGAAACAATTGTTAAAATTCAATAAGTGTCGCTGAACATCGGTCGGGACAACCCCAAATCGGTGTGCAGCATTAATTAATTGGTCAGATTTACTTGACCGCTACATTAATACGTGTGCAAGGTGATGTACAAGGTGTTGAAACTGTATCCATACACAGCTGGAAAACAGAGGGAACTACATTACACCGGCCCCACCATAAAAAGGCACGCCGTTAAACTTGGAAATCATTGTATTGTTCATGTGGATGACAGTTGGATAGGATCTATAGATCCCAGGCCCTGAGAAGAGGCACGCCATTTAGCTTACTGCTTTCAAACATAAATTCGACTATCATTTTAGTTCTCAAAAATTTTAAATAATCATAACTTCTCGCGACAACAACTCCCGTCCTTGCCGACGCACTGCGTTTGCATCTTCCTGCTCTCGCTCTCTCCACGTCAATCAATCAATCAATCAAAGCACATATTATCATGAACCTGTGGATGTGATGCTGGATCTTCCTTCGCCCTTTCTTCCTCTCCTCTCTGTGGCGGGCCATGCCGTCCGGACTCACGGCTTTTTATGACGCTTCTCCCGATGAAAATTTAAACTATATTAAACTTGTGGTCATCTATGACCACCGCATTCAGAAAAGCATTCACCCAAAAAGGGTTACTGAAATTTTACTCCATCACTTCTATTCTCACTTGCACCAATTATTCTTATCATGGGTGGGGTGAAGAGAAACAGAAGTTTCTGACCGCCCCTGGTTATTTTTTCGTTCGTAATGAACGAAATCATAATTTAACCAAAATTCCTACCGTGTCCTTCCAAGTTGGTCATCCAACTTCACAACATTTTGTGAAGTGATGAAGCCTGCTTCCACCACTTCAGCCAAGCGCACATTCACAACTGCTGAATGTGACTACGTTGGTTGCCTTTACCAGCAGTGTCATCATTGGGACCATTTTCTTAGGAGCTCACAAATAGTCATAGTACCTGACGCGTGTAAAACTATACACACTAGCCAACATGGTGTTACTATATTTTCACTAGAAGTAAATTCAGTAGGAGACACCGAATTCATGCAAGATTATGCACCACCACATGCTGTTAACGTATAAAACAATCAGCTACCCAGTGCCTTCAGTGAATGATTTGTCAGTAGATGATCCTCGCCTGCTTTGTTACCAGATTTCACACCTGCGCTTTTCTGGTTATGGGGTTATCTGAAAATTACTGAAAATCCTGGCTGGGTGTAAATTTTAAAACCGACTTTCAGAGCCACATTATTTCCAGCCACAGTTGTCAAATGCTAACAGCCGTGTGCATGTGTTACCACGTCTGGAGACTGCTATAGTTTATTTGTTTGGTATTAAGCTCAAGGATCTAAGCTATCTGTACTCTGCCTACCATGGGTATCGAAGCCCAGTTTCTAGCGTTATAAGTCCAAATATAAACCCCTATACCACTAAGGGAAGTTGTAATTGAGAATAGCAGCGGAAGTTGTGAATATTTATTCTAATGTGTTAACTCAGTGCAGGAAAATTGTTCAATAAACTTGTGTTGCGAACTTCTTTTACAATAATTTCAACGTAACGTTACATGAATAGATGGCACTCCAAGTGTCAGGATTTGAAAACTATAGAAATGAGTTTCTTACGAAACCATGTTAAGCACACGTAATTCCACTCACAGTTTGGCAGTTACAAGCAATGGAATAATTAAAGTAACTTCATGATCACACTGTTTACTAACAAAATTACAAAACATTCTTCTTGTATTTTACTACTACTAAGTAGCGTTTAAGAATACGTATTTTTAGCCGAGGCAAAGTGGCTCATAGAACGGCTCTGAATTTTTGTTTGTTTGTTGTTCTTTTTTCACGTACAAAAGTTTAGCTCATAGCTTCGTCATTCCTTAAAAGATTTGAAATCTAATTACAGTTTTCGACCCAGGAAGTCAAACCATTTCGATTGATGTATCCGACCACACTCAAGATCTCATGGATTAATTACTCTAATCTGCTTAAAATAATTCCAAGTTCAACGGATATTCATAATTTATTTTCGTTTTTAATTAACGTTTTTAAATACTTCATATTTTCAAAGAAAGACAAGAAATCTCATGTTCAAACAAGTAGAGACTAGTGAATAATTGACATAATTTATTCGTTGTAAAATATTTTTGTTACTATTTGAAATTTTATTGTGTGGAATCGATATAACTTCTGTTCTGAAGGTTCCATTTGTCCTTTGAAGTTATAATAAATGGCTTACCTCAAGTTGACACAACCAAAACAGTAGCAAAGGAAATCTGTCCTATTTTCTTAACTCCTGTGAAATGTGAACTGAGCCGTTACCGCACAATTACCGGCATGTGCAATAACCTTGACCATCCTTCCTGGGGTAGCGCTCGGTCATCTATGATACGTTACGTGCCACCTGTCTACGGAGATGGTAGGTGGCAATGTAGAAGAAAATATTACATTAGAATATAAAACTGTTTACTATAATTTTAAAATGTTTATTATATTAAAGCAAGTAGGGGAGTTAAAATAGCATCACTTCTTTTATCCTTTTAAGTTGTTATAGAATACACGTGATCGCATAAATATTCGATGCAAATATTAATGAGATAATAATAATATTTAGACACCTTTCGGTAGAGAATTTTGTGTTTTGTATCCTCTTGGTAAACATACTTAATTTTATATGTTTGAACTAAACCAATACCTTAAAATATTTATCAATCTGAATTATAAAATCAATAAAAAGATGACAGTTTAGAGGTTCATTTCATTATAATTGTTTTATTAAAACATTTTTTGCTTCTCTAGAGTCTAGAACGACCTTTCATTAGACGTAAATACAATGTAAGCTTAAGAGTTTCAATTATGCGCGATACGTAACTTTTCTCTGTGAGTCGTAAAGCTAATGTTATGAGAATTATTTGACAAATTATTTACACGTGTAGCTCTCCTTTATTACCCCTTATCTTGTGCTTTTTTTTTTAATCTGGAAAGTCTAATAAGACATAAGTGAACTTTGACTTAGTAATATAAAAAGATTCAGTGCTTTTATTTTTAAATATTCTGAATTAATCAGAAAAAGCAAGACATCCATTTCATAAATTATTTTGCGTTTCATCAACTTCTTAGCGATTTCTCTTCCTCGACGTTCTTATGATGGGTCATATCTACCCAGTCCCCGCGTGGTTAGCTTTTTTATGCATCATGACATCGGCGAGCATGACCGTCAGCTTTGTAACATTTTGGTAGCTTGGGGACAGATGATTGACCATGACATGACATTTGTAGCTCCTACTTTAGGTAAGCATTTTTCAGTTCAACAAAATACATATGTTTCTATGTTAGTAAAAACGATTATAGTCTAAAACGTAACTTCATTAATCTTAGTTGATTAAAAATTAATCAAGCTACTTAATTAAGAATTTTTTTACGTGTCTCGTGCTTTCTCATCTCTGTTTTACTTGTAGATTTATATCAAATTCATAATTGTAGCACTGTGGTTCATGGACTCCAAATCGTCTCGTGGTTATATGACCTCAACTTTAAATATATTGTCTTCCAGTGGATAATCGGGCCCGGCATGGCCAAGTGTGTTCAAGCGCTCGACTCGTAATCCGAGACTCGCGGGTTCGAATCTGGGTCGCACCAAACATGCTCGCCCTTTCAGCCGTGTGAGCGTTATAATGTGACGCTCAATCCCACTCTTCGTTGGTTAAATAATAGCCCAAGAGTTGGCGAAATTCAAAAACAAGCCAATAGATAATCAGTAAATTTTCGAACTTACACTGCTAAAACTCCGAGTCAACTCTAAATTTTCTAAAACAAACAACCTTTAAATATAATGTAAAATGAAATTGACAGATAAATAATATCTTATTTCCCTTCAATGTAAGGTCATCTTGCATTAAACAAAAATAAGTGAATGTATAAACACTGTCATCTCACTTTAACAAGTGTGAACCCCAAAAAGTAAATTAAACAGGTCGTATAATTTGTTAATGCATTACATGCCCGCGGATAGTCTAGGAGAGCTTGTACCCACTCCTTTAAAGACATTTTAGTAATAGTATGGTTAAATTAGTTTAGTTTTCTGTTGTAAATTAAAACAAAAAAAGAGAAAAATATGATACTCGAGTGTTTTCGTGATGAGAAACCAACTTGAAGTGGAAATGTATTTTCAAGACGGCTGGTAGGGATATCAAACTAATTACAATGAAGTAATTCTGTACTTTATTTTAATTAATGTGCTAATATCCCTCTACCAGCCGTCTTGAGAATACACTCGAGTGTTTTGTTAAATCTGTAGTCAAACTGAAAAACAAAGACAGAATTATTAACTAATATTGTGTATTCTTATTAGTGTTGTCTTTGTTTGAAAATATAATGTTAATAATACTGTGTATACACCGGGGAGAAAAGAGATGGAAAAGTAAAGTAAAAAGAGAAGTCTTTAGCACTTGCGGAAAATACAAATATCTATATTACTTGTTTCAAATTAACGCGTTTTCCACAGATGAGCACAAAATGGACATCGAGTGCTGTCAGTATCCTCCCAGTCACAGACATCCCAACTGTCTCGTCATTGACATTCCACATGACGATCCCTTCTACAAGTTCTTCAATAAACAGTGTATGGACTTTGCTCGAAACCTGCCAGGTTCGAGACCAGGATGTACACTAGGTGTGTATTTGTGTACGTCTTCTAACAGTCTGTCATCATGAGATCTAATGGTACTTACTTGATATAACTTATGAAACAGATTTAAGAAAACAGTGTAGAAATTGAATAACCTACGCAAACTTAAACTTTTAACCCTTGTAGAATTATTGAAGTAAATGTAAATAAGGTCAGAAACTTAAAAATAATGAGATATTTAAGTGTATAATTTTACCAGCAGTGGGAACTAGCTGAGTATCTATAGCTTTATATGTATTATGCATATATATATATATAATACACGTTCTATTTTACTTTTTTATATCATTAATTCCATCTTCTAGGTCCTCGTTCTCAAATCAACACAATATCGTCTTACATCGATGGTAATTTTATGTATGGAAGCTCCCACAAAATAATGAAGAGGCTGCGTGAATACCGAGGTGGTAGGTTCCTTGCTTCAATATAATGGGTCTTTAAATATACTTATTATACCAAGATGGTAGATTCCTTGTTTTAATATGATGGGTATTTAAACATACTATTAACACCGATGTGGTAGGTTCATTGCTTTATTATAATGGGTCTTTAAATATATTATTAATATCGAAGTAATAGGTTGATTGCATTAATATAATGGGTCTTTAAATGTAATTTTAATACCAATGTGAAAGGTTTCTTGCTTTAATATAATGGGTCTTTAAATGTAATTTTAATACCAATGTGGAAGGTTTCTTGCTTTAATATAATGAGTCTTTAAATATATCATTGATACTGTGATGATAGGCTCCTTAGTAAGAAGCAGTTATTTTAAAAGATAAGACGTTAGGAGGCTAAGTTCTTATAATGTTGTAGATTTTTATATGTTATTTGGTTTTATTATTTTTATCGTTAGTAATTCGAGTTGAATAATAAAAAATAACTAAATTTAGTAAGTATCAGCTTTTAATATACATTTTAATACTGTAACGTGAAGTTTAACGTTTAGTAAGCATAACCGTTCTTTTAGCTGAGTTATAGTCCAACTTGCAGTGAGATTGTAAGACAAATTAAATACATTGTTTTATTTAATAAATATAGTCTTAAAAACTAGTTGATTTTCAAATTTAGGCCTAAAAGTTTGAACAACAGTATTGATATTTAATCACAGTGTCGAGTGTCTATCTATAAATAACATAATGGTTGAAACTAGTTCCGGGACTAAGCGTTCCCAGTTTATTAGGTGCGATAGGTGTAATGAGTGGGTTTTATTTGGAAACGAAGGACTATTAAGGAAGCAAATAATGAAGATATTCAATTGATTTATTGGAGGAAAAGTTGAAGGCTATCTTAACAAAAGTTGAGAAAACATGTAAAGAGAGATGTAAACTGTGGGAAATGACATTGGAACTTTAAGAAGAACTTAAGCTTTTACATGCAAGGAAGGGATCAGCTAAAATTAACAGTGACATTCAAGGAGTTAGAAGGGGTAATATTGGGGTTTTAATATTAGTGAGTTTAATACGTTGACGAAGAACTGTTACAAGGAAGAAAAGGAATGGAGAAACATATGGATTATGAACATGAAGAGGTTATAGATATAGGTGATTCTTTGGCATGGCATGTGGATAGAATAGTCTGTGGGGTAAACATGGAGAAAAGTGTTAGATTATGCTATCCGGGGACACAGGGAGAAGACATTACTGACATGGTGAATGCGACTGGCAACAATACAGTTTTTTTTGTGTGTGCGTAGAGACTAACGATGTGGGGAAGAGTAGGTTAGAAGGCATAGTTAATAAGTACGAGGGAATGATAAAAGCATTTAAAGATAAAAGTAAAAAAATTAATTGAGTCAAGAATATTGTAAAGAATTATTTGTGAAGATGATGTTTTAGTAGGTCACAAGGGCTAGGTTGAAATTGATTTGTAAGGAGAAGCAGATTAGTTGATTGGATTTGTGGAATAAATTTTTGTGGGAGTATGGAACTTTTTGGAATTATCATTTACACTTTAGTGTGTGTGTGTGTGTTTTTCTATAGCATAGCTACATATCCATCTAGGATTATCGAACCCTTGATTTTAGCTTTGTAACTCGGTAAACTTACCGCTGCACCAGCGAAGGACTTTCATTTAAGTTGAAATGTTTTCAAGAGCTATTACCTCAGCAGCTGAAGGCAAAAATAAACTAAATGAAACAAAACTGAAATGTAATGGAAAGTTTATCATAGGAAATCAGCATAAAAATAGTTATAGAAATATGCTTGATTCTTAATATTGTAATGCTAGAAGTATATGAAATAAGTGATTTCAGGGCACTGGTATGAATAAACGTTTTTGATATAATTGGTATTACCGAAGCATGATTAAATGTAGATGCTTTTCAATAATAGTATGATTTTAGCTGTTAATGAAGTCCTGATTATGCGTGATTTTAATTTAAGACACACTGATTTGGAAATGATAGAATCAAACCATGAAGGATAAAGATTTCTGGAAATTGTTGAATATGAATTCCTTCAACTATTAGTCAAGGAACCTATTAGAAATAATGTTATTATGGATTCATTGTTAATTTATAATATGGAAATGGTTGAGAGGGTGAAAAGTGATAATTGCTTTATTAAGTTTGATGGTTTGTGTGTGTGTGTGTTTTTGCTTGTCTATTTTTTGTTGTTTTTTGCTGCATATTGAAATCAAAGACAATGATTTTTGATTCCAAGTTTCAAAAAAGCAAATTTTTAAAGGATGTAAAATTGGGAAGTTTAAAAAATGATAAGGCTCCTCCTGGACCAGATAATATTTCCCAGAGAGTTTTAAAGGAGTTCAAGGATTGAATATTGGAACCACTTGCCACAATTGTTTGCAAATCCTTTAATAGTGGGCAAGTATCAACAGATTGAAAGTTAGCTAATGTCTTTTCTGTCTTTACGGAAGGTAACAGAAGTTGTCCCAGTAATTATAAACCTATTAGTCTAACATCATTTGTTTGAAAGTTTTGGAAAGTGGAAAAAAGGTATCTTGGAAAGTAATTTAACAAAGTCTAAGAGTTCATCCATGGTTTTACTAAGAGAAAGTCTTGACATACAAATATTTTGATATGATTTGAAAATATTATTGCATTTGTAAATGTGGGTAAGGGTGTGTATTTGATGTATCTGGATTTTCAGGAAGTATTTGAGAAAGTGCCATTTTAAAGGTTTGTAAAGAAACTTATCTCTATGAGTGGATGGGATAAGTTAGCAAATTAGATAGAGTGCCTTGCTGGAAGGAGGTAGAGGTTTGTTATAAATGAAGTTCAGTCAAACTGGATCATTAAAATTTCAAGTGGTGCACCTGAAATATTGAAAACAAGTCTAAAGAGGTTATAATTTCGTTGTATACGTTACAGTTGTATTATTGTGTTCAATCTTGGGCTTCTTACCTAAGGAAAGACATTGAATCATTGGAAATGGTTCAGATTGAAGGTTACTAAAATGGTACCTGGGAAGAAGGAGTTGTCATATAAGGAGGGATTAATATCCTTAAAACTGTTTTCTCTTGCAAAAAAAAAAAAAAAGTTAGATGGAATCTGATTGAAGTTTTTAAGATTGTAAAAGGAACTGATAATGTTCATGCATCAACACTTTTCATACTTAACAGCGATAATTATAGAACTAGTGGTCACAAATATAGAATTATGCAAGGTAGAAGCTCTCTTCAGTTAAGACAATTTTATTTTTAATAGGGTGGTTGGCCTATGAAATGTGTTGCCTTTAGATGTTGAAGAGGCAGTAAATTTGAGTGAGTTTAGAAGAAAGTTTGGTAGATGTATAGATGAAAAGGGATGACTTAAATTTATTTATTTTATAGTTTTAGTTTAGCTTAGAGGATGAAACAGCCAAAATGGACCAACAGGTCCCTTCTTGTCTCTGAACATTATATTATGTTATATTCATGTAATGGGTCTTTAAATATATTATTGATACCGCGGTGCGGCGTAATGAGTTTTTAAATGTACTTTTGATAAATCTATCCAGTTAGTGCTGAGATTAAAATCGTTGAGTAAAGAACTGTTCTTTGCTCATGTACAATCACACATGAGTTACGGAGAAAAAACACACCTGAAAACTGAGTACATTTAGCTAATATTATCAACCATTGGTCAAAATGAATGTGATGTTGTGCTTACCTTTAGTTTCTTCCACATCATTCTCCACAATAATTTCACATCAGAATACCAGAATATCTCACTATGAAAACCGTCTCTGAATCAAAAGATGAAGGCAATATCACTACATCTTCATTCGTGAAAATGCCAAAAACGAACATAACGTGAATTTACTAATTTATGTAACTTACTCATGTTATATATTTTTTACTTTAGAGTTTCATTTGATAACTTTAGAACTCAAACTTTTTAACCTTTCTCGGTTAAGACAAGTATTAAATAGGATGCGGATATTTACAAGATGAAAATTAAAACAAAGCTAGAGAGTTAGAAAACAATGAAGGACGTGCGAATTTCCAAAGCACGAACTTCACATCATCCTGCGTGTATTGCACGATGCAAAAATGATAAAATCTTTGATTGCATGGATGTTTTTCTGAAATATATAAAAATAATAATATACTTTTAGTTAACTTCCTTGTTTAAAAAGTTTACGCATTTTTAATTTTTTTCTTTTCTAGGTCGTCTAAGGACTCTACCACTGTACCGTGAGTTAGGACTCAAAGATATTCTTCCAATGAAAATGGTAGACCCTGACGTTGGCTGTACAGCTCGGCCGAGAAATATTTATTGCTTTGACGCAGGTATGTTTTAGCTTCTTGTAATCATGAGCTAGAAATATTATCTTAAAACGTGTGCATAATATAATGTACAGCTTCAAATGGGTTTAGTTTATCCTACGTAGTTTACCTACACAAAGGTAATTCTTAGTTTATTCTAAGACCCAACTCTTACTTAGCCGTTTAGCCCATAAAGTACTATCAACCTGTTTTCTCCATACGAAGAACATCAGAGTTGTAATAGGAAGAATAGAGAATCTGATTACGCTATTTCAGTTAGCCTTCTTTCATTAGTTTGAAGCTCACGTTGTTTAACTTTAAGAGTGTTATTCTCACTTTGAAGCAATCGCGAAGAATATAGGTCAGTTGTTCTGTTTGCCGACAGAGATACTTAAGTTTGATAGCGAATGCTTATCGTATCTTCCAAAATAACTTCTCAGTTTAAAATTGGATCAACCAATCTGTTTTAATAATCTAAAGCCAACGTACAGACGAGGTAGATAAGATTAACAAAGACTGAATCGAGTTGTTTGAGTATTAAACAAATTTCATAATTAAACCAGAATTGCTTCAAACACACACAAATATTCTATTGTGACAGTGATGGTATTCTGAATAGTCATTAATTTGAGTACTGACCAAAGTTTTGTTGTTGTTTTTTTTAGTTCACCTTTTAAAAATAAAAAAATCATTAATTTTAAAATAATAGATAAATTATAAGAAAATATATTAGTATAATGCGAATTTGATAACAGACACTCTTAAAAAATGACAACAAATAAAATGTTTCGGCTTATGTTAAGAAAAATTTTTAATATTGGAGAATTACCACATTTGAGAATTCTCTGAATATGACATGGGATTTTTTTTTACTTTGCTGCATACAAAGGTTCCTATTTTATATTGATGTTTTAACATCATTTAATAGGAAAGTAGCAGTTTGGTTTGTACTGAGTACAATTAAGATGAAAAATTACAGTTTAAACTGAATTGCAAATTGTGTAGTTGAGTGTTTTAAGTTACAGATCAACAACATAATATAGAATTATATCAAAATCCTCATTCAGTCAAACCAAAAGTTTTCAAGTGTGACTATAACAAATTAGTTACCCTTCAGCGTGTGCTGCATAAAATTTCAGGTTTGGTTCTTATAAAGGTTCTTAATATCTTAGACCATTATACATTTATTTTATTTAAAGACCGACCCCCAGATTCTTACATACATTTTTATTTTCCCAGGAGACAATCGAGTTAATGAGCAGGTAGTTTTAACTGTCATGCACGTGGTTTGGATGAGAGAACACAATCGAATCGCTGATGCTCTTAGTCACATCAACCCTCACTGGGGGGATGAAACGATCTTCCAAGAAACTCGCCATATTGTTGTGGCGGAGCTTCAACACATCACCTACAACGAATTTTTACCAGTAATTTTAGGGCCCGACACAATGCAGAAATATGGACTTGTAATCAAACCTCATGTAAGTACATTTTGAGGCCGACGTACTTTATCACAAATAAGTACGTTCTATATTTAGAATACTCAGATGAAATTTCTTTGTTGAAGCTTTAATATTTATTGGAGTTTTAATTTTGTTAAGATTATTTATCGTTTATTTCTTATATTAGCATTGTGATAACTCTTTGAAGATTATGTACTGTGCTTCCAGCTGCTTTTATGTTGTTATTTTTGCAAGTGACAGATGACTTATAAACTTACAACTAAATTAAAATGTGGTTTTCTAAAAATAACGAATTCGTTAAAAACGTTTATTTAAACAATTATTTAAATGCTACATTTCTACAGGAAAACTTGCTGAAACGTGATTAAAATATCTTAATATAAATACAATCCCAGCTGTGCCTTATACAAACTACGTAAACGTAGCTACGTAATTTACGTTTATTGGCGATAAAATGATATGACATGGCGGTTGACGAAATTCAAAGATTTTTTTTAGGAACTTTTATCAGTAATTAGAGGTTCAGCATGGCCAGGTGGTTAAAGCACACGAATCTCGTAATTCGCGTCTCCGTCAGACCAAACATGCTCGCTCTTTCAGCCGTGAGGACGTTATAACGGGACGGTCAATTCCACTATTCGTTGGTAAAAGAGTAGCCCAAGAGTTGGCGATGGGTGGTGATGACTAGCTGTCTTCCCTCTAGTCTTACACTGCAAATTTAGGAACGGCTAGCGCAGATAGCTCTCGAGTAGCTATGCGCGAAATTAAAAACAAAAACAAAACAAACAGTGTATCTGCTTTCCCTTTAGTCTTACACCGCTAAATTATGGAAGATTATCATAGGTAACACTTGTGTAGCTTTGGACGAAATTCAAAACAAGCCAAACCAGTAACTAGATTAAACACTACATATAGCTACCAATTTTTTTTGTCACTTTATTAAGTTCGTATGAAGAAGAGACCACGACATTTAGTTCAACTGTTTATATGAGTTTTTATATAAGTATTTTATTGCAACTGTCCAGCCTGTATTTCAAAGTTTATTCTGTTTCGCCACTTGGTGAAACCATCATGTTTTTGGAACATAACGTATCCTGTTCTAAATGCAATTATATTAATAATTTACTTATTGATTTACACGTTTTATTTATTTGACATTGTTGGTTTGATTTGTCTTAACTTTATAAATACAAAAATGTTTGATATTATTTTAATATAATTAGAACTGTCTAAACACGTGCATCAATGTTCGATTTACGAATTTAGTTTTAATTGGGTTATTGAGTTTGTAAGTAATAGCGAAATACTGAGCCAGTAAAGTTGCACACTGGATTTTATTCACATTTATAGAAATGTCTCGTAATAAACTCCAGTTAGTGTTAAAGAAAGTTAAGAATAATAATATGAACGTTTTGCTTTTTAATCGTGCGACCTTTCATTTCACCTTAACACATTTAAAGTAAGATAAGCGTGTGAATAACAATTACGTTTCTGATAAAATCTCAATTAATTTTTCTATATGTATATATATCCTCCAATTGAAATAATAAAGTAACTTCGTATTGGCAGTTGATTGTGCTGTAGTGTATAATGTACATGTGTCTAGAGAGTTTGGAACATTTGTTTTGTTTCTCTAATGATCCCCAACATTTTTATACAGGGATATTATGAAGGATACGATGCCAAAATTAACGCAGGAATTCGAACAGCGTTTCAGAATGCAGCTTTTCGTTTTGGGCACAGTCTTCTTCCTGATGCCACCGACCGCTACAACAAGTTTCATGATAAACTCGGTAGGTGGCAGTATATTGTCTTTATTGGTTACTTGTAAGCAAATCTGTCTCTTTTTCTGGCCACGGCATCAACTCACAACGGAAATTGAGTAGTTTAGTGTTATTACTGCTCGTTTAGTTTTTTCTGTACATTAAGACTCGTGTTTCCTTAATACATATTTCTCTAGAGATTCACTTTGTAGTATTGTTTGTTTTGTTTAATTTCGCACAAAGCTACTCGAGGAATATCTGTGTTAGCCGTCTCTAATTTAGCAGTGTAAGACTACAGATAAAGGCAGCTAGTCATCACCACTCACCACCAGCTCTTGGGCTACTCTTTTACCAACGAATAGTGGGATTGACAGTCACATTATAACGTCTTCACGGCTGAAAGGGCGAGCATGTTTGGCGCGAAGGGGATGCGAACCCGCGACCCTCAGATTACGAGTCGCACGCCTTAACGCGCTTGGCCATGCCAGACCCCACTTTGTAGTAAGTACACATACATATAAAATGAAAAAAATGGATGGGAAATTATACTTAGCATTATGCTAACAAACCTTAAAAAAACATTTGTTTCTCTTCAGAATCTGTTCGTTTGGCAAAACAACTGCGACAACCCTACGATCTCTATAAACCAGGAATCATTGACAGCTTCATCATGGGATTGGTCAACCAAGAATCTAACAGAATGGACCCCGAAGTTACCACAGAGGTAGCATAGACTCAAACTCGGCAAATCCTTGACGGCAATTTATTCTTATATTTATAAGCTACTAAACAATAATTTTGAAACGTGAAAAGGAAATCAGGTTACGAACATAATTCCATATATATTATATACACTTATTATCATTATAGCAAAATATATGCAAAAGAAAGACATTTGGCTTCTATAAGATTTTAATAATGTCAAGTTTGTATTTGGGTAAAACACTTTTCAATATAGTATTTATTATCAGAGAGTTTTGTTTAACACAAAGGTTTTAACAGAAAATAAGAAAAATTACAGTGATTCGTTATTACTGTATAAAGGACATTACGATTGACAGTGATTCGTTATTACTGTATAAAGGACATTACGATTGACAGTGATTCGTTATTACTGTATAAAGGACATTATGAATGACGCTGCCTGTGCCTTATATTCCCAACTACATTTTTCAAAATTCAATTAAAAACAATTCAAATTTGTGTTATCCTTATATTAATAAATGTATTAAAATATTTTGTTTCCCAGGTAACCAACCATCTCTTTGAAAAGCCAGGCGAGAGATTTGGCATGGATTTGGCGGCACTCAACATTCAACGTGGACGTGAACATGGTATACCTGGTTACAATTATTACAGGGGCTACTGCGGTCTGCCAAAAGCACGCAACTTTTACGACTTAATTGGCGTTATGCCAAACAAGACTGTACATCGATATTCTCAAATTTACAAGTGAGATTTTTGTCTCAATTTGTACTCTAAGATATAATCTAATTATATTTAGTTGTGTTAAATATGAATGTGGAAACAATTTAAATAAAAGAAGGAAAATTGACAGTTGTTGTATATGATAACTGAACGTTTTGTTATACGTTAAACTTGACTACGTAAAAACATTCTGTCGTCAAGCCCAATACTTCTAAAAAAAATCACACCGTAGATTACAAACTTTTTTCACGGATTTCAAGTTAGAAGTATGGAAAATTAGAATTACAGATCTAATTATTATCCGCCACAAACCACTATCCAGGAGGCTTTTTTGTGAACACTAGAAATCACTTGTCACCTAGGCTGGGTATGACGCAGACAAAAGTATACATACTTATAACAGCTATTCTGTGTATATGCAATACGAAAAAATCATGTCATTGTGTAAAAACTATATTGGTTTACTCTGTCATGAAAATAATTTCATTTTCACAGTTTTACTCTCTTTTATTGATCCTATTCTAAAGATATGTCGCAAAATTTTAAAATAAATTCAATGTTCAGAAACAGTATTATATTTATTCATATTTTAGTAATGAATAACAGTTGCTTTATGAAATTCCTTTCGTGTAATTTTTATTCGTTTATTACTTTTGTCCCTTCTCATGATGACGAGAAACCCACTTGAAGTAAAAATGTATTCCTAAGACAGTTGGCATGGATATTAGTTACTTTAATTAAAGTCTTGATACACATACCAGCCGGATTTAGAATACATTTGTCCTTTTCTGTCACTTTTTATATAACCCCAACACTCTTAAAGATATTTTTTTTTTCATTCGTATATCTCAAGCACTGTGTTAATTTCAAGTTATCAAGTGTTTGCGTGTTTCTTTAAATTTAACAGTTAATTTCTGATTGGTCTTTTTTTTTAAGTTCAATTTAAAAAGTGGCAAATCATCCATGAAAGCGAATTGAAGATCTTGTCACGCAAGTCACCTATTAAGCTGTACTTAAATAAAAATAGCTCTCTTTGTTTTATTTTATTTTCAGTCTCGATAATATTGACTTAGCTTACGACATTACGAACCTTTTATGAATATTTATTACATACTTTGTCCATAATTTTAAGTATGTATAAGTTAATAAGAATTGCCAATATTGCTATAGGAGCGTTGATGATATCGATTTATGGAGCGCTGGTATTTCTGAATATCCTTTGCCAAATGCCGTCGTTGGTCCAACATTCGCTTGTCTGATTGGTGAACAGTTTGGCAGTATTAGGAGTGGAGATCGCTTTTGGTATGAAAACTCGGGCTGGCCTTCTTCTTTCTCACCTGGTGAGTAATAATTTCGTGATTCACTGACAAATACATAGATAAATACATATTTTTTTATACTTTCATGTCGAAATTCTGCTGTATTTCGATTTGAACTTCTAGCTCATAGAAAATGTTTTGTAAGTTGTCCCCCTTTTTCTATTAAGCATAATGTTTCGGGATATTCTGTGATTCGTTTTATCATAAGCAATGTAATAGTTCTCAAAATTTATATCTGTGTATATGTTTGTACATCTTTGTTTTTGAAATTCACGCAGTCCCTAACTTAGCAGTAATATACTAGAGAAA
Organism: Carcinoscorpius rotundicauda; assembly: GCA_011833715.1. NCBI lineage: Eukaryota > Metazoa > Arthropoda > Merostomata > Xiphosura > Limulidae > Carcinoscorpius > Carcinoscorpius rotundicauda. Next base: position 28,953,495 of record CM022399.1, on the reverse strand, counting down.
AAAAAGGCAACTAGTCGGCACTACCCACCACCAACTTTTAAATTACTTTTTACCAATGAAGTGTTACGTATTTTTTATGTTTTAAGTTCTTCGTAGATTAAACGCAACAGAAAAACACATATAACAGCTTGTATAATTTATTACACTAACCTATTAACATATATAACAGATATAACATAAATTATATAATAACAGTGACATATTAAGTTACAACATTCGAAATTAATTACAAAACAAAATAATATTAGTTTCAAACTTCAAAATAAATCACAATACAAAACGGTACTGGCCTGTATCTAATGTAATGATCTAAAATTAAAGTCTCAAATTCCAGTCTAGGGTGTGAATTTGGTCCCACGAAGAAATTCCGAAACAGTTCACAGTTCAATGAAATCGCCGTCTCTCAGCTCAAGCAGTAATTCAGATGTATCGTAGAGATTGACGAAATAAAATCACAACTTCCGTAGATCTAACTTCAATCACAAATCCAAGTTGAATATTCACAGCAAACACTTAATCTTTCTCAAATAACTAAAACTGATGCCTGAACCTCACTCTTATTCTTCGAATAAAACTAATGACTGAATCTATCTTCTTTTTTCGAATAAAAACTGATGACTCAATCTCTCTTAATCAATCCTGTCTCTCGCATCTTCGTCTGTTTATATATTGTAGGCCTAGACCCCTCGAATAACCGCGAAAGTTCTACAGGTCTCCAGAACAATCCGCACATGTCCGTTCTTGTACGAGACTATACGTCTAGACACGAAGTCACCAGCACTCATTTACAAACATATGATTGGTCTACTTAATTCAAGAGAATTCTAAAATGTTACCCTAAATGAATAACAAAATATTAGTTTAAACTTCGAAACAATAATATCAATATGAAAAAATGAATAATAGAAATGAAAATTTAAACACAACACGACATGTTGTCGCTTACAAAATATTTACACGACATTTACATAACAGAAGAGTGGGATTGACCGTCACATTATAACCCACACACACATGTATTACATTCGTATTTCTAAACCACTCAAGCGTGGAGTTAATTATCTTTATCACTTTGACTCATTTCCAGACTGCAAACATAAAAAAGCTTCAAAAATTATTGTTACTAATAATAAAACTTATAAATCTGAGCCAAAAATATGAACGTTAGCTATACTAGTCTTTGTGTTTTTCTAATAAAAAATTTCTTGTTTCACAGTGACTATTCTGTGTAAAAGGGGCGTAGTTAATGTTTGTATCACTTAAACGATGCTTTTGTTAAATTTATGTTGTTTTTTTAAATAAGTTTCAAAATACAGAGAATTAAAAGGGTCCCAAGAATTGACAGTGGGTGTTGTTGGCTAGCAGTCTCCCTCTATAATCTGTTAGTTTAAAAGCATGATTGACTATGTAAAAAACTGTGTATAACTTTGCGCGAAAAATCTAAACAAAATTCATTTTATTTTAACAAGATAAAAAAAAATACTTGGGCTTTTGTTCAGGTATAAGTATATTTAATATATAAGAACCCCAACAAAATCATGGGAATGTTTTTGTAGGTATGCGTAATTGTTATTATAGCTAAATATTATCCATGTTGAATACAAGAATTAGAGATTTTTACCGATTTCTTAATATTTTAGAACAACTCCAGGAGATAAAAAAGGTGATGTTGTGTCGAGTCATGTGTGACAATGCTGATGAAATGGAAACAGTTCAAATGAACGCCATGTTGATTTCTCATCAAACAGAGTAAGTTTAGTTTTCAATTTCCCCAGGCAGTCAAATTGGATATTTTTAAGTTATTAGTCATCAAACACAATAATTTGTTTTGCATATGAAATCCTCTAATAGCTCTTATAAACCACGTTAACTATTTCCTTGTAAAATAAAGGTAAATACGGTAGCGTGTCTCGTGGCCGAAAAAGAAATAAATAAAAAATGAAAACTGCATGACACACACTGTATTATTAATAGAAGAAACAGCTCAGAAGTTTTCCACCTTCTGTAGTTGGACTATGGTAATCTGAACTAACACATATATATTCAGTCGATTTTCTCTACTGGACTTTGTTTTTCAGGGCAATTCTTTACTAAATATTGAGATATAACATCTCTTTCTTTACCTTTTCTTCGCACCAAAAGTACAGAAACTTTATCTGATAGAAAAACATACTTAACTTTTGAAGATTTTTTTTCAAATTTAGTGCAGTGATAAATCTTTACAATATACAATTAGGAGTCTCATTTGGTATAATTCACATGTGCAAAATTATTCAAGAAAAATCGCTCAAACTTAACGTCAGTTTTTTACATCGGTAAGGTAAACTGACCCAATGAATTCCTCGTTGGACAGAGTAACCTAACTGCTAACTTCGTTAACAAGCAGTGCGATATTATTTACACATAAACATTATTGGTTAGACCATGCATTATAGTAGATATTAATATCTGGAACAGTATCACAGTAAGTTCCTACACATAAAATCACGTGAGCTATCGGTCTAACGAACATATGTGCAGATACACAAGTATAGGTTAGACAAGTTAGCAAGTCCCTCAGTGAGACAACGATAAGTCTTCGAATCTGCAACACTAAAATTCCACTTGGTGAACATAGCAGATAGCCTGATGTGGTTTTGCTACAAAAAGAAAATAGGCCAAGCAAAGTATATTAGCAGTTTCTAGCTCAAGTTTTCAAAAAAACATAAAGGAGGACAGTTATCATTCATCGCCAACTTTTAAGAACAAATTTCCTAAACTTGAGACACAATTCTAATTAAAGAACGTACTGCGTCATGTTTTATTAGCTTAAGCAATTAACATAAATAATGAAGTTTGATACGACTGCTCCGATTACATGGAGTGATGAGAAGAGACTGCTAACCTAAATTCCATGGCATTACTATAAAGAAAGCTATTAATACTGTTTTAGGGAGAAAATACTGCTACTGTATACTTTAAAGAATGTTCTGTAAAGAAAAGATTTCTTCCCAGTTATAAGGTCGTGATTTTAAAGCTAATGTGAGATACTATCCAGTGTCACTTTCTTATTTGCTGTGGTTTGCTGCTGTGTCCTGAGAAAGTTATGACATTTAGTCAAAAACACCTTAGATGTGAAGAAAAGATAATTTAAAAAAACTGAATATGTGACTATAAGGAATTAAATCACAATTGGCGGCCAAACTAGTATCTAATCGTGCAGCATTGATAAGAATATTACAGCAAATATTCATTCATTAGTTAGCCAGGTCGCATTTTTCGCTCAACTTCAGACACGATGTTGGGTAAAACAAACTACACAGTTCATCTAATTAAGGGCCTGGCATGGCCGAGCGCGTTAAGACGTGCACTCGTAATCCGAGGGTCGCGGGTTCGCGCCCACGTCGCGCTAAACATGCTCACCCTCCCAGCCGTGGGGGTGTATAATGTGACGGTTAATCCCACTATTCGTTGGTAAAAGAGTAGCCCAAGAGTTGGCGGTGGCTGGTGATGACTAGCTGCCTTCCCTCTAGTCTTACACTGCTAAATTAGGGACGGCTAGCGCAGATAGCCTTCGAGTAGCTTTGCGCGAAATAAAAAAAAACAACAGTCTTTATGTCATCAATTTACCTCATCTATTGGTAGATACTCTTATAGCACTGATAATAATTTTACAGTAATTTTTCATTCTTTAATTAGATGATTTGTTTGTTTGTTTGTTTTGGAATTTCGCACAAAGCTACTCGAGGGCTATCTGTGCTAGCCGTCCCTAATTTAGCAGTGTAAGACTAGAGGGAAGGCAGCTAGTCATCACCACCCACTGCCAACTCTTGGGCTACTCTTTTACCAACGAATAGTGGGATTGACCGTAACATTAGAACGCCCCTACGGCTGAAAGGGCAAGCATGTTTGGCGCGATGGGAATGCGAACCCGCGACCCTAAGATTACGAGTTGCACGCCTTAACATGCTTGGCCATGCTGGGCCAGAAAAGAATAAAATGAGCTTTTGAAATGTTCATCACGGATGTGGATTTATTAGTTATTTATCATGACGGTAAATTTATTTATCAATCTCATCAACATGGAAAGTAGGCTTATTTATTAATCTCATCAACACGGAGGTAAGCTTATTTATTAATTTCATCATCATGGGAAGTAGGTTTATTTATTAATCTTATCAATATGGGAGGTAAGCTTATTTACTAATTTTGTCAACATGGGAAAAAGGCTTATTTATTTATCTCGTCAACATGGGAGGTAAGCTTATTTGTTAATTTCATCAATAATTTTTATGCATTATGTTAAAACAGGAAATTTAGATTGCGTGTGATTTTTACGAAATACTAGCATATAGCCCATCAAAAGAGAGAGAACAAATATTACAACCCCAATCTCATAATATACCCTAACATCATGTTTTTTAAAGTTAACTGAAATAAATAAATTTTGCGAAGTCAAGCTTCACTAACAACGAGGCAGAAAAGTGAATTAGAGGCAGTCGAGCTTTGGTAAATTCCTCTGTGAGACAATCTGAATTAAGATCATTCATGAAATAAATTCATGGTGTGTTGATAGAATAATTATTGGTAATACCAGATAGATTAACACCTAATATATCGAAAAGCAAGAGAGTTTTGGTGATACTACCTTCTAAGAATAGCTTCTGTACCGTGTTGTTTAGCAACAGAAGTATAACGTAATATTGTTGTCAGCCAAGTACTCAAAGTATAAAATGAAATATATAGACAAACAAAACTGGAAAAATATTTGCCGATTTCTTAACTTAAAATTTCCATTGATTAAAGAGGAAGTTTTTATAATTAAACCATTGGTGATTTAATAGAAAATAGCTTAATTTGAAAACGATTTAAGTTTAAAATTGAACGCGCTCGGCCATGCCAGACCTTTACCTTAAGTCAAAGGAAACAAGAATAGTGTCAAGGTTTTAAATATCAAAATCAAATACGAGTTTTTCGTATTTATTTCAATAGTTTTTAGTAATTTTTCTTTCTATCTTTTCAGAAATCCACGTGCTGAATGTCATGGTACTGCCATTCCCCATATGGATCTAACAAAATGGGCTGATGGCAATCAATATAAAAAATAAGTAGACATAATATGTGCAATATTATGACGGATACTTATTTTCCTCATTCTTACCATACTACTTGTACTATAATTTGCTTAATATATTCCATAATTCTGAAGACATGAGACAGAACATGTAATTAAATCACCTTTTTTTTTTCAATAGCTCAGTAGAAAGTAGGTGTATTTTAAAGATGGTTCTGGAGGTTTGTAAGGCCCATGTTTCCGGTCATTTTATTGAACCGAGGTTCTGTATACTTTCGTCCTTATTGAAAGTTAGCGGATGGCCTTTATTCAGTTTAGTTAATTTGAAACAACAATCTAGAATTAACGTAAAGCTTCTGTCAAGGAATTTCTTTACATCTTTTAGAATATCTAATCATTCTTTTTTGTTGAGAATTATCCTTAAGAATGTCCAAGCGTTAAAATATTCAAAATATAATCCTATCTATATTTAAAGCAGCTGAAGCAACGGGTAATGTTTGTGAGAAATGTTATTTTCCTGTTTTGAACCTCCACTGTATGTTACTAATTGTTAACAAAGTTTTCAAACCATATTCTGAAACGCAACTCGGTTAACTAACTCTGTTTCTATCGTAGAAATATAATAATTAATATTAATGGAATTAAACTACTAAACAACTTTTAATTGTGATCTTCCCTTAATATCAGCTAGCACCCCAAAGGTTATAATCAGATGAAAATTTATATATTTTAACCAATATCTGACAATGAAACAGCATTTGCTATTTCTTGATGTCCACGATATTGAGAGTTAAAAGTTTAAGTGCTCAAAGTTTGTATTTTTACCGGTTATATTTGAAAATGAAATATGGTTTTATCAATTTTTTTTAGGAGGCTGTACAGTAAATCCTGTAAATAATTGTATATTTGTTTGTTTTCCACAGCCAAAATTTCTGTAAGCATGAGGCTTTGATAGCCTAGCCATAAATAAATAATACAATATTTTGTAAATAACGTGTGTTTGATATGAACATGGTGTGCAAGTTTCAATAGTTAAGTTCTGGGGAATTTATACAGTTTCATTATATTATTTGACAGTCTTTGAATTATGTACCAGATAATATATATATGGTGGTCAAAAATGGCCAAATATTTTTTTCCTTAAGTAAACTTCCAATCTTAGAGAAAACCACCTCCTACATCTAACATGCTACTCTAAGTGGTTCAAGTATTAAAAATGAAAACTGTTGTCTCTTCTAAAGCTATTTTAACTCTCTGTTGCACATTACAATGTACAGGTAACAAATCTATCATTAGTAAACATAAGAATTCTTTAATGTTGTAGTTTAGACTGTTACCAGGAGATAACAGTCTAAAAAAACTACATCATTGTTGTTGGTTCCTCAATTGAATAATGTTACTTTAGGTAAGGCATGCATTTACAGTTTGCAAGACATATTTCACAAAACTTTGTTTTTCCCAATATAAGCCTATTTAAGTGAGAAACTGATAAAAAAAAAAAAAAAGATTACTGTTTTTTCTTAATGTGTGCAATAGAAGATTAATCAAGTATCAATACTTAAAAACACACATGGGAAAATAAAGTATAGATATTGGAAGGGCAAAATATGTTTTGTTATGAAAAATTAATGTACATAAATTTACATTTATGTAATGTTTTTGATTATTCCATTAAAGTATAACCCTTGAAATTTAAAAATATTAGCTTTGGTTTGGTGTTTTACCTGAACTTAAATAACATAGCATTTCAATTGTATAGTCAATTATTATGTTCAAAAAGTAGTAGTTTTGGTTTGCAGACCTGACATTCACAGAATGGGAATGAATAATTTTATGTTGTTTTGGGGTTATTTTTTTATATAAAGCACAAAGCCGCACAATGGACTATCTATGCTATGCCAACCATGGTTGTAAGTCTACAGACATACTGCTGTGCAATTGGGGGGGTGGAGGGGTAATTTTATAAAAAAAAAAATATTTACAAACTACTTTGAACAGTCAAAAATTACCTGTACTCCTTATTATTTCCCATTTTTATTAAGAAATGTTTTACTGCTAAGGAAATATAGACATTGATTATATGTATTTCTATTTCTAGAAGTATGAAAATTCAAGCATTTGGCTTGAAAAAAATACAAAGTAATAAAGGATTTAAATTGCTATATATTTAACCTAGTATCTATTTATTTAAATTTTAACTAATTTCTTATCTCCAGTACTGTAAATGAATATATAAACACACAAGAAGCAGAATCACAGTACAAGTAACATTTAGACAGTATGATTAATATACTGTACTTCCATAGTAATATACTGGTGCATGTTATATGGCATCAGTATCAGTGGATGAACCCTTGCCATAGTATATTTTTTCAAACATTCTGAAGCACCACTGATAATTTATTGGGCAAATGTTTAACCTTTTCAACTTTGTGTATCCTCACCCAGCTTCACTAATTTTCATTTAAAGGTTCTATCCTCTTTGTTGACAGCAAAGCTGCTAAAGCTATCTTTTTAATTACTGACCATGTGGAAAGCAACTGATCAGCAACACCCAATGTCAACTTTTTACCATTTGATAGGGAGGTGGACTATCTTATAATACTTCCATGGATGAAAGGGTGTGTTCGGCACAAAGTTTTGATCTTTTGACCTTCAGGTTGTGGGTCAAGTAACCAGATCTAGGTCCATCCACCTTTCTCTTCCTATTTTAAGTAATGTTTTACAATATCAGCTATATATCTGGGATCATTGCCCTGATCGAATATGAATTTCCTTCAATGGCAGTGCCAAGGGGGGGCTTGAACACCCCAAAAATGAGCCAAGCACTCCCAAAGCCCCCCCAATATTGTTACCTACATATATTCATAAAATATGGAAAATACAATCGTTGTTGTTGTTTAACAATTAACATCAAAGAGACATAGATCTGTAGAACTCAACGTCTTCATTAAGACAAAAATGTGTCATGCATCCCATAGCAACGTATTGAATGCACTGAAACTCATGCACTGTATTGTCCCTCCCTGTGTAATGCCATTCTATCTTGAGCTTTGACGAAGATTAGACAACCACGTTGATTTCAAGTTACAACAGATCATCAGGGATTTTACTTGATAAATCAAAGGTTTCACTGGTATTTACCCATTAATTTCATTTATCTTTTAATGAAAAGTAAAACATAGCATGCATGTATAAGTGTATTATGTATAGGTCAAAACTATGAAGCATTTAGCCAGTATTGTGACCTCTGTGAGATCATTTTGCATTGTGCATCGGCCATCCAAAATTGTACTGATGATTGTGGCATACACTTAAAATTGTGACTTACAATCCAATTAATGTTATACTTATTAGATAATAACCTTACATGTTAACTAACCAAATAATATTTCTGAACAATTCTAGAATGAATTTTGAAATTGTCATTGGGCTATTTAGAAGTGCCTAATTTAATGTAATGTAGTAGTTACATTATTGTAACAGATGCTTGTCACACTTGTGATAATAAGACAATAATATCACAATCACAGTTTGGCCTGTGTAAATAATGTGAACTTATAAAGAAACCAGCCTTTCTATGAAGGTCAACTGAAATTTAGACATTTTGTTTTGGTGCTACTGTAACCATTCAATATCCAGGCTGCAGGTTTGCTTTGTTCGAGCACACAATTCCCACCTCTAATGCCTTAAGCATATGATCACCGAGCTGCTAACCATGGCGTACGCTCTGCTTCCTGCTAATGATTGGCTCAGCCCAATCGAGATCCAGATGCCAGCTGCATGCTACTTCCATTAACTGCCCACAGTTTTACCACATGCCCTATTTGTAATAATGAATTAATCAGAATACAAGTTTCCAATGAAAACTACATTGAAAACAGTTAAAAATAGCACACCTTTCTGAAATGTACTTTGGTATTTACATTATTATAGTGTACTATCTATACCTCATATTGATGCCATTTTGGGAAGCCCCTCCACAGTTCACCTCAAACAAACTCCCCCCCCTAAAAAAAAATATCCTGGCACCGCCACGGATTTCCTTTGAATAAGGCACATTTGCTACAGTTAAAATACTACTAATCTCCACTAGACTCCCACACAGCATCACCTACAACTTACAATTATTGGTTTGATACTCATTCTAATATTTTTTTATTAGTTTCTTTTCTGCAAAAGTGATTTCCTAACAGTTACACATTTTCCAGTGCTTCATGCTTTTCTAGCTGTCACATGTTTATCTGCTTTCTTATAAGATTGTTGACAAGAGCTTTACTGGAGCACCTTTTGTAATATAGTGCACATTTTCATTTCTGCCAATAAGTTCCTTGCCAAAAGCAATTCATCTGATATTTCTTTTGTGTTAGTTTTTGTACTACTACTATTAGTAACAACTGCTGTAGGATAAGTTTATATACCTTTCATAGTGGAGAGTACTCTGTTGTTTACTTGCATTTTATTATAACTGCCATTCAGGTTTCTCCACATGATGGATACATTCCATGACATGCCTAATTCCAAGCATGATGTGATGCCCATGTTTGGTGTGTCTGTGTGGTTTATTCAATGCATATTTTCATTACCATATATTCTTTATATACTCAAGTTTCTCCTGTGATCCGGCAATTTTGTGACAAACATAACTCTCAAATACTTAAGCAACATATGTCATGTATTTGATATATATTGTGACTTGTGAAGCATTTGACTGCATTATCTGGGAAGATGTACACCCAACAATTGCTCAAAAGGATTACGACAGTTAATGTAGATAAACTAACTATGAAAACTCATCAGAATTGTTTGTTTAGAGAAACTGACTGCTGGAACAGTAAAACATGTAATGCAAGAACTAGTTTTGTGAGAGACAATCCTTCTACTCAGGGTTTACAATATTTTGAAGTATTAGAAGTAGAAATGAATACAATAAAGTAATTGGTAGAAAAATACATTCTACTGACACCAGAGACAATGGTTTAGAAATGGAGTAGGTTCATAGCAACATACAGGATTCATGAGATTATATTCCTTACTAAAAAAAAGTTATGTGAAACTACACAGAAGAATGGCTGAAGATAAAAAGTCTACAACTGAAATTGATCAATGCTGTTTGAAAATTAGCTATACAGTCAGGTGGCTATGCTATCAAAGATGTGAACAGTTGCTAATCAACTAGTCTTCAGAAATTCTCGAAACTATGAATGGCAATGTCACTTGGAACATTTCTAGGTGGTATGGCATAAGACTACTTGTTAGCCAGTTTACATTTATCGAGTAGAGGGAATGTAAATGATGTATTCTGCTCCCTTCCTTAAGAAAAATATGGTAAGTAATTAACCAGCACTGTATACTTAAGGCAAATGAGGCTGAAATGAAATGGCATGACATCCATCATTTCACACTATACACACCTAGTTTGCATCAACCTTTTACGTTTAAACCACCAAGCATGCTAAACAATGATGTTAATGTACTATGAATGAATGAAAACAGAATGGAATCTATCAGTTCAAACAGATTAGCTTTCTCTCTCAAAATCTGAGCTATTGGAAAAATTTGACTATTTCCTTTTCTGAGCACAACTTTCACACAACAATCTGTTCAACATGTTGCAATCATAAGTAACTGTTTTACACTAAGCTCTAAATATTTGTGATTTGAGAAGCAATTCATCAGTCCTTCCTGTCTTGCATGACTTGGATTACTGATAAGTTACTTAGCTGTCATATATCAAAACTTGATTCACTGCTGTTTTTTGTTTGATCTGTATTGAATACCAACACAGCAAGATTTCCTCACATCTGCTACTTTTTTTCTCAGAAAGGTCAGGACTTTATAAAAACTAACTGTTGGTATTACTCACAAATGTAGAAAAATTAGGAAGTATAACAAACTACCAAATTATTCAGCAAGACTTAATTATTCAAACTGTATCAATGACATGTTACGTTCTTTCAAATGTACCTTCTAAATTTTGTTTTTTAAACTTACATAAAAAATATGAACAAATCAATTGAGAGGTATACCCCCTATTATAAAACTTGAGATATTGTGCATGGCAAGTTATTTGCTTGAATTTAATTAGCTCTGTAAATGTTCAAGCATTCAAATAAAATATCTTCACAACTGAATAATGAACACAAATCTAACAAGTGATAAGCCTTATTTGCAAATATTATACCATTTTCTGTGAAAAGTTTTCTGAAGTGAATTACCATTACATCAGCAAAGATTAGCCATAATGTATAACTTATCTACTAGGTGGAATACTCATCACGCTGGATAAATGTTATGTAAATTCATGGTTAATGAAAGGTTCTTCTAACACAAGAAAAGTTATTTCCTTTATATGTAATTGTAAAAAATGTGAAAACACAAATTTACCAAACAAATCTTTATGCCAAACTTGGTCAAGATCCACCAAAAGGGGGTAAAGTAGTGGTAAAAAATTCAAAACAATCTAAAAAACGCAAAACTGAAAATTTGTATGTCTCTCCATGAACCTCAATACCAAATTTGGTGAAGATCCATCCACAGCAAAAACACCTATAAAAACAAAGTGAAAAACTGAAAATTTGTACATATTTGCTCATGGACCCAACAAACGTTCATACCAAATTTGGTAAAGATCCATCTACAAGAAGTGATGGTAAATAATGCAAAAATGCCCATACACTCTGCAAAACTGAAATTTTTTATGGACCAAATGAACTTTCATACTAATTTTGGTGAAGATCAATCTATACATTGTAAAGTATTTACCTGGATATACAACAGACAGCACTGTATTTCTATAAATGTTGAGAATAATTAGTTTTCATTTGTGCCTTTATGCCAACATACACAGGTAGGGCCAAAATGTGGATGCCATAACTTTTTAGTGAGAGCTATTCAACATGGTATTAAGTATTTAATGTAAGAGTTACCAACTGTTGTTGCTGCTGATTTAGCAACAGTCCTTAGTAAAGGAGAGTAAATACCAGGTACAATATACAAAGATAATGATAAACAATATATATGAATTTCAAAGGTTCAAGAAGTTTTGCAAATAGATTGTACAAACTGCAAGAAGGATGTTAAAATTTTCTTTATTTGGAAATGCATTTCAGATGAGTATAGACCCCTATGCACCACAAACAATATTAACTCATGAGTACCTTGTATTGCATCGGTCTATGATATAATTGTTATTAAACTATAGTCCTCCACAAAGGAGAGGCAAACCATCCTCCACACACATTAATCCCCATGAGCACAGGCTCATTATTTACAGACCAAACTAGATGTACCATAAGTGGAAAGGAAGATAAGTTGTCTATATGAAATCCATTTTCAACTGCTATGTGCTTCTGCACATCACAAGGAGCTAGACCTCATAGTAAAGAAAGTGAAGGACTGATAGAGAATTATGAAGATGAGCTTTTTGAAAACATTCAAGAGGTGGAAGTTGCCTAGCAGGAAATCACATTCATCTCTAGCAGGAAATATTCTTTGCTGAATAGAGGTGGTAGAACAAATTATAAATCTTACTGTGTATTACTAAGTCACTAAGGTGGGCAAGAATGGCAAGTTCTGAAAGTTGGACAGCTGGGTAAGAGCGTGGGGCTAAGGCTATAAGCCAGTTCATTATATGTTGGAAAATATATACCAAAAATTCAGGTGAAGGAAATGTAATACCAGACCTGTGTCTCAAGGTGAACCCAAAGTATTGCAGGTAACATTCAACACTACTTTTTAGACAAGGATTGCACCACCCTATTATAAACTCTCCGTACTGACTTCTCCTAGGGCTTGAGACTAATGAAATAAGGATTTTCCCATACTCTACTTGAAAAAATTCACATAGACAGGTAGCTGGAGATGTGAGAAGACTGATGTTATGAAGCACCATTATCTGGAATTAGGTTTCATATTAACAGTGTAATGAATTACCTGAACTAAAAAAAGGAAGCTTCACACCTAGTGATATCACTTTTTCCACTGTGGAAAATCCCATCTCAAAAGCAAGCACTGAAGGAGCAGAATTTTCCATAATCCACTCCCCTTTTGATGTGGATTCTGAGCAAGTATCCTCGATGAGGAAACATCAACTGCTCAATTTACATCTAGAATAAGTGATTGTGAGACCTTAGGAAGGAAAGGAGAAAAATAAACAACCCAAAACTATTGTGATGAATGGATAATGGCAACTGGAGAGTGAGTAAAAGTCAGAGCAGGTACGACTTCCCTATGGATTAAATAATAGGAAAATAATGTGAAAAAGTGAAATTGAGGAATGGAGGGAAGGTGGAAAGGCAATGACCATAGGATGCCCATAGTGGAAGTAAATCTCTTTTAAACACTAGAGGATAGGGAATTTACTTTCTGAAAAGGATCCACACCTAGACAAGACAGCCTATCATCGGTGCCTGAACTATTGTGGCATGATAGTTGAGAAGTCAAAATTAAATTTCCAGAGGCAGGGAATTGAAGTGAAATAAAATGCTTCCTTGTCAGTGAAAGGAAGAAACACTATACACAATTGGCAGACAATTTGGAATGTAGAGAAAGCATTTGGTACTCTGAATCAGTCATCTACTATCAAGGGTAGTATCCACTGGAGAGTGAGAAACCCCAATTGGGAAACGAGAAAAGATGAAAGTTTGATCAAGTAGAACACAATATTTGGCTTGAAAACTCCAATGACAATAAAGATAAGAATGAAAATCCCAGAGTGAATTTGAGGAATAGTGTGAAGGCATTTGAAACAGGTGAGATAGAGAGTAGAAAGACAGGAAAAACCCCTGAGGAACTCTGTAGGTTGTAGCAAATGAAGTCTACCACTGGACCAAATCAAAGAATATGACTGTAGCCAAGGGTTGTTTTCAGAAACAAATTACCTCCAAGGCCTATGATGAACAGTCTGCAAAGAAGACTGTGGATAATAACAGGAAGGAAAAATAACAAAAAAGGAGGCAACTCCAAAAGGCTGTATACAAAGATAAACCTTGTAGGTTCCTTTAGTCCCAATGGTAGAAAAACCAATTTGACAAGAGATGACCACTAAAGAGCTACATGAACTTAAAGTTCCAACATATAAGAGATACCTAAATAAAACATCAAAAACAAAAGGTGCAAGACATGAGTCCTCAAAACAAGACTGGAGAAGGCAAATGTCTGAAAATAGAACAATTTGACAAAGGACATACAAGAAACTGGGACAAATGGAAGAAAATCAAAGGCAAGTTAAAAAACAGAAATGTGCAAGTTGTTCCTGTAAAGTTGACACAGTCATGATGGAGTGCCTCCAAATGAAGATGAAGCATGGGAATGACAAAGTTGAGTAAGAGAAAAACAAATAGGCTGAATGAAAAACAGAAGGTCCCTAAACTTTAAATAATCAAGTAAAAAAAGATCATGCAATAATGGAGCCCAAGAATCAGTGAAAAATAAATGGGGCATGAAAAAACAAAAGACATTCCTGTGAAATTCAAGCAGTAATAGATGAATGCGAGATGACCAGATCCACAGTGGGAAGAGGTAACAAGAAGTAAGGAAAGTAAGCATGAAAATATGATGAAATAGGCTCAACTAAAGTAACAAAAGCAGGAGGTTGAAAATCCTTGATAAAAGATGAGAATGGAACCAACCCTGTAATACACAATGGTGGTAACATACCTGACCATCAAAGTGTCTCCATTTGCCATTACAGTATTAGATGACTGCTGTGTAAGTTTTAAAAATCTCAAGAGATGTTAGAAGCATGAAGGTATCAATGTACAATATAGTTAAACTGTGAAAATTATGTTGTGGTGGTTCACATTTTATGTTACAACTGGAATAAAAAATATCTAGGTATAGCAGTGATATAGACCTAATGATGACCTTGAAGAGTATTAAATGGTTTTGTTCTTTTGAATTTCATGCAAAGCTACATAAAAGCTTTCTGTGTTAGCTGTCTTTGATTTAATAGTCATACACTAGAAAAAAGACAGCTAGTCAACAACATCACCCACAACTCTTCAACTACTCTTTAACCAACAAATAGTGGGATTTATCATTACATTGCAATGCTTCTAATAACTGAAAGCGAGAGCACATTATGTAACAGGAATCTGAACCTGCAATCCTCAGGTTACAAGTTAAACACTCTCACCATCAGACCATGGCAGTACTGAATGAAACACATTTGAATAAATACATAAAAACAAACCATGTGATGCATCCCCAAAAGTACATGGTTGATTGAAAGAAAATTAAACTAAAAATTATTTAAATGAAAGTTCCAACTTATAAGTTTAAATTTTGTATAATTCTTTTATAGAATCAACAAAATCATGGAAAAAATACAACACAATGAATACTAAATGGTAGTGAAAGGTTAAAACAATAAAAGCAAAAATTATGGTAAATCTTATGAAAACAACACATCTGAAGATAGGCAGTGTTAAGATAAAGAATGAGCCTTTGTCACTTGCTAATACTCATGGGAATTACTTTGCATAGAGGTATTGCTTTCTTATTGGCAGATGTTGCAGTTTAATGATGATTAGGCTGCAGAAAAACACAATACACATTTCCCATGCATTGGGGTGGGAGCTCAGTTCAACAGTTGTTGCATATGGAAGAATTTACAAAGCAGCATTAGTAGTATTTCTGAAAAAAGAAACTTATTTTAAACGTGTAGGTCATCTGGCACTCTGACTTAGAGTCTGCATCAGACTAATGTCAATTCAAAGGCATTTTGAGTATAAATACTTTTGTGACACATCTAATTTATTTTTAGTACAACAAACTTGTACATTTTACTGAAAACTTGCTAGTTGCACACAGATACACACAGTAAACTCAAAATTATAGTTAACATTCTTTCTCCAATACAGGGTCAGCACATTCAGTTAATGTAACATAATGGCAAGTTTCTAAAAGACTTAGTGTTACCAAATTACCTGAATAAAAATAATAAAATACTATTCTTATATTTATAGCTTTCAAATCAGTAAATAATCTCAACCACATATACTATGTGGATTAATTTTTATTATTTGAATGTTTTTTCTAATATACAGAGATAAGATTAAGGGTCACATCATTTTTCTCTCTCCATATTACCATCATACATTTTTGGTAACCAAAAATATATTTATTTACTTAACATAACTGACAGAGGTTTTAAAATTACTTTGAACTGACATTTCTACAAGTATATAAAATAATCACATACAAGCATGCACAGCAGGTCAGTGACCCCAAGGTTATTGCCCCAAAATGAAAGAGTTTAGTATCCTCAGTTCTGGTGGGATTGAGAAAGTATTAATTACAAAGCTGATACTAGTGACAGAGCTTTGCTGTATCCTTTGTTTCTGTTACCAACTATCTGCTATAGTGCCATAAGTACTAAACTTTAGTCACTTAGTTTTATCAATGTTTGCAGAGTGCTGACTATAAAAATGAGAACACATATAACTGTACCTTAAGACTTAAATACTTAAAATGCATTTCAATATCTTCATAATGTGTAGAATACATAATTCTTGCCTAATGACAACTACATACCTTTTTATATATATGAAACAAAGATGTAACAATCTTTGGTTTCCAAAAACAATAATTTGATAGTTTTTCTTTAATCTTATTGATAAGTGTTCTAAATTATTCATCTGTTTGTGCATAAACTACCATTTCTTTCTTCTCAGTTAGTGTATTTGTTTCACAGCTTTTATTTCCAAAAATAAACAGCATGGTCACATCTTTGAGCTTCAGCTTAACATTTGTTGATAGTAAACCTATGAAGTGGTTACATGATCAAATTTTGAAACTCGCTGATAAATTTTTTGTGTAGAATGTATAATGTAACATCCTGGTATTAAACACAGAGGAAATCATCTATTCTGTGACCTGCAACTTCTAGTAGCTATCAAATTACAATTAATGCAATGGATTTTTTTCCAGTTTACTTTCATTTGAGTTTAAATCATAAATAAACATTAAATTTAGATATTTAATCAAAAATAACTTCTATACTTTAATCATAAATTCATTAAATGAATTTGTTAGTATTCTTCATCAGTTAATTTCAAGTTACACAATAATTTAAACATGGTTTACCATTTCCTTTTTATTTTTCATAAATATCAGTCAGTACTTCAAAAGCAATTTTAATCTAATGTGTCCAACCATTTGCATCTATTTATAACAAAATTGAAATTTATTTTCATTATTGATGATTTTTCATAGTGAGTTTAAACATTTTTTCAAGCACAGCTGGTTTTAGTTATTTGTCATTGTGCCATTATTCAGATATTTTGCCTTTACCTTTACTGCTTCTCTCTGGATTTCCTTATACAACTGTTGCAAATGTCCATGAAGAGTTCAGCATTATTAAAAAAAAAATATATGGATATTTACACATATATCATGTAATTGTTTTTAAATCAGTATCATTTTTTACCATTCTTTTACTGAAAAGACTTGTATTTCTTCCAAGAAATTAAACAAAAACCATAACAATGATTTTATTGTCTCAACATTTATTTCTATAACTTTTGAAACTGTTTTCTTTTATTTTAAAATAAACGGTTGGCAATGAACTACAAGTATCTTTAACTACACTTTTTTATTTAAATTAAATCTTAGTTGGTTTGTACCATTTGAGGATTTAAGTTATAAAGAACACTAGCCCTTCCTTTAGCAAGTTTCATCCAAACAAGGACCATTTATTCTAGTTTTGAACTTTCACACCTCAATAGATTTTTCTATTCCTTTCTTTTTCTACTGATTCACTAATATTTAATAAATAGTAAAAACAGATAAATGAAATTTTGACAATACTTTTGAGAAGTTTATTATCCCCTTATTTTCCTGTCACTTGCTAAACATTACATTTTAGTGAAATATTACCAAACTTACATACATATCACTAAAGTTTATACTGGAATAATTACTGCTAAACTAACTTTCAGTAAAATATTATACCCGATATTGAACTAAATACTAGTTAAAAATTTACAAGTAAACAAGACATTTATTAATCCCTCATTTTCTGTTAAATCATTTAAGATAATTTTATCAAAACTCAAAAACTAATTGTACAAGTAAAGTTGTCTACTTTAAATTTAGATCATTACTAAGTCCTGATTACTTTATGGATGCATTGTTTAAGCTTTAATGTTTAAACTGTATTAGAAATGACTTAATCATATTACTTACGACTTAATACCAAAAAACGACAGTAAACTGATACAAACTATGCTAGTTTTCACTGGCTATTTCTGACAATATTTTAAAGTAATTTTTTTTTAAGTAACTTTGTGTATTCTACATCTTAAAATAAATGTATCCTATGTATGTCAGATAAATTATTTTTATGTGCTAATGATGCAAAGTAATTTTGAAACTGCACATATTCCAAGTACATAGCTCACTCATTCTCACATCCTCTGACATTATCCTTTCATTAAGTAGAATTGCATGTACATTGTACAGCTCAATAAGGTAGTGCTGGTCAGTTTTATACTCTAACAGTTTTAAGCTGACAATAGTGTAAAGGCCTTGTTATATGTGTTACATAAACAGAAGATCATTCAAATATTTTTGTAAACAGAATAATAAATGCTTTCAAAACTGTTCTGTCACATATGTTCAGCAGTAGTACTTACAAGGGAGGAATTCACATAGCAAAAATGTTTCTTTGTTCACTCTTACAACTGTTTCTACAATACACAATTTTTGATCACTGATGGTGTCTCTACTGGTTTTTTAATGTACATCCAAACTACAGAGTAGAAATTTATCTGTTCCAAAGTCGAGACAATTATACACATAGCACAAATATTGCAGTTTGATTTTTTCCAAATGCTGGATTCTTTATCTTTCAGCCACTGCAAAACTAAATGTTTAGTATTTCTAATAACATGCAACAAAAAAGTACCCATACACCAAACTGTGTGAAAAAAGAAAAAGTCTTCAAGGCAAAGAATTATTTGTGATCTGCATGTAGAATCCTACAGGAAAATCTGTAGTATTTGTTGTATTTGTAAACAGCAGTAGCAGAGAAGAAACAGTTCAGAAATAGTGACTCATTCCTCATTGATATTTGAGTCACATCCTCCTATAGTTCATTCTAAAATTGCCATCAGGAAGTCCTAATTATCTCCTTGATCATATCTTCCTCGGGTCTAAGAAAAAACAAAAACAATTTCTTAATTTTTAGAAGCAAAATATAAATTGCTATGTTGCTTCTTCTAGAGAATACTTTACTTTCTTCAGACAGTTACTAAATATCCAAGTAACACATGCATCTACCCTACATATATAAATCTGTCTCAAAGCTACAGTTAGTAGTTTCAGTATACGTACCCATCCTCTCACTGCAACCAATAGCCTGAGATAAGGTACAATTATCTAAGTTATAGCTGGTACTGTGTGCTTACGAAACATGTCTTAAATTATAACTAGTGGCATGGAGTTATGCACACCTGTTTACAAGCTACAGTCAGTGATATATAAATACGTACATCTTCAGAATTCAGCTTGTATTCTATGCTTACAAACAGTTCTTCCAACTACAGGCATAGCAAGGTTTTAAAGTAACTTGTCATTAAGCTACAGCTAGAAATTCTAAAACATCCACTGTAAGGAAAAAGCTGTAATTCAAAATGGACTGAAACGCATCAGCCTGAAACTATGACTAATATAATGGACTAGAGTACACTTCGCTTCAACTTATCATTTACAGTATGAACTTTATTACAACTTCCATTTATAGCTTTAAATAATGCCCTCAGCTTAGATACATTTGTCTTAAAACTCCAAATATACTATAACTAGTAGTGTCCAAGAATTTAGGTTTACCTGGCTTTCAGCAAATCAAAGCTGTCACCAATAACCTAGATTACAGTATTCCTACCCCTCACCTAAATTCTATATACACATAATCATGATCAAAGGTATTTTGTATTCTAAGGCTTGTTTTCAGTAGCCAAAACCAAAGTAAAGACCTATTTTAAGTTATAACTGAAGTCTTTCAGGTATATTAATTGGTGCTCAAAGGTAATAGTTTTATGAAACAGGCTTTCATCCCCTTAAGTTACCATTTGGAGTCCAGACCACTGTAGGCATGTGTCCTCAAGCTTCAACTAGTGTAATGGATCTACACACACCTATTTAAGTTTTAACTTATGGCATGAAACTAAGCACATTCGTTTTCAAGCTTTGACCTTGGTATTGTTGGCACACAAATATGTAGCTTAAGAAAAAAAAAAGGAAAGATCACATAAATGCATTTACTCTAATTCTGCCTACAATAAGTTCATGTGTTGTAGCTATTGAAGATTCCTTCTTGTTTTCACAAAAAAAGCTGTAATTTTAAATTATACTTTTAGAACATTACAGAGGATAAGCAAAAAACTGTATTAAAAGAGAAATACTGACAGATAAAACATAAGTAGCATACAACTTAATAAACACAGTTCTAACCAGTGACAGTTATTCACAAGATCTCATTCCTAATATAAATGTACTTTAAAATTAAATCATAAAAATATAAGAGAAAGTAAACGAGTTTTGCATCTTTAAAACAGAAAATAAACTGATTCTTGTTAAAATTTAATGCCTTAGTTAAAATCTTAGTTTCTAAGAAGTAATAATTATGCTTCTTTAAGAGAAAAATTGTTGAAACTAAGATGCATGAAAGAGAAATGATTAATCAAATAATTCACACATAAGATTATTTTGCATGATACTACATATTTGATGAACTTTTGTATATCATATTCCCATAATAACTGTTAATTTAGATATACTTAAAATAAAAGTAAATTTTCAACCTATCCATCAACTATTTTAAATATTGTATTAATAAGGATATTTTAACAGAAATGAGCACTAAACCTTTATATTTTTTTGTTGTACAAGTATTGAAAAGACATCTAAATTATATAAGAAACAATAAAACACTTCACATAACCACAAGATGGAAAGGTTCTTTCAAACTGCTTGTGATAATTCTAAAACTAACATTTTCCTAAACCAAAAATGTATATCACACAGGTACTTACCTACCTCCTCACAATAAACTTCTGCACTTGTACTGCTCTCTATTGGCACAAGTTGTTTCTTGCCATTAGCCTTGATACTTCCACTTACCCTCATATATATTAACATGAGATTTCTGTACACTAACATGCAAATGATTATGCAGCAACTCTCCACCAAAATGAGTGATACACTACACTTATCATATCTAGTGTCACCTCTAATCTTCCAGTTGTTAACCACTTTGAGATGGATGAGGTCAAACCAAACTACACTAGAATTGAAGACAATAGGAAAGAAATATGAAAAGAGGTAAGTATCTATCAGAAATACATTTTCAGTTTACGAAAATACTAACTTCTGACATGGCATCTTACCTCTTCTCACAAAGAATCCCACAATGAATAGGCACAGGATCAGAGAGAAGATGATCCACCTTTAAGAAGGGCCCAAAGGAAAACCATGTTGTGCAAGAATGATTTAAAAACAACCATCCTGTCACAAACCGCACTACTCTGAGCCAAGTATACTCTTCATTCACTATTAACACGTCACTAAAAGGGCAGAAATAAAGAAAGGAACCTATGAAAAGTCACAGAAAAGAAAGAGATCTCTTGATGTGAAGTGGCTGTAATGCGACATCTGAGAGTGCACGACATCTGCAATAGAAAGAGGGTCCTCTACCATTCACTTCCAAAACAGATTCTGGAAGGAAAGACAGCTTCCATGCAAAAAACCTGCCTATGTATGTGTGCACCTCCAACACAACCAACATCATAAGTTCTGGGAACTTACATCTGGCTGACAGCAAAAAGGTGAAAAGCCCGTGTGTGTGTGTGTGTGTGTGTGTGTGTGTGTGTGTGTGTGTGTGTGTGTGTGTGTGTGTGTGTGTGTGTGTGTGTGTAACAGGAAATGGAAAAGCCATTCGGCATTGCATTTCCTGTCCAAACCTAGCAGTATTGGGAATTTATTGTTCAGTCCTTGCTAGCATAAAGATATCCATCCACATACACATTATACCACAACTTAATGTTCATTAAGTCAAGAATACCCTAGTTTTTTAAATTGTTTGTATTTTGACATTATACAAACCAAACACAACTTGAAAGTAGATGTTGGAAATTATCATTGGAAACATGGATGTAAAAGTATGTCTTGGATTTCTCACGAAACTACATGATAGCTATATGCACTAACCATCCCTAATTTAGCAGCACAAGACTAAAGGGAAAATAGCTAGTCATCGCCACCCACTGCCAGTGTACAGTAGAATGAGCCTCAGATGCTATGGATCATCAGAGAAGGGCAGTAATCCCTCTCTTCTGTACTCATGTTAGTCCATGAGCACATAGTTCAGCACAAATGTATTTATGAAGCAAAATACCAAGGTAGACTTACTAGTAGTCTTTCAAAAATCACTATTTCATTGGTATGTATCATATGACCTTGATTATATTACATTGTATTTTAAAAAGTAGAAATACTGCATAAAAGAGTTAATCAATCAACACCTGGTGGCATCTGAAATTGTACGTCAGATCAGCAGTGGGAAGCCTCAATGCAGAGATGCCAACTATTTCAAATGACTGACTATAATGATTGTAGACAGAGCCCTTTATCATTTGCAATTACTAGGCCTGACCAATGTCTCTAAGCTGTTTATTATGATTTATTACTGCTATAGATTGCTCATTTATGACTGTTTTGTGTATTTAACAAATAAATTTTTAAAAAATTTTGAAATTCTTTTTCACATTCTGAATTCTTACTCATAAATGTCGTTATCTGCATCGTTTTTGTCTGCCTCAGCCTTTTGTTGGTGAGATGCCGATTTTGTACGTCTGGTACAATCGTTTATCCTGCTACGCACCACAGAAAAATTGATGTGACAAACTGTACAAAATGCATGACTGTCACTGACTTTTGATACAATGACCAGATATTTTGCACTATACTCTTTCCTAAATTTTTGATTCACAGTTTTAGTCCTTTTAGATTTGCCAGAAACAAGACAATCTGGTAAACGAGGCCTCTTTTTTTTTTTTTCAGCATTGGTGTTTCTATGCTGCTTAGAAAATGAGAAATACCCATCTATGTGAGCGCTGATTGGCTAACAAGCACTGATGACGTAGCTATGGATTCCCCCACGTAACCAGAATGGAGAAGTACCACACTCAAACTCTTGGTAGACATCAGAGATACAAATATTTTTTATTATTTCAAGCACAAACATGATTATCACAAGTAGCCATTTGGACTATGTCTTTTATTTATTATAAAAGTTTATTTGCATCTCACTAGAAATTTTTTCACCCCTTTCAATCCCTGGGGGAACAATTTATCAATTTATTGTATAGGCCTATATAACACAATAATTTGGGAGTTATAATAAGTCATATTTGTCCGTATGAGCATATAGTCATAATGTATACACCAAAATCATAATGATTACGCTCAAATAATAATGGTTGGTATATCTGTCAATACCATGAGTCACCTGAGATGTTGAATGAGTGCAGGTCTTATAGTACAAATTTAAAATAGTATACCTTGTCAAGCAATGCTTGTCACAGAGTGGATTCTAAAAATGTGAGAAAGACCTTCTATAAAACAAAAGAAAACAAATGACGTACTTAATACTCCTCAAGAAGCAAAAGATATGTGGAGTGGTCCCAAATACATGAGCTGATAACGTCTTTTAAGGGTAGATAGAAATATGCAGCCAGAGACATGGTAATGAAATGGACTTGATGGGAAGAAACATAAAGGAGATGACAATCAAGAGAAAAGGGAAGAACACACCATACAAATCAAATAGGAAAATCCAACCCATAAAAGTAATGTGAGAAATGACTTTGAAGCAGTTATGAGTCCAAGGAATAAGCAAATGGAAATAAAAACCAATGAAAAGATTAGTGTATATCATATACTACTGAAAAGCCATGACTGTATAAGGGAGACAGTCAGGATCTGAACAATTATAAAGATGGGATATGAAGGAAAAAGAAATGAGTGTGGATGTGGAATTTCCCTTTTGTACAGCTGAAGATTTGAACACAAGGTAAGGATCTGAAAGGAGAAGAATGTAGGAACTATGGAATAAAAATGCAGCAATCATCAATCATGTACACAAACTATGACATCCACAGGCCAATATGAACAAGAAAATGGATTTCAAGGAAGGTGATACATTAAATATGAAAACACAGATTTAGAAGAAGGATGGGTAAGAACACACACAACTACACTGAAATTCAAATTAAGGAGTGGAGAAGGATGAGTATAGGATGGGAAATGTGAAAGAAACAAAACTACATGGATTAGACTGGCAACTGGAAGACAAATCTATATCAAAGTATATACATGGCTGATAAATTTGCCTGATAGCCTGACAGTGAGGAAACCAAAAGGCCCCTCTCAAAAAGTCAAGTCAAAAACTGATATGAAGTGAAGAACAATAAAATGAAAAGGAAAATAACCATGATGGACAGACCAACAGTAATACATGCACCCCTAACACTGGTAAACTGTCAAAATGGGAAGCTATGTTAGCCACAAGATATAAATGGCCAGAAAAAGCTACATGTGAAGAGAGACTGTGGGAATAAATGGATGACAAACACCTCATTGGGCTGGCATAGAAACATCAAAGACAAAGGAAGGAGGGGTGACACCAGAACACAGCACAAAAGTGGAAACTATGTACAAATCTGCCAATACAAAGTCATAAAACAGAACGTGACATGGAGTGGTCTGAATCATGAGAGGGGGGGGGGGTAAGTGGATATACATGTAGGTACCAATCCAGACTGAGAACACCTACTATCCCAGTCAAAGGAGAAGTTACAGAGGACCAAAATAGGAGAAGCTATATATTGAAATGAGTAGCAAAATATCCAAATCTGGAACACCTCACTGAGCATACAACCCCCCCAAGAATTGAGGATCCAAAAACCACTTCTTGGGTAGAATATTGTTGGGATGAGATAAGTGATCCATGAGAAGAGTCAGGGTAACCTGAATAAAATATACCAACAAAGTGATATGATGGCCATGGACTTCATATAAAAGATCAACTTTTATATTGAGCCCATCTTCTCAAAACCTTAAGTGTTGAGAAAAGTCCCCAATCAGAAAATACATCCATCACGGCAGTAACATTCCAGACAATGAGATGGGGAAGAAATGTCCCTTGTTGTGTTGTAATGATTCAACCATCATGTGAAGTAGTCAATCTGGAAAGAAAAGGGAAAGGTGAGAAAAGCATCTAAGGGATCGTGACAAAGACTTCATTGGCACAATTAAGAGGAGAGAGGGCTTCCAGAGAAACCCACATTCCAAGAAAAAAAATCCTCTTGTGCTGTTGGAAAAGAAGAGAAGATGCTGCACATGAGATGTTCCATAACCCTCTACTGAAAGGGAAATTTGGGCCTGAATAATCATAGAAGTGAAATACACTTGAAGACAAACCAAAAGACTTCTCCACTTTGACAAGCCAACTAATTCTGGCATCTTCCCACAAAGAAATTGAGTGGGGAGATCAGATTCTTCATGAGAGGAGGCTATAAATAACCAGTCATCCCAAGAATGATGGAAACAAAAGCCCCCAATATGAATTAGGTGGATAAATGCAGAGAGTACTCCAAAGAACCTACAGGGTGCTGAGGCAAGTCTGAACGTAAGGAGAGACTAATAGTTGTCTAAGTCAACCTTATCCCAATCAAACCTTTGGTAAATGTGCTAAGAAAATCCTCAGTTTCATCTGAATGTAGCATAAAATTGACCAATTCCTAAACAGCAGAGCTGTCATTTCTTATACTGACAACTTGAGTTCGGACCCCATATATGTGGTTGGAAAATCCGCTGCAGAAGCTACACCAAATGTAGTCATGACAACCTGAAACTATGAGTACAAAACTTTAGGAAGCAGGAAAAAAAAATAAAAAAATACAATTTGTTACTCTCTGTCAGAAATAAAAGCTGCGAATAAATGTAGCCAATATAGAAAAAAGTTGAAAAATCTGAAAAACAAAAGAAAAATATTATACAGACACAGACTTCATGAGAAAAGCACATCTAAACAATAAAACTGTCAATCACGAAGTGGTTAACAGTTATAATGTTAGAAAAGGTGCTAGTTATGATAAAGGTAGTGTTGCACTCCTTTTGGTGGAGAGATGCTACATAATCATTTGCATGTTAGATGCAGATATCTCATGTTAATATGCATAAGAGTAAGTTGGAGTGTCATAGCTGGTGATGAGCAATAATTTGCAATGACAGAAGGCAGTATTAGTTGAGAAGAACTATTTGTGCCAAAAGGTAATATATTGTATTAGAAACAATCTGTTATTTCATATCACCATTTCTATCAAAAAATATAATGTGGTGTGAAAATGGTTAAAGCACCCTTCGATGTGCCATCAGGTTTGTTGTTTTTATGCATCATCAATACCATACAGGTACTCCAAGCCAGACTGCACTGAACAGTGAAATTAAATGATAGCATAATTCTATAATTACAAAACCTGTGTCTTGAAAGGAATATTTGATGACCATATATTTGTAAACATAACTTAGTGACCAAGAGATTTCAATGTAGCCCAGGAAAAGAAATGAAAAAGACTTCTGTTGAATTTAATGTGACAGGGGTTACAGTGCATGAAAATTTCAAAAGGCCTAAATGGCTACATGCATAGTAAATACAGCATTTCTTAAGTAAAAGAATTTGTTTGTTTGTATAACTTAGGGCAATGCCACATTGGACTGTTTGCTCTGTCAACTGCAGGGAATTGAACCTCAAATATTATCATTGTAAACCTGTAATCATCAAAACTGCTGGATTAACTGACTATTACCTTGACTATCCTATTCTCCAAATCCAATATCACTGAGTTTATGGCATGTCCAACTCACATCTGTAAACATTCTACACTAGAATACAAATTACATTATCATTAAAACAATAAAAAAAAGTAAAACGTGTAAAACCTTTTTAAGAATTATCAATATAAAAGAAATTAGTCACATCCACATAGAGAAGGGTATTTCATAAAGTTCAAGTCATACACATGTAACTGAAATCCTTAAAAAGTAAAATAAAATCAATTTACTTCCATAAAACAAAGTATCAGGTATAAAGACACATAAGGATTTTAACATATTCTAGAAGCAAATTGAACTTGTATTTAAAAAAGTGTTAATAGCTTACTTTCACCAACACTTTGATATGCAATCTGCCACAGATTTAATTTGTGCAAAGACAAACCACAGTAAAACACAAATCTACTCAGAGATAACAAGGAGCAAAGTCTCATTTCCCATTCTCCTGAAATAAAATAACAATCTCAGAGCTACCCAAAATTCACTTTTTCTGATACACAGGGGTGGACAAAAAAAAACAACTTAAAATTTTGTTAATTTCTTGTATCTTTTATTAAATAATAGAAAAATGTGTAAAACTATATACTTTCAGAACACATTGAAAAAGATCTGTTCAAATATGATCTAAAATCCTAATTTTAACACTGGCTTTCCTAAATACCCGAACTATTCATGATTTTGGTTACATTCAAAAAACTGTTGTAAACCTGATGTAGTTTCTCAAATATTCTCATTACAATTAGCCAATAAAATTATCAAACAAGTTTCTCTCCAATAAATGAATGTAAAGATAAAACTCAAAATAACACAAACCAAAACAGTTTCACAAATTAATATCTAGTCTCATTCCCTCGGTAATGATGTCCCATACTTTCAAGTGCAGATAATTTTGTGCGACTGACTGCCATTCTTCTTTGAGTAATTCAAAAAGTTCATCTTCCATGTTTGGCTAGTAAGCTTTTGTAAAACAGTTTAACTCAGCCCATACATTTTCAATCAGACTGATAACAGGTGATTAACCTGGCCATTCCAAGATATCTTTTAAGGTCTCCATAATTGCAGAGAAACTTCTTTGGTCATTTTGTAGACTAACTGGAATAATAAGATCTAAGAAAACACAGTAGGTACATAACACTTTTTTTTTTTTATGATAAAATGTTACTGAAATCATATAAAGTTTAGGTATTTAAGAAAGCCAGCATTAAAATTATGATTTTAGATAACATTTGAGTGTATTCCAAAAACATAGTTTTACATATTTTTCTATTATGTATTAAAAGATACAACAAATTAACAACATTTTGGAGAGGGGAAAGCACTTTTTTTGTCCATCCTCATATTTTTCTTTGTACTATATCAGACAAAACAAAATTTGAGATTATTTTTCACTAACCTGTGACTTTCTCTGTTCATCTTCTTCTTGCCGTTTTTCATAATGAAGAAAATCATCAAAGATGGAAGTATTGTGGCGATAGTTGTGAATTATCTTCAACATCTGTTTCCCCTTTTCTCCTGGAACTTCTTGAGTGTCACGAGAGTTTGTGACTGGTTTGTTTTCATTATTTTCTAGTCTAATGTGACGAAGCTGTGAATTTGGTACATCTTTTACATAAATCCAACTGACTTTAAAACGACCCTTCCATTTATCCTGGGCCCATACCCCAACTGAGGTGTTATAGTCTACTGCAGACATCATCTGAGTCATTCCACAGAAATGCCCAGAACCATTAACACTAAAAAACAAATACACTGGCCCTTTACCCTCTCTTTCTCTGTAAGCTGCATCTAATCTTTTATTACCATGTTCAGTAGAACACCAGATAGAGTATTTAATAGATCGGTGAATGTCATCCTCAGAAAAAGATTTAATGATAAAGAATCTTGCACCTTTAGCATTTAAGTCAAATTCTTTTGGATTGTAGTTATTTTCCATTCGTAGCTTATCAAGAACTGGATGGGATGGAAGATTATCAGGTCTAAGAGGAGACTGATCTAGTGTAATAATCTGTTGGGAAGAGGACTGAAGAGCACTGTTATAAGTTTGATCTAAAGGGCCATTTGATCTTCCACCTCTTTGTACTCCCCAAGGAGAAGGCCTTGTTTGATTTGGAGGTGGGACAGGGCCCATTCTGCCACTATTAATATTACTACCATTCTTATCCTCCCAAGTACCAATATCCATATTGGAAGAGCTTTGTTTATTACAGAACAATGGTGCAGGAGATACAGACTTTAATTTCATTTTAGACATTGGTTTTGCAGGTTGACTGGCAACAGATGCCCATGACATTTTTTTATAACCAATTAGATATGCTGGGCCTCCTGGATTAAAAGAACTTCCACCTCGTCTACCCAAATGAATATCGCCACCAGAGGCCACAGCTGCATCTGTAAATGGAATATCAGTTTTAGCATCTTTCACTGTAAGGTTGATCATTCCCTGTTCAAGTTTTCTAACTGCAGTTTGATCTCTGCTTTGTTCATAACATTCTTGAATATAATCTTCTGGATAATCATGGCCTACAGGCTTACGGCCTCCCATTCCAGAACCTCCCAAGGTTGAATAATCACTGCTAGTTCCATGAAAGAAATTAAATCCCTGGCCATAACCTGGGAAACTACTCTGTCCAAACATTCCATCCATGTAAGGTGCATGCTGGTCTCCAGCTCCAAGCTGGCCACTGTAACCACTAAGAAATGTAACTGGGTCTGAACCATTACTCCAGGTAGCTTCCCCTAGACCACTTTGGTTGACATACTGAAATGGCATGGTAGCATAGTAATTTGTCATACAAGAGTAGGGATCGCCCATGTTTCCACTGGACACAGAAGAATTGTAGGTCTAAAAAATAATCATAGAAGTCTTAATCTTATATAAACTATAAATTATAGGTTTTGTGAAACAAAGAACATTTCAAAAATTCAATAGTTATCAAACATAATTTAGGTTTTATTTTGGACAAGCATTTAACCTATATAAAAGGTGTGTGAGACATCACACTTAACTTCTCAAAACAGAAGTCATAAAAGCCAAAATACACTTATCCACATAGAATACTTCAATTACAGTTATAAAATGCCATAACAATTTCTTAAACTTTTATTATTGTAGAATTTATTGTTATAAAGATTGTTTTGCATTGTTAGCTTAATATAGCTGACTGAAAGTGAGAGACATTATTGGAATTATAGTGGAAATATTGCTAAAATATAAAACACATTCAACAATGCATTTCAATCATCATAGGAATCTAAGAACAGCATATTAAACTTGTAATTCATTATTGAATTGATTTTAAGTTTTGATCTATAAAGGTAGCTTTAATCATTAATATTAATTCGTATCAACGTATTAATATACCCCATGTTTTCAAACAATATGAGGTACTATCTTGATATACTGATACATCAAACTGTTATATTTTATTCAATATCTATGTTAAAATAATATCATACAGGGGGCTTGTTTTGCATAATTCTCATGCAAAAAGAGATTGCTATGATGCCTTCTTGTGTTACACAAGACCTTCATATATGCTTTTTGCAAAGTATGATATCCAACTTTCTTGACATACAGCAAAAAGACAGCAGGAACAATAAATTGCAATATAAAACTTTTGGGAATTACTAGCTATGTTAAGCCAATCACAAATTTTATCCCAACAATATGACAATGTTTCCAACAAACAAATTAATTAATAATAATTAGTGTTAGGGTAAGGAAAACAAGAGAAAAATATAAAGTTTTAACAGAAAAAAATAATTTGATGTTCATTTAGGAGGTTTTAAAGTTTACACATACAAAATATGAAAACTTTAGAGTATTTTTATTCTAAACAGAAAGCTACTGTATACCTTTATGATTATAATCTGGTTCCCAGATGTGTTGCTTTTAACAAATTAATTTGGAAAGGATTAACTACTGACATTTCAGATTTTTAATTCCATCATTAGCACAAAAACCTTAAGTAATTAACAAATTTATAAGAACAAAAATATCATGAGTGTTTGAACAATTTATTCTCAATATAAATGGAAGTTTAAAAACAACAAATTATTAATATGTTAATATTTTACAAACCAGGCTGGAAAAAACTAAACATTTTCTAGCTGACAAATTAATAAGTGAAACAACTTTAAGCTTGCTGTACTAAATAGGTAGTGTTTAAAAAGTATGTGATAACAGTCAAACTTCCTACTGTATAACTGTTCTCATGAGGCATAACTACCAGGCATTTAGCTCATAAGTCATACATATGAAAAAGCATAAATGTGACATTGTGGAGTAGAACAATACATGTAAAGGATTTTTATCCACATGTACAATTAATAAACAAAAATAAAATACACGCATTTCTTATACTATGATTTTGATTACATTTCATGTGTGGTAAAACTGGAATGAAATACTGGCAACGTTTTAACTGTATTATGCAATCCAGTGATTTTCTCATTAATCAGTTGCTAAGATATAGTTACTTACAATAAAAAAAATTAAAAATAAATGTATTAAACCTAAAGCTAGTACACTG
This sequence comes from Carcinoscorpius rotundicauda, assembly GCA_011833715.1. NCBI lineage: Eukaryota > Metazoa > Arthropoda > Merostomata > Xiphosura > Limulidae > Carcinoscorpius > Carcinoscorpius rotundicauda. Next base: position 28,922,010 of record CM022399.1, on the reverse strand, counting down.
TCTAAAGCATTACTTTATTTAAATTTCACATTGCTTACCTATTTAAGTGATTAGCTTCTACTTGTTACTAAACTCAAAGCTACAAAGTGGGATATTTGTGCTGTCCCTATCATAGGTATAAAAAAAACTTAATTTCTTGTGTTATAAATAAACCTTTAAACTTACCATTGAGCAATTGTAAAAAGGACTTACATATGTTTGTGTATATTATAATGGTTGCTAAGTAAATAAAATTACTCCCTCTCTAAAGTTGAACTCTACCTTCATTTTGAGGTCAGGCACAAAAATACAACACTGAAAATGAGAAGACAAGTGGAAAGCATGCAATACAGAAGTAAGCATCTAGTGGAAATATTTTTGCAGTGTTGGAAGATATTAACTTTTGATACAATAACACACCTCATCCTGTAGTTAGAACTACAATCCCACATTGAGTATGTGGAGGGACCAGTTTAGAATTATCTAGATGAGCACTCCAAGAGCAATCATGAAGTGAGAAGTAAACCCTCCGTGTGAAGAGGAAACACTCATGGAAAACTGTACCACACCTGAATGAGGTGTATTCTTTGTCCATTATCTGAAAATTTGGATAGATTCAAATGGATAAACAGGTAAAAAAGCCACAAAAGATGCTGTGCACAAGGAACACCATAAAGCACAGACCAGACACAGGTGAGACTTTGGATCAGAGTATGAGTAATTATGGTATATAAGAGAAATAATTGGAGAAAATAATACACAAGAAAAAATTAAAGAAAGATAATGTTTGAAATAGAGACACTCTTGTCAGATTAATAAAATTTTAAAAGGGACAAAAAGGAGCTTATTGACTTATTATGGATGTCTCTTCCAGCTTCCAACTATACCCACATCTTACTATTCATGCATTTATTCAATTTTTCCTTGAACTCAGTTAAATTTTCTGCCTCTACCACCACTGAAGGCAACTCATTCCCATTTAAATCACAACAATAATTTTAATTGTGAAGACCTGCATGCATCACTTACACTTTGGATAGATAATCATCTACCACATACTGGCCAAATGCATCAAATGTTCTAAACCTCCCCCATAAGTCTTTAGCATCTTCTATATAATTTTAGCCACTCCAAAAAACTTAATATCATCTACAAACTTCAATATTTTTTGTTTGTCACTCAAGAGTCAGTATAATTAATATAAAATACAAAGAGCATAAAATCCAGCACAGAGGCCCGAGGCACACTGAATATAACTGCAATTCAGTTGGGTCTAATCCCATGTATTACTACTCTCTGAATTCTTCTCTCCAGCAAATATTTGACCCAATTTAATAACATTTCCTCCACACCCACATATTTAATTTTTGTAACAAGTCTTTTAGGAGGTACATCTTATCCAAATGCTTTCTGAAAATCAAGGTAAACCACGATATTTCCTTCATTGACTCTTGCAGTAATATCTTCAAAGGATCTCAAAAGATTAACAACCTTTTCCCTTTGTGAGACTATGCTGACTCTTTGACATTATATTAAACTACTTTAAGTGACTGTCACTATCTTTAGTCACACCCTCCAAAACCTTTCCAATTAATAACGTAAGACTAACTAGCTTATAATTGCCTGGACAATGTTGATTTATCACTTTCTCTAAATACTGAACTAACATAAACCAACTTCCATGTCATCTAATACTCTTCCATTACTCAATGACCTATGAAAAATTTAGTTAATAGTTCATAAATAAAATAAAGTTCCTTTAAAAAGCTAGAATAAATATTGTCTGGTCCAAGGGACTTATCAATTTTTAATTTCCCAACATTTCTTTTACAATTTCACAACTTAAAATATCTTTTACATCAGTATTTTCTCAATACCTTAAGTGCCCTGGTTAAGGCAAAAAAACTTGAACTTTCCTTCACAAAAACTGAAGAGAACATATAATAAGTCTACCAACTCATAGTTTTCCAAAACCAAACCATTTTAAGAGGCTCAAGCCAGACAGCCTAACAATAAAATATTCTCCACTTAACTGATACATAATCATGAATGAGAAATGAACAGTGTGACATAACAGGGGTACTGCATGGATGAATAGTTCTGAACCTCTTGCAATAGACTGAAGAAAAGCTATATGTAAAGCAAGAAAGTGGGAAGGGAGATTCCATACAAAGAATCCTTGAATAATGTTGCCAGAGGAGAGACTGGGAAAGAGGGAGATATAATGAAGGTTGTTTCTGGAGACATGACAGGGATGGAAACCATAGTTGAAACTGCCAGAAAAGAGCCACAGGAAGCTCCCAACACAGGGTTGATTGTAAGAGAGAAACTACTTAGTGTAAAAATGTTTCAGAGTATGCATAAAGGTTCTTCAAATCCTGGCTGAATGCATCCATGGCCAAAGCCAAACAATGTAGAATTATAAACCAAAACAGAGTATGCATGGTATTCAATTGAGAGGCAAATATACCTAATTTGGGAGTACCTAACTCAAAATAGTCAATGGAAAATCTAGGACTTGAAAGAAAAATATATGGGTAAAATCTTGTTGGCATGGGATAAAAAAGGATATGTATGTATGTCACAAGTCAGCAAATGAATATGATGGCTGTGAGTCCAGAAGAGGATATCCAGAGTACAGGAACTTAAGACTGGAATTGAATGCCCCCTTGCCCAGTAATGTAAAATACAACCATCAAGTTCATGGTATGAATTATAAGTGCAATGCCTCACAGGAATGACAGAAAATAAATCACCACATAATGAGTAGCATGGAGTACCAAAAAGCTGATATAAAATCTTAACTCATGAGACCAACAGCCCAAAAGTTTCTGTATAATACAGCACACACCTCATCCTGTCAACCAAACATCTGTGAAGACATAGCCATCCAGACACACAGAATAAAGAGGTACCCCTCCCACACACCCCAACTATTGTGTTGTTACTGTCTAACCTCCTGACAAAGTCAGACTGAAGAGAAGTAAGAAAGGGTAACTGTAAATTCAGATTAGGTAATAATAAACCTGCTTAGAGAGGTAAGAGCCTCCAGTGAAGCCCCAGTTTCCAATAAGAGAGAGCATCTTGTGAAGGGGGAGAATATACTTATAGTTCTCTCTAAACTAAACACTCCATAGGTCACAAAAAGAGCAAAAGGTTAGAGTCAACTGAAATGCGAGTTGAACAACATTCTCAAAGGATGAGATATTGAGTGAGGGTGGATAACAGACTTTACCTTGACAAACCAAACCTATCTAATCAGCTTCTCTGATGGAACCAAACGAAGCAAACTGTTGATAAAATGATGAAAATTGAGCCCATGAAAATGAAATAATCAATCAAACAACTGGACCAACCAACAGAAAGTAGAGAGTACTAATTGCAGCCAAAAAGGAAAAGCTCAAAATCAAGGAATACAATCCTTGTAACATACACATAGAAATGACATGAAGCCTGAGCAAGGAGATTATGCAAATAAGCATCAGATATGTAGAATCTTCTCATTCAGTGTCATGGAAGAAAGACCCCTCTGTGAGACAGGAAGGATTCCATGGTGAACTAAGGCACACTAATTCAGACAAGATAAATTCATCACATGACACCAAATCCTAGTCTTCCTGTTTAATAGAAGTATGAAATCAAACAATAAGTCTTAATACCATCATGCTAAACAGAGAAGTGAAAATTAGGTTTAACTGCATAGAGGTTGCCAGCTGTGATATGAAGGTGTGTTACAATCCTATTGGTGGAGGTTTGTCACATGCTAATTTTAAGCTTAAAAACAACTAAACCATGTTATATACATGTGGAATTATGTGAGAACTCAAGGCTAATAGCAAGTAAAAATATGTGCACTAGAGGGCAGTCAAGTCAAGAACAGCTGTAAATGTGAGATAAGTAATCATATTGGAAACGCTAACTTCTAAAAGTTGTTTGACTTAGGTTTGCTCAGTTTATCAACAAGTGTCACAACTCACAAAAATATTTGAAAATAGAAATAGGATACAACAGTAATATTTCAGTTACTTGAATAGTGCTAAAAATTGTACACCCAAATTTCAATTAGCTGATTATTTTTGTAACATCATTAGATTTAATCATAAGCTTTGATTAATCAGTAATAATCAATGTAATCAATTAATATTGCTGATCACCCAGCTCTTATCTGTTATCCATTGTCTTTAGTATAAATGAAACAGTCATCGTAGTTTAATGTAAATATCATTACTCAGAATTTGCTTTGAGTATTCCAGTAGAACTATAAACTATTTGACAAAACCTAACAATGCTATTGCTATCTTGAATATTAAATAAAGCATCAAATTATGCTATTATTAGCTCAAACAAATTGTAACATGTCAATGAAAATTATCACTCTGGCATTTAAAATAAAAGGGAATACTCAATAGCCATGGTTGCAATTAGAGCACAAATCAATCAAAAATTGGAATTGTCACCTAAAAATTTGTACTTTGAAAAAAAACAAAAAACAATAATAACTCAGAACCATTGTACAAGTTGCTGTGCCATGACTAAACTGATTGAGATCTGGATCTGTTTTTAATTGATTTCATCTGCTCATTGCGAGATATTTTACTTCACACAAGTCACTCCAAAGATAGAGATATAATGATATATTTGAAAATCTAACCAAAATTGCAGCACATGTCATCATATATCAAACTGATTAATTAAGAAACAAATATCTTACTGGATGATGTTGGTTTTTCCAGGTATCAAATTCTCCATCTTTAAAGTTCCTAGAACTGTTTGAACCTAAATGAGGTTAAAAGTTGTCTCACTTGAAACTACTCAGAAAAATATGTTTTTCAAAAAGTACAATTTAATATCTTTTATTATATAATTATTTTATAATATTTTTAATTATATGCAAGTGCATCACGCAAAACTAATTAGCTTCTATTTAATTTTTCATAATATGGCTAAAGCTCGTACTTTTTCATGAAAAAGTAAAAATCAACATTTGTAATCCTCAACATGATGTACAGAACCATTATTCATATTAACACTAAAAATACCTTGTATTCTTCCTTATCTGAAACAGAAACAAACGGTTTTCTAATAAAAAGTCACAAATGAGTACTATATATTCAGGCCAATATAACTTCACATTACTAAGAGAAAAGTAATAACCTGCACATGCATTATTCAGTTGTTTTCTCTTAAATTTCATTCTTCCTTAAATTCCAAATTTGCAGAAAACATCTAGGCGAACAACTTTTGCTGAAATTATTACGCTTCAAGTAATGTTACAAATAATAATTAAAAATTAAAAAGAAATAAAAATCATTTATACTCTCCACTATATCTTATACTATTTATTGTATGAGATTTCTTTCAAAAATACAAAACTATTACTTATTTAAAATATTCTCATTTATTCATAATTAAAAACAAGCAACATTCAGCAAAAAATTGATCATTTTTCCCCACAATAAACTGAAGACAAATACTTCACATGCATTCACAATTGAGTTTTAAATCCTTCACTCAAACTGATTATTTATGTTTTATGCTACAATATATACTGACAACTTTAGTTTCTGTAGCTGTTGGAACTTCAGGTATTTGCAATTGCATTATATACAAGTGTAATATACCATGTTTTATCAACATCTTTTAGAATCTCATTCTGTTATTTGCTACTTGAGATTCTTGTGCTGCTTTTCCTTGTTTCTTCACTGTTATTTGTTGCCCATTAGTAACATTCTTTGATGGCAACTAATTAACTTTTAATAAAACCCTCTATACTACATATTTTGGCATGTTAATCATACTTGGGACTACTGATAGTCAAACTAGTAACTTTTTAAACTCTTACTTTATTTAAATAAGATTTCTTCATTATCTAATGTTTTTCAAGGTCTTTATCTTAATGTTGCCCATTACTGTTTGGGCTGTACAGAGTTCACATTTGTCACAGCACTTAAATCTAAGATAAAATACCTCTAGATTCTTTATGGTTTTCTTTCTACACAATCAAATTCTGTCAAATATATTTTAATTTCTGGTTTGTTACAGTATGGATTGTTTTATACAATTATTCCTCTTTTTATTGTTACTTTGTAATCACTTTTATTATTAACTTTCAATGAAGATACAAGCCATTAAAATGGTTTTCATGGTTCATTTAAATTTGCTATTTCAAATACTGTTCTTGATTTATACATCACTATTTCTGCTAGAGATCTCTCATTATTTTCTTTTGTAACATCTATATTTTTAAGTTTCACTAAATCACATGGATGGTTGCCATTAGATACGTCTTACTAATGTGTTTGAATGAAAGCCAGGCAAGTTTTCCGACTTTCAAAGAATGATTCAGTATACCATAAAAATATTAAAAAATTATTCATTTACATTATCTTTTTTGGAAAGCAACATTAAGATGTGGCTTTTTCAAGTGCACTGTCTACAAATATGAAAATTATTATTTTGGTACCTTTAACTGTTACCACTCTTTAAACATATTTCATTATCAAACACATTATCTAGTTCAGAATTATTATACAGGGTGGTCGCTAGAAAAGCGGAAAATTTGTCAAACAGCTATTTATTTTTACAAAGAATAACTTTTACAAAGTTTTTAAAGGCATATGTTATATTACACTCATAGATGCTCAAAATTATTAAAATCATGCATTTTATTCATGATGTAAAGAAATGAAAACAGAAATGAGAAAGCACACATTTTATTCATGATCTCATCTGACCCTCAAATTTTCCGCTTTTCTAGCGACCACCCTGGATAAGCAATCTTTTCTCTAATTTAGTCTTATAGTTTACATTTATAGAGAAAGCTTGTTCATCTAATTGTTTTAAAATCCTAAAACTTCCCTAGTCCTCAAGTCTCCTAGATCAAAAATATACAGAAATTTTAAATATTTTTTTATGCATAGGGATTAATCTTAAATTATTATTATCCAGTATTATTTTCCTAGCTTAACTTTAAGATGCAAACACAGCTTCATAAAAACACTTTCAAACACCTTTTTAATGTAATTTTTCTTAATTTTGATGAAAGATAAACTAGTAAAAATAATCTGGTTTCTCAATGTAGAAAATATTGGTTGTCTACCTACCTATATTACCTTGTCCCTTCATTTGCTGGAATTTCATCAGAACATGAAAAACAAAATACACTTAGTAAGACCATGTTCTTATTACAATAGATTACTTATCAAATATTTTTTTACTGTAGCACAAAAAGTCAGACACAAGAAATTAAGTTTTCTCATTTTAATAAAAACTTAATAATTTTTCTCAAATTATAACAATAAAATTTACTATGTAATATAGCTGCAAATTAAATTAGGTTCAAATCTTTATCTTAAGTACCATATTCTTATGTAAACCATGGTTAAAATATTGTTTATGGTAGATATGATAAATATGATGTACTATCACATGATGTATACATCAGTATTTGGTGTATCATAAAAATGAGAAAAAAAGTATATTTTAAAACTGTAAAATGTTCTGTGATAATTTGCACTATATAGTTAACAGATATTTCTGTGTTTAATTTTTGATCATGCATTTTTGGATGTTTGAATCAGTTGCTCCAAATAAAATGGATTTTTATCACCTTTTCTTTTGTGGTCTTGTACAATCACAAGTACGTAAATTTTGTACCAAATGTAATCATACTTTCATTATCTTATGAAATACTTATGATAAACAACATGGTAAGGCTAAGAGCCAACACACTGTTACTGTATTCCCACGATCAATCCATCATAAGCTCCAGCCATCTCACAAAGAATGGTGAAATATTGTTTCATCTTCATTAAATATATATGAAAAATGTAATTTTTTGTGAAAACACATTTCTGCATATTTTCTATAATGTAAAAGAGCAACATTGTAAACAAATATCAACAGTAGCTAGCTCCCTGTACTGTAGTCTCCAAAGAACATGTTTTATTTGAGAACAAAGGTAATTAAAACTTTAAATAATATAGTAGTAGGTGATATTCACATATTTAATAAGAACTTAAGATTCTTAAAGTTATTATATGTTAATGCTGACACTGCAAAATTACCAATCTAGGAATAACCTAAACATATTAACAAAAACATTTATAGCTAGTCCTTACCACGTTATTTTGTTTTTTGGTGTACTAAAACACATACACACACTTTTAGAATGATAACATTATTTCTAGTGAAAACAGTCTTATCAATTGAGAGTTGTATTTTTCAAAATATTCAATAACGAAATCTGGATTAAAATGTTTAATAAAGAGTAACATAAATTTAATTTTACACAAAAGTGCATTCAAATGTTGGAAGTTTAGAGATTATAACTAATAAGGACTTGCAAAACGTGCCTTCAAAGTTGAATAATCCAGTCCAAGATATGCCATCTTAATTTATATGGCAATGCAATGGCTTTCCTAACTGCATACATATTTCTAATTGTTTAATTAGTAAGCATTTTCTTAAAAGAGATTTATAATTATTAACCTATCTTTTCCAGGTATGGTGTTATACGTGAATATGACAAAGTAATAATTTACTTAGTAACACAATACTAAGTCTTGCATTCTCAAAATGGCTGGTAGGGTTATTAAAACTTTAATTAAAATAAAGTACCAAACAACATTTTAACCTTCTTAGATCATATTTAGATTTATTTTAATTAAAGTTTTAATACCCATACCAGCTCTCTTGAAAATACATTTTTACTTCAAATGGATTTCTCATCATCACTAAGTTATGTCTGTTTAACATTAGGCCCATATTATTAAGAGTACCATTACTGTTACAAGTGAAAAACTGCAAATATAAAAATAGTAAGAAATGAGATGCATATCTTTATAATTATAGTACTATACTGCTTGGATCATTGGTTTAACTAATGTTTTATTCATTAGTAGCATTTAAATTCCTATTGCTATGCAAGTTCTAAATCTTAATAGAAGTATAAATTATAACAATCATAATGCAAGTCACCTGCACATAATTTTTTCATAGCTAAGTTTTAAGATATAATTAACAAATTACACTTTTTATAGCACCAAAATAAAAATAATAGAACAGTTAAGCCCTAAAATATTATTTTTTTAAAGAACATAAATTCCACAAGCTTATGACTCAGATTCTAATTATTAGGTAATACTAATAATGATAAAAATTACAATAATGAAAGTATTACAGGAAACTAAAATTTACTTGCTGTGTTTCTTTTATCTTACAACAATTTGAATTACCTAGGCACAACTGAAACTTAAAAATCTCTATACTATGTCCAAATGTGTGTCTTTTAATATAAATCTTCTGTGAATGTTAAGGAAGCTGTTAAAAGTTAATATTAAACTAAAACTGCAGAATAAAGTCACATATTATTGACTTTATCATAAAAAATAAACAATGAAACATTCTCAACAGTCTAAAGTATATCTTAGAAAAAAAAATAACCCATAAGAAATCTATTAACATTTGGTAATGAATAAAAAAAAAAAAAGACTACAACATAAATCCCAAATTTGAGAGATAACTATATGAAATATGTCCCTTATACCCTTCGAAATTAAAGTACAAAGTTATAATAGCCTTTCAATCCTATTAAAGAATAGTCTAAATATTAGGCCAGGTACTTTTTTTTCCCAACACGGTACAAAGGTAAGCATCACATTGCAAAAAAATATCTATCCCACTATCTTCACATACTATGATTAAAATAAACCATGATAAAAACAAAGACTAACAAAATACGTCACAAGTTAAACTTTGTATTTATTTGACATCTTTGAATTCACGGTAAAATAATAAAAAAATGATAAACAAGTTTCAGGTTAATATTTAAAAGTAAAACTTCAAAAATCAACTTTCACAAGATTCATTCATTTTCATTTATTGCGAAATATATGTGATAATAATAATATGCGTGCTAATTACCAATGTTATAACTATTACTACTAATATAACTAACTACTAATGTTGTAATACCAATATTATTAACAGTATTAATTCTACTATAATACTAACTCTATTATTAATATTAGCACTAACTTGACTAAGTAATATCAACTGTAACTAACTCACTTTATCACTTGATAAGTAGTTAAAGTAGGCGTGGTGATACAATGAACACACTCAATATGTTTTTAACAGTTATGAATAATTTTGTAAGTACTTAAACTTTTGTATTTATCATATGACTGAAGTCACAGTGCTTTGAATAAAGACTAAAAATGTCAACACAACTCGAAATACAAGTATCGAGTTAGGGAACATTAAACACCCTCAAAAAGAAAAATCACGGAAATATTTTGTGGAAAGTAAAACCAGTCGATGAAACATAAGCAACATACGACGTTTTATGGAACACTGAAAAAAAAAAAAAGATAATAGTCTGCAAATCAATTCAAAATATTTTGAAACAAGCTTTAGTGAACTTTATTTACATATAAAATAGATTAAGTTATGACATATGCAAAACGTATATGATATTCAAATCGGCTCTTCTTTCCTTACATTTTGATAGAAATTCAAACGATAAATATCCATAGTGAAAAAATTATATTTAACGTTATAAAACGCAATTGTACGGGCTTTAGATGATGTCTGAATCAATTTGATCTTATCAACAGAAATTTCAGTTTTCCATGCCAAAAATTTGCTACATTTGATTTGATGTACATTTAGTATAGTTTTAATTATCAATCACCTATTGTCAAAATAATTTTAGATAATAATTAATTGGACAAATTTGTTGGATTGTTATTAATCACAAAACTACACAACTGTATGTCTGTACTCTGCCCGCAGCGGTATACCGCTTTTCTATACGAAAGCCGATTTTTAGCATTATAAGCCCTCAGCTTCACTACTAAATCGCTGGTTTCAGTATGAAACCCCCAGTGGTTCAACAATATATCTGAAGGCTTATAACACTCAATACTAGGGTTTAATATCTATAGTAGACACAACACAAATAGCTCATTGTGCAGCTTTATACTTCAGAATAAACAAACGAAAATGTTCTGTTTGGCATATTTATTTAACACAGCTCCAAACTATGTTTTGTTTTATAAATGTGTATGATGGTTTTTACTTCATTTATTGAGTTAAATACATTTTAAATAATACTTATGTGGAAAATAAAAGTTTATTTTGAGCCTAGAAATGCTCACAAGCAAGTGAAGGAATTTGCCATCAGAAACAGAGAGTTGCAGGAGAGATGTGCTAAGTTTGGGAGAAGTTCTGTCCTAGAAAAATGCTTTTCCTATGATGTAAAGGCCACTAACATCAATAGACCTAGAACTGAAGACTCATAAACATCTCTTAGCAACTGAAGTGCTTAAATTGATGGTTCGAATTTTGTCCCTAAGGATCAATCTTGATGCAAGAGAAATAGGGTAACTGAAAGTTCTCCACATGGATTGAGGCATTTTGAATCCAAAAACCATTTAAAAATGTTTCTACAAAACTCGTAAGCTATTATCACATTCCAGAGTGTTGCAGCCCTTCCTCTGGTTGAGACAATAAGCAGGTTTGTCTAGCCACCCTGAGCAAGAGGCCGATTACTTGAATGTTTGAATTGCTGAACATGTCTATCATTCTGCACCTATGATATGAGTAGCATCTTAGCCTGGCATTGGCTAAGAACCTATGAGAGAGAGGCTTTGGCCTGTACCACAGGTTCCTGTAAGTAAGACCGATGTTATCCTACTCATATTGCTAACAGATATGACAAAATAAGACTTAGACCATTCCTTAAAATGTAAAATGAATGGATTCAGGAAGAGACCGTCTTATAGTTGATACTCTGCTTGGACAGCCACAATCTCTATGTCATTAAACAATCGGACAAGGAGCAACAAAAGGAAACAGTCATCTGGGAACCCCATTGCTGATTTGATCCAGTAGAGAATCAGATGATCTTACAAAATTAGAGCACACATATGTGTAACTTTGCTATAATGATCTACAACGGCTATAACAGTTTACCCTTTTCTGGTAGCCAAGCTTTTATCTGCAATACATGGCAAGATCTTCTTTTAAGCCACACTTCAAACATTTGTTTTATTGTGGTTTATTCCCTATATTCTTTGCCACTAGCTGTCTAATTATTTCTTTTCGTTTTTTATAACTGTCGATTGAAGTAGCTCATTTTTCAATAATATAGTAACTTACCTGCAACTTTAATTGACAGTATTTTTTTCATCAACTACAGATCTTCCTTTAAAGATGTACTTCTACTTTGTTTCAACTCACATATTCATCTGTTATAGCATCTATAAATCGGTCACGTGGCAATAAATTCATCACTTCATGAGGAACATCTGAGTAAGATAATTGGGCAAGCCTTGTCAAATGTTTTTTTAAGTTCAGCTAAGGTCTATTTTCTCTTCTTTACTTTATTTTGTAACTTCAGTCTGATTACTTATTTTTGGTGTAATACTTTAAACTTGTTGGATAAAATGGGTACCAGTGTTTGATAGTTACTAAAACTCTCAACTGAAAGGTTACCTAATGCTTTCAAAGCTGGTCCTTTTAAATTGGCAGAAAGATGAGTGAATTGTTCACTGTCAAACTTGTTTATTTTGGAGATAATTTTAAACTGAGCCTCTTGTAACTCTTATGGCACCTTCCAATCATAGTCAGTTAGGTTTTCGGTTGACCAGTTTTGAAATCGCCAGTTGAATTGCGGAATTGTATTTGGCAATGCCAAAGTTGGAGTAACCAGTTTATTTTTGTTTTGTGAATCTCCTTCAAAGCTACACGAGGGCTATCTGTACTAGTCGTTCCTAATTTAGCGGTGTAAGACTAAAATAAAGGCAGCTAGTCATCACGACCCACCACCAATTCTTGGGCTACTCTTTCATCAACGAACAAAGGGATTGATCACACATTATAACGCCATCATAGCTGAAGTGGTGAGTATGATTGGTGTGACCGGCATTTGAACCCACGACCCTCAGATTACGAGTCGAGCACCCTAACCAAGTGGGCATGCCGAGTCTCTTTTAGTAGTGAATTAGAAACATGAAAATTAAAAAAAAAATAGTTCCTGTATTTGGTGTGGAAATAGGATATAATCGCAGTTTGTAAATAATAGCCTTAAAAGAGTAATTTCTAAGGCAGGAGCAGGTTAAAATTGTCTTATCGCTATTTGTGAAAATTGTAAACAACACAAAGTTAGAACTAGCCCAGGACAGACGAAGCAACGCATGGGTTTCTGTTCTGGTCTTATCTTCTGAGAAAAATGGGTCCCGATTATTTTGTTTTTCCGGAATTTCTGAGCTGCTTGTTTCGTCACTGATATAATGGTCAACACTCGTGCATATGTTTCCAGTAGTATTTCATGCTTGTGGTTAGCTAAGTTTAAAAAGATTGTTGATTTTGTTGAGAAGTTTAGTTTTCCGTTTACGTTACAGTTGTTGCTATTGTTTTGAATTAAGCACAAAGCTACACAATGGGCTATCTGTGCTCTGCCCACCACGGGTATCGAAACCCGGATTTTAGCATGTAAGTCCGCAGACATACCGCTGAGTCACTGGAGGGGGGCTTACGTTACCAATCTACTACCAGTATATTTGTTGTGGTCCGGCATTGCCAAGTGGTTAAGGAACTCGACTCGTAATCTTAGGGTCGCGTGTTCGAATCCCCGTCACACTAATCATGCTCACCCTTTCAGCCATGGAGTCGTAATAGGGTGACGAACAATATATCTATTTGTTGGTTAAAGAGTGTCCCAAGAGTTGACGGTAGGTGATGATAACTAGTTGCCTTCCATCTCGTTTTACACTGCTAAAGTAGGGATGGCTAGTGCAAGTAACTTTGCGTGAAATTCAAAACAAATCAATTATTCTTGTTTTCATCTAAATTTGATTTTGAATATCCAATTTTAACAGGTTAATTGCAGCACAATTGACGTGTTGAAATTTAAACAAAGTTTTGTCTACTTCAGTTTCCGTATATATTTTCAGAATCCAGATACCGTATAAATCTTTCAAGAGTATTAGGTCGCAATAGGTACCCATATAACTTTCGTTTTTAAGGGGTGATGTTAATACTTTATATCTGTTAGTTGATTCGCTTGCATACGCACATACAAAAATTCTTATTAGTTTTCTTCAGATAAAATAATTTAAAGTTACTGAAAACGTTGTATATTCTATTTTGAAAACATGAATTTTTATATAATTTCTGTATATATTCGCTTTCAAAATTAAATCATTCTCAATGGACTTTTACAGGTGTGTGACTTAGTTATCGGGCTCAGCTCTTGACGGTATCCACAGTTCTACGTAAAACTCAGAGGAAGCTTTATACTTATTCCAGTCTTTCACTCGTAAAGAGTATGAGAAAATGTTAGTTGTTTCCTATTTCGGATTTTGATTATTACGATTACAGCTTTGAAAGATTCGTATTTGTGACGTCATGAACAATGGTTACTTTCACCTATCTCTAGGTAATCTAGGCGCACATTATTAGCAATCGTAGGTGTTAAAAGATACACGTACATATACATATAAATATAAACAGTGAAAAATAAATAAAACATGGTGAATAGAAAAGATTTCTACGCGGGTTCTCGAACTTTCGAATGGTTAGCTCTGCTTGTAGGACTTCCGATTGACCAGGTAAGATTTGTTTTACATTTATTCAAGTTGTAAACAAATCATAGAGAAAGTGTTTGGTAACTGGGTGACAAACATTAGGCATGCTGTGTAACTTGAGTGAGGTATCAAACACAGATCCTTGTACTTCACAAAATGCTGATTTTACCTTTTACTTTGAATATATAAAAAGCAATTTTCTGTTAAATATGTATGCTATGTTTCATGGAGACTTATAATCTAATTATTCATACAGAAAACTTTGTGTTTCAACTTTTGAATTTTAAAGGCATTCAAGGCCTACAGTATTAAACCATTTGATCTCAATATTATCATTAAGGCTTGCAGTTCCCTCTAGCTAACTTATAAATTACAGTTTTAAAAGTGTATCTTATAACATTACTCCATTCATCAATTCAATTACAAAAATAAAACTACATTAAACTTTCCATTGACCAAGTCTTTTTGGTGGTACTCTTTTCTGTGGTCTGGATGTGTTGGCATTTTGTTTGTTGTTGTCTCTGGCTGCCCTGTTGCCAATGGAGTTTGTCTTAAGTAGGTGATTGAGCAAATCCACTGGTATCCTTCTTTACAAGTTGTCTCATCTGAAACTCCAGGCTTCATTAGT
The DNA here is from genome assembly GCA_011833715.1 of Carcinoscorpius rotundicauda. NCBI lineage: Eukaryota > Metazoa > Arthropoda > Merostomata > Xiphosura > Limulidae > Carcinoscorpius > Carcinoscorpius rotundicauda. Next base: position 28,906,809 of record CM022399.1, on the reverse strand, counting down.
TAAGATTCCACTGCAAAGTTCTATTGTGGAGCTACTCAGTTGGCCATTTTATTACCATTGTGCTTCCAAAGACTATCTTGGAGGATAACCTTCATCTCAAATCATCTTTCTAACTTTAGAGTTTGTCCTTTCTTGCAATGAGAGCTGTTCAGCTGTAACATCAGTTTTATCAGCACAAACCAATTCATGTCTTTCCTGGATAAAGTTATTTTTCACAACACTAACCCTTCATGACATGTTTTAGTATTTGGTTACATTACATCCCACTTATTTAGATCTAGAATTATTACTTTCAACTCCTACTATAAATGTCTTGCTTCTTAATGGTGCACGAACCACATCCCCTTTCCAATCTTAATCTGTGTGGTATTAATTGTCATATAGTGCAAAGGAATTTTATTGGTCATAGACTAATGAAGCGATTGGAAGCAAGGATAATCTCACATCCATGTTAAACCAATAATTCAGTTTCTAAATTGTGTGTAATTCCCATTGAAGAATAGTGCATTTTGGAAACTGACTAAAGTAAGGATAACTTCTAACTTTCCTCTTGTCACATCAGTCTTTCTTCATTTCTGGAGGTAGTTTCTTATCTTTCTTCAACAAATTAGATTGAACAATTTAAACTATTGTCCGTCAGCATTGTATGAAGATTATCGTCAATAAAATCTTTGATATGTGAATGATTTTCCTCAAATAATTAACTACTTTTTTTTCATTTAAGGTAGATAAAGTGTTTTCAGCTGAATATTGCATCACAAGTCAAATTCTGTTTTCTTGATGTCTCGTTAGCTCTGTTGTTCCTTTGATTTGGATGGGCTCTTTCTCTTTGTTGGCATCATCTGAAAGGAACTTTTATTCCATACAGATCTTTGCCTTTATTGCAGTTCCTCCAGTGTAACCTGTCATGTTACACTTGAAATACCTATTATCCCATTGTTTATTTTTCTCATTCTGTTTAATTAGTTCTCTGATAATTTTTTCAGTTCATCTACACCACTGTTAAAGGGAGCTGATGTTCAGTACTACAGGATCTGTAGTACTAGAACTGTGAGTTCTAGTTGGTAATGTTAGTAGTTTATCACAAACTGTTATAAATTCTAGTTTCATCAACATCTAGAGAGCTTCCTTTAAGAAAGTACACATGTTTTTCTTCAGCCTAGATCTTGTAGCCCCATATGTTATGGCATCTGTAGATTATGTGCTAACAAGTCCATCTTTTACGAAGAACCTCCAGGTAAGATTATTGGACAAGCCTTTGTATATATTCGGCAAGTTTGGCTGAAGTGTCTTCTTTCCTTCTTACTCTTTTTCGAAACTTTGCTTCAGATATATTTTTGGAATGACATTTCAAATCTATAAGATAATCAGGCTATCGACGGTTGACAGTTGTTAAAACTTTCAGCTGGAAGGTTACTTGATATTATCAGAACTGATTCTTTTAGATGAGAAGCAAGCTGGAAGGCTTGTTTTTTGTTATTATTATTACCCATTCATTTTGGAAATTATTTTAGACTGAGCATGGTATAACACTGTAGTACTTTCCCACTTTGTTTCCTTGGTTTCTCAACTTGCCAATGTTGAAATGGCTAGCTATTGTATTTGATGTTGTATGAGTTGAAGTTTGAAGTCAAAATATTTACTCCACCTCAACTTATACACTGTAACACTACTTTTGGCAGTGAAATGTTTAAGAATTTAACCAATTTGAACAAGCCTTTTTCTGCTTGTGTTATTTTATCAGTTGTAGATTATAAGTAAAATTAACTTGCTGACATAAAAAATTGTTTTCTTTAATAGTAGTATTAAAGTAAATCATATTAATTAAAAGCAGTATAGAAGTACACTCAAAATATGAATAAATAAAAATTTACATTTTATTAATTTTGTTGTTTAATCTTTTTCTGATTTCTTGTGTGGTTAGCATGACTTATTAAAAACAATTATGGTGGCAGTTGTTTGATCATATCATTTGGATACTGTGTATTCTTTTGAATTCTTCTTGTTACTGTAATCTCTGTGTACATCTCCAGTAGTTCCAACAATCTTGTTTTCAGTAAAATTAATATTGGTTTTTAATTCTTTATTAAATAGTGTTTTTTTCTTCTGTATTTTCTTTTATTTATATACCTCTTTTTCCCTGGATGTCCTTTAATGTTTTATAAATTTATTCTTGATTTTCTTTTCATTTTGTCTTCGTCTTTGTAGTATACTTTTAGTATTTCATTTTCAGTGACATGTGAGACACTTTACTGGTAACATAAGGCTAATTTGAGTGGTACTACTTTTTACTTTCTTCCACCTTACAGTATGTCAAACTTATTTGAAATTTTTTTAGCTAATCTTTTGTCTATCACTTTATCATAGGTTTTGTAAATCTGAGTGTTTATCCTCTTCATTATTTGGATAATAAGAAAATATAACAGTTCAATAAGACAGAATTTCACTTGATAAATATCATATGACAATGATTAAGTAGTAGGCTTATTATGTTTATAATGATACATTCTTTTTGGGTTTTTCAAGAATCATGTATAATAGTATTATAACCATAAATTGTTTATAATACATTGCTGGCCAAAATCTTAAGGCCAATGAACATAAAGAAAAAATATGCATTTTGCATTGTAAGACTCAACCACTTATTTGAGTAGAGCTTTGAAAGATAAAAATTAGAAAAGGGGAAAATAAAAATAAACTTTTTTAGCATTTAATGGGGAAAATGTGAACACTATGAAATTAGCCTAAATACTGACTGGTCAAAAGTTTAAGACCATACCAAAAAGAAGTCTTAAACAGGGTAAGGAAATGCCAAACAAGAGGTCTCAGTAGTGAGTTGCATGGCTGTCATTGAGAATAACTTCAAACATTTGCTTTGGCATGGTCGATATAAGCATTTGCAGAAGGCTGGCTGGAATGTTATTCCAAGTGGTGAAGATGGCTTCATAAAGGTCATGCACTGTTTGGAATTGACGTCCATTTCTAAAGACTTCCCTTGGCATCCACCCCGAAACATTTTCATTGGGGTTCAGTTTGGGCAAACATGCTGGATGGTCCAAAAGAATCATGTTATTTGCCATGAAAAAGTCCTTTGTCCTGTGGGCTTTGGAGACTTTAGCACTATCCTGCTGAAAGATCCAGTCATTTTCACACAAGCTGGGGCCTTCAGTCAATAAGGATGCTCTCCCCAATGTGTCAATGTAGCCAGCTGCTGTTTGACACCCCTGTATAACCTGAAGTTCCATTGTTCCATGGAAGGAGAAAGCACCCCAGATCATGATGGAACCTTCTCCACTGTGTCGTGCAGAAAATGTCTTTGATGGGATATCCTTATCATGCCACTAATATTGGAAGCCATTTGGACCATCCAGGTTAAATTTTTTCTCATCAGAGAACAAAACCATCATCCTCTTTTCTACATTCCATGTTTGGTGCTTTTCAGCAAAGTTTAATCAAGCTGTTTCGTGGTGTGGAAGGAGGTGTGGCCTTTGAAGATGTTTATGGTTTTTAAAGGCTTTCTCTTGAAGATGCCAACTTATTGTTCTTGAGCTGCATTTTGCATTCATAAGGGTCTGAATCTGGTTTGATAATTAGCTGGTGTCTTGCCAGACAACCCATCAAATCCTCTTAACATCGACAAAATTTTCTCGAGCCAACCACTTGAAATTCTCATTCCATATTCCTTGGGGTCTTTTAAGAAATTTGCAACAGCAGTTTTACTATGCCCAATCTCACCAGAGATGGCACTTTAAGAGAGGCCTTGGTTTTGCAGATCGACAATTCTTCCATGTTATTATGTAAATGTCGTGTAAATATTTTGTAAACGACAACATGCCGTGTTGTGTTTAAATTTTCATTTGGATTTGTGACTGAAGTTAGATCTACGGAAGCTGTGATTGTACTTCGTCAATCTCTACGATTCTTTCGAATTACTGGTTGTGCTGAAGGTCAACACGTCCGGGCAGATAAAAAAAATTAAAGGCGACAATTTTGTGACGTTCATTGGAGGCAACGTGAAAAGAACTTTGTCGAATTTATTGAACTGTGAACTTTTCCTGAACTTCTTCATTTAAACTTCGGAATTTCTTCGTGGGACCAAATTCACACTCTAGACTGGAATTTGAGACCTTCATTTTAGATCATTATATTAGATACAGGCCAGTACCATTTTGTATTTTGATTAATTTTGAAGGTTGAAACTAATACCATTTTGTTTTGTAATTAATTTTGAAGGTTTAAACTTAATATCTGTCATTTTTATTATATAACTTATGTTATATCTGTTAATAGTTTAGTGTAATAAATTGTACAAGCTGTTATCTGTGTTTTTCTGTTGCGTTTAGTCTACGAAAAACATAAAACCTAAAAAAAAAATATAACAGAAAAGTGGGGGCCCGTCCGGGATCTGAACAAACAGTTTAATTCTGTTCTAAAATTAGATTTATATTCTATACAGATAGACAGCTTGTATATTCAAAATGGCATTCTAACTTGAAAATTTTATAAACAAATTTAATCAGAATCCATCTTTCGAAATGATCAGTGAATTAAAAAAATCTGAATTGCTTGATCTTGGTAAACATTTTAATTTGGAAGTGAAGCAAACAATGAAGAAAGCAGATATTAAACGAATTATTGTTAAACATTTGGTCAGACAAAAAGTTTTACCACAAAAAGTTGCACAACAATTGCCTGTCACTCATTTTGACCCAGATTTCGAATTACAAGAAATGGAAATGAAATTTCGTTTAGAAATTGAAAGCAAACGACTTGAGGCAGAAAAAGAAACCAAATGACTTGTTCTTGATGCCGAAATACAAAGAGAACGCATTAAAGCTGATATGGAAATCAGTATGAGAAAGGCACAGACAGAAGAAAAGGTTGTCCAAATGTGGTTGGATAATTTTGATGCTTCCAAACAAATTCGTTTAGTGCCTCCATTCAATGAAAAGGCTGTAGATAAATATTTTCAGCAATTTGAAAAATTGGCCCTTAGGCTAAAATGGCCTACCAAACATTGGACAGTATTACTTCAGAGTGTTCTCAAGGGTAAAGCTCAGGAAGTATTTTCTAAACTCGCAGCCGATCAAAGTTATGATTACGAGCACGTCAAAAAATGCATTTTGAATGCTTATGAATTGGTGCCAGAGGCATACAGACAAAAATTTTGTGGTTACAAAAAGTTTGACAGCCAAACTTATGTCGAATTTGCTCGTGAAAAAGAAACTCTGTTCGACAGGTGGTGTTATTCCAAAGAAATCAAAGATGATTATACAAAACTCAGATAACTCATGTTAGTTGAAGAGTTTAAAAGATGTATTCCTGTAGAGCTCAAAACTTATATTGATGAACAAAAAGCTTCCAAAATTCATTATGCTGCTGTCTTGGCAGACGAGTATGCTTTGACTCGCAAAGATTTCTCATACAAAAGCAAAACAAATCACACAGCAAAGAAACCCAATGACTCATTCAAACATTATGCAAATGTCGACAAAGACAAAAAAGAGCAAACTTCTAATTCTCAAAGCTCATCATCTACCAAAAACATGTCATTCTCATCCAAAACATGTGCTTATTGTAAAAAAACCTGGCCATCTAATTTCTGAGTGCTATAAGATAAAAAACAAGCCATCACCCCATAGTTTCATTTCGCCCTCGTTGGATACATCATTGGTTCCCAATGATTTTGACCCTGTCCAGTCCACTATGGATTCCAAGTCCAATATTCTTGATGTACCTGAAGATCTTGTTGAGGACAAATTTAAGCCTTTCATCACTGAAGGTTTTGTCTCTTTTGTTGGCGATTCACATCTACAACCAATTAAAATCGTGCGGGATACTGGAGCTTTTCAGAGTTTGATTTTGGAAAGTGTACTTCCGTTTTCTGAAAAGTTATCCCTTGGGGTCAATGTACTCATTTCTGGTGTAGAAGGTGGCGTCGTTTCTATTCCTCTTCATAGATTGAATTTGCATTCGGACTTAGTTTCAGGCCCCGTGACTGTGGGTATTAAATCTTCATTGTCTATTGAAGGTGTGTTTATGCTTTTGGGGAATGATTTGGCTGGTAGTAAGGTGGTACCAGAGGTTTGTGTGGTTGAAGCACCTGTTATTAGTCCCAGTACAGAGCAACTCGTTGAAGAGTTTCCTGATGTTTTTCCCGCCTGTGCTGTTACTCGTTCTCAGACACGTTCTCAGGAGTCCAAAGAGGATTTCTCTTTATCTGATACGTTCATGTCTCACATCGATGAGATTTCTGACTCAACTTTAAGTTCTACCAATGACTCGAAGTCATTTTTCAACTCTCTTCATTGTAACAAACTTATTGAGGAACAGGACAATGATCCTGAAACTCGTTCTCTTCTTCAACTGGCTGTTGATGAAAATGAAGTAGGAACTGTCCCTATTTGTTACTACCAGAAGTCAGGTGTGTTAATGAGAAAATACAGACCTTCTGATGTTGCTGCTGATGAAGAGTGGAATGTTATTCATCAAATCGTCATTCCAAAATGCTGTTGGAATGATATTCTTAGTCTTGCTCATGATCATGTATTATCAGGACACTTAGGTGTAAGAAAGACCTTAGGTCGTATCCGACGACATTTCTATTGGCCAAAGATGCGCCAAGATGTTGTTGACTTTTGTAAGACATGCCATTCTTGCCAAATGACAGGAAAACCAAATCAGGGGATTCCCAAAGCACCAATGCAGCCTATTCCTGCCTTTGAAGAACCATTCTCAAGGGTCATTATCGACTGTGTTGGCCCAATGCCAAAAAGCAAAGCAGGAAATGAATACCTCTTGACAATCATGTGTGCTTCTACACGTTTCCCTGAGGCAATCCCTTTGAGAAAAATCACTGCTCCCAACATTGTCAAGGCTCTTGTCAAATTCTTTACCATGTTTGGGATTCCAAAAGTTGTGCAATCAGATCAAGGCTCAAATTTTATGTCCAAGCTATTTCAACAAGCCATGCATGAATTAAACGTCCATAAAGTTTCATCCTGAGTCACAAGGTGTCCTTGAACGTTTACACCAAACTCTAAAAGCCATGCTTAGAAATTACTGCTACGAGCATTCAAAGGACTGGGATGAGGGTGTTCCCTTGTTGTTGTTTTCAGTTCATGAGGTTGTTCAAGAGTCTACTGGATTTAGCCCTTTTGAGTTGGTTTATGGTCACTCAGTTCGCGGTCCATTGAAGTTGGTTAAGGAGAAATGGTTGGAGGATAATAACTCACAAATTAGCTTGTTGAATTATGTCTCTGATTTCAAAACCAGATTGCACAATGCTTTTAATGTTGCCAGGGAAAACCTGAAGTCTTCTCAGGAAGAGATGAAAACCTGGTATGACAAAAGGGCCAGGAAGCGATCTTTTAATGTTGGTGACCAAGTACTAGTCTTGTTGCCTACATCAAGCTCTTCACTTCAAGCTAAATATTTTGGACCTTATTTAATTGAAAAGAAAATTAATGATCTAAACTATGTGAAACAGATCCCTGATCGGAGGAAAAGCAAACAGCTTTGTCATATCAATATGTTGAAACCCTATTATGTGCGAAAGAAAACAAATGTGTCGAATGCTGTTCCTGTGAATGTGACAAGTGGTGTGAATGAAGATCCTCCACTTTCTCCTCCTGAAATTATAGAAAATAGCCTTCCAGACACTCATGTTAAACTTACAAACTCACATGTATTAGCAAACTTAGATGAAAAACTCAATCATTTAACCCAACAACAAAGTCAAGAGTTGAAAGGTTTGATTTTAGAGTTTGCTTATTTGTTTCCTGATGTTCCTGGTAGAACCAATGTCATAGAACATGACGTTGTTATTGAGAACACTCGACCAATAAAACAACATCCATATCGGGCCAATCCTGTGAAATTGTCAAAATTCAGGTCAGAGGTACAATACATGCTTGAAAATGATTTCATTGAGTTGTCAAATAGTAATTGGAGTTCACCTTGTATTTTGGTACCAAAGTCTGATGGTTCAGTTAGGTTCTGTACAGATTTCAGAAGGGTTAATGGTAACTCAAAGTACCTTACCAAATTTTACCTACTCAAAGGTTATTGGCAAGTACCTTTAACTCCTCAACCAAGAGAAATTTCAGCTTTTATAACACCCGATGGTTTGTACCAATACAAAGTTATGCCATTTGGCATGAAAAACTCTGGTGCAACATTTCAAAGGTTGATGAATCATGTCATTGCAGGATTAGAAAATGTGTATGCTTACATTGATGATGTACTTGTAGTAAGCAGTGACTGGTCTGAGCATTTAAGTCACATTCGTGCATTCTTTGAGAGGTGTTCCGAGGCTCAGTTGACTATCAACCTGTTAAAAAGTGACTTTGGTAAAACAGCAATTGTGTACTTAGGCCATGAAATTGGTCAGGGTAAAGTGAAGCCTATCCAAGCTAAGGTACAGGCAATAGCGGAGTATCCAGAGCCGACAAATAAAAGAGATATTATGAGATTCTTGGGCATGGCAGGATATTATAGGAAATTTTGTCCAAATTTTTCTGATGTGGCTGCACCTTTAACAGCCTTACTAAAAAAGAATGTAAAATTTTCCTGGAATCAGAATTGCCAGACTGCCTTTGATAGGATAAAGATCATGCTCATGAATGCTCCAATCCTCAAAGCTCCCGATTTTGACAAACCATTTAAGCTTGCTGTAGATGCGAGTGACATTGGTGTTGGTGCTGTGTTGTTGCAAGAGCAAAATGGTGTTGACCACCCTGTGTGTTACTTTTCAAGAAAACTTGATAAGCACCAAAGAAACTATTCAACAATTGAGAAAGAAGCACTTGCATTGTTGTTAGCCTTACAACATTTTGATGTTTATTTGTGTTCTTCACCATGGATTGTTAATGTTTACACCGACCATAATCCACTCATGTTCGTGAACAAAATGAAAAACAAAAATCAAAGGTTACTCAGGTGGAGTATTATTTTGCAGCAATACAATGTGTCCATTAATCATATCCGTGGTTCGGACAATGTCATTGTGGATGCGTTGTCACGGTGGTTAAGTTGTTCAGTGTTTCGTTATAATTAATGGTTGACTAAAATTTGTTTCTTAGTTCAATTTTATGTATAATAAGTAAAAAAAAAAAAAGTTTTCACAAGTTCAAACTTTTTTTTTTACTTTTAAGGGGGAGAGTGTTATGTAAATGTCGTGTAAATATTTTGTAAACGACAACATGTCGTGTTATGTTTAAATTTTCATTTCTATTATTTATATTTCCATGTTTATATTACTGATTCAAAGTTTAAACTAATAAAATATGTTGTTATTCATTTAGGGTAACATTTAGAATTTTCTTGAATTAAGTAGACCAATCATATGTTTGTAAATGAAATGCTGACGACTTCGTGTCTAGACGTTTAGTCTCGTGCAAGAACGGACATGCGCGGATTGCTCTGGAGATCTGTAGAAATTTCGCAGTGTTTCGAGGAGTCTAGGCCTACAATATATAAACAGACAAAGATGCGAGAGAGAAAAATAGAGTCAGACATTAGTTTTATTCAAGAGAAGAGTCATTAGAAAAGAATAGTCAGTCATTCGTTTGAAAAAGATTAAGTGTTTACTGTGATTATTCAACTTGGATTTGTGACTGAAGTTAGATCTACGGAAGCTGTGATTTTACTTCGTCAATCTCTACGATTCTTTCGAATTACTGGTTGTGCTGAAGGTCAACACGTCCGGGCAGATAAAAAAAATTAAAGGCGACAATTTTGTGACGTTCATCGGAGGCAACGTGAAAAGAACTTTTTCGAATTTATTGAACTGTGAACTTTTCCTGAACTTCTTCATTTAAACTTCGGAATTTCTTCGTGGGATCAAATTCACACTCTAGACTGGAATTTGAGACCTTCATTTTAGATCATTATATTAGATACAGGCCAGTACCATTTTGTATTTTGATTAATTTTGAAGGTTGAAACTAATACCATTTTGTTTTGTAATTAACTTTGAAGGTTTAAGCTTAATATCTGTCATTGTTATTATATAACTTATGTTATATCTGTTAATAGTCTAGTGTAATAAATTATACAAGCTGTTATCTGTGTTTTTCTGTTGCGTTTAGTCTACGAAAAACATAAAACATAAAAAAAACGTAACACATGTTCAAACTTTGTCAACTTTTTAACCCTTGCCATGTTTTTACTCAATGTAACACAGGAGATGTCAGTGGGAGATGGTAACAATGCTGATGCTTGAACACAATGACAAAATTTTGTGACATGTTTGCCGTTTAATGCTTCGTTTCAGTATGGTCTTGAACTTTTGACCAGCTAGGCTAATTTCATAGTGTTTACATTTTTTCTTAAATGCTAAAAAAGTTTTTTTTTATTTTCTTATTTTCATCTTTTGAAATCTACTCAAATAAGTGGTTAAGTCTAACAAAGCAAAATGTATATTTTTTTCTTTATGTTCATTGGCCTTAAGATTTTGGCCAGCAGTTTATGTACTCCTCTTATAATGTCATATGAGAACTATAATGAATTATAATCATGCTTTATCAGCTTAAAAAAGCCATTCATATCATAACCAAATGCTATATTATAATCAGGGGATAAATTACATATTAGTTGTCTTGGAGTTACATTCTTAAATATTTAGTGCAAAGATTGTTTGGTTTGCTGGGTTATTTTCATTGTCTCAGTCCAAAGGCATTCATATTTTTATTTATCTATTTTCAGTTTAACTTCCTCATTTGCCAGTTTATAGCCTTGATGCTTGCCATTGTTTACAAGAAGGTGCTTCCACCTAATAAAGTGACACCTCAAGTTCGGCATACAGTTGCTTTACTGATTGGAGTTGTACTTGGGTATTTTTGTTTTGGACAGTAAGCTTGTTGTTATGTTTAATTGCATTAATCTTCTCTATTAGATGAATTTTAACATAGTATATGAGAGATGAAATTACTTTTAATTTGCTCTATGCTTAATTTTAAAATATGGATTATAAAAATTTACTTTGATGGGAACAAATATTTAAAACATTTGTGTATGAATAGCTTAAACTTTGAAAATAATTTTAACAGCATACTAGTAATAAAAATATACTTTGAAAGCATGTTTATATAGTTACAGAGACAAACATCTTAAAACAACCAAATAATTCAATAGTTATGAATATTTTATGTTGTAGCAAACATATGAAACCTACAATAAGCATTTGGTAATAGCTTACAGTATGTGTCTATAATCCATTTAAGTAGATACACTACCAATTTCACAGATTTTGTCTTGTACACAAAAAAGTTATTTGTTAATCATGAAAAAAATGTAAATTTTATTTTTAACTGTTTTTCATTGTATCACTGTCAAGTCTTTTTTACTTAAAAGTAAGCTTTGTTTTTTCTGAATATTGTACATACATTACATTTAAATCTAAAGTGAGCTACCAATAATTTTTATACATGGATAAGTAATGGAAGACACTGCATGTTTTGAAACAAACATTTTAGTAATATTTTGAGAATTATATAGAATTATTAAAATATGAAAAATTTGGAGTAATTCTATGTTTTACATGTTGATTTTAAAGTTCAATTCTTTCTTTCAAATAAAACTTTAAGGAATTAGGAGCCATAGTTTGTAAAACAAAATAAATATTTTTAACCCTTACTATTTCATGATAATTGAAACAATTATTACTCACTATTATTATATATATGATTCTGATATAGTTTAAATACACAAATGTTATTTTAGTAAAAGATTGTACAACCTTATTGATTTTCTTTCACAGCCAGATTAGCCATTTGTGTCTGCTGGGTACTATATCTTACATTATTATGAACAGTATAAATCCACAGATCATGCACAGGTAAGATATATCTTAATGTTGTACTAAGTTAGTCAAGTATGAGTGTCCTTATTCATGGACAGTATTCATAGCACAAAATAATTCACTTTTGATTCAATGTCATAACAGGATATTATACAAATGGTCAAGTAAAACCTAGAAAATGTTTAGTAAAATGTTTTCCTGTGTAATTCACAGCAGTTGCAGAATTTCTTTCATTAATTAAGACTTAATGCGAAGTATTAAGCAGTAGCTACAAAACTTGTTTAATGAAAGCTATGCATCCTTCTTCCCATTTTATTATTAATATCATATTTCCTCATCTGTAGGTCATTGAGTCTTACTGGTTAGAAATTTATGAATTTGGTAGAGCTGGTACTCTATGTATAATTTAATCAAAAATAGTTCTAAGAATGTTATTTGAAAATGCAGAAATTTTGCTCTCTGATTAAAGTAATAAAATGTTTTACATATGAAATTTGAAGTATCTTGCAAAAAATAATTATAACAACAGAGTGTGACTTACATTTTGATATTAAAGAAGCAGCAACAAAGGTTAAATTTAATACCACTGCGTCAAAGGTGCATTCATTAAACTGAACATAATGGACATAAGTATTAAAATACCAATAAGATTGTATTATATGTAACATCACTTAGTATTTTTTGTTAGTAATTAAAATACAAATTCTCTCAAATCATTTATGGTCTGATGCCAAATGTTTGCAAAATTTTGAAAGAAGAACTTGTTTTTCTCACCTGCATGTAATTGTCCATGCTATATAAATGTTGAACCTGCTCGCTTCAGTATGTCATTATTCTATTAAATAATCTCAAAATTGATTATTATGCAACCTTATAGTAATTATGTTGTACTTGCCTTTAAATAACTAGGATAGAACCTTAATAACTGGCACCTTAAAAGAACTGACACTGTGCCATTAAGGGTAGACCTCTTCAGTCTCTTTCTTTTTTCTCTTATTTTTAACCAAAATAAGTCTTGTAGTAACAGATATCTTAATATTCTGGATTAAGAGTAGTGTCTTCAGATGCATTGTCTGTACAGGCACTTGATAAAACAGGTAATATATGCCTGAAGATTCCAGAAAGATGAACAACATTGAAACATTATTGGATTGTCTCTGAACTTGTTCAGTTCTGCCCTCTATATGTGAACTTTATGCATGCCACAAGCCTTCTGCTCCTTCCTCCCCTATTTATATTGCAAGATTCCAACATGCTTTTCTTGCTCACATGACGTGCGACTTCATCCACCAAACTATTGCTTCTCATTTGGCAGTATTTGAGTTTGAATGTGCTATTTTTTTAGTTTAATGCTTCATGTTTAACTTTTTTGTTTTCCCCACAAAGTGGTTCTTTTCAAATTAATTCAACCAATTTCCTCATTAGTATTTATCAGTTAATTCTATTAGCTCTTAAATTTCCTAATATTCAGGTTCATGCTGATCATTTTGCCTCACAATCAAGTGAGTGGATTGGCGTGGATAATCTTCTGAGGATTTTTGATCAGTTTGCCTTTTCCTACCATCACATTAATTGCCTATTTTTAGACTAGTAACTGTTATGTTTCATATCACCGATTTGTGGAGTGGCTCCTAATCTAAATGCCATTGTTATTTAAGCACTATATTTTTGTTTTCATCTTGCCCTTACCAACCTCTTAGAGTATTTTCTTCCATACATCTCCTAACTGAGAATGTCCACAGAAATCCTGAGGGGTTTTCAACATGTGCTTTTGCCCACATGTTGTCTTTGGCTCTGACATTAAATATGTGGTTTCCTTGTTGTTGAGGTCTTTTAGGTTGTGATGCTGTATTGGCTTGTGTCCATTTACCATTGATATATTGAGGGAATTTACGAATGGCCCCATTTTTGAGATGTTATTTCTCTAATATGGGAACAGAAACTATCAAGCTTCAGGTAACATTGGTCCACCAACAGTTTTCCTTTTATCTCCTACTATCTTCATCATATTATGCTTTAGTCTTCTTCAAAATTTAATCAATCACCTGTGGTCATTCTTCATATTTTGGTGCAACTCTAACTGGTATATTTTTATTCATACTTTCATTCTTTTAGGGGCCTTTTTTAAAAATTCTTTTTCATGTGGATCCAGCTAAGTGGTGTGTGGCATCTGAACACTTATTCTTTAACTCTAAATTCATACTGTTCTGCCATGTTGACTCGTACTTTATCTTCCATGGCTTTGCATGCTCACCTTTGAAATGAGGTATTATACAAGATTACTTGAAGATCAGTAACCTCACAATATTTTGCTTCACAAACATGCCTGTTCTGGATTATACCACCCATGAACTGTATGAGTGAAGCAGAAGGGGATTGTTGCCCATCCCTGTCATATCTCAAGTGAATGACTTGGTGTGGTCTGCTTTTTAAAATAAGGTTTTGTGGTCACCTATTGCACCATCTCCCTAAAGTTGATTACATATCCTATATGTTCTTTTTATACCAGATGTCAAGTTTCAGGATTGATAGCGCAGAGCTATTCTTTGTGTCATACCTGGAAATCGGAGTGGTTCTTAATACCCAGTTTGTGGTTATGAGGCAAAGATGGAATGATCTTCATCTTAACCTTTTATGGATGTTGATACCTAGAAAAGAGGTTTTGGATGTAGTTGACTTGCCATGTACAGTCTACCATGCCCTTAGCTACTCTACACCCAGGGATGCATCCTTGTTTGCTCACCTTTCTCACAGAGTTATATCTTACTCTGGTTAGGATAACTTTCCTGCCAAATTTTCTCCCACTTGGATGTGGTCCTATCATTTTCTGCTGTTAAATCTTGCATGTTTCACAAATGAACGAAGAATAAATCTGGCTCAGAAGTGGTGGGGATCTCTTTTTCAGAGGTGTCCTTTGGCACTTTGTGGGGGGGGTACTTTTATCATTCATTTGCACTAGTCCCTCCTCCTTGGTTTGGGATTTTAACTAGTCTTGTGGATGAGGGGGCGAGCATCTGTCTGAAATACATTTACAGTGTAGGAAAATTATAAATAAGCAGTTCAAACTCTAAAGAGAAGTATTTGTACTATGAAATTTTGTGATCAGCTATATAAAAGAAAATAATGGGTACAGCTAATCCACCCCCTTAAATCTTCTGTTGACGAAGCTTCATGTTGTGGCAATGTGCAACTCGTATACAACCATGTCTTGCATATACCAAACAAAATGAGAGCCTTAAAATTTAGAAATTTAGTTTATTCAATATGGATTCCAGCTTTGTGAAAACTCATTTCTGTTATTAAGGGCACCTGTTATGAAGGGTGCCATTATGTCAAAGTTCAACTGTAACATCACAGTTCAGTTTTCCAGCAATTACTGTGACAGAATTTAATTATAAATTTCAGAGACAATAAAATATTTAATCAGCAAGCTGCTTATTTTGTGTTTTGGCACATAATATTTGTTACTAGTGGTTTGGTAACTGATGAATCACATTTATATTCACAAATGCATTTACACACACATTAAATAGTTGACTGGAAATTCATTTTTGCTTACTGACTTGAGGAATTCACTGTTACACTCTAACTCAGGTTTATAAAAGTATTTACATGCACATTAATAGTCAACTACTCATTCATTCTTGCTTATCAACTGAAGTCATTCACAGTCACTCTCTCTCCTGCACTGTTATCCAGATTATTCATTACCATTTATGGACTTGAGTCATTCAGTGTCATTCTTTGCCTTTAGTCATTTGCTGTAAGTAACTGAGTTGTTCATTATTATTCTTGTATAAAAATGTTAGTTACATTTTACCTTCTCATAATTATGTTTAATTATAGAACAAATTTAATAATGGGGTAAATATATCGTGCTTTCATTGATGGTTAAATGTAGTATTTTAATTTCTTCAATATTGAAAGCATGTATTTGTATCTTTGTTTTTTCCTTTTCTCATCATTTAAATATTTTAATATTATACAAGTTATTAAGTGTCATGTAATATTATAGTATTACTTAGAAGAACCTAATGCCTGTTTTTTTTTGTTACTGATTGATAACCAGTTGTTACCTTTTGCAATATGTTATTTTTATGAAAACTAAAAGTATTAAGCCTAACTGGCTGTTTATATCAAAAAATGTTTTCTGTATTTTCATTGTTTTTGGAAAAATGACTATCACTTTCTTATTATTGGTAAATAGGTAACAGTTAAAAATTAATTAAGAAATATGAAACATTGTTTACTTATCTGTTTTTTTACACTCCTGTTTTATCAAACTAAGTTCTCATTAAACTTTAGAACTGACTATTGCCTTTTCCATCTCACTGAATGTTTAAAGGATTCTACAGTAGATAAGTTAAAAGTCCACATTGTAACATGACATGTTTCAGCCTTATTGATTGGGTTTTTTTTAATGTTAGTATCCACACATATGATATTGTAATTTTAAAAAAATGAAAATTAAACATTTTTTTAAAGTAATGTAAAATTTGTATATATTTGTGTTTTACGTGTTTATGGAATTGTCTGTATATTACATTTACTGGTAAGTATCAAATAAGCACCTGCTATATGAAAATTACTTGTAATTTAAAGTAACTTCAATACAAATTAAATTATGCACTTTGATTCTAGCATTTCATAATGTATGAAATGTATGCAATGATAATACTCGATGGAGTAGAGGTACAAATAAAGCTGTATGCCAGTTTTGGTAAATGGAGGTTTTTCTGCTTAATGTTGTTGTTTTTTTAGAATTGAAAACAGGATTTATTTTTAAAAAAGTGTTTTATCATTCAATTTGCATCATAATTCGAAAAGTAGCTCAAAGGAAAATATCTAAGAAAATAAGATTAATAAAACAATAATTATAATACATAATACATTCATGGGATGTTCTTTAATCATGTAATCAGCCATGCTTTTGTTTCAGAAATTAAATAATGTTTAAACTAATTACACTCAGTAGTTTTAGTTCTAATGTGTTAAGCATGATTTATAATTTTGATAATATAAAATTGTTACAACATGTCTATTTGCCAGAAATGGTCTTTTAACTTAATATTATCTTGTTGATCAGCACTTTCTGTCTATTACTTATGTTATTATTGTCATAATTATTTTAATGCATTATGATATTTTGGAGGTCTCTGCACCAGTGATTGTATTGTAAGAGTGTATGTATTATTCCATCCATTTAGTTCTTGTGTCTTTTGGAATTTTTCTTTTAGAAAATTAAAAATGATACTTGTTTGTTTGTAATAACTAACAAAATTTAATTATTTAGAGGAGTATTGTTTGTTGCATTACTCTACCTGTCCTCTCTTCACCTGCTACGTATGACTTATGACTATGGTGGATGGACACTAGATATCACAGGGTAGGATATCTGAATAATTGAAAATTAGGCTTTCTTCAGTTTTCTTTAAAGTCAGTAGCCTGTTACAAGTTAAGAGGTTTACATGTTGAATGTTTTACAATGATTTAGGTTGTTGATAAAATCTTGGGTTTCATATTTGGAGATTGTTTTGAATATTGATTATTTGATATCAGAGCGTAAATTTGTAATTTGTTTAAATGTGAAATAATTAATAAATGGTTTTTGTGTTATGTTACTAAAATAATATGGTGCATTTTAGGCCAGCCATGATTGCAACCCAGAAAGTAAGTAGTGTGGCATTTAGTCTTCATGATGGACTAGCAAGATCAGAAGAAAATCTGAGTTTGGACCAGAAACGATATGTTATTAGGTTAGTGATTTTAGGAAGATGCAATTTTACAGAAGTTAATTGGTTCTTTATGTCTTTGTAAAGGAAACAAATATCAGCACATTTTATACTTTTGTGGTGTGCAGAGCACCTTTCAGATGTTGACATTATGTCTGTGTATGAAGTTTGTGAGAAAGCACATGATCTGAATAACTGTTAGTAAAACTAAGTTTTGGAAATGGCTACAGGTGTAATTTAAACACCATTGAATAATGCAGGTTATAAACTTTTTGTTGATGTCTAGTGAATATGATGATATGAGAAGTAATTTATGGTTTCAAGTGAAAGTTACAGAATGAAACTCTTGCAGAGAAGAATAAAATAATCTAATAAAACATTTTGAAGACTTGGAATAAACCACAGATGTGAGAATTTTTTATTGTTTTATTGAATGTTTTTACCATTTCTGTACTTTTATAATGCAAAGTTATTATGTTTGAAAACAAGATAATTATTTTATGACATGTAAGCTTAGTTGAGTTTAACAAATACAGACACATTGGCAAAACATTCCAGTGATTGAAATCCTTACTCAGTGAATATTATTGTTAAGTTCATCTTATTGGAATGCAAAAACTTAATATTTATTGTAAGTAAATTATATTTATTAGATATGTGTAACATCCACAAAAAGATTGTTACCTATCCTGACCAAAAACTATTTTCAAAATATCAGGTTCTAGGTCACAAATACATATTAATTAGTGTTTTTTGTTTTATAACTAGTAACAGGGCTGTATCTAGCTTTAACAAACAAGTTAGGTAAATGCTTATGGCCCCATGGCCTGGTCTAGTGATTGGAAAAGTAAAAATGTTCTAAGGAAAATCAATTTTAGTGGTCCTGCTTCAATAGAGTACAATAATTGAAATGTATAGATTATTTAATGTTTCTCTTTAATACTATATATGTTATGCATTTTGCACAACAGTGTCTTAATGGCAAATCCTCAAGTAATTATTCAAATAATATTCTCAATTACATATGATATACTTCTCAAGTATGAAATAGAGTTTGCAAAGAACTTAACTCTCTCATTATGGTCTTGGCTTATTCAACCAAGTTCTTAACCCCCAACTGACCGTGTATCATTGTAAACTGTATTTCAAAGTATATCATTGAAAATGACTTATATGAGGTCTACCCAAATGTATATGTAGTAATTTACATAGTTCTGACTATTCCAGTTACTGTTGCTTCAGCTGAAAGATATTTTACTCATCTCAAGCTTATCAGAACTTACCTGATAAATTTTGGAAATTTCAATACATAAAAAGATAAATCAAAAAGTGAATTAAATTATAGGAATTTTGTCTGAAAAAAGATTGTAATTGCTAAAAATATTATCTGTAGGAAATTGTGTATGAAACTAAATGTTTCTGATGTGATCAAGGACTTAAATGTGAAGAAAAGTAGAAAATCATTATTATAGAATAAATAATGTGATGTAAATATATTCTGTGTGTGCTGGATGAAAAGTTTGTATGTAACATTGTATTTCTTTTATTAACATATGCAAATATATAATGATACGTTTTTTTATTCCATAACAATTTTTTTTAAATAAATAAGCCATTTAAAGAATATTTGAATATAATTTCTTAGGGGTTAAGCTGATTGTCAGTTTTCTTTGAGATGTTAGTCACACAGCTACAGTCATTATTGCAAAATGTAGCACCTAGCAACTACCATAACCAAATTTTCCTATATATCATGCTATATTTGCCTAGGGCCCGACAAACTATATTTCACCCTGACCAGTAGTGTTAACAACTGCAATAAATAAAATAAATTAGTAAAATGAAGTAAATTTGTTAATTAATAATTACTCGTGTTCAAAATGGACTGTACATACATTATTGTATGTATATATATTATTGTACATACAAGTAGAACTTTGATCAGAAAAAAAAAACTAAGATGAAGGAAATATTTTCAGTGTTTTTTTGTTTTTCATGACATTGTCTAACTTAAAAATAATTTTGGAAATTTCAATACATAAAAAGATAAATCTAAAAGTGAATTAAATTATAGGAATTTTTGTATGTCAGAACTTGGTATTTTTTGGTAAGTTTGTTCCAAGTTTTGTGTGTGTTGTTTAAATACTTGCAATGTGAAAAGATAAAATGAACCTGATTCTGGTCTGAAAAGGGGTTTTATATTCGATAACATCTAAACATTAATTTTAGACTTATTAAATCTTTTAGATAAAATTTATTTCTTCTGCATGATTTATAATAAAACAGTGGCTTAAAATACCAACTATAATAAGATACCTTGTTTTACAGGCAATGTTGCCCACTGAAAGCAAATTTCTGATAATTATGTTGTTTTATTAAAAGTTGTATGTGTGGATAGAATGTTTTCTTGTATTGCATTGCTATGGTCAGATTTTTTTTTTTTTACTTTGTATTAAAAGCATCATTTTTACAATTTATAAGACTTTTTTTTCTCTTTTTTTTAATTTTTGTTAAAAGGTACAATATGTGTTTCTTGTTACTTAAACATTGTGATTATAATGGTACTTTCAGACAGAGTCCATCAGTGCTGGAGTTTTTCAGTTATATATTCCACTTTCAAGGCCTTATGTGTGGTCCTCTGATGTTTTACAATGATTACATTACATTTATTGAAGGAAAGTCATACAACAGAATTAAGCATCCTCAGGTAGTGTTCTCAGTTTGTTTATACTGTGCAAGTGTGAAAACATCTCTGTGTGAATATTCAAAAGTTTTAAAGTAATGAAGGGACTGTTGAACACCAAGTGTAATACACTGATGTCAAGAATATAGAGATTTGTAGGATGAGGTCAGGTGATCAAGTGATAAAGATGTAAATAGTGTGAGAGGAGCAAAAAGCAGCAGACAGATAATGACAGAAGAGAGGAAAATTACAGGCAAGGAAAAGTTTGGTATGAAGTCAGTAACCATAGAAATGATAGGCCTAACATTTGGTATGTTAAAGTAAGACTAACAATAGAAAAGGAGTTATGAATAGTAGTTTATTCTGTCAGAGTGTGGTTCTAAAGTAACTGAACCAGCCTGAGTGAACTTTGACAAAAGTAACAGAGACTATTTCAAATAAAGAAGATTAAGCAATTAGAGTAACTTGTGTTAAGATGTTTAATAAATTTCACATAGAATACTACTGTGATATTAATAGTGGACAAACTGAACTGTCTTCTCTGACATTTAAAAATAATTGAATAAGCCTAAGTGGACTTTTGACAAGAAGGAGAAAACTATATGTTGTTTATGATATGCCCATAATCTCTAAGAATTTATTATACATACATTTAACTTGTTCTAAATATATATATTAATCATTGAATTTATCACCAAAAAGTCACAGACACCTACTGGTGAAGAATCCTAAGCCCAACAACAACACAGTTTATATTTACACTATTCAGCAGTAAAAGTAGAAACCTTTTATTTTGATATTTGGAGACAAATTTTAATTTTACATTCTGATGTGGTGTGTGAGGACAACAGTTTTCCAGCTCCTGTTCCAACAGTCCATTTGTACAAGTAATTGTAGATGACTTGACCAGTATGTCTTCAGATAGAGTAGAATGTTTTCAGATGAGATCCTGTTTAAATATGTTGCCTAGGCTCTGGTGATGGCTTTTGCCACTAATCTTTGTGTTTGTGGTTTCAAATGTTTCACTTTGCCTACTATTTCAAGGTTATAATTTGTCTCAGGTCTCTTTCTGTATGATCCTAGTCTCCAGTTTGATCCATATTGTTATATTTCTGAATGTCATTAAGTTCAGAAAATATCTCCATCTTGAAATTCACACTACCTGTTAAAAAAGTTTCAAAATGTAGTTTTGATATAGTCTGTTCTACTGCAACTTTATATTTGCTGTGGTTGTCACACAGCTTGGTAATCTGTGTATTCAAAATTCTTTTAATGTAACTTGTTAACCATTTGGATAAGTCAATTAGAACAAGTACATAAAACAAAATGAATTGAGGTAAGCTCTAAATCATCAATATTTTATGGTTTTAAACTTTTTCACATATATAATTGTATTGTCTGTTTAGTTTTTGAGAGTTTGTTTTATTCTAGATATTGTTCTTTACAGTAATGAAACTTATTTTTTTAGGGACAAGCTCTAGATGAAACAACTAAATACCTGATCTTCCAGGGTCCTCCAATGGTCTGTTGTTTTTGTTTTTTTCAAAATATTCATTCATAAATCAAATGTATATTAAAAATAAATGAAACTGTCAGTATGTTGGGTAGGACTTGGAATAAAAGTAGTTGAGTTGTAATTCTCCCAGAGAAGTAAAAAAAAAGTTACAAAAAATTTTTAAGTAATTTTTTTGCATGTAATAATCAGTTATATAAAATATAATGTAACATATTTCAAAAAAGTATTATTTTATGTGTCAAACATGAATTACATATTAAACATGATTATTAAGTTTTTGTTTTTAA
This sequence comes from Carcinoscorpius rotundicauda, assembly GCA_011833715.1. Classification (NCBI taxonomy): domain Eukaryota; kingdom Metazoa; phylum Arthropoda; class Merostomata; order Xiphosura; family Limulidae; genus Carcinoscorpius; species Carcinoscorpius rotundicauda. The sequence continues at coordinate 28,884,788 of CM022399.1, read as the reverse complement.
TATGAGAATGAAGTAACTAAAATAATCAACTGTCTTGTTACTTTAGGAAGAAGTAGTACAGAAAATAACCATTAGCATATTCTTTGCTCTGTTCCTCGTGATCGTTGTGCCATATTTTCCAATTAAATACTTGATGGGTGAGAACTTATTTTTCTAAAAGGTTAAATGGATATATTCATTGTGTTAATATTTCACTTTAAAAAATAGAGAAATGTATACTTTTTAGACTTAAAAATAAAAGTAAAGTAAACAATTGTAATAAGTATATTTCAAAATATAACTCATCCTATTACATGATAAAGCAACATCTGTCATCATATTTTGCAAAATTTTAATAATTAGTTACAAATTATACATGAACAAGATGTGTCAGATTTTAAAATATGCTAATTCTCAACATATTACTCAGTAAATGTGAAAAAAAAGGCTAATGGTGAGGATGATAATTTTAACATTATAAAACTGATACATTGAAACTGTGAATTGGAATGTTGTTTTATATAATAGTTTTGTTATGAGCTTATTTACTGATAAAGTATATTTTATTATAAGTTATAGCTTTTAACAGTAAGATTTTATTTAGAACAGGTACTGTGTTTCAATTACTAATGTACTTAAGATTGGTTGTGCCAGTTATCAAAACAACATATCTGTTCTAAATAAAAATTTAAATTTTTGTAGAGACTGTAACTTCTAATAACAAAAATAGTTTTTACATAGTTCTTCACAATTGTAGCAAATAGTTTGCAAAAAAACTTGTATACATTACTTTTGGTCCATTTTTTTAGATGGCATACAAAATACTTTATTGTCAAATTAAGCTTTTCAAATACAATTTTACTGAATAGTTTAAATGTACAAAATGTTGTAGTTACACATAGTCATGTTCTTCATTGACATTTATTATCATTATTGTTCCACGGTGAATATCAGTTATTCTGTGTATTTACTATTGATTTTGACAGAATATGTTTTGCCACTTTCCAGAAAATGATTTCTCTCATACTGCAGTGTTTGTAAAACAAGAATGCCAAGTACATGCACTGGGGATCTCCATACCTCCAACACTTTTTGGGGGATGAGGAATGCAACATTTGTTAAAAATTCCTGAATTGTGCATTTTATGAGAAACAGAATATGCACAAGTTTTGAATCTTTTACTGTAATTTCATGTAAAAAACATGAAAAGCATACAAGAGTTTCAAAAAATTGCAGATTATCTGAAGATACAAAAAATTAAAATTTATACTAAAGTTAAAAATTTAATAAAACAGCATCAGGCAGTGTAGCACTTGACCACCAGATATTTATAATATATGGTATTAAAAGAGTTCCTTATTTTATTTTGGAAAATTTGAAATTAAATTTCAAATCTTAATATAGATTTATAAGTATTTTCTGTATCCTCTCAGGTTACAACGATTTTTTCTTTCTTTTTTTTGAAAGTTTGACAGTTACACTTTCTATTTTCAATAGCAAAACATTGAAAGTTCAGCTAGATGATATTTTTTAGCAAGAGATATCATTAAAAATATATCATACTCCCTATATTCTATAAGTGTAAAAAGCAAATAATATTTTTCATTCATTTATTTTTATCTGTAGAAGAGAAGTTTTTAAATGAAACACCATGGCATTCGCAAATGTTCTACATCATAGTTGCAACATCAGTCGTAAGAAGCAAGTATTATCATGCTTGGCTTTTAGGTAAGTTCAAACATATTGATGTCTTTTTTTTTATTATTGTTCACAATATCATTATATTGTGTGAATCTTTCATGTTGATAATAATGAAAAAGGTTATTTCTAGATGTAGCTAGTGATATTCATTCTTTATATGCTAATAAATAGAAGTATATATTAGACATGACTTCAGGTGACTGAAATTGTTAGATGTGGGTACAGTTTTGGCTTTATTCAACTGCTCCTGCCAGTTTCTAGAGCAAGATAACATTTTGACTTCTCTGTTGAGGCCTTCTTCAATCCATAGTTGAAATATGGAAGTCAAATCTTGTCTTGTTCTAGAATAGGCTGAAGCAGTCTGTTGACTCTTTTACTACAGGCTCAATATAATATACACGAGTTTGTCAACATGTTTACACAAGTTAAGTATTTGCACTATAAGTTTTTATACAGCACATATATCTTTATAAAATTTGGTAAAATTTCAGTAAAGGTTACAAGTATTTGGTAAATTTTTAATGAAATCTTTTTACTAAAGATTTGTTTCTAAAAAATAGTTTGAGTGCAAGGTGAATTCATGTTGTGATTAAAAAAACAACAACTATTCTTTGTCCCAAATATCTCAACTATTACTTGTGCAATATCTAAAATCTAAATATCCAGTATTCGTTTTCAGGAAGGCTCAAAATTTTGTTATGTTTTATAATTTAACTGTGCAGTTTGTCACTTGACCAACCTTGTAATCATTATGAAAAAATTAGGAAATAAATATAAATTATTTTTTCATGCTAGAATGACAACTTATAACATGAAAATACCAGTGATTAGTCTTAGTAGTGCAAGTCTTTTAATACTATATATTTACATATATATATTTATTACTTCTTATTATATTGAACTTCCTGTCATGCCTAGCTAACATTATGTAACTTGCATTGACATGGTTGACGTGTGCTCATGTTAGGTATTCATTAATATAAAACTGACCTTTAATTTTCCTTGTCTTGACTGTGTTTTAATGAACAATGTTTTTTGTAATATACAATCACATTTCAATTATTATACATTATATATACAGAAATCTCAACCATTACGATTTGAGCTTAATCGTTACGATTTAGGTGTATACATTACGATTATGCGCTCATACAGACAAATATTACGACTTGTTACAACTCACAAATTATTATGCATTATATAGGCCTATATAATACATAATAATTTCGCTGAGGCAAAGACAAACACGATGCAGATAACGACATTTATGAGTAAGAATTCAGAATATGAAACCATAAATGCAGAAGTGATGTTCACGCAATTCGTCATTGCTCATAATTTACCCCTAGCTGTAGCTGATCATGCAGGACCTCTATTCAGAAAAATGATCTCAAACAGAGATATAGTGAAAAAATATGGCTGTGCTAGAACTAAAACTACAGCCATTGTACAGATGTTGGGTTGTGAAGATGACAAAATGATTTCAAACATACTTACTAACAGTGTTTACAGTTTAGCCACAGATGGATCCATAGACATGGATGACCCAAAACTGTATCCAGTGGTTGTACGATATCTTGACCTTTTGCTTGGAAAAATTGTTTGTTCTCTTTTGACTATGGTGGAATGGAAAGAAGCTTCAACAGAAGAGAATATTTTCAAGCTTTTGGACCACGAACTGACAAAGAGGAAAATTCCATGAGAGACCTGTCTTACTTTTTCTTTAGACAATGCCTCAGTTATGTCTAATATAGGTAAAGGTATGATGGGACACATCTCAAGACAACAGCCCAGCATTTACTTCATGGGCTGTGCCTGTCACCTCATGAATATTGCTGCACAGAAAGCTTCCAGAAAACTGCCCTGCCCAGTTTCTGATATATTGATAGATATCTACTATTTTCTGGACAAAAGTGCTAGCAGAAAACAACATTTCAAAGACTTTCAAGGATTGTATGATGAAGAAACAAGAAAAATTCTACAACTTGTTAACACAAGATGGCTATCACTTGGGTGTGTCTCAACAGAATATTGGACATGTGGAAGCCATTGAAGAAGTATTTTCACCGTGAAAACGAAAAACTAGATAAAAAAGGATATTACGTGCATCTCAGTCAGGCAGGAAGACTTTAAGAGTCAGAATATCCTCTCAGCCACACAAGGACACAAGACAACAGTTTCCAAAAGCAGACAAAGAGACATTTAATATAACTCAATATATGTTTTGGCAGTCTGACCTTGAAATAAAGAAGAGACAATCAATGAAAAAAGAGAAGATAAGGAAAGCTAGCAAGGAAGTAACCAAGAAAAGTTATGCACAGAGCGAGTTAGATAAGTTAACAGTTTTCTTGGACAACAAAATGAACTTGTTATTTTATCTTTTTCTTCAGTCTGCAAATCCTCTATTTGACCAAGCCAATTTGATATTGCAAAGAGAAGAACCTTGTATACACATTATACATAGAACTCTAATTACACAAGTTAAAAATATACTTGTCAGAATATACAAAGGCAACATCACTGACCTTGACTACAACAACGAATCTGTACACAAATCTGATGAGACAGTTTCTATTGGAAATGCTGCCAAGGAATCCATTGTTAAATATGAAAAAGACCTGGACCTGATCAGCTTCTACACCAGTGTCAAGAAATACTATATTGCAGCTACAAATTACATGATGAAACATTTCTCTCTAAATGATGAACTTCTGATTCACGCAGAGGTTGCTGATCCAAAACTAAAAGTCAGCAAAGATTTCTCTTCTCTACACTTCTTCACAGACAGGTATTCTGTCCTTGTCAGTACACATGAGCAGACACTACTGACAGGTTGGAAGAGCAATATTTGAACTATCAAATTGATACTTCCTCAGAAAATGTCCTTCAGTTGAATGTTGACAAGTTTTGGGTTCGGCTGTCTACAGTTAAGGATTGAAATGACTACCAGAAGTATGAGATTCTGTGTAAGATTATGCTTGTAATTCTTACAGTTTTCCATTCTAATGCTGACAGTGAAAGAACATTTAGTTTAGTGACTAAAAACAAAAGCAAGTTCAGACCTAAATTGAGCACTTCAATTTTGAGCAGTATTATAACACACAAGATGTGTATGCAGTCAAATGGACAATGTTGTTGTAACTCCCAACCATCCAGAGACATTCTTATGAAAGCAAAAGCTGCAAAACTGTTACAATAAATGTCATAAACATGATATAAACCAGTTTTTACACAAAGGCTTTTTCTGCTTTCTGTTTCTGCATGTTCAAATGTTCAATGTTGTTTGACCAGTATGTTTGTTACTCTGGACTAAATAAGACATAATTTCAAAAGAATTTTTAAAATTTTGTTTATTGAATACACAAAACACAGTCATAAATGAGCAGTCTATAGCAATAATAAATAATAAGTTATAATAATAATAATAATAAAATAATAAATATATTAGAGACATTAGTCAGGCCTAATAGCCAAAAATGATAAAGGGCTCTCAGTGATGTTGAGAAAACCCATTTGTAGAGAAATATATATGCAAAAATGGCTCATTTGGGTTGAGAAAATATTTTACATAGAAGAGCGAACAATGTTTTGACCTTCTTTGGTCATTGTCAGGTTCACGCTCTGTCTACAGTCATTATGCTCAGTCATTTGTGTGTGTGTGTTTAGATTTCTATTTAGAAATAAATTATTAAATTTATTTTTCTAAAAATACAGAACAATAAATCACAAATCAAAGCAAACAATTATCTCTTCTTGCCATGACCTTTGTACTTGGTTGCTGGTGAGCATGGCCTTTTAAAATTTTGCATGTGGAGGATATCAAACAAACTATTTTTTATGTTTTATATACACAGTTTAATGACCAAAAACTCATAAATAACTGCAATTATACTGTAGAATTCCACTATAATTTATTGTTCTTAGTAACTAAGATGCATTTAGAATTACGAAATATGAAGCTTCAAGCAGACTTGAAACAGAACCTACCTCCATGAAATCTTAGATAGATAGAACATGGTAGCCTTTTCACAGATCAAAATGGCTGAGAAAACCATTCTGGGGAATTTCTAAGTTCATGACTGGTTGTTCACATGCCATGTATTAAAGTAAGTGTATATAAAGAACTGTCCTCAAAAATGGGAAGAGATGAATTGAGCCACATTATGATTTGAATTATAATTTACAGTATGATTCCAAACTTACTGATATAAGTTCATAAAATAGTGGTTGAGTAAAATTTTGAATGCAAGTCAACAAATGCAATGATTTTGCTTTTGACCTATGCTCCATTGTGAAATGGTTAACTTTCTGTATGTAAGCTCAGTCAATTTTACCAACCTTGTAGCTGCCGTGTAACACTATACATACAAAATCCCTTAATGTGCAAAGTGTATCTCCACAAAGTTAATTTCAGTAAACTACTTCTGTCATACATTTGTATGTGAATTTACAAAGCCTTTGGGAAGTCAGTCTGAATGACACAGTGGTATGTCTACAGACTTGAAACACTAGTGTTACGTATTTTTTGATGTTTGATGTTCTTCGTAGATTAAACGCAACAGAGAAACACAGATAACAGCTTGTATAATTTATTACACTAAACTATTAACAAATATAACAGATATGACATAAATTGTATAATAACAGTGACAGATATTAAGTCACAACATTCGAAATTAATTACAAAACAAAATAATATTAATTTCAAACTTCAGAATAAATCACAATACAAAACGGTACTGGCCTGTATCTAATGTAATGATCTAAAATTAAAGTCTCAAATTCCAGTCTAGGGTGTGAATTTGGTCCCACGAAGAAATTCCGAAACAGTTCTCAGTTCAATAAATTCGCCGTCTCTCAGCACAAGCAGTAATTCAGATGTATCGTAGAGATTGACGGAATAAAATCACAGCTTCCGTAGATCTAACTTCAATCACAAAACCAAGTTGAATATTCACAGCAAACACTTAATCTTTCTCAAATAACTAACTCTCTTATTTTTTAAATAAAAACTGATGACTGAATCCCTCACTTGTTCTTCGAATAAAAACTGATGACTGAATCTCTCTCTTTTTCTTCGAATAAAAACTGATGACTGACTGACTCTCCCCCTCATCTTATCTCCGTCTGTTTATATATATTATTAGGAATCTTTTTCTCGAACATTCACCGGAAATTCGACAGAGTAATCTGCGCATGTATGTTTTTGCACGAGACTCTACATCTAGACACTAGGCCAAACATTTCCATTTATAGTCATATATTTGATCTACCTAATTCTAGAAAATTCTAAAATGTTACCCTAAATAAATAACAAAATATTAGTTTAAACTTCGAAACAATAATATCAATATGGAAAAATGAATAATAGAAATGAAAATTTAAACACAACACGACATGTTGTTGTTTACAAAATATTTACACATATACATAACAACTAGAAACTGAATTTTGATACCTGTGATTGGCAGAACACAGACAACCCATTTTGCAGCTGTGTTTAATTTCAACCAAAACAAACAGTTTGGGTAAAAGTGTTTGTTTTTTTTATGCTAAGAATAAAAATACTCATTTTTGTATTTCATTTGCATGACTGCTAGAACCATATTTAGTGAATGTTGATAGAACCATATTTAGTGAATGTTAATAGCTCTTTTTTCAATAAAATTGTTTTATCTGTCATTTTATCTACTAACTCCAGCAAAATCATCAATGTACATTGAAATTAAAAGTTGTAAAATTTGAAATAAAATGAATAATTTCCTTTTTTTTCTTTTTTGGTTGCATTCATTGACAATACTTCCCATTTACTTGTATTCACAGTTTAAACTGCTAATCTTTTAGTGTCTGTTTTCTTTTTATTTTATGATTTTTGTGCCTGTACTTTGGATCACTATCTTCCAATAAAAACAATAACTCACAATGGGAACTCATTAGTTATCTTTTCTAAACATCAGAAACAAAACACACATCTGCATGTTCTCTGTACTACAAGCATAACTGTGCTCGGCCTCACTTTTTAATTTTTTTCACTTAGCTGGCTGTTGTATTTTTCAAATGTACATTTTAAAACACATTGTATAACAGTCATTAGAATAGAGTGCCTTAAAGCTACTGTAATTTAGTTAGTTTTTTAACAGCTATAAATAAGTAAACAGATATTATTTTACTGCACAGAGCATTCACATTATCCAACACAAATGAAGCTTTTCTTATCAGTTACTGTCTTTCATTAACATAAATAAACAAACAATGTTAGGGTTTATGTTGATTGAAATATGCTCATTTTGTTGATTGTAAATGCCTATCAGATGAGTAAATAATAAGCTTGAGTGGATGAAAAGATGGAAGGTTTGATGAATTTTTGATATTTCGGCAACTTAAGTTATGAGGTTCATGTTTTATTTCCATACATTTCATTGTTTATGGATTGTTTTTCTAATTGAATGAAAGTCATATAAAAAATATGTGTAAAGGAGAATTCAGAGTGAAAAAACCAACTGACATAAAGGAGAAAAGATTGAGAATTTTTAAAATAATTACATAATATGAGAATTTGAATTATAAACTACATTTTGAGTCAAGTTAAATGATATACATAATAATATTTTTAAATTTTGAGTATAATATGTGCACATTGATCCAGTTATATGATTAGAATAAAGGTATATTTACTATCTCTTACACTACCTAAAATACCCTTAATTATTTTCATACTGGCTCAGTCAAATTCACTTGAGTTTGTAATAATGTTGTACTTGTCACATTTTTCATACTATAATTTTTTGTTCAGTAAGTGTATCTTCACAAAATTTAGCAGACCATATATAAACATTACAAAATTTTGTACACAAAAAGTTAGATTTTTTAAATTAAGTATTTTTAATAAATATTCTCTAAATATCAAGTAGCTTTGTTTGCAAGTCCAAGTGTAAAGTGATTTTCATGTTAGGATTAAAAATACTTTTATTCCTTTGAAAATTTTCAAATTTAATTTCTGTAGTCTCCAAAACTTCTTTACCCTTACTCCAAATATGAGAACTGTCAATTTGACTGATCTTGTAACAACTAAAAAAATTGAGATAAATCTGAATTATTATTATTTTTTTCAAAATAACTTCAAATTGTAACTTGAAATTACATGTCTTTATCGGAAACAGTTTTAAACTTGTCAGAATATAGATCTATTTATAATTAAAGTTTTTTTGTTTTGTTGCTCTTTGAACCATATTAAAATTAATATTTTCACCATAAAATTTGTAAATCAGTCAGTAAATGTAGAACTTGTGTTACCCTATCTTTATGTATAACACACAAGCATATGTCATGAAAATGTTTACTTTATTTTACATAATCTGACTTTAAAAAAAATTCTTATTTTACATTTTAGATTTTTTATAATGATAAATAATGTTGTTGTTTTTTTGCTATTAATTGTTGGTGACATTTAACCTTGCTCTTTTATAGTGATGGTATTGTTGCACTAAATAATTTCTTATTTAGTTAAATAATATGCCAAATAATAGATAATAATTGTTGTGGCGACCCCTCAAGGCTAAGGATGATGTTCCTTCATGGGTCTGGAGATGGCTAATAAAGCTAATCCTTGCTCCACATGTCTTCTGGCAGTATGGACAGGTCCATCGAAAGAGAAGGAGAGGTTTCAGTAGTAGCTTGCATTATTTCCTTTTCTTTCACTTCTCTTCAAAATATTTTCTTGATTACTCAAAGATTTCTGCTCCCTGATGGATAAGGGATCTCCAGGTGGTTAGGTCATGAGCAAGAGTTTCCCATTTGTTAACATTGATGTTGCAACTCTTGAGTGTTGTCTTCAGATCATCCTTGAACTGCTTCTGTCCTTTCATTCATTTCTCATTTTTCAGTTGACCATACAGGAGTTGTTTTGAGAGTTGGCTGTCATCCATTCAGAGCATGCAAAAAGCATAAAATGTCCCATAACTCTAACAGTTTTCTGTCTTTCTAATTATCCAACAAAATCCATTAAAAATTCAGCTATGTTCAGTGATGTTTCCTGAAGGAAAAAATTTTGAACTGGAAGCAAGTTATAAACATTCTTTATACAGAAAACAATGTAATGCAATATGTCATTTGACAAATAAAAATCTTGGCTTTCTATTGGTTATAAATAATTTACTAAGTTTCAAAGAAAATCATTGGCAATTTCTGAAAGATAAGATGTGATTATGGCAAGTGGGGTTTGATTTTTTTTCATGGCTCTGTAACCAAGTAAGATTGAAGGGAAAAAAAAAAGCACTTTGTTTGAGTGATAACAACATTATGATAAGTAATTTACATACAATTTAGTTCTTGGGAGAGGTAGATAAATCAGAGAAAAGAGGATACCTAGGAAGTAAATGTCACAATTCTCACACTTGAAGATTTTTATATATTGTCTTATAAAATTAAGAACTTGTATAATGTAAAAATTTAAATTGTAGTTATGTTTTCATTTCAAGCTTATTTATATACCATAATAAGATAGTAGCTTAATTAAATTTTAAATATAGCTCACTGAAACCTGACATTTGTGCAAAAATATGCCTATTGTGAAAGAGTGAAAACAATATTAGATTTTATACTATGCTGTTATCTGCTTTTATTATAATATATTAATTAAATGCATAATCAAAGACCCAGGCTGTAATGTTGAAAATATTTTTACAACATTTTTGTTTTTTCATACAGGAGAAGCAGTTTGTAATGCTGCAGGCCAGGGATTTAATGGATTTACTAAGGATGGTCAACCGAGATGGGATCTGATATCAAATGTAGACATTGTGAGATTTGAGGTACAATAAAATTGTTATCTGGGAGGAAAGTTTTAGTTAAGAAAGTTGCTTTCAATGCAAATAAACAACTGGTAATAGGCTTACATACTCATTTGAAAGAATAAATAATTACATGTTCTAATATATCTGGTTAGTCTTTTTATAAAATATTCTAAGCTGTGTGTTTGACACTTTTGTCTGTTAGATAACGTAAACAGAACTCTGTTGTTTTTGAATGCTGTGTTCTAAATTAAATTAATTTCATGGGTAATTTTTATAAGATTTAAACTGACCACTCAATTTTGGTTTATTTTCAAATATTTTGTAGTCTACAGAACATTTAAATAATATGAACCTTTGAAATAGGGCTTTCTGAACAGTATCTCCAATTTCTTTTTATGTGTTTTATTTAGCATTATATCTTTTCTACATTTAGCTGTTAAATGATTTAAAATTCTGTTACTCTTACCACATCACTTACATTATTTCATCATCCACCTAGGTATTTGGCATTACATAGATATCAGTATAATTATCAAAAGTCTTTCTTCCTGAAATAAGAAATAATACCAACACATTTCAAAAGTATCTTTAAATTAGGCTTATGTACTGTAAGACTACATTTTGTAGTTCCACTTTACTTTAGTTACAATGAATGTGAGGAACAAGAGTTTAAAACATTTGTACAGTCATGTAATGAATGTCGTTTATATTAATAGATGTCGGTGAACTTCAGAGAATCGTTAGAAACGTGGAATAAAACAACACAGGTCTGGTTAAAATTCATTGCTTATGACAGGGCAGCAAGTCACAAAACACTGCTAACATATATTCTGTCTGCAATCTGGCATGGATTCTACCCTGGCTACTACTTCACTTTCCTTGGTGGAGCTTTGCTCACTATGGCAGCTCGTTCAGTTAGTTTCACAACATTTATTATCTCCTAGATAACTTGTAACTGGTTCTTGATTAGATTAATATTAGATTTAACAATTTTTTAAATTTTAGTACAACTATATAAAAGCCTGCAATCACATCTGACTATAGTGTGGGTTATAACTCATACTTCTAAAATAATAATAATACATTATTAGAGTTCAAGGCATGTAAATAAGAGTGCAGTTTTTTTGTTTTTTTAAAATGAATCTCTCTACAGATATTGTCATTTGTGCAGTATAATCACTTCTCATTATACAAAATTTGTTGTTAACAGTTTAACAAATATTATCAAAAGGCAATTTCATAAAGTGTGAAATGATCAACACCAATAAGGCTTTAAATATTATTTTACTTTTACGTATGTCAACAGAAGTTTAACTTTATTGGCTTGAATTTAAGATGACCTTTATTTAAAAGTAAGATTTAAAAAAATACATCTTGCACTATGATTGTGGATTATACTGTCATCAAAGCAATAAGCTTGGAGGGGAGTTTACATTATGGCTTAGTAATAATTTAAGCAATTTATGCCAATTTAGATATTTCCTTTTGAATTATGAAATTAACACATGTACATAATATTAAAAAATGAATTATTAATGATATTCTGATGTCAAGTTTATTGATGTACATTGATAATAAAATGGTTTAATTAAATTTTAAATGTAACATTAAAGGCATGGGATTGAATCTCATCTGAGATTATTGTTTAAAGGCTTCAAGAAGTACTGCATATCAAACAAAATATACAGGACTAATGATAACATTCCATGGTCTGTTCATTTTTTTTACATAAAAAAATATAATTTATCACCTTTGAAAAGTAAGGTTGTCCTAAGTTCTGGCCAGTACCATATTATAAGTCTTACCCACAAAACTTGTTAGTCAGCATGGTTTTTCTCATTAACATGACTATTCTTTGCTTTAATCTTGCAATTAATCGAAAATAAAAGTGTTATCTCTTACCTGTGTTCTTTAAAAGTAACAAAAGTAAAATCTTTTGCAGTATGATATTTTTTTACTTACTATGAAATTAAAGTTATTTTTTGAAATAAAGTCATAATAATAGCTCTTTTTATGAGATATTTATCAGACTAAATTGGAACTTGAAAGGAGTGACTGTACATAGTTTCTTATTTAAACAGACTTACTGCTATTTTATACCAAATCAGGTGCGACGAAGTGTACGTCCTTACTTTCAAACCAACAAGCCTGTTTCAGTGTTCTATGATATTCTTTCTTGTCTGGCTACACGAGTGGCCTTAGCTTACATAGTTTTTCCATTTATTCTGCTGGAATCAATGGCCTCTCTCAAAGTTTATTGGTAAGGAACATTTCTTGTTACATTTAGTCCTTTTTGTTTTAAAATTGTTATATTTGTAGTAAAAATATGTGGACCAGTAACAAAAGTTTCCTTTCTTTCACTGTCTCATTGTTTTTGTTTCATTGTAAATCTCCATAAATTTACTGTAATTTGGAAAACAAAATAGAACAAATAACTTTTCTAACTATGATTCATTCTTCAATAATTTTTCTGGATGTTATTTTGAAATAATAGCATACTATATCTGCATTTTATTTTTGTTACATAATCTTTTGGGATTATTTTCTAAAGTTCCGATTATTTAGCAATCAAGTGAAAATGCAGGTATTTTGATATTGTGTTTTTTAAAAAGAAAAATTATTCAGAGGTACTTCAGATCTGAGATATTATGTTTCAACGTCACTTAATAGTGTTCAAACCAAATGTAAAATGACAAAAATATTGTTAATGCTTTAATAACCAAATATTATTCTATACTAAAGAAACATGATAGCCTAAAAGCATTATTGGTATTTAGTAAGTGAAATTGTAGTTCATATTTATATAACTTTAAGCAGAAGTTATGGTATTGCTGGCTTTTTAGTTTAGCTACACATTGTTATTACATTTTATGAAAAAAAGAAACAAATTGGTTAAAGTATGTTTGCAATATGTGTTTATTTTGCATCCAAAGACATTTTAACACTTCAGACTACTCTGTGCAATATTTTTAGGGAGCTCATCCATGCTGATCGGCTAAAGATATAGAAATTTATAAGTCTTTGCATTATGAAGAGCCTACAACTGCATTGCCTCAATTGCATCAAAGTTAAATATGCCACTGTATGTGTAAGATATTTACATTTCTCAAAAAGAAAAAGGGGGGGTCTAATAAGCTCCACACAACAAAGACCCAGCATGACCAGGTAGTTAAGGCACTTGACTCATAACCTGAGGGTCACAGGTTCAAATCCCCATCACTCCAAACATGCTTGCCCTTTCAGCCATTGAGGCATTATAACGTGACCGTCAATTTTACTATTCGTTGGTAAAAGAGTAGCCCAAGAGTTGGTGGTAGGTGGTGATGACTAGCTGCCTTCCCTCTAGTCTTACACTGCTAAATTAGGAATGGCTAATGCAGATAGCCCTCAAATAGCTTTGCAAGAAATTCAAAACAAACCAAACCACACAACAAGATAAATAAACCTTGCTCTATCAAATTAACTGAAAGGTATATGTTTGCCTGAAAGTATTTGATAATTTACTAAATCTTCAATATTTTATTAAGAATAAACTAACAAATAACATTTTTTGGTACACTGAAAGATAGTCTATATTTGTTGTTTAAGTAACATTGCTACTGTCATCAGGTTTTTTTACTTTTGACATACCATGGCATAATGTGCCTGAAGAGAAAAATTTGTTTCATGTTAATGTAGTTATGCATTTTTTCCCTTTTTGTTTAATTGTAGTTCAAAATATGTGCAAAAATAGTTTTCCATTTGTTCATGAGTAAAGTTGTTACTGTGGTAATGCTATTTTTCTTTATACTAGGAATTTCTATTTTATGGGTCACATTATTGCTCTTTTGGCTATATATGTGCTACCCATAGTTTTGCCACCACAAACAAAATCAGGTAAAAGTTCATCTGCAGAAAATGTCCAGTGCATCTCATCATCTTCAGATAGGAGTAGTTTCAACCAGTCACCTGCATCTTTTAGTTGATTAAAATGTTTAGGTTTCATCTTTCTGTTGTTTACATGCATGTGAAAATATTCTAGGATATGTCTAAAACTGTGTACAAACTGTAGGACAGAAGTTGAAAAGTAGTGCCATCTGTTTCTTGAGGTATGAAACTAAGATTTTCGTAATATCTGGTGTAATATTTAAGATATTTAGTATTGCTGTGGTAGAAATTGCATATATACTTTTAGTTTTACAATTGTTTTTATAACCAATCAAGTAAATAATGTTACCTGTTTTACTTGGTGAGCCAACTTGAACATTTAATTTATGTATATATTTAAATTCAAATGAAATTCACAAGTTAATAAGCAGCTTATTAATAATTTAAAAACGTTTTATATGTACATGTATATTTTTATATAAATAACTTGGATAAGTTTAATATCTCATTCCTGAGTTTATTTTATTCGAGGTATGAGCTGAAACACAGACCTTCCTGGGGTTTTGTGTTAACTTCATACATATTTTAACTCAAAATTAATGATAAATACATAATTTCCACTTATGTTGGTTTTTTACTAATGTTTGACAGTAGTTCAAAATTAACTGTAAAAATAATTTATTATCTTATTTTTAAATACCTGTGATTATAAAAAAAAGTAAACTTGTTATAATTTATTGTTATGTATATTTAATTTTATTTTCTTAATTTATGTGTATTTCTCTTTCCTCTGTTTAACATTTCAGAAATTTCAAAAACATATAGTATATTTTCACCAAGGTAAATGATTTTTAGAAAGTGACTGAAATGTTTAATTTTAACCATGAATTTTTATCTTGTCAATATCATTTACAGAAATTAAATTCCCTCTTTTGTTGTTTTTAAGTATGTTTGGTTATATTATATCACTTATAATCTGTCGGTGTGGTGTAATTTCTGTTTACATAAATTAGATATATATTACAGTGAGAAGTTAAATTGGTTAGTATATAATGGTTTTAGCACAAGTCAATCTTTAGATTTGTCTATCCTTTTGCATAATAACTATTATTTGGTTACTATAATTCAAATCTTCCCAGTTGATTGTTTTTTTCTGACGATACACTCCGACTGAATTGAAATAAAGGTTTTTTTCTTATATGCAGCAGTTAAAAAAAACTATACTTTTATGAGAGTAAACATAATATAAAAACTAAAAGAAAATAAGCATTTTATGTTAACCTTTATGTCATTTCCATAAGAAAAATATTTTTTGATAGAAGTATGTTGAAGTAGAAGTATTGAGTTAATAAAGTATGTGCTCTGAAAAGGAGCTCAATAGTAATTACAGTCCTTGAAATTTAGGTTGAAGAAAATTTGTGACTTATGAACAATAAAAAAAGAGTATTTCTGATTTACTTGCTGGTAAAGATGGTCCTCTATTATGATACATGATAAATGTAATTTACTTTACAAGTTTTGAGTATTTATGCATTTAAGTTTTGTTTGTTTCAAATAAGAAACAAATACCACAAGACTAAATAGTGAAATTATGTTTAATTTTGAAACATCTTTTTAAAGATGAATATTTACATTATAAAGTTTTTGTCTTGAATTTAGTGTTTAATTGTCTTAATATTTATAAAATATTTTTTTTGCTGTGATATTTTGAAAAGAATTACTACTAAACAGATTATTTTAAACCAGCTTGGACTGATTTGTTGAAGTTTAAAATGTATTTCTTTAATTTGAAATTATATTTTAAGCAGTGCATTCTGTGAATTTTCTATGACTTGAGTGTTTTCACACTTAAGACTGAGCCTTTGGATCACTTGCAGTTATGTTTGTTTTTAACAGCACTAGTTGGTGATCACACTTTGAACAAACTTTTTTTTGGAATTCTATAATGAGCTGAAGCATGACCACAGATCTTTAATGTTAAACTTTTATTTTATATTTTCAACATATGTCTCCAAAAGAAAAGGCTGGAATTATAAAAGTGTAAATGAAATCATCAAGGAGAAAGGTTTCTTTCATCAGTTTATATTTATAGTTTGAGTGAAACAAGGTATTAATGTTTTGTTTCTTTAAGAAACTTGAAAAATTTGAAATGCAAAGTTTTTCTGAC
Organism: Carcinoscorpius rotundicauda; assembly: GCA_011833715.1. NCBI lineage: Eukaryota > Metazoa > Arthropoda > Merostomata > Xiphosura > Limulidae > Carcinoscorpius > Carcinoscorpius rotundicauda. Next base: position 28,868,282 of record CM022399.1, on the reverse strand, counting down.
ATGCAAACATAAAGTACATTTTAGTCCAGGAGTCATTGATTGAAAAACATTAGGAAGTAATATGCTTTGGTGTAAAAATTCCAGGTAGCCTGCATATAACATAATTCCTGCAGTCTGAAAAAAGTAATGAGTTGACCTCCATTAAATAGCTGCAACAATACTGGTGGTCACTGTATGCAAATACTGCCTATTGATTTGATGACAGTACTGAGTAACCATTGAAATAAAATATCTTATTACATGTAAAACACTTAAGAGCACATTAAGATATTACTTTTAATCATCTGAATAGGACTGTAGTGCTAAATGATTTGGAAGATATTAATCACAACCATGATACTTAATCTATGACTTTTCTGTATATGCAGCTGTTATTCAAACAATCTTTCTTGCAGCCAGCATCTCTGATGCTGATGCTATCCTCATAAACATGACAAGAAAGTTAGCTGTTAAATTTTTCTAAACAAATCACTTGTATTCACCTCTGTATAAAAGAAAATGTATACTTTCCTGCATAGGTGGGTTATGGAACTTTCTAGATTTTTTTTAATACATGTTATACACAGAAGACTTCTTATTGTAAGGAAAACACATAAACCTTATTGCATCTTTAGTAATTGAGGCATACAGTGGACAGTTTCCTACTTATCAAATTGTCCAGATATTCTCTTAAAAATGAAAATGCTGATGTTTTACATGTGAAATACACTCTTGGAGTTATAGTCAGATATACTGTAAACAGCTGGCAGAAATATACAGATATCAGTGGCTAAGGTGGGGTTTTAGCCATTGCAGTAGTTTGTCAAAGGAAAGATCAAGGTTCTAGACACAAAACTGCTTACACCAGGGTCTGGAGGTAGAGAACAAAACTCGCCAGCATTATTGTCGATTAGTAAACTTAGACCTTTTAGATTCTTATTAAATATTGCTTTAAAAATATCTTAAACAATACTATTTTAACTTTTTTCCTTTGCTATTTTGTTTCAGTAACATTTAAACTGGTTTTAAAAGTACAAGATGCAATACTAGGCTCATTTCCATGCATGTTCATTCCAACTTTGGTATAATAAGAATTTGTGTGTTAAACTCCAAGTACCTAAAATTTCACATTTAAACCTAATTTTCACCTTTTATGTCATTCATTGCAGGTTGCATGTACTACAGTTTTTTGGGAGATGCTGTAATTTTAAGATTAATTTTTATTTAAACAGTATTTTAACCCTCCTGCACACACACACAACCTAGAATTTTTTCCTACTTATACAAATCTACACACTATTGAAACCATAGGCATTGTCAAAACATTTTCACCAGATGGGTGCTACAAAGTTTAAATTTAGTCTTTCTCTTCTTTTTTTTCCCCCATACTGGAATTCCTGGAATTTAGTTAGCTACTTTTTTAAATTAATATAGGAAATGTTAATCTGTTACATGTGTTTAATATATTACTCTGCTTGACAGTAGCAGAGCTTACAGAAATATAAAGCATGTTGTATCATAATTTTTGTGCCAATTTATTGTAATTCAAAATATGGTTCTATATGTGTTTATATTTTTTACAGATATCTCAAATGCAAAACTCACCTTGTATTAAAAACAAATATGTAACAACAAAGTGAAATTTGAGTATTCTTTATCATTTTAAATATTAACCATGATAGATATACTTTAATCATGTATTTTAACCTCTGAGGCAAAGTGGATTGTATAGATGATATCAGGAAAACATCTAAAGGCCAAATTAGTAAAAAAAAACGGTTTCAAACTTCTCCGTGTTGTTTTGTTGTCTCATTTCATAACCTGTTACAATAACAATACAACTTGATTAAGACATGGTGAGAACAGTAATGAAATGTCAAATTAATAAAGATAGTTAGAAATTGATAATTTAATTAATCTACTTTGATTTTTAACTAGTTTTCTTATAGTGCTAGGAAGAGAAAAAATGGTACAAAGAATTTTAAAGATATTTCATGATATTCTTCTGATCAAGATATTTGGCTTTTATTAGATGATCAAAGCATTTGCTGTTTATCTAACTGGCCCTTAAATCAGTTACTGAAGTAGGATCCTATATTTTGCATTTATGAGAAACATTGAAATTTTCAAAATAATTGTTCTGATAGTTAATGTAGATTTTTATTATCTTGTTTATAGCTATAAACTTCAGATGCTATTGCTTGTAGTTATTCCATAGCTTTAAAATTATATGTAATTTTGTCATAATTGCACATTTATTCACAGTCTTAATTGATTACCACTCATTTCCAAAGAATTCTTTGTTTACATCTGGTTTGCAAAGAAAGATAAATGACTCAAATCTTGTTTCACATTTAATATTTATCGAGCAAGTTTTCAACTTTCTTCATGAAACCATTTTCAGGCTCAAACACATAACAAGAATTAGGTTTCAAATGTTACTATAATGAATGAGCATAAATAATATTTTCTCTTTTTACAGCAGTAGTGAGACACTGTACTACATAAAATATAGAAATTTAATTTTAAACAAAAAAGCATCATATACTAAACACAGAAAAGTGAATTTTTTAAGAGCTGCTAAATAAACAATAAGTGTAGAGTTAAAACTTGTTTGGATTATTTTTATTTTTATTAGTAGTTTTAAATTGTTACACATTTAAAAAAAGACAACAAAGTTTTGAGAATATCACCCAAACATTTTCTAGCAAAATCACGACTTTGAGATTAGCTGTATGAAGAGAAACACTTATCTCTCTTATTTATTCTTGAGGAGAGTTCCTTGATTTAGTTTCTTAAACATGTGATTAGCTGATGTTTCAGTTGTTCTAGTGATAATTCAGAATTGTTCATCTTTAAAACTGATATGCTAGCAGGAACAAATTATCAAGTTCGTGATCAAGAGGGTGAGGCTGGAGATTGTCTCTTTGGCAAGAATGGGCTAGGAAAATGAACTTCATAGAAGTCATTTGCCTTTGGCAAAAGGCAAATATTAAATTTTTAAGCAATAGTAGCTAAACCATTATTTACTACACCCTATTTAATTCTTGTGTTACATTTGTTTTAAATATTAAATGATGCTAGGTGGTATTTAACAGAGAAAATAGCAATGAAATATAGAAAATGAAATAATTTTGATTGTGGATTTGCAGGCAAGTCCTGTCCCAGATCTTTTCAGATATTTGTTATGCTATTATATAACATCTAACTATTTCTCAATGTTAGTTTTATTTCCATTGTACTAGTTTTTCTGTGTTGGAAATAAGCAAAAAAGGAAGATTTTAAAGAATCGGTGAAACGTGGGATTGAGTTTTACAGTACTTACTCGTGTTCCTTTCAGTAAAATGTTTTGTTAACTGAACAACATAGTGATGGTTATTTAACACACTCAGGTGCTCCCTTTGAGAATGATACCCTTGCCAAGTGCCATCAGTTTATATTTTATTTTGATTGGGAACATTTTAATAATGTAAAATAATATTTTACCAGATATTTATTGGCATATATGTTCATTTAACTAAACTCTGTACTATGATACACACGAACATCATTGGCACTGCAGCTGGTTATTTTATGAGCATCACATACATGTGTATCTTTTTTTATAGCTTGTCATGATTTTGGGGTATGGCTTGAATGTACAAGGAGGGTTACTTACAATGATAGGGGGCCCAGCATGGCCTAGCACGTTAAGGCATGCGCTTCGTAATCTGAGGGTCGCAAATTCGAATTCCGGTCACACCAAACATGCTCGCCATTTCAGCCATGAGGACATTATAATGTTACGGTCAATCCCACTATTCATTGGTAAAAGAGTAGCCTAAGAGTTGGTGGTGGGTGGTGATGACTAGCTGCCTTCCCTCTAGTCTTACACTGCTAAATTGAGGACGGGTAGCACAGATATCCCTTGAGTAGCTTTGTGCGAAATACCAAAACAATACAATGATAGGAATATTACATCAAAGTTTCTGTGGGGATCTGAGTTCTTTATTATCATGGGCTTTGAAGTATCATTGTTTTGATCCTCTTTACAAAAGGTAACCAGAACATATTTATAAAATTTTCAAACAAGTGAATTTTCTACTAGAAGAGGTGACCCTCAGGTGAGTGCCATCACAGTATAACTAATTTCTAGCACATGTTAATTCCATTAAAATGAATTTGCTTCAAATGTTTTAGTTGTCACACACATACATTGGTAGCACGGGACAACACACCTTTAAATTAATTTGTAGATGCCTGTTGCAAAAGGTGACATTAAAGTCTGGTTGCTATCTAAACTCCTTTTCCCAAAAACGTTTTGTATATGAACAAATATGCCACTGATAATTAATTCTCCTGTGGAGCAAAAGATAAATTCTGCCATATAACCATACCCAAAATTCTATTAGCCAATACTAGAATGGCCAACACCAGTTTGTCCAAGTAAAGCTAAGCATATCTATCGTGAAAAATTTGTTTGGTTGTTTTGTTTTTCATCTTTAACCTGATTATTTAAAGTTGTTTTTTGGGGGGTCCCTTTCTCTTCATACATATTTCTCCATTATATCCATGTTTGTTGTTGATATCCTGAAAGTATACATGTAATGGCTGTCAGCTTTGACTTTGGAGGCCAACTACTATTAAATCATTTCAAGACTGTTTATTGTAATGCATATCCCAACAGTGTTTCTTCACTGTTAATTCTTATCTCTCAGTTTTCTGTTCTTGTTTGCTTTGAATAGTAATTAGTCAAATGGCTAGTATTACGGGGATCTTGGGTCCAAGTTCCCACTTGAAAACTAGTTAGATTGATGAATTAACGTTCCATTGTGTACTTTGTTATCACAACCACTGCACCCAAATTTCTTTAGGAAGAAAACGTAAATGTTTTGCATAAATTTCCCAGGAAGATTGAAATATAATCCACTTTGCTAATCTTTAATTAAGAAAATATCATTTAGCATTTGGATAAGGCCTGGCATGGCCGAGCGCGTTAAGGCGTGCACTCGTAATCCGAGGGTCGCGCTAAACATGCTCACCCTCCCAGCCGTGGGGGTGTATAATGTGACGGTCAATCCCACTATTCGTTGGTAAAAGAGCAGCCCAATAGTTGGCGGTGGGTGGTGATGACTAGCTGCCTTCCCTCTAGTCTTACACTGCTAAATTAGGGACGGCTAGCACAGATAGCCCTCGAGTAGCTTTGTGCGAAATTCCAAAAAACAAACAAAACAAGCATTTGGATATATAAAATTTTAAAAGTCCCTTGGTGTTTTTCTAATGAGTGTATATCAATCGCGGACCACACGCTTAGCTCAATGTTCAAGGGTGCGAATAAAGAAAAAAATTGAATCACAAGTTATTCTAACAAAAAGCATTATAACTATGTTTATTGAATCCCAGCCGGCAATGGGTGTGATAGAAATAGTATAATTGAAATACTGCTAGGCAATATTCTTTTTGGAGAAAAATATTAATGGAATGATCAAAGAGTTTGGCTTTTGAAAGGAAATACAATTAGAATAATATTTTATTGTTAGAAGTACAAGACAAGGTTACAAGTTTACTTGGGTAGAAGTTATCTTTGATCTAGTTGTGTGTCATGGGCAGCTAGTTACGGCGCTTGACTAGCAATCTGAGCTGAAAGTGAGATTATTTTCGGTGACGGAAGAGCAGGAAATGTAACTCTTCATTCATTATCAAACAATGGAAGGGGAGGACCATTCCTGCAGTTATCACAGGTTCTCCAACATTGTATAATATGATGCTGATTTAGACAACCATACAGACAAATAATGGAAGAATTCAAAAATATGCATATTAAAAGCTTTATTGTTCATCTTTTAAGTTAGATATTTCCTCCCATAGGATGCATGATACAATATCTAGAAATTTCGTGAAGATGTAATGATCTAAACATTTTGTAGATTACATAGAAACAAGGGAACATTATAAATACGATATTCAGAAAAACAGCCAGTTAATGAGAAGTAAATCGGTAATCGCTGAGTGAATCAATTAAATTAGATTATCGATTCTATTATGTAAGTTGATTGATTAGTCGAATAATTATATATATATATATATATATATATACATTTATAAGCATGCATAGCATTAGTCTCGAAATTTCTGTTGAAATGTTCATTATTTTTAGCCTGCATCTTGTCTCAAAATGATTGTAGCGTGTAGTAAAAATTATTGCAGAAATAAATTAATCTTATCGTTATGAGGACTGGACTTGACGTTATTTTAATAGAAAATAAAAAACTGCCTCACATTAATATAGATAGAATGCGAAACGACATTCAGAAGTGGAATTATTTTTGCGAAAATAGCCTAATGTGGCTTTACTCTAAAACAACAAGAAGCAAGATCGAAACTTTGTTAAAGAAGATGACGTGATTAAAAGATCAAGAATAAAGAGAAAAAGTGGAAGACAATTGAAAAAGAGGCAGGAAGTTGATAGTAAAGTTTAACTAAAGAGACGTAATATTAATAACAAACATATAGGAGATGTACAAGGTTACAAGAATGATACTGAAGTACGGTAAGGTATTAGCCAAGTACAAAGGAATCCGTAAGTATAAAATTGAAGAAGTGCAAAAATACATTTACGAAGAAGTGAAAGATTTTGACAATGTTAAGATCAATGAAGTAAAAAAATAACACTAATGCCAAAATAAAAGTAAATGCAAATATATCAGCCACATCTCTTTCTGCATCTGCTCAAGAATTCCAACTTAAAATATTATTTAACACTAAATATGGAATGATAGAATTTATTTGGTTGACATCTATTTCCACTGCTTATGCTATCTGTAACTGTAAGACCTTTTTGGTCTACTTTAGCCATAGCCATTACGTTACCTAATAAAGTTCCAGCATTTAAATAGTCGATTCAACAACATCACACAATCAAGAAACCAACTGACTATAATAGAATGGTACCGTGTGAGGTACATCGAGTTCACTTCAGAATAATATCCAAAGTGAGCAGATGGAATATGGAACAACGAACTATTCACCTTGCTGCCCATTTTAGATAGTTAAAACAAGATTAAGCAGAAGGCCATAACAAGTATAAAGAATGAGTAGCTGACTTATCCAGTGGTTACAAAATCACACCATAAAGAAATATCCAAAGTTCAGGATCAGAATGGTAAGGAAATGATGTATTATTTTAAAGATACCACAACAGGGGAAGAGTTCCCCACTGGTACAGCTGTAAGTACAGATTTATAAAGCTAAAATCAGGAGTTAGTTTATTCATTGGTGAACACAACAGATAGCCCGATGTGACGATAATAATAAAAATAAAGAAAACTGGTCATTTGGTAATGGGACTTGAATCCATTAAAGTCGCAAATGAACAAAATCTAAAAATAACATGATCATTAGACTAGTTGTACTGAAACAAACTCCTCCCGACAATAGTCTAGAAGAGCTAAAAAAAATTCGTCAGATAATTGGTTACATAATTTTTATATGCAAAAACGGCTCGTTTTTGCATATAAAAATTCTCAACAAGTGGGTTTCTCGACATCACTAATTGGTTACATAGAATGGAGGAAAAAAACCCAAAACAATTGGCGTTTCAAGTATAGCTTGAAAGGATATGTTGACAGAAACTACAAACAAAACTATGCAAGGAACAGCAAATCCTCCTCAAATGTGCCATAAAAGGGAAGTGTTATAAATAAGGGAACATGGCCATTACAATCAATACTGTAAGTAATTAACATCTATAAATGCACCAAGGAGACAAAATCCTTAGAATGAGTATTTGAGCTCAACTAGATCACAGACACAACAAAGAACTAAATTAACATTTCGTTTGCCTTGAACAAAACTGTGTAAATACTGATGTATTATCCTAAAGATAATGTGTAAATGAAGTTTAATGTAGTAAAAAAAATGGAAACACAATGTGGCGAACATGACCAACCTAAAGTACAATGGAATATAATCCATGGTGTAGCATACACAAGTAATGAAAAAACTCATTTGGTCTAACACTCAACTGAAAGGTCCTCAAACGAGATATAGGAATTTGAAATCAGTTATCAAGTATACCAAGAAGAGAACAAAAATTTTGCTCCTTAGTCCAAGTACAAAGATGAATGAACTTAGAACAGTAGGATTCATCATGCCTAAAAGAGGTATTTGTTGCGTCACAAATAGGAAAACCCTTGTGGATAGAAACAACGACTACAGTTGGTACTTCAATAATATCTACATTCTGAAACATTATCCCCGTTACATAAAACATTCTCGCTCTTTCATCCGTTGGGGTGTTATAACTATTCGTTGGCAGTGGGTGGGCATGAGTAACTGTCTTCCTTTTCGTCTTATACTGCTAAATTCATGACGACTAGCGTAGCTAGCCCTCGTGTAGTTTTGCGCGAAATTCAAACCAAACTGAAACATATCTCCAAAAGCTGTCCCATTAAGTGTTAAGACGTCATTAACGAAAATAACTGAGTATCCCTATCGGGTTGGGTGCTGAAGATCACTTAAATAGTTGGTATAAATCATGTGAAATATGTTGTACGTGAAAAAGGTCAAATAAAGAACCAGCATGGATAGTTACAATGTTGGAACACTATTTGATACAGTTGATGTACATGTATCTTTACCACTGAGTAGCTGAAAAAATGAATATATCAGGGTTGGGATAGACTATTTAACCTATTGGCCAGAAGTATATACTATTCCTAATGAAATGTTCTTCCATTTAAAACTCGTCAAGGAATTCGTTATAAAACTTATGTACCTACAGAAGTTTACATAGATCAGTGGTGTAATTTCGAATCAACCCTGAATGAAGAAATGGGTCAGAATGAAAAAGACCAGTGAAACAACAGCTCTTTATTCATCTTTTGACAGGATGGAGGAGAAATACAATCCTACAATTTTAAATCAGTTAGTCATTTATCTGGATAAATATCAATATTTCACTGCTAGTTATGAATTACGTGACTGGCATTTGGAAGAGAAAGTATTATTGGACTTGTATACTCCTACCCAGAGACTTAGCAGAGTTTTACGCAAAATATCCAAAGGGACTAAGGGCCTACATTCCATTAAAGCGATATGGTGTCATTTGTTTGTTTGTTTTTGAATTTTTCGCAAACATTTTTCGAGGGTTATCTACACTGGCCGTCCCCAATTTAGCAGTGTAAGACTAGAGGGAAGGAAGCTAGCCACCCACCGCCAACTATTGGGCTACTCTTTTGCCAACGAATAGTTGGATTGACTTTCACATTATAAAACCCCCACGACTGAAAGGGCAAGCATGTTTAGCGCAACAGGGATGCGAACCCGCGACCATCATATTACGAGTCGCACGCCTTAACCCACCTGGCCCTGCCAGGCCAAGGTGTAATTTGTCCAGTAGAAATTAAGCAGGTATTGGAAAGACCATATGTTATATTGATAAATATTAAAAATGTGGTTCACAGAATCCAGAAGGACGGGAACTCACAAGTTCATCTCACGTTGAGGTGTGAATGATTAAGGTATTCATTTCAGAAAAGAATTTGCTATTGACAGGTCAACCTACTGAAGAGCACATGGTTACTGACAGGATCACCAAGAATAGAACCACTGGTGGATTCATTCAACTACGTACTTAGGAATAACTCCCCTAGAGACAGGACAGCAACTAAAAATAAGATAAAGATTCCATCACATCTTCAAAACTTTCAGAAAACTAAACCAGGCTTGTTAATTGGATAGTTTAGTCTACTGTCTTATTTATAAACTGACATTGTTTAAGAAATAGCGTCGCAGCCCAGGAAGTGGGAAGTGTTGTATGCTTTATTTTTATGTTTTAATTTATACGTTTGTTTGTTATAAAACACATGACACAATATCTAGAGTTTATAATGACATAATACTCTAGAAAATTCGTAAAGTATGTAGAAACAAGGATAAGTTATAAATTATAATCGTAGTGCAGTCAGTTAATGAAATATAAATCAGAAATCAATGAGCAATCAGTGAGTTACTGGGCTCGGTGTGAATTAGTGAGAGCTATTACATGTATTTGGTTGCTCGTTTGATTATCCTAGGAATTCTAAAAATACGTCGGCCATTCATACCACTAGTCTCAGAATTCTGTTGAAACATTATCAGTGAACTTATGTTTACAACTTATATCAGAGTGAACACAGGCTGTAGCAAACGCTGTTAAATAAATAAGTCTGTTATCGTAGCATTAACTGGACAGTCGGACTTGTGTTTATTTTTACCAGGTAATTAAAAAAACGCCCAGCAAAGAATATATTACAGCACACGTGTCTATTAGCAGCAATCAAAAACCTTGATTCACTGTAAATAATTATTTAGAATATTTAATTATAGGCTTTAACATCCTCTTGGAATGTTTGTAACTGAGTAGATAAAATATATACATATTCGAAGTTATTAAATAATGATATGAAATGTAGCAGACGACAAAACAGTAGACATCTTACTGATGGACTGATTGTAAGTACAGGTGCGAATGTCTCTTTTAAATTAATGAGGTACACATTAGCAAAGGAATGATATTAATAGATATATAGTTGTTTAGAAACAACTTTAAGGGAAAGAACAGAATGGAGGGCTGAAAGAAACACTAGGAAAAACGAAGTCAAAAGAAGTGTTTTTCCAAGTGAGTCCAAATTCAAATTGTCAAGCAAAAATCAATGGTAATTTCTTCGATGCCAGTTAGGATTATGACATTATAATCAATGTAAAGCATTTAGAGGAAGGCATGGTAGGTAGAGATCTAGGAGGCAAATCAAAATTTTTTTTGACAATTAATGTGAAAGAATGTACACCACCATAGGCGCGCTCATTATGGCCAGATTGGAAGTTCTTGGGTTCTGGATTAAAGTTTATAATTCTCATATTCTTTCCGAGAGTAATTTTCATAATTCTGATGCATTTCTTCTGGGAGAGATTGAAACAAGAAAGCTTCTGATCCCCAGTTCGAACAGCACGGGTGGGGAACCAGTACAAGTGTTTAGTGCATTTCTGTCATTGGAGTTGAGACTTACACACAATTGGTGACACACTGACTGCTGACAGGGATAACCAGATTTTTATCCATTATGTTATTCTTATAAAAATAAGATCAATTCGGCAAGGTTTGTATTTCCTGCAACAGAATGGTCCCAAGCATGGGAGAAAAACAAACTGATGGAGCACTCGTAACCACAGTTTAATCTGCTCAGAGTATCGACATGAACGTTATTAGAGAAGTATGGCTCTGTATAAAAACTAAAAAGGTTAAACAACAACCACGAAACTTGTAACAATATTCCAGTAATACATTGATAAAGATCTGGTAGCATAAAAATATGTATTGCTCTGTTTAAAACGAATACAAAATAATAGTGAAGTATACATTTTATTTGTTTTTCTTTTGTGCTTTCCATAATATTGTAGTCAATATAATAAACTATTTATTTGCAATTACTCCTTATTTATGAATCTTCCACGTGATTATTTCAAATTGAAAATAGCTATATATGATCAGATCATCTGACTGCAATAACCCATACAGTTTACCTAGGTATAGAAGCTAGTTCTCAATTACACTGCTAGCCAAAATCTAAAGGCCAATGAACATAAAAAAGAAATATGCATTCTGTGTTTTTAGACTCAACCACTTATTTGAGTAGAGATTCCAAAGATGAAAATTAGAAAAGGGGAAAATAAAAACAAAAAACTTTTCAGCATTTAATAGGAAAAATGTGAACACTGAAACTAGCCTAAATACTAGCTTGTCAAAAGTTTTAAGACCATACTGAAACGAAGCGTTAATCGGTAAACATGTAACGAAATTTAGTCATTTGTGTTAAAGAATTAGTGTTGTCAACACGTCTCACTGACATCTTCTGTGTTACATTGGATAAAAACATGGCAATGGCTAAAAAATTTGACAGAGTTTAAACGTGGAAGAATTGTCGAGCTGCAAAAGCAAGGTCTCTCTCAACGTGCATTTGCTGATGAAATTGGGCTTAGTAAAATTGCTGTTGCAAATTTCTTAAAAGACCCTGAGGGATATAGAACGAGAATTTCATGTAGTCGGCCCAAGAACATTTCGCTAACGTTGAGCAGGAGAATTCGACGGGTTGTCCGGCAAGACACCAGCCGATCGTCGAACCGGATTAAGGCCTTTACGGATGTAAAATTCAGCTTAAGAACAATAAGTTGGCATCTAAAGAAAGGCTTTAAAAATCGTAAACAACCTCAAAGGCCACACCACGAAACAGCCTGGTTAAACTTTGCTGAGAAGCAAACATGGGACGTAGAAAAGTGGACGAAGGTTTTGTCCTCTGATGAGAAAAAAATTTACCTGGATGGTCCAGATAGCTTACAGCATTACTGGCACGATAAGGATATCCCACCGGAGACATTTTCTACACGACATAATGGAGGAGGTTCCATCATGATCTAGGGTGCTTTCTCCTTTCATGAAACAATGGAGCTTTAGGTTATACAGGGGTGTCAAACAGCAGCTGGCCATATTGGCATGTTGGAGAGAGCATCCTTATTGACTGAAGGCCCTTACTTGTGTGAAAATGACTGAATATTTCAGCAGGACAATACTGCAATCCACAATGTCCGAAGGACTTTTTCATGGCAAATAACGTTATTCTTTTGAACCACCCAGCGTGTTTGCCCGAACTGAACCCCATTGAAAATGTTTCGGGTAGATGGTAAGGAAAGTCTATAGAAATTGACGCCAATTTCGAACATGTAAATATCTTCGTAAAGCTATCTTCACTACTTGGAATAACATTCGAGCCAGCCTTCTGCAAACGTTTATATCGACCATACCAAAGTGAATGTTTGAAGTTATTCACAGTGACGGCCATGCAACTCACTATAAGACCTATTGTTGGGCATTTACTACCCTGTTTAGGACTTCTTTTGATGTGGTCTTAAACCTTTGACCAGCTAGTATTTAAGCTAATTTCATAGTTTTCGCATTTTCCCCATTAAATGCTAAAAATGTTTTTTTTTAATTTACCTTTTCTTATTTATCTTTCGAATCTCTACTCAAATAAGTGGTTGAGTTTAACAACGCAGAATGCACATTTTTTCTTTATACTCATTAGCCTTAAGATTTTGGCCAGCAGTGTACAAGTCCCCCGCTGGTTCAGCTGTTTGGTGTGTTTTGAACTTCACGCAAAGCTACACGAGGGCTATATACGCTAGTTGTCCCTAATTTAGCAATGTAAAACTAGAGGGAAGGCAACTAGTCATCACCATCTACCGCCAACTCTTGCACTACTCTTTTACCAAACGAATAGTGGGATTGACTGTAGCATTATAACGTCCCCACGGCTGAAAGGGCATGTATGGTGCGACGGGAATTCGAACCCGCGACCTTCAGATTACGAGTCTTGTGCCTTAACCATGTGGCCATGCAGGGTCAGTACAGCAGTATGTCTAAAGATTTACAATGCAAAAAATCAGAAGTTCGATTCCCCTCGGTGGACTCAGCAGATAGCTTGATGTGGCTTTGCTATAAGAAAAACAAACACACACACCCAAATACAAGTTAAATTTTACAGTTACTTTACGCTAATTCACAAACGAAATGAAACAAAAATAGCGATACACATTTATTTAAATCTAATTGTTTTAGAAAAAGAAATTAGTGACTTTGAACAAAGGTTAAATTTAGTATTAGTCAAGCTTTTAAAATTTTGATTGAATCATGAAGCAACTATTATTATTTACCTAACTTTACAGTTGCCTTGATAGCCATTAATTATATTTATCTGTCTTAAGAAAATACTAAGGTGATAAATCGTCCTCTAATGAAAAACACAAATATAGGTCACGTATTTCTGGAAAAAGTTTTACTTTATTGGGGATTTTACAAATTATACTCTGTAAAGTACATGTATTTTATGCTTCCATTTGTTCAAACATATTTTAAAATATTCATTATTCAATTACTATCCAAAATGAAAAAAAAAAATCTAATTTAGTTTTTAATATTGATATAATTTGGGAATCGGTTAACTCTTGGCAGACTTTTTTTTCCCACAATTCCTTTAGAAAGTCTCTTTCATGGTTGGTGTCGACAATGGGTACGTTCGTGTATTACTTGTTGATTTCAATCTACTACAATCGATATGGGAATGTTTTTTTAACATAAAGTATTGTATTTTATTCGATTTAAAGTATTTAGTTTTACTTGAATTTCATATATTTTCTTATGATAACTGTGTATATTAATATAAAACTATACATAACATTTTCAATGTTGTTAGGATGGATTTTAGCTGTCGTATTTTGATTTAGTGTGGCGGCATGCGATTACAGTAATAAGAGCTTTATCATAGTGAATTTTAGTTTTAACTGTTATTTCATCTGAAATGAAAAACTAACAAAATGTAAAGAAAAATACAAGTGTGCATTATTAAAATAGACGTTTGCGTTTAAATGGTTTAAAGAAACTGCACCGTAAGCATGTGAATTCATAACCCTAAAGTGTTCTGTTTTTCATAATGTGTAGTATATACCGAAGAGATGCGGGTATTTTGTTAGTAAATGAGAAGAACCCACTACCACATTTACTCTTCAAAGCCCAAAAATTTTAAAATACATTCTGTTTTTCATTTGACGCGATTATTGTACGGACAACCATGATGAAGCCGCGATGGTGAAACGTGTAAATTAATTTTATCTGGAGAGTAGTCTTATTTTTCTCGCGTCTTTTTTGCTTTTATGCCCCTCATATCTATTATAATGATCAAACAATAATTATTAGCATTAAAGTTGTATTTTAATGTTTGATACTGTACAAACCTCAGGTTGTTGATCAGATGATAAATTTTTCATGCAAGCAGGAAATATTGAGATGGTATTAGCATTTCCATTGCATAGTGTTGCACTCCTCATTTGGGTTTTGACTAATAACTTTGTGTGATATCATCTTAAATCTTTACCTTCAGATGTGAAGTATCCAAAGGTGTTTGTTTCTTGACATTGTGAAATGTAAGAAGTATTTGTCATGAAACATCAGAAAGCTTCTAACTATTTATCTGTGATAATGATTTTGTACTTTTGAGTCATTGATAGTTTGCAACTAATTATCAATAGCTTCTTCATTAGGTGTATTAATGATAGTGATGTGCTGTATAAATCTATTCTAATTGTTTTTTTTTGTCAAAGGGTTAGAGTTGTGCTATTTTACTTAGAGAAAATGTGCATTCATAAAACTCGATGCTTTAATCCCAGAAGTTAAGGATTTCTTTAAATATATGAGTATGGAAGCATATTATACTAATATAATTGTTGTTTGCTAGTTTTTGATGTCTTGTTCATGATTTTACATGGTAATACAATCACCATTTTGACAGAGGCAAACTGTAGAGAAGCAAGTGCAGCTGTGGACAAATTGGTTCAAATAAAGCAGGAAGCCCTTCAGTGGCAAACTGCATATTCCACTTGAACATAATGTATACTTACATATGAACTATGAATTTTTTTCTTAGTTTTTCTCAAAAGCAGCCTTTTCATAGTCTTAAAATGGGGACTACAGAAATATTTCTGCTTGAAATTTGGCACATAGCATATTTTATAATGCTTTTCTCTGCAGTCCTATTACTTGTTCATTGTGATTTTGAACTGAAGAAATTTGACTTGCTGTTGCAGTTGGACAGAAAACTTTGTATTAGCAGGTTTGGAACAAAGTTGTCACAAACCCAAATAATTATTACAAGTCTAGATAGAGGAGAAGTGTATGGATTACAAAGGATTTCTCCCTTTATTGTGGTATTTGTTTGTCTCTTGTTTGGTTGCTATGTGGACATTGCATTGAGAGGGCAACATTATTAAATGTCTGACCACAAGAAATGAGTAACATCTAGTTTCGGTCAATTAAATAATGAAAACATTATGTTGGAATTTTTATAGGTGGTAGTGTAGTGTATTTAAAGCTCCGTATCATATTGTGCAAAATTCTCTGTGATGTTAAGTTGCAAACATTTTGTATCATACAAGTTACTGTGAAAAATTGTTTAGATGCCTGATGGATATTTTGATGTTTGGCTTTTAATAATTTCTTTTGCAATATAGTTTTCTGAAAATTCATTGATTCTCACTTTGATGTACAGATTAGATACAATAAAACTTGCATGTTTTAAGTTTTGGTTATGAAGGTGTTATGGTTAGTTTCACTGTTGGTGTAGAGAAGCTGAAGATTAGGCAGTGTTCAGTACTGACTCATCTAGCTTCCCTCTTGTCTGTTACTTCAAAGTTAGAAACATTTAGTGCAGATAGCTTTGTATGTACTAAAACAAAATGAAACTTCATTTTTGAGTGAAAAATATTCAATCAGTAGTACCTACAGTGAGCATAAAACTCGTTTAACTATTTTACAACAATGATAATTTCAACATAACCATTTTTATGGGCCATTTGCATGTTTATCTTTTAATTTTTACATATGTCATCTGTAGCTTATGCTTTAAATAGCTTGTTCTCATACATTATCATACAGGTATTTCACGAGATCACTGGCATAAACGTAGAAAGACTGGTGGGAAGCAAACTCAGAGTAGGAAGAAGAGGAAGTTTGAATTGGGAAGACCTGCTGCTAACACTAAGGTAATATTGCTTTAGTGTAGTATCAAAGTAAGAAATTCCCCCCCAAAAAAGGACCTGAAGCAGCAATAAAAAGGGAGTTTTTTTAGTTATTCTGAATTTAATACTGCAGATGTGTTCAGGTTATTTGAATTACAAATATAAACCAGCTTTTATTTTATTTATTTATTTGGTATCTCTTACAAGGCTTTATTATTTTCGTATATTTTTCCAGTTAGCAAGAGAGGAGGTTTGACTTGTGTTGGGTGTGCTTTCTGCATTTTAATTTTAAAAAAAATAAAAACTTAGCACTTTAAATATTAAAATATATACTTTAGATGTGAAATTTACTAAAAAAAAAAAGGTTTGTTTTAAAAATTTGAATCTGGATTGGTTTGATCATGCTTTGAATGAAAATATTGGTCACTGAATTTCATGAAATTTTCTGAGCAACACAGCACTTGTCGACCTCTAGAACGAACCTTGACAAATCCTTGATATAAGGCTTCCATGGTGACCAAACATTTCATTGTGGTGCCTTGTATTTTCATCCATTTAATTCATGCATAGGACTGTTCTAAATAGAACTTGAATCTACAACAGTTTGGAATCTGGGATTATTTTTGGATTCTTTGACTCTTAAATCAAACTGTTTATAGGACTTGAGTGGTAGATTCAGTACTTTGTTTTTCATGAATATATTTTATAATGTTTATACTGGGATAAGAACAGTGGTGGTTAGTTCAGGCAGTACTATCAAGTGATTATTGATATGTTGTGATCATTAGCATGTACTCATTGCTGTGAAGGTACATAAATATGCTTGCTTTTATTTTCACTGGTCCAGGAAAAGCTATTAATCAAGGCAATAGTGTATCTTACTAGTTAGCCTGTTGCTTAATTTAAAATATTTTCAGTGTATTTAACTTCCTTGTTTTAACTTTTTACTGTTGTTTAATCTTATGAAAAGATATAAAAGACATGATCTTAATCACAAAAGCCAAATGTCAGTAAGGTGCACTAGATTTCACTGAATTTCATGAGTTACATGAATCCAGTTTCACTTTTCACTTAGAATACTTCTCATTTGATTGCGTATTCCTGCTTTTGTTCAATTTAATTGCTAATGAGTATAAATAGATCCTAAATTTTGGCACTAATTGTACAATAGACGGACGTGCGCCTGCACCCTATCTATGTCTGTGAAAAATTAGTATAAATCCATTCTTGGGGATTATTACAAAAAAAAGCCTTTGTTAAAAGAGCTGAAGACACCAATTCTTAGGAAAATTACAGTGTATAACTCGGTGACACCTTGACACAACTTGAACATGCATCTATAAAGGATGACTACTGAAGTTGAGTAAAATCTTAATGTGTTTTTGTATAGTGTTTTTATCACTAAACTATTCCTGTCTTGACTACAAATCTTTTACTGGTTTACATGGTTTTAATGTCCACCAGATCTTGCACAAGACAACACAGGATATTATACCTTAAGTTTGACAATCAAAATTAATTTTGGGGCAGCAATTTCTTGAAAAACACACAAATTATTGTCTAGAATTAAAGTGGCACAATACTTTAAGAAAATATTAAGGAAAAACAAGATAAATGAAGTACTCGTGTAGCCCATAATTTCCAGTTTAACACAATAGTGAAGTCAGATTTGGCGTCTCTGGTTCCTAGATTGTAAACTGTTTGTTGAGGTTTGACCCTGGAAGGAAAGATGAAATAGTTTGATCAAAATAGTGCTGTTAGAAACTTCAGTATAAGTGCAGTTCTGTCAGTTTTATTCGATCCTGGTTTCCAACCTTGCTTGTCCTCATGTGATGTAGTTGTGTGTATCAGCTTTGGGAAAATATAGGTTGGTGACTTAAACATTTCATGAAAGTTAATTTTCAGTTCTTTTTAATTGTGTTAGTTAACATGGCTTTGTGTCAGTGGATATTTTCACTGGGATCAGAACAAAGTGATATAAGCATTACTTGGTGATATGACCGTGATTTTGCCAGTAAAGGTATCATTATGGTAGAACCATAGTTATAAATATTTGTGAGACGCGTATGTGTTTTTTTTTCTCTTAAATATATCAGATTTCACCGAGTTTTGACAGTTTCAAATATCTAAAAAACAATAGTGGTAGGTAAGATTTAAATGTTATAAGAATTAATGAAAGGTTTGGTTTCACACACAATGACC
Organism: Carcinoscorpius rotundicauda; assembly: GCA_011833715.1. Taxonomy (NCBI): domain Eukaryota; kingdom Metazoa; phylum Arthropoda; class Merostomata; order Xiphosura; family Limulidae; genus Carcinoscorpius; species Carcinoscorpius rotundicauda. The sequence continues at coordinate 28,849,520 of CM022399.1, read as the reverse complement.
TTTGAACTTGGTTACAACTTGATATAGCTTGCTAAGCCTTAAAATTTAACATGTGGAGAGTATCAAAATTATTTTTTAGATTTTATATATTAAGTTTATAGCCATAAATTACTATACAGCTACCACAGAATTGTACTATAATTTATTAAGCTTAGTAACTAAGCTCTGTTTAGGTCTACAAAAAATAAATCTTTGAGTAGACTAAAGACATGACCTACCTCCTTGAAATCTTGTTTTGAAAGAACTCGGTAACCTTTTCACAGATTAAAATGGCTGAAAACAAAACACTAAACTTTCAGCTGGTTAATCATGTCATATGTTGTATATAAAGGACCATTCCCAAAAATGGAAAGAGGTTAAATGGAGCCAATGGATTTGATTTAGTACACAAGTTATGTCTTAGCAAAATAAAAGGTTGAAGCTTTTATCTTGTATTCTAGTTTAATATTGGTAACTTGAGTTTTTAATTTGTACACAACTAATTTCGGCATCACAAACATTTAATTTTAATCAGTGCTGCATTCAACATATGTGGCTTACTAAAATCTGTATTTAAATCTGTCCTTTTAATATTTACTTTTAAATTAAGAAATTAATTCATAATAAAGTATCAGTTATCTACAGTTTGATTCTAAACTTATTGACATAAAATTTTGAATGCAAGTCAACAAATGCAGTGTTATGTCCTGTGACCTGTCACTAAAGGATTAAACACAGTTGCTCAAAAACATTAAAACTTGGTAAAAAAATTGTGTAGTGTAAGTATAATGTATCTGTTTGATTATTACTAAATTTCTGTTTTATTAATAGTTGATAAAATGTTATTTAGCAGTTGGCATAGTCAGGTTCACATCACCATTAAGATACTGTTATAATTAAGCTCAAAGCTACAATAGAAATATTCATTACAATAGGTTGCTTTTTAAATTATTTAAAAAATTAATTTTTTTCAGTAGTTTTTTGTATAAAATTTCAGTATTTCAAACCTAGTTTTAATTGCAGAAGCTCACAACTTTATTAGCGTTAATCAAATTTGAACTTGGCCTTACTTTCTATTCATTTTGGTTGATAAAAGCTATTTTTCATTTTTTTTTGTTTTTATAATTTTAGGGTTGGTCCAAAATACTTCTCATATCCATAGTAGAATCTCATAAAACAATTATTTAGATGGCTTTCTAACAAGGCTACAAGTAATATAAAAATAACTACTGTTAGTTGCTTGGATCTTGGGTATAAAGAGTTGGAAGCCAATTGTGTCTACGATTTTGTCTAAAAGAAAAGAACATTAGCAGATACTTGTGGGGGACGAAATTAACCTTTTGGTTATAAATGTATGTAAAAAAGACATGGTAAAGTTTGTTCAAAGTTATGAAAACTAGAAGGGGCTTTAGCAGTTGGTGTTGCAAACATAATCTTTTCAGGTGGTAGTTGCAAATTGTATATTCTGACCTGTTGGTGCATATACTTCCTGATTGGTTGGCTTCTGACATTGAGGGAAGAAAATCTGAAATAAAGAAATCAAAGGGGTGAGTTATAAATTAAAACAGATTTGAAACTGAATTATAAACTTAATGCAAAATGTATTAACATACGTCTATAAAGTTGAATTCTCTGTTTAGAAGAAGAGATCAAAGTGTGCATACCACCTTTATTGGGGTCATATTCAAAATATGATTTGAAAAATTTGGTTTATAATTCAAGGAAATATTTAAGTGAACTATCACTCCCCGTTTTGTATCACATGACACTTTTTTTACTCTGAATTTTAGATTTTTGTTTGATCTTCTGACTTTGGCATTAATATATACTTGTACAATAGACATTGCTGAGATATAATGCAAATGTCTGGTTTCCAAACTTTACAAGAAATTCAAACTCTGAAACACCTTTTCAAATGTCCTTTGACATGCGCTATTGGATTATTTATAAATAAAAAAAAAGATATTTTTACTGACTTTATAAAGCAGGTTTTTAAAAATTTGCTAAGAGCAGAATTTGTAATGTTTATTAAGTGCTTGCTGAATTTCATAAAGTTACGTTTAGCAAATTTGAAATAAATATTGCTGTGGGGAAATGAGAGCTGTTGAAATGCACTGTCATTTGCATAATTAAATTTTTAATTTAAGTTTGAAAAAGATCATGGTACATTTACTTTAAACTAGCCATTAACTTGGTGAAAACTTTTCAAATATCTAGCTATTTTTTGAAGAAGTGATTTAGGACTTGTTTAATTTGAAGTCATGAATTTTCCAGAATCTATGAGAAACTTCAGAAGTTCCACTTAATTCTATATGAAATGGAAGTCATCTGTCAAGTGCCAAACCTGGATACTAAATTTCAAAATTTAATTAGAAAATTGATATTTTAATAAATAATACTTGTGTTGTGTAATTTGAAAGGAACAAATGGAGGATCTGTGTTACACATCATTACAGGGCTTCATGGTTGTCAGGTTGAAATATATGCTGAAGGAAGGAAGGCTGCCATTAACCTTATCACTAGAGGTCATGGGTGAAAGGCCTTATCTTTGTTGTCTTGTATTTACAATTTTATTGAACTACTATTTTATGAATTTATGTCAGTAGGTTTGGTATAAAACTAGACTGTAATTCAGATTTTAGTATTATTCGTTATTAAATTTTTTAATACAAAAGTAAATATTAAAAACTTAAGCATTGTTTTTGTCATGTGATATATCGAATGCATCACTAGTTTAAATTAGATTTTTATGATATCAGAATATAAAATTTGTAGTTTCATACAAATTGGGATCTCGTTACAGATATCAACAAGTTAAAGCATTAAAAAAGAACCTTGTATTTTCTTGGATATCTCTTGTATTAAATGATAATGGATCCCACTCACCTCTTTCTATTTTTGTAGATGCTCCCTTATCATTCACTATATTAACTTAAATTATGGATTGTCTTTAGGAGAAGTTTGTTAAATTATCATGTTTGTAGTTCATTTAAAACAATGTGATAAAAGATCTAACATGCATGGCCAATTTAGTTTTTCCATAGTAGATTCTGTATTACTTGTTCATTTTCATAGATTGGACCCAAGAGAATCCACACTGTGAGAACACGGGGAGGAAATAAAAAGTACAGAGCTCTAAGACTTGATCATGGCAACTTTTCTTGGGCATCAGAAAGTAAGTATTTTTAATAGATTGAAAAAAGCATTTGTGAATATTTTTTTAATTGAAAAGTTTTGCTGGGAAAAGTGAGTTTACATATTGTTTAATAAGCACAACAGTCTTAAATGTTTTAGTTTATACAATGAAAATAAATCTCTAAGAATTATTTCTACAGCACACTTAAGTTGAAGGGAAGAAAAATGGCTTTTTTTTAATTTATCTGGTTTGATTTTTATTTCAGATTGCACAAGGAAGACTAGGGTTATTGATACTGTCTATAATGCGAGCAACAATGAGTTAGTTCGTACCAAAACTCTAGTAAAAAACGGTATTGTTCTGATTGATGCCACACCCTTCCGACACTGGTATGAAGCCCATTATGCCGTTCCCCTTGGTAGGAAAAAGGGAGCAAAACTGGTAAGCTGTGAGTTATGTAAAAAAATACTTGGCAAATTTAGAGATTATCACTTTCTCTGATTAGTAAATATATATTTTTTCATTGCCTATCTAAAATAAACCTGGCAGTGAATGAGTTATGAAACTGTGATTTACGGTAAAGTTTTTTTTAAATAATCATTTTCTCACTTAGTTTAAAAATTTAACAGAAGGCATTGTAAAATTTATGGTGTATGTTAATAAAGAAAGGACTCTTCATAAGTTATAAGATGTAAAGGTATCTGCATATAGAATATTGTGAATTTTTGGATACAAGTTAGAAAGTCATTATTGTAAGTTAATGAAATTATAGTTAACTTGCTAATGTAGTACAAAAATAAATGATTCTTTGAGTTTGTGTAACTAAAAATATGTAAATAGATAAATAAAATCTGATTTGAACTACAAATTTTTTAAGAAAACCCTTGTTTGTTCATCTATGAGTTTAAAGCTTATACATTTGAAAGAATACTTTATTATTGCAGTTTTTATTAATGTTTAATGTAATTGATTCATGCAGCAACTATGGCTATCTTTACATTGATTACAAATTATAAAACTTTCACTATGCAACCGTTTCTTATTTTTCATAGCATTGAAGTTTTTACCTTGTGTATATTCCATATGCAAGAAAGTGTGTACCAAATTTATTTGTGTATTCATGAATCTTTCAGACTGAGGCAGAGGAGGCTGTGCTTAATAAAAAACGAAGCAAAAAAACAGAAAAGAAGTACAAGGAAAGACAGAAGCATGCCAAAGTTGAACAAGCAGTAGAAGAACAGTTTATGACAGGCCGTGTTCTCGGTTGGTCCATGTTTTATGAAAAATGTGTTGTGTACATTCTTGTTACTGGCTTGAACACAAACCAGCGGTTTTTGACAAAACGTCATAAGATGAAACGTACAATTGTGAATGTTCTTATTATAATGCTTGTATTTAACAAAATTATTATTACAGGATTTTGCTACTGATAATTGTGTGAAGGATGAACTTGTTGATGGCTGTAAAGTTTATTTTTCCCTGAAAAGAATGTGTTTTTACATGCTATTTGCATTAATTTGAATGTGTACTAGGTACTTCTAAGTTCAAGACTTTGTTATAATGTTTAAGCTAGTTACTGATAGTTAAAGGCCATATGTAAAGTTTGTAAAAATAGTTGTTTCTACAGTTAAAAAGTTGGGCTGAATGATGAATATTTTACGAAAGAGAATCTTGTTTTAAAACAACTTGATCTTTCAAGGATAATAAGTCATAGTAACTGCCTTATTCTTATTGACTTTAAGAAAAAACATCTACAGTGATTAAAATAATAAGTTGGTTTTTTTTTCCAGCTTGTATTTCTTCGCGACCTGGCCAGTGTGGGCGAGCAGACGGTTACATTCTAGAAGGAAAAGAACTGGAGTTCTATGTAAGGAAAATCAAGGCAAAGAAGGGCAAATAAATATTTGCATAAATGTTGAAAAACAGTCCTTGTATTTACAGTTGATTCAATAAAACATCTCGGAGAAAGTTTATTTTGTCTGAATTAAATACAATCTTACTTTAATTTCCACAAGGGTCAGTAGATTCATTTTTTAAGTGTCAAATCTAGAAATTTTAAGGATCTTAGTTTAGCCATTAATGAATGAAATTTTGAAGCTTTAAAGAAACCCTTACTACTGTAAACTAACCCTTTTATTTTTTGTGCATATTTTTAATGCAATGAGAAACAGTTTCATACTGACTAACCTTTGCAATTTGAGTGAATAGAAGGGCAAAAAAGGTTAAAGTACTAGCGTCTTTTGGGAACGGTATTCAACTTAAAGGGAGGAAGTAATCGCTTATTTCTGCAGGTGTACAGAACACTTAGATTATGTATTAAAAAAGTCTATGACTTAGTGCATTTGTCATATGCTGAAGGGATTGCATTTACATTAAACTGTCATGTGGGACCAGATTTAAGCAAAATTAAGCATTAATCGGATTTGGATACCTGGAAGTTCTATTTCAGCAAATGCCATGTACTACAATTGAACGTAATTTTTTTTAAAAATAATGTCTACTTATAAAAAATGTTATGGCATGTTACAGTTTCACATTTCCTTAGTCCAAGACAGTTTGGTTCAAGGTAAAACTGAATAAGTTGAGAACCAAATTATTGCAATAAAATAATGCTCTTAAATCCAAAAACTAGTTTAAAAAAAGAATTGTAAATAGGAATATATGCTGTTATTGATGTGTGAACGGTTATGTAATATACACGAAAATATCCTTTCACAATGAATTATATGTAAAAATAAGTATTTAACACCAAATTAACGTAAAGGAGAGTATTAAACCTGGCCATTAAATTTATTAAAGTATCAAGTTTTATGTATGTATGGGTCAGGATTCATAACAGTAGGTGTTTGTGACTTGGGGATAAATTTAAACAACAAATGGACAATATGCAGTTTACTTATTTCAAGTATATTCAAAAATTCGTTATACTATTGGTTATTACAGTTGTGTCCAGAACTTCAAGTAACTTTTTGTCAGTTTCCACAAAGGCTAGTCCAATTAATTTATAACGCTGTTTGACAAGACATTCTTCTACTCTGTTTGTTATCACAGTATAATAAATAGTAATAAATTTCATTTACCTCATGGGTTACTACAGTTATATAGTTTTAAATTATTTATTTCACCTCAAAAGTTCATACAGGCTGGTTTAGTTTGTAATCTAATTGACGAGTTATTCCCTGTTTATTACAATACAATGCGCGATAATAACACTTTAAAAAGTCACCACTATTTCTAAACTACAACCCCTTGAGGTGGATTTCTGTGCATGGTGGGTGAACCTCCCAGAGAAGATACTGTACTTTCAGTTTACCTCTAAGATCTAAACATCCACCCACGTATTTGCCGTGCGTATGGTCTGTGTAGGGGAGGAGATGATCCTAGTGGTAGAGGAGTCTAACTCCAATGCAATACTTTGGTCTTTAATCCCAGGGTAAGCCGAGTATACTAGCAAAATCCTAGTATTGCTGCAGTTTCCTTGCTTGGCATTGTAGTGCATCCTATCGTGGGACTCCGTGTTAAGAGGGCATTTACTAGCTTTGCTTTGCTGGCACCCCTAAATCAGTAAAGGTGCATTGTGGAGACATTTTGGTGGAAACGTCGTTACCACAACATACTAAGATCTTTTTGAAATTGAAGGCCATTGGGGATATACTCTTCAGGGTTACTCCCCATGCAACTTTGAATTCTTCCAGAGGAGTTATAGTTGTTAGGGATTTAAAGAACATTCGTGAGTCAGAGATCCACTGGTTTCTCCAGTCAAGGCATTTCTGCAGTGTGCTGAATCTCCACTTGCAAAGAATTATGGTGCCTACTAGTCACTAGTTTTCTGATATTGAAGTTTACATCACCATGTTCTCCTGCCACAGTCATACCAGGTTATGTGAACTGTAAGGCATAGCTATACATTTCTATCCTTCAGATGTTAACAGTTCAGTCACGCAAAAATATGTCGTGGTTCTTCAACATGTGCTATTCGTAGTACCAAAGACCATGATGCTTACAAGTGCTGTAGTAGTCCACCCCTGCCTCACTATTTCTTGCTCTAAATGGGTTGAGGAGAAAGAGATGCAATGCTTGAACACTAAATAATGTCCTACCCAGAGGCTCGGAAATTATTTTCCTGAACTCCATCTTGGATACATGCTGCTTTACTCCATTCTACTGCTACAGTGGGAGTCCAGACAGATCTCTCTTTGTCTCCAGCAGAGTCGTTTGCAAAACAACAGAATAATCTTTTGCCTTCCAAGATTGAAAGAGTTGATGAATCTATGTCTACTTCTATCTTTGTCTCTGCCACTCCCAGTGACTACTCAGTTTCATTTCCTTTGGCTTCAGGTTTGGGTGTTTCCTCGGGTCCATTCTCTTCTGCAGCCCCAAGAAATAAAACAACCATTTGTCCATGCCCTCAGATACTGGAATCTTTGTCCACAGACAGAGATCTGTCTACTCGACCCACGGCAGATCCATGGAAGTTGATAGATTTGTCAAAAAAAAAAAAAAAAGTTGAAACCAGAAGGGCTTCTCGCCACGTTCTTCACGTAAATAAAAATGGCCACTGATCCAGTGGAACTGTCAAGGTTTTCATCTAAGTATAGATGACAAAGGATTTGATTGATTCTTACCATCCCACGTGTCTCTCCTTACAGGAAACATTTCTGAAACCTACCAATACAGTCACCCTTGGGCAGTTTTCTTTGTACGTAAAGGACAGGTTGTGTGATGGACGAGTGCATTGTGTGGTGGTACTGTTGGTTGATCAGCATATGCCCACCATTTTTGCCATTTGATACACCCTTGGAGGCTGTAACCATCTGTGCTTCCCTGGGTTCTACCATCACTGTTTGTTCTTTCAACATGGCTCCTGACGAGGCCTGTAATCAGTCAGACCTCAGTGCCCTCATTGAGCAGTTATCTCTTTTTAATCCTCTCCAATATTGGTTCTTATACTTATTTTCATGTACCTAGTCAGTCTTTTACTATTATTGATCTTTCTAAAACTGACAAATTTCCCACAGTATCCTCGTCCGTCGTGGAATCCTGACTGTCACATGGCAAGGGAAGCTCAAATCAGGCTTGGGATACCTACAAAAGGTATCCCACACTTTCAAACTGCATTCCATTCCAGCACGCACATGTACATGCTAGGCAATTCAGAACCAGAACTGATCTTGGATTAAATGCACCTCTAGCATCTCTTCTACCACCCGTTCCAAAGTCATATGGGACAACATTTGAAAGGTTAGTGGACAGTATACTTCTGTCCCATCTTGATCTTGCTTTCTGATGACCAGAAAGTTGCTGATGCCCAGAGCATTGCCAATACTCTCGGTAAAAGCTTTTCTCAAGTATTTAGCATTTTTTCTTCACCCTCCACCTTCTTCAAGACATGGACAGGGCTGATCGTCTCTTATGACTATAATTGCCCCTTAAGCTTGATCTTCGTCAGTCTTGCAGTACACTATTCATTATAAGATGCTGTGCCATGCTTATCTTGCTATTCTGGTTGTTCTTAACCAGGTCTGGGGGGAGAATGTTTTTTTCCTATGGTTAACACCATGCTATTGTACTCCCTTTTGCTAAATCTGGGATCCCCAAATTCCTTTAAACTATTGTCCAATTGCTTTGCTGAGGTATCTGTAAAATCTAAGGATGGTTAATGTTGGTTTTGACGAGAGCACTTCACCGTGGACCACCTGATTCGACTTAAATGTCAATCAGGAAAGCCTTTCTCAAGTGACAACATCCTGTTTCTGTATTTTTTACATTGAGAAAGATTATGCTACAACGTGGCATCTTGCGAGGCCTCCACTCACACAGGTTCCATGGCTATTTACCCATTTTTATGAACTGGCAAGTCAGTGTTAGTGCGACACTTTCCTGTTCTTTCCCACAGAAACTTGGAGTCCCTTATGGCTGAGTCTTGAGAGTAACAGTTTTCATTATAAAGACTAATGCCATCATTGGACAACTCCCCGTTACACTTGCAAACACTACATGTCGACTGCCCCTAATTGCTTATTGTAGTGGACCAAAGCAACCAGTTTTAACTTTCCTCGCTCCAAAACTGTTTGCATGCTCTTCTGCTGCCAACAGAATATTCATCCAGATCCTGAGTTCTGTCTTGAAGAAGTTGGGCTTCCCATGGTCCCTGAGGCAAAGTTCGTGGAGCTTATCTTTGACTTAATCTGACCTTTATTCCACACATCAAGCAGCTACATGTTCAAGTGTACAAGGGCACTAAACATCCTCCATGTGTTCACTTCTAGGCTAAAATTCTATCGTGCCCTAATTCGATCAAAACTGGACTATTAGGACCTTGGCCTTAAAGATGTTGGACCGTGTTCACCATTTAGGGGCTTTGGCTCTGCATTTCTTCAGTCCAGAATTTGTACACTGAGTCTCATGAATCTTCTATATACCTTTGTCATTTGCAACTGTCTTTACTGTATGCTTCTAAACTTCGATCCTTACCATAACACCTCACCTTGGGTTGAGTTTTCAATCCTTAGTGGGCCATGCCTTTTAAGAATAGTCTGCCATTGTTCCTTTTGCCCTTCATATTCAGATGCAGGTGAATGAGTTGGGCCTGTCCTTGAATAACACAGCTGTATCCACTGATCAGCCCACCCCACCATGGCTAATTACCATCCCCAAATTGATCTTTCTTTTAGTCGTCTGATTGGAAGTATCACCTTCTATTTGCCAAACATCTTTTGAACCTTCCACTTCCATTTATATGGATGGTTCAAAATCAGATAATTCTGTGGGCTCTGCCATGGTTTGTTGTTCCACAAAGAAATCACCTCCAGTTTCTGTGTTCTTGCCGAATTGTACCTTATTTCTCTTGCTTTGGATCACACAGAAGCTATGCAATACACCATTTATACTGACTTTTTTAGCTCTGTAATCACTTCATGTTAGTTCTCACTTTGTTCGCGTCGCTATTTAAAAGCAATTGGCCCATTTCTCTCTACCATCTACTTCTGGGTGGTTTTTTGGATAACAGACCACGTCGGTATTCGCGGGAACGAGCTCGGTGATTTTGCAGCTAAATCTGTTTGCTCTAGTACTATCACTGCCGTGCCTGTCCCATACGTGGATTATGGTCCTATATTTGAGTTTCGGCTTTGCGCCAGTTGACAGTCGACTCGGGGTGAACGTGATAACAAGCTTTTCCATATCAAACTTACTACTCTTTGGTAGCCCCCCGCTAGTAAAGCGGTAATTCTCCGGAGTTACAACGCTAAAATCAGGGGTTCGATTCCCCTCGGTGTGCTCAGCAGATGGCCCGATGTGGCTTTGCTATAAGAAAAAAAACTCTTTGGCCATCCAGCTTATGTAAGAATCGGTTTGATAGATTTTGAATTCTAGCTAGGCTCTGCATTGGTCACAGTGACACTCGGGTCACAAGAACGCATTTTATTGTTGTGCTGTTGTTATAATCGAAAGCGGCAGCACCATTTTAAAAATATTTTTACCACAGGTTTATCTTTAACATTTGGCAAGGGCGACACTGTCTACCTCAGTTGTTTTTAAATTTTAAGAGTTATTGGTTCTTTCAACGTTATTGAAGATTTTAATTTGAAAATTGGGCTGTATTTTGATTCAACATGATTCCTTTTTACACATTTTAACTATTTTACCAGCTGTTTGGCATAGATAGCCCAGTTACTTTGCACTGATAAATGCTTACACAACCATCTAAACTAAAAATGGTATAGATCTATATCTTATCTTACTTTCACTAATTTAACTGCACTTGATCGCTTATATACAAGGTGGAGCATAAGTCCTTACCCATCCATATATTGTGTCTAAACGTTATGATACCAATGATGAGTTGAAGGCAGCTGTTACCGCAGCATTTGGAACAATAACCCATGCTATGTTGCGGATAATGTCTCACAGAACATGGCGTCGCATAATATGATGAAGCGAGAACGAGGGACAGCACACAGATACATAAGATATATGGATGGGCAGGGATTTGTGGGCCACTCTGTATATTTTTCATACTGAAGCCTAGCACTTTTTACAAATTTACATACGATATGTTATAACAATACTCAAAGCAACAAGAAAAATACAAAGTTTGAGTACCTTGACTTAGGTCACAGCAAATAATTCATAAACAGTTAAAAACACTGTTGTTAAATTTAAAATGAACAGTTGTGTATATCTAACAATTAGCCCATTATTTTTTATGATATACATAAAGACACATTTCAGTTCATATACAAAGTGTACTCGTACAGTTTGCACCAATTTTTGCAGAACCTGTAGTTTTGGGCACACAATATCCAAATCATGATCATTGCTTTGTCGATTTTGCACCGTTGGATGTATACGAGTGGTTGATGATCCACCTGAATGATGAGCTTTTTATATAGATTGTTCTAGAGCTTCCAAATACCAAGTATGATGGCTAGACACACTCATTTGATCACAGAATAGTTCTCACTTCTTTAGAGCTTTTAACTTCCATGAATTAATGGAAGCAGTCTTTCATGTTTCTGTAGGAGTACTGCTACAATTTCAACATCTGAAGCCTCAACTCCAGCAATGAATGGTTTGCAGAAGTTTGTCATTCAAAGGAAAGACAAACATCCCAACATGTCCCTTAACTTCCTGAATGGCATCTGCTGTGGTTGTTCCCACCTCATCTTATCGAGTAGACCATTCATGGTCAGTCAATGGTGCTGGAACGTCAGCATAGATTATAATGAACTTTCTGTGGCATCCTGGTAACCCTAGGATCTAGCTTGCTTCTTCATCATTGGAGCTGGTGAAGGTAAGTTTTTTTCTCTTCCATGGCTATCTATCAGTTACCCATTTTGTGTTCAAGAAACTTTAATATAGAATAGTCAATGAAGTTTATAAATGATATGATGGTTAGATCTGTTGCCATCAGAGTGTCATACATAAAATGTTCATTGTTGTTGATAGTGGTGTGCAACATCTCTCTCTTGCATTTGAATATTGATAATGACTTGACTAACCTAAGTGACATCCTTTAAAGTGGTAATATTTATCTGGAGTCATAATGACTATCTTTTATTTAAATCCTGACTCCATTGGGATCTGCTAACATTTACTGTGGTCGATCTTTGAAGAGAAGTTGTCTAATTTTGCTATGATAGCCTCTGAACTGTCTATAGGTTGAGTCAAACTTCGTCTTAAGGTTCAGCTTCTTAAAATCAGTGCAGAAGCAGTTTGATCTATCCATTTTCTTCATTATTACAACTGGTGAACAGCAAGCTGAATTTGAAAACTAAATGATTCTGGGCCACATTGCATTGGAACCTCCAATTGTGTTCCCAATCTCGTGCTGCACAAGGTCGGTCTTGCCTGGTCTGTTTGTGAAGACATCTGCATAATGGCACAGTAAATCTTGCAGTTCATTCTTTTGGTTGCCAGTGAGTTTCTTCACTGATGCTTACATCTTTGTATGTCTCATCTCTACCCAGTGTTCTTAGGTCTAATAGGTCTTCTTATATGACAAAGTCACTGTCTTCTAGTGTCTATGACAGCCACACCTGCAATATGTGCCTCAAAAGCTGTACCCATTAGGTTTTCTTCATATTTCAAAGTATCTCTAAGATACTGTTACGGTAGATCTTGATAATCATATCCACTTTCACCATGCAATCCATTCCGTTAACCACTTCTTGCACTTTTAAATGTTCTTTCCACTGCAACCCCTTCAATGGCACAATGATAAGTCTGTGGACTTACAACATGAGAAATGAAAGTTCAATACCAGTGGTGGGCAAAGCACAGATAATGCATTGTGCAGCTTCATGCTTCACTACAAAGAAAATAAGAGTCCAATGCAGAATGGTTGTTGTCTGTATGATCTACTGTCCGACCTTGTAACGTCTATCTTTTTTGTGTGTCATGGGAATACTTTTAACTACCTAGAGCTGCGTATAAATTGTCAAGTGAGTTGACAAGTCTGCTTCAGTAAGTCTCTGAACTCTTAACACATACTATATTGCATTTCTCGCTTTTGACTCTTATTTTGGTCATGGCTCTAAGTATCTGCATTAGTCAGACAGTAACTGATAGAGTGAAAATCGTGTATGTACTTGTAGGATTTCTCACTAAGCAAATAATACTGCTTGCAGATCTGTTTCACTCACACGGTCTCTCTTGGCACATCTTCTTCAGGATGCTCTTTAAAACTTCATTGGCTCCCACAAAGCCCTTTACAGGGTGGTAATGAGCTGCCTAGTACCAAAGACCTCATACCCCTTACTAAATGGGATCCCTCTATCAGTCAAGGATTCTCTCAGAAAGTCCACTCTGTAGAACACTTCCAGGAGAGCTTCTGCTACTCTATCTCTATTTTTGGCAGTGGTATGAATTCTGGATAATACATGGCATAGTTAGCTATTATCAGAAACAGGTGCTAATAATCCACAGTTACTCTGCTGAACAACTCTTCTAAGAGAGGCATTTTATCCAGTGGAACCTTGACTACCTTCCTTCTAGATACTGTCCTTTGACATGTTATATCACCTCCAGAATCTGCTTACGTCTCCAATGATCCCAGCTAGTGTAAGTTGGTGGCGACTGTTTGTTATCTTCTATACACCTAGGTAACCTCACACAATTGAACTGGAGTTAGATTCATCATAAAGCCCAGTCCATTCTCTTTTGTCTTGTGCTCTAGTTTCCATCAGGTACTGTACTAAAGTATTTGTGCTTCCTTCAGACCTACATTTGGGGTGTTGCCTTTTGACACTTGCAGGAGCTTGATATCTTGTTCTTTTCTTGAGCTCTAGAAGTGACTGCAGATGTTTCATTCATCTTTCTGTCTGGTTCCTCCAAACTTGTTCCCTATTGGCAGAGTAATATGTCTGCAGACTCACACTACAAGAAACCAAGTTTTGATACCCATTGTTGGAAGAGCACAGACAGCTCATTCTGTAGCTTTGTGCTTAATTCCAAATAATCAATTCTCCAAACTTCTGCTGCCCAATATATTTCCAATAGCAAAGTCATAGATGGGTGCCTTCTTGCCGAGGTGAACCTTTTCATTGTTCCATCAATCAGCACACATAGATGAACCTTGTATATCATCTGGTCATTAGGTACTAGACTTGTTTTCATTGCTGCATTACTGCACCCAGTGTCTCCGACAATTTCACTTTCTTGTTCTCGATATGGCTTTCACCTACTGGCATGTTGCGATTTGTTGGCAAGGGATACTGCCAAAGTGAAACTCTACCAGATTCCATATCCAAACAAAGACCAACAATGGGAACTGGAAGTGTTGTTGCAGACCATAAGTGGAAACTTCATGAATGAACTGAAGTCTTTATATATTGTAAAATTATGTTGTAAGTATTTTTCTTGAAGAGGAATTTATTGTTGGATACGAACGGCTGTTTAGTTTAAGTTGTCATTTAGTGACTTAATACTTAATGATTATTTAGTTTTATAACAAGTTTTAAGTTATTTATTTCAAAAATGAGTTCCGACAAATTTTTTTTACGCAAGTCGGTATGAGTAATAAATTGTATATGCAGTTTAATTGTTGTAATTAGTTTTTGCAATATTGTTGAAGTTATTTTACCCCAAGCTTCTGAGCTTTTTATTATGTATAATATTGTTGTTAATACAGGAATAGATATATCTAGTTTTTGTCAGTCGTATTATAAATACATGCAGATAAAGAAATTAAAGTTAGTGAAAGTAAAAGTGAAGGCGGACTGGTGATTGACAATTTAACCCTACCAGCAAAAGTATCACTGCATTGTAAACAAAGATAGAGTAGAATGTATTGCCAAAGGATGTTCTGAAGTAATTGAACCTATTTGTGTGGACTTTGACGAAAAAAAAACTAATTTATAATTTGATACAACTGTATTAACTAACAGTTATAATAGTGATTTTTAACTGAGTTTCACAGATTGAATTATAACGAGATATAAAGGAATAATTCGTTGCGTAAACTTGGTTCTAAAGTAATTGAAACAACATATGTGAATTTTGACTATAAGATAGTTATTTAAAACTCTGAGCACAACTATGATAATACACAGGTAATGAAAGTGAATTTATCATTCATAATATTGTGGTAACAGAGAAGAGAACAAATAATTCGTGTTATCATTTGAGTTCTAAAGTAATTGAATCAACCAGTGAGGACTTCTGACGAAAAATAAAATTATTTAAAGATCTAGATTCAACTGTAGTAAACAGTCATAAATATGTTTGTGCATATCTTTGCCTATTTTGAATATATTTCAAAACAAGTGGACTATGTGTTGTCCATTTGTTAAACTTTATTGCCAACAAGTCAGACACCTATTGTATAGAATTCGACCACCATACAAAAACTTGATAACCTACATCATTAAGATTATGTACAGTAAAACTGAGCACCATGTTTCGTAAAGTAATTAATAGAATCTCGTTGTCTTACATGTACCTGTATAAGAAACACATTTAAATGTTGGTATTTTTAAATTTTGAAGTAAAGCTCTTGGAAAATAAACAGTCGAGCTATTAAAAATGGTAGCCATTACATTTAAGTGGGAAAAATTCTAATAATATAAGTGGGTACATAGTATTTTAGCATAAGCAAGCACTTTCTAAACAAGGTAAACTATTCTCTTTCTAGACTGATTTTCCAAGAAAGTCACAGGACTGCAAATCAGTTATTTGTAAAACCTACGTTGCGGAAACGTTACATAATAACTTGTAACTAACGAGAGCCTTTTAAATACTGTAAAGTTTTCTTTATTTCATTATTGCACACTTTTTATAGTTCGATTGTTGTACAACTATGTTTGCTCCAAATTAGACCCCATCTCACCAGTTTTATTTGTATGATGGTTAACATGCATGTATGGAGGGAGGGGAAGATTCGGCTGAACCCATATCGTTGTGATGTAAAATAAAATTATGTTTGTATACATGGGGTGGACAAAAAGTGGCCTTTTGTTTATTTTTCTTTTATTACACAACAGAAAAATGTGTTAGAGTATATTTTAGAACGCACTCGAAAAAATCTATTCAAGTATAGTCTCGAATCTTTCTTTTAACACTGGCTTATGTAAATATTTGAACTTTTTCAGGATTTTAGTTACATTTGCTTGTAAAAAAATGTGCACTTTCTGTAGTTTTTTAGAGCTTAATATTTTCAAGGTAGGCCATTTTTTTTCACACTCCCTATAATTATAATGCAGTTGCTTACGGTATTCTGTGTTCTGTACACTGATATCGGTTGTCTTGCCATCTCATTAGCTGATTTCGAGATTCATGGTGGGTTCGTTCCTCGAGTTATTTTTGAAACGCCAATACAGGAAATGTAACATTAAGGCAATGGTTGTAAAGAAAAATTTGTTAAAAAATTTACCTTTGAGTTTTGATGTAGATAAAATGTACTCATCCAGAACTTTTGTATTGTCTTAAACAAATATGATGGTCTCTAAAAATATATTGATTTTATGTTTTCTGCAAGGTTAACAACTTCTACTTTTACAAAGCTTTCGTTTGACCTGTTAATTAAGGAAATACTTTGTTTTTGTAATTGTTGATTATGTTGAGACATACCAAGATTACTTACTATCTTGCAGCTGTTTACTTAAGAGGTTTATCTAACTACAGTGCTTAATGTACCAAAAGACTAGCCATATATTTCAAATTTATCTTCGCATAGATTACTTTAATTCGGAAAAAATACTTTGCTCTATTGCTTTATTTTAGGATGTTGCATTCTGCAACGAAAAGAAAAGCATAGTTGACATCTTCCAACTAATACTAGAGTGCACGAACAGCATCAGGTTTTGTGTTGTTGAATGACTTCATTATAAAGCAGAACACTGTCGCTGGCTTTGCTTAGTCGATTGGTCGATATAAGAGAGATAGTGCACTGCATTTTAAAAAGTATTTTGAAATTAAAGCAATTTGTTTTAAAAATCACTGTTCTTGCCTTTTATTTTGATTCCATTTTCATTCCTTAAGTCACGAAAATCACCTGTAACAGCACTGCCCCTCTTTTTGCTCTCTTCAAATTTGCTTAAAATAGTTTTTCAATGCGGAAAATCTAGGAATGGTCCAGCATCATCAGGATGTTATGGCGTCTGACTCACATTCTACTTGTTCCGGTTCGAGCTCCATCATTGAATATGCTCGCCCTTTCAATAGTCAATCCCATTTTTCATTGGTAAAGTGTAGTCCAAGAGGTAGCAGTAGGCAGTGTTGATTAGTCGCCTTGTCTAGTGTATTTCACTGCTAAGTAAGGAATAGATGGCACAGATAGACCTTAAAATGCTTTGCACGAAATTCATCTAACGAGCCAACAGCACCTGGCATGATAATATTATAATTTTATTCACCAGATTTAAAATTTAAATTACAATTTGTGTTTTTAAGAGGCGCAAGGTATTATTTGACTAGCACCCTCTGTTGTGAACTGCAATTACGAACTTATGAGGCTTATCAGTATGGCAATAAAATAAATAGTTAGATCTCTTATTTAAAAATCTCAAATATTATCTACTGCAATAGTCTCAGACTTCAAATTGGTGCTCGGTTTACTTTTGATGGATTTCAATGTTTAGTTGTATTGTGTACGTATATCATAGGGTTTTGAGATTCTATTTACTGAGCAAGAAATTATTTTGATAAAAATAAATTAGGGGTGTTTATGTGGCATCAAAATTGCTTAAAAGTTAGATACGGGAAAAATACTTAGAAAACGATCAGTTTGGTTTGTTACAAATTTTGCACAAAGCAATACGAAGGTTATCTGTGCAAGTCGTCCCTGATTTAAAGAAGCATCTAGTTCTCACCACCCATCGCAACCTCTTGGGCCATTCGTCTACCAATGATTGGAATTGTCTGTAACATCTTAACGCTGAAAGGTAAGAGAGGGATTTGAGCCCACTATCCGTATACTTCGAATTGAGGTTCCTAACCATACAGTCATGTTGGGCTAGAAATCAATAGAAATATTCCTGATTTCCATACTTTTAAGGAAGGAAAAATAAAGTTACTGATTTGTTAAGTAACTTATTTGGCAGTTATGAAACCCTTTATCTCAAGTGTGAAAAGTTGTATCAAAAACATTAAAGCTTTAATAAATCAGTTAACTAAAAAGGTGGAACGAAATCGCTTTTTAGCACCATTTGAGTATTTTAAAATTTTACATGATTTTAGACTAAAAAGTTGTACTTTTATTTCGATAATTATATTAATCAAAGGAATAGATTTATTTATATTTAACTGTATTTCTTTTATTATTGTTTCTGAACAGGAAGTTTACCATATCTCTAGAACTACAAGTTACACTAACATATGCAAAGCAAGTAATGGGTTTTCTTGGAATTAAACTGTTTGGCTTCCTTCCAGACTATTTTGAGATTATCAATATAAAGTACTTAAAGGTAACTAACATGACGGAGAACTTTGGATGATTGGTTTATTATTAAAGTTATGATACCAGTTTTTCTTCCAGTTTTAAAACTGGCGAAATGAAACAAGGTTACGCTTTTTATTTGAAGTGAGAACATTGGAAGTTGTAACATTCTAAGATATTATTTTATTACAAGTTACAGCTTTTACAGAAATATAAAGCTTATGTACGCGAAAATGATCGCTCCATGATTAAAACGTTGTACTTGTTCTAAAAACAAAGTTTCCTTACAATAAAGGGTGTAACTTCTGATAAAATACTCAATCAGTAAGTGAACTTCAAACAAAATTATTAATTCTTAGATATTGTTATAGTAATTAAAAGAGGATTATGAAGTTACGACTGTTGTATTATTAAACAACCGGTTCATACATTTATTATTTTAGCATTCATCCCAAATAATTTATAATGAATATCAGTTACTCCAGTAGAAAGGGTATATACGTTAATACCTAACCCATAAGTTTTTGTTTTGGAATTTCGCACAAAGCTACTCGAGGGCTATCTGTGCTAGCCGTCCCTAATTTAGCAGTGTAAGACTAGAGGGAAGGCAGCTAGTCATCACCACCCACCGCCAACTCTTGAGCTACTCTTTTACCAACGAATAGTGGGATTGACCGTAACATTATACACCCCCACGGCTGGGAGGGCGAGCATGTTTAGCGCGACCCGGGCGCGAACCCGCGACCCTCGGATTACGAGCGCACGCCTTAACGCGCTCGGCCATGCCAGGCCCCTAACCCATAAGTAGTCTCAGATTACATGAACTGGAAGAATATTTAATAAAATGACATTACTCAAAGAATGATATCGATATATTTTAATTTGGTGAATGTCAGAAGGAAAATAATTATAACGAAAATGTTATCACACTAACCACAATTCACTGTCCATATATATCTATTAAATATCAGCTTTATTCAGAACAGTAAGAGAGAGAAAAAAAAAGGTTTTAAACATAAGTTTCCTCTGATTTATAACAATATTACTATTAGCATTGCAACAGGAGTATAACCCAGAACACACAATTGGCATTTTAAGCTGTTACACTGAATACCCTCTTGTCTATTTTCAGTATTTTGTTTATGACAAAAAATACTCCAGTTTCTAGATTGTCTATAAGCTACAATAACACAAACATTACTTACAGCTTCTTATTAGTGCTTAGATGTACAGGAGGCAGTCTTTAATACTAACAAGTCATCACCCCAAATTAAATTATATGTGGTAACGATTGGTAACATTGCTGACTAGCCGTCGTTAGCTTTTGGATCATATAATTTGGCGCGAAATATACAATTGTCAATTAGGCCCCCTGGATAATTTTTATTTCATTTTTCATTTTTTTAATATAATACTTTTTATCTTTATTATTTACAATCTGTACATTTACGTTACTAACACGAGAAATTTTTGACGTGTTCAGGATTGGTAGTTCTAAAATTCTAAATAAACATAACATAACGATTAAAATGTCAGTTTTATTTAAAAAAAAATAACTCAAGTTGTACATAAAACTTAAAGAATCTTTTCGAAAACTGCAAAAAGATTTCGGTTAAGCGGCAATCTCCTGATGTATATGGTATTGTTAACCTCAAAGATATTTATGTAAAAACTTAAGCATTTGTACTATGTAAATGTTGTTGTTTTTGAATTAAGCACAAAGCTACACAATGGGCTATCTGTGCTCTGCCCACCACGGGTATCGAAACCCGGATTTTAGCGTGTAAGTCCGCAGACATACCGCTGAGCCACTATGTACTATGTACTATGTAAAAGAAAAAGTGTTCAAATGGGAAGTTATGGTAATCTAAATCACAGGAAGTGCATTATAAAAAAAACAATTAATCATTATATATTACACAAAACATATAAACAATTAAAACTTGTTAATAACAAAACATATGAAATACACAAATTATTTAAATCAGATTCAAAGTACAAGATGAGTTAGGAGTCTTGGCATGAACACACACACACTCACAAACCTCTTATTTAAACCTCATGTTAACAGTTAATTTTTCTTTGTATTTTAGTGGGGCTTTCTCAGATTGTAGCAAAGAAACGGTATGAAACAATTAGCACTGTAAAACCATAAGCTTTTGAAAGGTTCGCCGAATTCGAGCCATTCATAAAAAGAACAGTATAATATCCGAAGGTAGATGTCGCATTCAAACGTATGTGTTATCCATGTCATGAAACTGAAAGCCTACAGACATTTTGGACTATTAATCGAACCTATTGTTAGTCTGTGCCAAGAAAAGATGTGTAAACATGCAACAAATTATTTCATGTACACTATGTTTATTTGAGGGTGGTGCCCAGACTTTTTGACCATTTTGTACTTTAATTTATTTAATTAAATAACTTTCCTGAAATATTTTTGTTGATTATAACAATACCAAATTAATAACACGAAAAGAAAGGTTCTTGTAACAGACTACGTGTTCAAATGTAAAAATGTTCGAATGTCTTAAAATTAATCGGTTTTGATTTGGGTTTCTGACACGAAACTTAAGTTAATTCATTCTAAAGGCAGTAAAGCTGAAAAATTCGTTTTGCACATTTTGACACAGAAATAGCTTTCACAGCACCAAGAAAA
The DNA here is from genome assembly GCA_011833715.1 of Carcinoscorpius rotundicauda. Classification (NCBI taxonomy): domain Eukaryota; kingdom Metazoa; phylum Arthropoda; class Merostomata; order Xiphosura; family Limulidae; genus Carcinoscorpius; species Carcinoscorpius rotundicauda. The sequence goes on along the minus strand of CM022399.1, from coordinate 28,828,370 downwards.
AATTTAGTTTTAAAAATAGCAGTTCCCTCTGTATATGCAATAATATTAGTATTAGAATGGTAGTATAACCTAGATTACACAATTGGCATTTTAAGTTTATACACTGAGTTATGCCCTCTTGTCTATTTTCCGTATTTTGTCCATAACAAAGACTATCTATAAGCTACAATAGTACTAACATTACTTACAGTGTTTAGATGTACAGGAGACAAACAAAGTTAATACCAACATATCAACTCGATTTATTACAGTAACGACTAGTAAGCATCACTGACTAATCATCATTATTTGAATCATATAATTTGGCGCGAAATATACAATTGTCAATTAAGCCCTCTGGATAATTTCTATCTAATAAAACATTTTAAATTTATTTAATGTAATACCTTTTTCCTTATTATTTACAATAAGTGCATTCTCTTTGCTAACATATCTGACATATTTTGTTTGACGTATCCAAGATGGATAATTTTAAAACTTAAATGAACTTAAGAATTAGACACTTATAAAAAAAAAAGTATCAGTTTCGAAAAAGTAAATAAATATCATATCCTTCAATCAGTTTCTCCAAGAAGTTTGTTGTTCTATAACCCTCTTTAAGAGTAAACTGATTTCTGAAAATACAGGGTGCCACAAAAGTATGGTTTGGTTTGTTTTGTTTTGAATTTCGCGCAAAACTACACGAGGGCTGTCTATCCCTAATTTAGCAATGTAAGACTAGAGGAAAGGCAGCCAGTCGTCACCACCAACCTTACACTGCTAAATTAGGGACAGCTAGCGCAGATAGCCCTCCTGTAGCTTTGCGCGAAATTAAAAAAACAAACAAAAACAAAGCACTTTATTTAACATAAGATCTCTCCCTCAACCAGAGGCGAAGAAGTGTTTAGGGATAGCAGAACAAGAAAGACTGTTAATTATTTATTTTAGGTGATGCATATGTCATTGAAATGTTCGGAACCTGCGGTATTCAATTACGGAATCTAAATGATGGTAATGCATAACGTATGTATTTCAGTCAGAAGTGTGAGTGACCAAAGAGATATCGGGTTTCTGAACGGCTGCACCATCTTACTAATAATTGTCACACACACGAATTGATCATCCTTTCTCCCTTCTTTTTGATTCTCAAATAAGATCGTGTGACTTTTCTTCTTTGTCTATTTGGGTTTGGGAATTGCTTTGATTTTCTGAACTGCCAGAAGGCTACTGCAACTATCAGTACTGTTCTTATCAGCGTCAAACATATTTTTGGGCTGGATAAATGAACTTCCTTTGACAAAAAAGAGGCTTATCTAAGTTGCACAAAAAGTGGCTGCATAGTTTTTAAGTCAAACATTTCTGAACCTTGCGTATTCAGGTAATCGAATAAATAACAGTAATTGATGACGGTATTTCAAATATTATCGACATTTCAGTCATGTTAGAGGGACTTGGAGCTATTTCTTGAAGATTTTGTTTGTTTTGAATTTCGCTTGTTAAGCTACACGAGGGTTATTTGCGCTAGCTGTCCCTAATTTATTAGTGTAAGACTACAGGGAAGACAGCTGGTTATCACTGCTCACCGCAAACTTTTGGGCTTCTTTTTTGACCAATAAATAGTGGGATTGACGGTAACATTATGACCCTACCACGACTAAAAAGGCGAGCATGTTTGACGTAACGGGGATTCGAATCTACGACAATCAGATTACTAATCGATCGCCCTAATCAACTGGACAAGATTTTTTTTATGCCCAGTTCCTTCTACCGGGTCGCCTCTGGTTGAGGGAGAAATCCTATGTCACGAAACCTTCAGTAATTCTGGCGTTCACAAACCTAATTTACAGCTTTTACATTAAGTTCATATTTAACACTACTATATGGGAATATTACAGCTTCTATTATTAAACTGGTCTTATGATTAATTTTACCAGATAATTTACACATAAAGTTTAAATCATCTCTCACATATGCCTTAATTTAAGCAATAAATGTTTTCAACAGTTCAGATGCAAATAACTAATTCGACGAATAGAATATTGACGTCCTGCAACAACAGATATATTAGAGGAACAAGAAGCAATGTGACCAACTGGGGCTAGGGATTGCAGTCGCCTTATCTAATATATTTTTTTAAAAAATGCAAAACTTGTAGTTAATGAGCTATGTTTATGGTTTGTTTGTTTATTTTTTGGAATTTTGTACAAAGCTACTCGAGGGCTATCTGTTCTAGCCGTCCCTAATTTAGTAGTTAAAGACTAGAGGGAAAGCAGATAGTCATCACCACCCACCGCCAACTCTTGTGATACTCTTTTACCCACGAATAGTGGGATTGACCTTCACATTATAACGCCCCCACGGCTGAAAGGGCGAGCATGTTTGGCGCGACGGAGATGCAAACCCGCGACCCTCAAATTACGAGTCGCACTCCTTAACTCGCTTGGCCACACCGGGCCCCTATGTTTATGGAAAATCATTAGTACTAATATATATGTATTTAATTTTATACAAACTACAAATTGAGTTTCATTTGTTTATTCTTCATAGCCTTCTAGTTCTCCTGTACTTAATACAGCTGGTATATGAATTCTTAAGCATACAATGTCATCAACATTTCATTATTTTATAGAAATTATGGTTCAACTTTGCCACCCACCCCCTGGATGTTACTGGAATGATGCCATTAGCCAGAAGGTTAAAAATGTTGTACGTAATTTTTTACTTAAATTTAAAAAAAAGTGTTTTTAATATCTTGGTATTTAGGTATTTATGATAAAATGGAAAATATAATTTTAATCACAGTAAAATTAATTAAACTACTATGTTTCCAATTTATTAAGTTGTTCCTTCTATTTCTTAATAACATATTTAACTTTTGTTATACATCTTTATCATAATCACTGAGCTCAAGTTTCATCTAAGTTGTATGGTATCTTAATTGTTCTATATCCAGTAAAGTTGAACTCACGTTACAACTAGACACAGCCTTCCTTCTCGGTATCGAAATTCGAATTTTAGCGATATTGGTTCAATCGTTCCTTTTATGGTACCACACGTTGTTGCTTTTAAATTAATAGGGTTTACTCAGTGCTTTTGCATTCAATTTTCGAACACATTACTCTAAGATTAAATGGTAGTGAGGGTTATTATAATGTTGTTATTACTCGTAATAATCCCAGCATGGCCAGGTGTGTTAAGGCGTTTGACTCACAATCTTAGAGTTGCAGGTACGAATTCCGGTTGTACCAAACATACTCGCCCTTTCAGCCGTTGAGACGTTATAATGTGAGGGTCAATCCCACCATTAGTTGGTAAAAAGTAGTCCAAGAATTGGCGATAGATGATGAAGACTAGCTGCCTTTCCTCTAGTTTTACACTACTAAATTATGGACGGCTAGCACAGGTAACCCTCGTGTAGCTTTGCGCAAAATTCAAAACAATCAAACAAGGTACTAACAACAATTTAACAATAATAATAATTCACAAGAATAAGTGGCATAGTGATATGTCGGCAGACTTACAAGACTAAAGACCAGGTTTCGATATCGTGGCGAGCAGAGCATAGATAGCCTAGGGTGTAGCTTTGTGCTTAATTTCAAACTAACAGATCTAATATACTTATGAACTGTTCTCTATAATATCTTCTATTATTATCAAGATGATAGTGAAGGCTTTATTATATATTTCTATCAAAAAAAAGTTTTTCAAATGTTCAGTATGAATTTTTCAAAAGTACATGTCTGTTTTTCTTTTCCACATAATAACATCTGGTTGTTTCTCTTCTATATTATTTAAGAGGGCGGGGAGAAGAAGTGTATTCTTTGGGATAATTTCCAAATGTACTTTTAAAAAGAAACTAATGTTTATCATAAATTGTTTTACCTTTCTTCTTTTTTCTTAACATTTTAAATTCATTTTCTCGTTAAATATCTAACTGTTCTTCGACTAAGAGTTCTGTCATTTTGATCGACTTTGCTACTATGATATAGATGCATACGTTGATATAGGTTTATGTACAAATACACGTGTACGTTGCTTATGCACTTCCCCTTCTAAAAGCAATTAAATTTAAATTTCTGCACACATACCCTTAGTTGTTGTTGTTTTGTATTAAGCACAAAGCTACACAATGGGCTATCTGTGCTCTGCCCACCACGGGTATCGAAACCCGGATTTTAGCGTGTAAGTCCACAGACATACCGCTGAGCCACTGGGGGGGACATACCCTTAGTTTATATATATATATATATATATTACCAGATGCCTTTTGAAACAGATCAATGTTAATTTTGCCATGTATAATGCTGAATAAAAAGAAAAAGTGTGGTCAACCCAATCCCTTGGATCTGAAAATATATATGCAATATAATTGCTTAGTGGGCTATTTAAAAGTGTCTTTTATCCTTGCATTCGCAATTTTGAAAAGGAAAATCGAATCTGTTTTAAGTAAAGAAGTCTAAATACAATCCATTGTTAGCAAAGGTCTTTGGTTGTTGATGTCGTCGATGCATCTACTACATTAGAGACTCCAGCTTCGCTAAGTAGCTATTTTGATGTTTTTTGTGCTGGACGCTACCGTTCCTTGTCATTTTACCGAGTACAAGAAAAGACTGTCATGGAAGTAAGGTCTTTCTTTTGTTGCTGTTGTTGTTATTATTAAATTTATCAGACTGATTTTTCAGCACCTGTTAAGATCAACGGATCAATGCTGATATCGATGTGAAATTTTAGAAATTTCATTTTCATATAGATATTTTTTTCTACGAATAACCATTCAAAAGATGCACAGCATAAAACATATAGACATTGAACCGATTATACATGTACAGAGAGAGCGAAAGCAAAATTGCATAATTCATAAAGCTGTGTTGAACCACGTGAAATATTAGAGCCGACCAAAAGTTTTGAGAAAAATTATAGAGTGATGTGATATATGATTACATTTCTTGAGATTTAGAGTTATGATAAATTTTCTTTTCTAGTACTTTCAGCTCAATGTTCACTGTCAATGATTAGTAAACGTAAACTTAACTAAATTGAAATAAACACTTTTAAATGTGTATTTCTTATATAACTTTGAAGAATGGTGAATAATAAAAGACAAAATTTTAGCAGTTAAAATTTATTTTAGAATTAATTATTTTACAAAAACAATTTTTAATCCATGAAAAAATTGTCAAAATACTTTCAAATAAAAAAATAATATTTAGATTTATTTTGTTATACATCTTGAAAGTCACTCAGAATTTTAAATTTTGTGGAACATTAAGCTAAATCATATTTTAAATAATTTATTTTATTAAAGTAAACTCTAAAAACAGTTTTGTACTTTAAAAAATCTCTTTAATTTTAAAAGCCTGACAAAAGATATTACACAGAAATATTTTGTGCTATGAAGAACATAATAGTTTCCAGTCATGGCACCTGTTGTTGTCTGTTTTTAATAGAACAATAAACTTTGCAGAATTGAAAAAGATTGTTTCTCTGTTTTCACATTTTATGTAGGAAAGTGTCCATCTTCATTTGTACCGTTAAGATGACGATTGTCGATTACTTCAGAAAAGGCGTAAGAGTCGACAGAAAAATAACGACTAGAGGTGATAATTTCGATGTCATTTTTGCAGCGTATTCAAAAGTTAACTATGTTTTTTATTATAAAATCGACTTGCACTTAACCGAAGCAAAACATACCGTGAAGACTTGCTTTTCTGATAAATTCGTATTCCTCTCAACTTTATAAATGTACTAGTAAAATATTCGTAAACAAAATATCCGATATATGTATTTTACAATAATTGTATACAAGCGTTATTTATTTTCGTTATAAAAATCGTTATAAACATCATCTGTCGACTAGTATTTTTGATGAATTTCGAGTATTATCCTTCATTTGGGATTATGGCATTGTTTGGTTAATTAAATAATTACACAAAATAATCTCAATATTTAATAACGTTTTTGTTTTAGAACTAGAATTTTTTATCACTGTTCACACTAATTTAATGTAAATAAAGTAGGGTATTTGTGAAAAACAAATTGCATATGCAAATAAGGAAATGATACAAAGTTGTTTTAGGAGTTTTTGTTTCAAAATGCTGACTCTTGCAGAATTATTTTGAAAAATAAAACAAAATAGAATCTACTACTTAAATATGTTAAAAAACTGGATTTTCCTCATCATTTTTTAAATGTCAAACACTTCTTAAATAGCCAAAATTCTCCATATTTACATAAACTATAAAGTAGAATATTTTCATTGAAAATCAGTCCCCTGTTAGTACAGTAGTAAGTCTACGGATTTACAACGCTAAAATCAGGGGTTCGATTCGCCTCGGTGGTCTCAGCAGATAGCCCGAGGTAGCTTTGCTATAAGAAAAACACATATTCACTGAAAATGAAGCATTTTGATGGTATTTGAGGCTGTATTTACACTTTTAAGTATCTTTTATAGATACAATTCCTACAATTTATGGAATACGATCACATGTTTTGCCTACACGTATGGGCAGATCAAATGAAACAGGTACATCGTATGCTACGGATTTATTACAGTTTCTCATATAACAAAACAGTCTATTCGGTTTCCTTTTTATGGTTTTGGTTTTATCTGTTCAGACGTGCGAAAAGGGGTTACTGACTAATTATTGGGAATGCATAGGGAAATTGTCATTGATACTAAAATACCTAAGCTTTGGTATCTAAAATATTGCATATATATAGGCCACTAATAAGTATTTGTAAACACTCTTCATCTTTAAAGATAATTACTTTCGTTGAGTCACTTTTTTGTGCAGTATATTTTGATGACTGTGTTATTTTTATAATATTATAAAAAAGTAAGACTTAACTATTCACAGAAACACCAGTTCTATCACAGTGTGCACCTCACTATCATATCAGTACCAAGTGTCTTCCTTTCTATTAGGTATTAAGAACCAAAGTTGAATGACGTGTCCGATTTAGTATGCTGATATGGACGAGTGAAACGCTTATATGGCTGTTTCAGTTGAGGGTGACCATTGAGAACTGTAGGCACAACATCTGGAGGTATGGTTGAAAACACAGATGCTTCTGAAGTTAAAGAGGGTTGTCCATAAATGCTAGAGGGTCGTACATTTTCACCAGGAGGATTTAAAATGTGGAGCCTTTCGAGTTGAGCAAGTACCTTTGTTGACCATGATACTAAACCTTCACAATCAGTCGTCTCACTAACATCCGAAGTTTGGCACAGTCGGCCAATGCTCTCTTTGGAAGAAAGACTAGAAACTGGTATATTGGAACGAATGTATGAAAATTCAGAATTAGCAGTAGCAGATCCGATTTTTCTTAGCTTTGTGTCGTTGGTAGAAATTTCTGACGTCGATAATATATGTTGAGCGTACAAAGAATGCTCAGAGAGTGCTGGCGACATGTGCAAAGAGCGAGGTGAAACTTTTTCAAGGTGACTTCGAGCTTCTGGACTTCTTACATACGACACCAATGAGGATAGAGACCCCGAAGAGCATTGTGGTGCTAGTCTTGGTGAGAAAACAGTACGGTAGAGGGCACTGACATCAGCACCAAGATCATTATATAGATCAATGTCTGTCGTCACTATCAAAAGACAAATATGAATAAAAAATCATTCTTGTAACGAAACTATAAACATCTGGGTATTTAAATACCTTTTGTAATAGATAATAATTTTGTTTAAAATTGTACAGAAAATAGCATGTTGCTGGCTACTTTCACGTGCCAAAAAACGACAAATGAAAATACCTAAAATGGACAACACATCTCGGTATATAACAGTCACAGGAACGTAATATAGAAATACTTCCTCACACGATTATTAAAAAGTTAGACTTTACACACTAGCTAGTTATGGTTATAGTCTGTGCTTATTTGTTTAGTGAGCTTCTAGTCGCAGTGTATACGGGTTTCACACATAGTAAATAAATTAATTATATGGTACTTGGAGTACAAACAAATTTTCCATGCATTACCAATACTTCCCATCACACATAGCCAGATGTGGGCACAACAATTATCTTTTAATTTTGTTTCTTTGTGTGAATTTGAGCACGATGCTACATAATGCGCTTATCCGTGCTCTGCCCCTCGTGAGTATCGAAACCCAGTTTCTAGCGACGTTAGTTCACACATATAATGCTGCCACTTGGGGCGGGGGCTTATCAGTTAATATTAATTTTAGGTTATTATCGTACTGTTCATAAACTCAATTCTGTACAAATATTTGTAAGTGTAAAGAAAATATTATCATAAAACACAGTTCGATGGTTAGCAATATAACTGCCCAACATCCTACCCATAAGTACAGTTAATATTTTGTTGTTGTTGTTGTTTCAGTAGAGATTTCATATAAATATATGAGCCAAGATAATTGGTTTGGTTTATTTTGAATTTCGCGCAAAACTACTCGAGGGCTATCTGAGCTAGCTGCTCCTAATTTAACAGTGTAAGACTAGAGGAAAGGCAGCTAATCATCACCACTCACAACCAACTCTTGGGCTACTCTTTTACCAACGAATAGTAGGATTGACTGTACAATATAACGCCCTCACGGCTGAAAGGGTAGGCATGTTTGGTGTGACGGGGATTCGAACCCGCGACCCTCCGATTACGAGTCGAGTACCCTAGCCAGGCCATGCACCAAGAGAAATTTGATGGTGGCGTTATTAACAGTGCTGATTTATATTTAATAAAAAGTTAAAAGGTTTGCTCGCTTGTTTTTTTTAATATTCAGTTGTAAAATGCAAAACTACGTTCTATATAATAACAAGACAAATAACGGATTTTCTTATAAACACTTGAGGAAAAATTGTGTATACAGGTATCAAAACTATATTTCTAGAGGTATAAGCTTAAATACATACTGGGGGGTAGGGCAGATGTTAGTGCTAAACTATGATAGATTAGAAAGAAAACAATCTAGCTTGAAGTGCCCACTGGCACGTACTATTGCGTGGACTCTGTAAATCCAGGCCTGCTAACCAAAGAATCCAAGCTTAGAAAAGTACGGAATTTTTTATGTTGTTAACTCCATTGTTTTGTGTTCAAAATTTGCATTGTTAGCACTCACACTCGTCTTTGCTGATTTATGTTAAATTCTCCGTAACTGTAAGTGACAATATCATCTTCTGTGTGAAAGATACTAAAATATATATCGCTTCTGATTTTTTTCACCTTAAATTAGTATTAAAGTAAAATAATATTTAGGCGAAAATCTTCATGGAAAATACATTTCATTCCATGCTTTTTAGGCTAAGCAATTTTACTATAATTTTTTTACATTTTATCTGTTTGTTCCACAAAAACAAATGTTTTTTTTGTTAAAATGGGATTTTGATGGAGCTCGCTTTTGTGATCTACTTTGATATTTCAATTACAGAAACAGGAATGCTAACGATTTGAACCGATAAAAGCCAGAACATCGTTCCTGAACATTCCATCCCAATTATAATTCCTGAAGTTAAATGTTTAAAACTCTTCTTAAAACTTGCAGGCAGAAATATTGCATTTCACCAATCCATCGACTACGAATTACCAAGCATTACATTCCAGCCACTTGAAAACATGGATAGTATTTTTAGGGGGTTAGGAGGATAACAAAACCGTCAAGAGCTGGACACAAAATCTCTGTTATGCATATTTTGAAAACAGTTTAAGATAAAAAAAAACATTAATTTCCTCAAAGTAAAATTATTTATTATTAATTTAAAGTTTTATTATTTTACTTTAAACGTCATTTACTGTTTCAAAAATTGGACTGTTTATTTGTCGTTAAGTGCAAAGCCACAGAATGGACTAGCTGTCCTGTTTGTTTATTTGTTTTGAATTTCGCCAAAGTTATACGAGAGCTATCTGCGCTAGCCGTCCCTAATTTATCAGTGAAAGACACGAGGGAAGGCAGCTAATCATCACCGCCCACCACCAACTCTTGGGCTACTCTTTTACCAACAAATAGTAGGATTTACGTCACATTATAACGCTCCCACTCCTGAAAGTGCGAGCATGTTTGGTGCGACGGGGATTCCAATCCCAGACCCTCAGATTACGAGTCGAATGCCTTAACCCACCTGGCCATGCCGGGCCACCTGTCCTGTATCCACAATGTGTATCGAAACTTGGATTTTGGCGTTATAAGTTTTCAGACTTACCGTTCAGCAACTAGGGGATTAGAAATTGGAATGCTACGGCTTAGTTAAGCACATATATAGGTGTTATGATATTTCTATCCAGTGAAACAAGAGTAACAACATTAACATAGTACGGTATTGCTGACAAAACTAACTGACCCTAGCTGGTGAATGAAACCTACACAAACAGTTTGTAAAATAAGGCTAAAAACAGATTATTATATAAACAAGTAGTTTCCACTCTTTTTATGTTGAATATCCTCAGTCCAATGTATTTCTTACGAATATAATTTATTTATTAATACAAAAGGTAATTCAACAGTATTTCTATTTCGTATTTATGGCAAAGCTACTAAGGCTAACAACTGCCATTCCTAATTTCAAGCTAGTGAACAGGAGAAAAGCGTTTGGTCAGTAGCACTCTACCGCACGTTAGCTACACTATGAAATTGACTGTTCCTCTTATAATGCACGCTCAGCTTAAAGCGCGGAGAATATACTGAGGTGTCGCAAAGATTTGAACTTGGCTTGCTAACTCCGATATCTGTAAAGCAAATAATTCAGTGCTAAATAAACAATAGGCGAACATTTAGTACTGGTTAACAGGATTTATTGGTAACTAACTCACGATAGTGTCTTTCAGGCGTGGAACTTATTTTATTTTTAACGTTTTTTTTTAAAGTAAATTTGCTTTATAATGAGAGGACTAACACTATAAATTATGAAGTCTGAATTATAAAAGACTAACTGAGTTCAAGCAAAGAAATAAGATGATTGGACACAACGTATTTTTCAAAATTGAAAGTGATCCCTGTTTTAACCAATGGACAAAAGCAGTGTGTGCATGTGCTTTCTGTACACTGGACCATCATTTACTATTAAAACCGTGAAGTGATCAGTTCTGGACTTTCTATTTAAAACTTTAACCACAAAATACATAGACATGAAATAGCAAGAAGTTGTCCGAGATTATTAATATTTGTTAAAATATGATAAATAAACATACCCGAAATAACGTTTAGGAATATAAAGGATATAATAAAATAACCAACAAATTAAACTTAGATTTTTACCTGACATTCTTTGATCTCGTTTTCTGAGATGCGGTGTTGACTGCCTTTCCGAAGTCGGTCGTATGTTTCCATTTTCTCCCTGTTTTGAACTCCTATTTCGGTAATGCACAGATGAGGACGTAACATCATCGTTGAGGTTGTGTTTTAGTATTTCCAACTGGCTGTAGGGAAATGGATGTAAAAGCTAAACTTCCTTTTACGAAAAATTAAAGATTTATTAAACATTTAGTGTTTTATTGATAAGGTGATCAGACGACTAAGTTTTAAAATGTTGTCCTGGTGTCCCGATATATGGTTGCTGGGGCTTAAATGTCTGAATTTTTATTTTTTACAGTAATCTGTAATTATATTTTTCTTCTGTTCAGTACTATACTATAACCCTTTGACAAATGACATCACACAGCCCAGAATGTCTTTGTTGTTTTCTCTGAAGATAATTGTAAGGGAGTTTGCAACAGATTATGCCTCTATTGTATATATCATTGAGAGTGTGTTTTGACACAACAAAGAGAAACAGTCAAATAAAAGTGGCATCTTTAAATTCTTGTTCGGTTTTGATGTCGTGGCGCATTTAGTTAAAGTAATTCAAAGATAAACATGAATGACAGTTGCTCGTAAATTTTATTTTAAAAAATCCTAGCTAACTAGAAGTTCCTCAAACGACTCAGTCATTGTAGCAGAGTAAAAATATTATTTTCATTTAAGAATATTTATTATTAGTGAAACTGGTTGTTTATGATTTCCTCTAAAAAATAAAGGTACCATTTTTAAGACCTCAAAATTTGAGTATATTCCAGTTTTATTGCTTGAAATGTAGTTCTTCTAACTTGTCACCTGTTAATTTGGTCAGTTCATAAGTAAAAATAAGGAGAAAACAGTCTCAAAGTATTCATAATGTTCGTTTGTTTTGAATTTTGCGCAAAGTTATACGAGAGCTATCTGTGCTAGCCGTCCCTAATTTTGCAGTGTAAGACTAAAGCGAAGGCAACTAGTCATCACCAACCACCGCCAATTCTTGGACTACTCCTTTACGAACGAATAGTGGGATTAAACGTGACATTGTAATTCCCTCACGGATGAAAGGGCGAGCACTTATATAAAAAAAATAGTAAGTTTGCCTTATAAAAGTTGCAGTTGATACATGAACATAACGTTACAATCGTTTGGTAAACTGATCTATTTGGTTTAAAATACAACTAATTCTATCTAATTAAATTTATCTAACTATTTTGTTTAACATTTTTAATGAAAGTGTTTCCTTCTTTATTTTATTTTGCTACTTCGGACAGCAAATCCAGCTTATCACTATTCTCGACCATCACTTTCTAGTTCCTAATTCATCCAGAATTCAGTGTCCCTGTTCTCAAATTTGTTTTTGTGTTGTTGTTTTTTTTGTAATAAGTTTTTCTACGTGTCCATTATCAGCCTAAGGTTCAGTAAATAATACAATGTCACCAAGTAAATTTATTTTGAATAAAGAATAACTGATAAAAGAAATTACTTGAAACTTTTATTTCTTATTTCTTGGTGTTAGAAGAACAGATTACTTAGTCGGATTATGTATACGTAAGTTACCTGCGAGTAAGTTTTCTATCTGTTATCTGAGGAAGTAAACTTTGAGATTTTCTAAGAATTTCTCGTCTTCCCTTGCTCAAACCAGTAGCCTCCTGCAGGGTAAACATCCAATCCCCTAGTTCTGTCGGATTCCACAGCAGTAACTGACCTTCATTACCAAGACCTACACCAATCACACTTTCACGTTTCTTGTCTGTCCACTGGAGTCCTTCGATGTCAACTAGGTTAATCTATTAATAATAACAATACTATAATTGTCCACCCGGCATGACTTAGATAAAGTAATAAGTTAGAAAGATAGTAGTAATAAAAATTATAAAGTCTTACGAATGAAATGGTGTTTCCAACACTAACAATACATTCTTCTTAAGCGCAGGTTTGAAACATTAACTATATTTAAACTGAATTCAAATGTAAATACATAAATAACTGTAACATGTATCTACCCGAGGTTTTTTTTGTTTCAACCTTATTAGTGTATATCAAAATTGAGTAGACTTTAATCAAATTCACTACAAAAATTCACATTGGTTACAATACCATTCAATTTTAAAGTGTGTACCTTGTATAAGAAGCTTCCCATTTCTGATACTCCAACCTTCGCTTCTTTTTTAAAACATGCAAGATAATCTCGGGTGAGAACAAAATAACGCTCTTTCCAGCGGCTAAAGAATTTGTCTCTTTGTTGCCATAGCAACCCTTTTTTTAGCGTTGAGGCTTCCAGCGTTGTTGTCGGCTTAGAAATAGGCTCTGTTTTGGACGATGTCATTCTGGAATACTGTCTTGTCCAAGAACTTCTTCTGAAGTTTTATCTCTAAATAATAGTTTGTCAACAATTCATTAATAACATAAGAAAGAGACAGTTGAAAGTCATTGTATTTTATTTTCATTAAGCCACCTGTCTGGTTTTGATAGGCGACAATACTGAAATTAACGAAACAACAGTGTATTTTATTCATACAGTTTTGGGTACTAGTGTTAAAAACTATTTTATTTATAATTATAACTAATTATTAGTGTTAATGTATGTTTGTTTGTTTTTTTAAATTCGCGCATAGCTACACGAGGACTATCTGTGATAGCCGTTCCTAATCTGGCAGCGTAAGGGATGGCAAATAGTCATCCCCACCTGCCGCCAACTATTGGGCTACTCTTTAACCAACAAATAAAAGGATTGCCCGTCACACTATAACACCCTCACGGCTGAAACGGCGAGTACCTTTGGTGTAAGGGGATTCGAACTCGTGACCCTCGGATTACGAGTCGAGTGCCTTAACTACCCGGCCAATAAACAATTGAGTTTATAGATTGTAAACATGTGGATAACTATAATAAAGGTTTCGTAAAGTGTCAAGAATAACAGATAATATGGGAAAGTGGAAGGTAAGAAGGTAGTGTTTCTTCCTAGCCAGGATGGTTGCTTTTTCTTTGGCTGGATTAATGGCTAAAGCGTGTTCTACATGTTCATCATAACTGTTTCTAACCTTACCTCTATTTTTGCAGTAATGCTCTCTTCGCTAGAACAAAAACTTTTCAAGTTACAACCAGCAAATTTATGTAGTCCACGTAATGCGTGCGCATAAGCAATCTTGCAACCACACATGATATTTGAGTGGCTTGTTGCTTGTTGTTAGCTCTTTAGTAGTGTTGCAAAATAATTGTCGCTATTACTTGTTATTGCCAAGGTTACAAGTAAACTAAGAAAAACCTTTTAGCCAATACAGACAAAGTCAATAATGAGTATTTGGGTTTCCACAAGATGAAGGCAGTAGAGAGCTGTGCCTTTCCAATAACGTTACTCGGTCAGGTAGTATGATTGACAAATTTATAGTTTTGTGAAAATTTTATTTTTAACCTTCTCAACTCTCCCAAGTACTTTGGTGGCTTGTTACTGTGTAGTTAGTTTGTTTATTACTATAAATATGTGTGTAAATGCTTATTAAGTTTGGCAGTTGTTTGAGATTTTAATTTATGTTGCACATCTAGCATATTCCTATTATAAGTTCAATCATACATATGATAACTCCACACTTAGTTGAATGTTTAAATCTAACATTCTTTTCTGATGATGAGTTAAGATTTGTTAGAGTTCTAAATATAAATGAGGTATCTCAATTGAACTAGCTGGTGATCAGGGTATGAGTGAAAATTCCAGAATTTGCTGTACAGTAAGTTAAGATCAGAAAAGTGATAACATCACAACAGTCAACCTATCCAGATTTCGTATTGCAGCAAAAAGTGACGGTTGGTGAAATGTAAATTCTAGCTTAACATCAAATTTCCTATGATATCAATATATAGGTAAATATACGGATTTCACACATACTGTTTAAATTAAATCCATTCTGCAACAGAAATATCAACAATAAAAGTGTTCATTTATATCATAGTTTAAATTAATGGATCTAGCAGCATTGCTGTCTATCTTCTATCCTGAGCCGTTTTTCAGTTATTGGGTTTGTTATGCGGGAATCTACGCCTTTGAGGTAATCCAAATAAAGAACACCTGACTAAATTATTCGCAGCTACAACATATATTCTTTCTGTCGTCCTGTAAGTGAGGTTGCTTCTCTATGTACATCATTGCCGTAAATAGTGTGATGAGTTCAGCATATCTCTGCTCCATTTGTGGCTCCTTAGACCAGGCTGAGTTACAATACTGCATCAATGTAAATGACACCATTTATTGCGGGTTCTTATGACGTGGGGTCATTACATCTGGGCACTGGTAACAGTTTTGGTTAGTCTATAAAACTCAAGAGGTGTCACACAGATTCATTTGGAAGTCGTTCCACAATCTTATCAACCAAGATATCCTCTCATATTTCCGCTATTATTCTTCATGCTTTAAAAGGCAAGCACTAAAACTTATTGGCATATACAGCTAAACTTCCGTGAGAGGTATGTATGTTAATGAGTCTTGTATCACTCTCAAGTTCTTACTAGGATAAATCGCTGACGTAATTTTGCTACTATGGTCTCTTAGCTACCGAATTATTCAGGTTTGAGGTATTTAGTGGCAATGAATGCTGTAACTTCCAGACCAATTGTTCTTAAAACTTTTTCCTTTTGTGGGCCACCTCATTTTCTCTTATCTTGGAAGACTACAATAGGATGTACATACATTATAATAACGTTTTTCGTAATGAGACAGTCTTTTCATGGTACACCTAGAATGAAGACCCAGAAGAGTGGCCTTGAGATTTAAAACCACTGGTTTACACTAAGTAACAGACTTGGTGAATCATTTGTTTTCAAGGTTTCTATGTGAATATCTAGTAAAACCGCTTAAGGACGAGACTTAATTTTTCTTTTGATAAATATTTAAATGATGAAGGCTTACTGTAATTCCCCTTGATACTTCTTAAAGGTTTTAGAGAGAGCAATCTGTCCTAAAATGTTTTGTTTGACTGAAATGACTACGATTTTTTCTACTGGCTGGAATTTTTGCGTTTTGCCGTTTGTGTTTATTCGTCTCACACATTAACCATGAAAACAATGCCTACACTGAGTCTGCTCCAATACGAAATTCAAATTGATAAGAAAGTGTAAGTGTCTCTACTGTTGTAACTAAAGGACTCCAAGCTTATCCAGGTTACATCATGTACTGACCTTGATGACATGTGGACTTTGAGTGTTTCACGCCTCTGTGAGTCACATAGAAAGGTAATGGTTAACTTGACCTGCCAATCAAAGCTCATTACTGAATGCTTCTGCAGACATCATCCAGTTCATGGCTCATTATAGTTCGACTCTGCAAGCCAATGGTTGGACATGTATTCTTTAAACCTGCCTATTCAGTGTTATCTGCTCTTCACAAGACCGGCAGATTCGAGTAGAACTACTTGATGTTCCAAGGTATGGTTCAGCCACCTTGGATAGAAAACATTGGAATCCCGTTATTAATGTTATTCTCTGCAAATATAGTGCTCATTGGAGTCAGTCAGTCAAACTCAGACTCCAGGTTCCTTTTTCAGAACAGCACATACACACAAAGAGAAATAATAACATAGAGAAAAATATCTTTAGAGAAAGAAATATCATAGAGAAAGGGTTTGGTTTTTTTTGAATTTCGCGCAAAGCTACTCGAGGGCTATCTGCGTTAGCCATTCCTAATGTAGCAGTGTAAGACAAGCAGGAAGGTAGCTAGTCATCACCACCAACTACTCTTCTACCAACGAATAATGAGATTCACCGTTGCGTTATAACCACTCCACAGCGGTAAAGCTAAGCATGGTGCGATGGGGATTCGAACCCGCGACTCTCAGATTACGAGTCGAGTGCTTTAACCATTTGGCTATGCCGAGCCTCTTGAAAAAGTCTAGAGAACAAGTCAGTTATCGCTTCAACAACATTTAGATCATGGTCACTTGAACTAAGGTCTCTTTGATTTGATTCAAGGCCCCACATGCACACACATATCTGATCTTTTTGTAACAATAAGCTTGTGCAGAAGATAATTTGTGGTGATTTGTGGTTTGTTTGAAAATTTTCTCAGACAAGAATGTTATCTATGCTAAACATCCCTAATTTAGCACTTGTAGACCAGTGGTTGTTTGGTCGGTTTAGTGTTTTCTGGCGCAAAGCAATTAGGCTATCAGAGTCAAACATCCGGTAAAATTTTAAAATTAAAGTAAAATTATTAAAATCCATAAAAATAAATTAATGTAAAAGAAAACTAAGTTTAATTTGTGAATTAAAAACATAAATGGCATTAAATCCATTTTTACACCTAGTAAAAGGAAAACTACAGTAATACAAGTTTTTTAAAACTTGTAGCAAAATTTAAATTATTATAACTCGACAGGATGATTAACAGGTATTTCAAACACCAACGTTAGACACCAGAAGTTGGCCTTTCTAGTCCTGGTTTCCAGTTATTTGACGTTACGGCCATTTTCTAATTTCAAATCAAACTAGATATATATTGATTCTAAAAAGATAATTTGTTTGTTTTTGAATTTCGCGCAAAGCTACTCGAGGACTATCTGTGCTAGCCGTCCCTAATTCACCAGTGTAAGACTAGATGGAAGGCAGTTAGTCATCACCACCCACTGCCAACTCTTGGGCTACTCTTTTACCAACGAATAGTGTGGTTGACCGTCACATCATAACGCCCCCACGGCTGAAAAGGCAAGCATGTTTAGTGCGACGGAGATGCGAACCCGCGATCCCCAAATTACGAGTCGCATGCCTTAACCCACCTGGCCATGCAGGACCTGAAAATGGAATCACATTAAAAAAGGTCTAATGCATAAATTAAAAAAACAAACTTAAATAGCATCATAAAGATTAATGAATTTAAAAAAAACTAAAAACAGTTGTAAGGTGGGCAGCGTCACCATCACCAATAACATTGTACAACGTTACGGATAAACCTTGGGACAAAACATGTTTAAAATGGTGCCGTCGTTGAAAGACAGCACAATGTGGCTTACTGTGACCTGAGTGTCACACAGATAACACATTGGTGCATCAGTCCCAGACAGAAAAAAAGATTAGTTAAAAACTATGACTAATGCGTAGCCTAGTTTAAACAACTTCCTCTTTCCGATTCTTACGGAAGCAATATGGCCAAGGTCCAATACAGGGTTTTATTTGGAAAAGCTTGTTTTCACGTTGCTCACTCCAATTCGACTGCCAATTGGCAAGGAGTCGAGCCTTAAATACAGGACCATAGTCCATGTATGGAATAGACACAGCAGTGATAGTGCCAAAACAGACAGATTTAGCTACGGTGTCAGTGAGCTTGTTCCCGCGAAAACCAACGTGGCCCGGTATCCAGAAAAGACTTGATAGAAGTAGATGCTAAAGATAAATCGGCCAATCGGTTTTGAATATCGGCGAGAACTGGGTGAGAACTATGGTGAAGCGATTCCAGAACCAGTAGAAAAACTAAGCAAGTCAGTATAAATAGTGCAATTTGAGTACAGCTTAGCTTCTATGTGATTTAGGGCAAGAGAAATGGCGTAAAATTGAGCAATGAACACAGAAACTGTAGAGAGGATTCAGTGCATAACCACCGAACCAAAACAAGTCAGGGAAGAGCTCACACAGTCACCAGTCCGTATAAATAGGAATGAAAGGATGATTTGAAAAATGTTCAGGATGTAAAAAACGGTACTTCCAATTGTGAGTATCTGCTTTTCTAAGATGACTTAAAGAAAAGCCTTATTTGGAAACTGTAATGGTGGATGAGCTGACCAGTGGATACAGCAATGTTATCCAATGACAGACCAAGTTCATTCAACAGCACCTGGATACGAAGGCCAAAAGGAGCAATAACAGATCGTCTGTTCTGAAAAAGTTTGACTCACAGAGGAAGAAAAAAAAACAGGTGGGATGCTGTGGCAAAGATCGAAGTTTCTTTATTGTCTTTATTCGAGGAAGATCTGTCGACCTCCATGGATTCTGCCGTTGGTCGATTGGGCAGGTATTTGTTGTTGGAAGAGGATTCCTGTGACTGAGGACGTGAACAAATGATTGTTTTGCATATTGAGGTGAGAGAAGATGTACCCTAGGAAATGCCCGTACTCTGAAGCAAAGGAAGTAGATCTTGAGGTTTGCTGGAATGAATATTAGGGACAGAGATGGGTGTTAACGTTGATTCATTTTTTGAGGCACAGAGAGATCTCTCTGCGCTCCTACTGTAGTAATGGAACGAAGTACAGCAGCATACCTCCAAGATGAAGTGGTGGACAGCAACTTTCGAGCCTCAGGGTAAGTAATGTTTTAAATTGTCTTCAAATGCTGCACTTCTTTTTTCTTCCAACCATTTAGGACAAGTAGGATGGGTGAGAGTCATTGCAGTTGTTGTTTCACACTTATAGGCATCATGGTTCTTGCCACCACAACGAGCACACGTCAATGAACCACTAATACTGGAAACTTCTGAGAGGGTTTGAAATGTATGTCCGTGCCTTGATTGTGATAGGTGGACACGGTAATGCAAATGTTAAAATCAGGACATTGGTCAGCATCATAATTCTTTCTTTGTGACTGGAGATACACCTCACTACAGAAATTCCTTGGGTGGAGAAACCAGCGAGAATCTCTGACTCGGGGATGTTCTGCAAATCCCTCTCAACAATAACTCCTCGTAACGAACTCAAAGTAGCATGAAGCGTAACCTCAGTAGGTATATCCCTGAGTTCACTGTGTTGAGGTGTGGATGTTTTCACCAATATGTCATTAAAGCGAAGCTTTTTGACTGACTTTGGAGAGCAAGCAAGTCCCTCTAGTCCCTTCTGTATGAAAAAGGAAGACATTTGCCCTAAAGCGTTGCCTTAAGAGAATGTAGTATAAGAAAACGAGATATAGGCGTTACAGATGTTGAAGATTACTACTCAGAATCCTCAAGAAGTGGTCATTTACCTATGTACTGTTTTTCACTATTTTATTTCAATTTTTAGTTAGATGATCCATAATTAAAAAAAGAATTTTTCGGTGCCCACTGACCCCATCCACCATGAAGCCCTACGATGAAACGCACTACAATGGCAAATAAGGACACTGCAACAACACTAGGATTTCATGAGAACTATACCCAAACATCAGCATCAGATACAATGTCTACAACACTTGTTGAGAACATCCAAAACTGGTCCTTGGTTGACCCTAGCCCAAATGGATCAGCCGATTGACCTTAAGGAGCCACACCAAGGCCCCCCATCTACAGGGATTCAAGGCCAAAATGGAGTGTTAGGGTTGGACCTCTCAACCACCAGTATCCTCACCTTCCCTTAACGGGTTATCACGCAGGGCAAACACGTGGGTGGGTGCTTAGATCCCAGAGAAGGTAAACTCAAAGAACAGAACTTTCCCTGGGAAGTCCCCTCATCACGTGCAGGAAATCACACCGAGGGGGTGTAGACTGGTGATAAAACATTCAGTCATCTCCACTCTACACTAACTCTTGGATTACTCTTTTACCAACGAATAATGGAATTCATCGTCACATTATAACATCTCCACGGCTGATGGTGCGAGTATGTTTGGTGCCAGGGATTCGAACCCGTGACACTTATAGTACGAGTCGAGCGCCTTAACCCAGGGCCATGTCAGTTTCAAATGGTTTGTTACAGGTAAAATAAGAGGGGCAAGACATAAAGGAGTCAGATTATAAAAAAATAAACATTTTATTTTCCGACACAAATAAATAAAATAAATCTTTTTAAAAAGGAGCCTGGAAAGTGTGCAGACATTCGTCTATGTGGAAGGCAAGAAAGAATAAACCAAAGAAAAAATAGATTAACTTCAAATTGTGGAAATATCTCTATTCAATGTGATAGTCACAAGGTATCATTCAATAAGGACACAATGCAACTATCCCATAAAACAAGGGATAAACATAAACTTAAGCAGGAAGGAAATGATAGACTTTCCAAAGAAGATTAATCTTTAGATTTTATATATTTCAAAATCTTCAAGTAACTTATAATCTTTTTTTTGTAACGTGATGTGTTCATGTAAAAAAATTAAGATGTGAACTCATTTATGCGATATGTCAATTAATTATTTGGGAAAGTATTTGATGAAAAAATAGTACAAATATGCGTATTATATTGATATTTGTGAATCCAACTGATTCCAAAAATCCACTTATTAAGCACAGTTTTACTGTTTTATACTCTGTCCCATTTATTTATCCTACCCCCCTTTGGAACAGCAGCAGCTTTCTGGTCTTACAATGGAGTTCAATTCTCCTTGGTGGACACAAAGAATAGTCCAAGATAGCTTTGTAATAAAACTACTGTCCAAACAGTTTTTAAATCTTTAATTGAGAGAAAGAGTTTTTCTCTGCTTCTAAAATTTAAAATAAATGATTTTTGCCTGAGGGCTGTTGTTTAATAACTTAAACAGATAAAAAAAACACACTTAATTGGCTGTAAACAGTGCCAACAACTACTGATAATAACTTACGTTTCCAAATTTTTGCGGACATTTTTAATTAGTAGGTTAAGGTATTTTTGATAGACTATTAACTGGCTTATTTTACATTTACGGCTACATTACAAAATATCCTATACATGCAAAAAGTTATTTCTATCCGCCTATTCTTAGGCATTTATAAACAATCCATTGATATTATCTTTTCATGCAGTAGCAAGATATTTTAAGCTTAGCTTTATTAAAATGTATTATAGAAACAAATAAGATGTTTAATGTAGGTAGGTTTTCTGATTATCGAATAAAATTTGTATCCAATGTGGCAAGTACATAAACGAATTAAAAATCATTATATATTACCTTCGTTCGCTGACCTTAAGAGGGTGTAGAAGCTAAATATTTTTTCACTTGAAGTCCATAACTTTAGTTGTGACTACATGCAATTAATTGAGCTTTGATAAAAAAAAAGAAACAAAGAAGATAGAAGTTTCTCATAACAAGATGCTAAATTACATCTCTTAATATCATACCTTTCTTTCTATATTAAAAACGAGTACACCTGTTTCCCATGTTGCAAACGAACGGAAGTCACGAAAAACGTCGTTTTCCCGTGTGCCAACCAGAGTAAAAAGTACGCAGAAGCGCCAACTAGAGGAGAAAATAGCAGAGTAACATGACTCTAGCTAAGATTAATTCACCGGAAGTTGCATGTGCTTTTTTTTTCTTAAATCTTTAATTTGTTGAAATTTTTAAATTGAATTTTTGTTGTTCTTTATATAATATATACGCAATTACTCAGGAATGTCCTATTTTTAGTTATGTTTGAAGAGTTAAAATATGCAAGTAACAAGGGAAAAAAAGTGGTCAAAATTCACTTCATAACGAACGTTTCGAGTAACTGAGAGAAAAACAAAACAAAATTATTGAGCTGCGTGAGAGTTTACTCCATAGAAGTGATAAGGCCCGGAAAGATGTATGATATATATTTTTGTTTCTAAGGGAAGATAGAGTATGGTACAAATAACAAAGTCCTCTACTTTAATTAACTATTTCAAAGTGTAGGCTTGAACAATCCACGAATTTCAATTATCTAGAATGGAGGCGCGCTGTTTGGAGACACGACAGATTGTTTTATTAGCATATGTTGTTTTTTATTACTAAGAGTTCTTATTATCGTTTATTGTTTATTTTTATTTACTTGCTCATTATAAAAATGTTTATTTGGCCTTAATGGTGGGTTAAATGTAGTTATTAGAATACAATTTAAGAAGCTAAAATGCGTACAAAAAACTTATGGAATATAAAGAATTTGAATGAAAATGTTTTGAATATACAGAAGAAGGTTATAACATAATAACGTAAGGTTATAACAGAAGAAATCTCTTAATATTTATAAAAGTAAAATATAAAACGTCAGGGAAAATTATGGTAGAGTTTGAAATATAAAAAAAGAACAGTAGAACATAACAAGTAAGTATGAAGGTGGGTGAAGGAAAAAGGGTGGAAAGGAGAACGTGAACAAAAAAGGCATGATGGTAAATGCAAAAGGAAAGATATACTGTGTTATGTGCATGGGACAGCGATAAGTTTACGGATTTACAACGCTAAAATCAGGGGTTTGATTTTCTGGATACAGCAGTTAGTTCGAAGTGGCTATACTATAAGAAAAATACACAAACAAACAAAGTAACAGCAAGAAATATTGAAGTAATAAGTATTTGCTTCCTAAAGGTATTTTAATATAAAGTTGATTGCAACAGTTATCTCTGTGTGTATCAACAACCTTTACAAGGTTGTATTTATATCAAGGTGTAACAACAACCTAAATGTAAGTGGTGTTTATAAGAAAAAGAATAAATTAGAATGTTTCAAAGGACACATTATGGTGATTTTTCCGGCTTCTTTATTCAAAATACAACTAATTAATTGATCATCCGAATTAGTTTCATTCATTAGTTTTCTATCAAAAACAGTATGTCATTCAGCTGGTGATAAATCAAAGAAACGTTCACGATAAAAATCTGTTGACCTTAAGTCATGATTTTAACAGTTTGACAGTAAAACATAAAGGAAACATCAAGTCACACTTACTTTTCAATAGATATACTAATTTCCAATTTATAAATTGCATCATAACTTTAACTCAAGGCAACTTGGACTGGTATAAAATATTTTTAGATCCTAAATTATATTCTAAAACCAATTACTTCTTAGTGAATTTCACCAGTAATACGAAGTCACTGACCATTCCCTTTTACCCATATACGGAAACTTAGAATATTCAGGGTTTGTAACGAGTACAAAATACGATAGCTAACGTATATTGTAAATCAGTAATAATTTACATTGTCCAGTGCCTCTGGTGACGAGTGTTGGTCATGTATGCGAATAATATCCATTTGAATAGTCATGAATATTGGGTAGAATAGAATGAGCATACCTTATTCACAACTATTTGGAACTTGTTTAACAAGTAATGTGCCACAGTTACCATTTATCTGTACATTTGTTATCCGCATATCAAGTCGTCAATAATTTATTTGTTCATTATCTCCTAGGCTCGGCATGGCCAGGTAGGTTAAGGCGGTCGACTCGTAATCTGAGGGTCACGGGTTCGAATCTCCGTCGCCCCAAACATGTTCGCCCTTTCAGTCGTGGAGGTTTTATAATGTGAAAGTCAATCCCACTATTCGTTGGTAAAAGAGTAGGCCAAGAGTTGGCGGTGGGTGGTGATGACCAGCTGCCTTCCTTCTAGTCTTATACTGCTAAATTAGGGACGACTAGCGCAGATAGCCCTTCATGTAGCTTTGCTCGAAATTCCAAAACGAACAAACGTTATCTCCTCCTTAAAACTTTCTTGAAAGACAAGCATGCATAAATAGTATAAATATGACTCTGTATATCCGATAAGACAAACACATGTAGTTAAAGTGAATATCTCTTTTTAACCATTTTTATATGTAAAAAATAAACCTATTATCGAGCATAATCATATGATAAATGACAGCGGTAACTTATCCTTTGAGCTTATGTGGCAATATATTCGCTTACTTTCTATGAAGACACTGTAAACTTGATGTGAGAAAATGCTTGTGTAAATCGTGTTTTCAGGAGATGGGCTTGTTTTGCACATAATTCGTTTATGATGCTTGGAAGACAAACATGTGTATAAGGGATTTCAAACTGAACAGCGCATTGTGCTACATGTGTGCTAAGCAGCAAGTCCAGAGGTCAAGTTACCTTTATAACTATCACTAATTTCTAACTGCTACACGGCTACTTTTAACTGAAAAGAAAGGTTGACTACTACTATTATAGCCCCCCTATAATTCAGTCTTGGCCATGTTCAGCGATATATTTTGGCTTCAACCTTGGATTTTAGGAGAAGTAGCCCTGCACTCTATTAGAATACTTGCGTCGGATCGTAAGGTAACAGTATCTCAAAAACATATTTATCTATTATAAAAATAATGCCTGAATGCAATATGTAATTTTTGTCAGTTGATCGGCCTTCCTAAGTGCACAATTGAAAAGTTAGGTATGTAACTGCGTATGATCTAGATACTTAGACAGATAAATATTTCTCTTTTCAATTAATTTACCTCTGCCCAAATATTCATAAGATATAAGAACGTGCGATATTTCATATTTACAATATTTTTATTTTTTCAGTGGAGGTCGAGAGAGCACCCCCCCCCCGATAGTACAGCGGTAAGTTTACGGGTTTACAACACTAAAATCAGGGGTTCGATTTCTTTCGGTGGGCTCAGCAGATAGCGCGATGTGGCTTCGGAATAAGAAAACGCACACACAAACACACGCACGCAGGTCGCGAGCTCATTTGTCTTCTTTCCTGTAGGTCAATGTATGGAAGTCTCCACACCCATCACACTACAAGATATTGCCGTGTTTGAGTATGTAGGTTAGAAGTCATTGCTCGGTAAAATGTAGTTATAAAGTACATATTAGAAGTATTTATAGCTTTATTTAGTCTATGTTTTAGGTTAAACTTTGATATATAAAACTCAGGTAGTAGTATTCTCAAGGTGCACGTTATGCCAAGGTGTATTTATATGAGACTTTTCTTTCTCAAGCAATACATTTTTGTACACGACAAAAAGTTTTGTTTTTTTAACTTTGCGCAAAGCTCCATGAAGGTTATCTGTGCTAGCCTTTCCTAATTTAGCAGTGTAAAACTAGAAGGAAGGCAGATGCTCATCACCATCCACCGCCAACTCTTGGACTACTATTTTACCAACGAATAGTGGGATTGACCGTCGCTTTATAACGTATCCACGACTGAAAGGGCGAGCATGTTTGGTGTGACGGGGATTCGAACCGGCGATCCTCAGATTGCAAGTCGAACGTCTTAACTACCTGGCCATGCCGGACCTCACGATAAAAAGTAATTTATTTTGAGTATCTCATTCAATTATTTCAATTAAGAGATATGCAACTGAAATAGTTTATTTAAATCCTGGGTTAGTTAACTCCTCATGGTAGGAAGGACTATCCAGCCCCTCAGCAACATTGAAGTGAAAATATTTTGAT
The DNA here is from genome assembly GCA_011833715.1 of Carcinoscorpius rotundicauda. Classification (NCBI taxonomy): domain Eukaryota; kingdom Metazoa; phylum Arthropoda; class Merostomata; order Xiphosura; family Limulidae; genus Carcinoscorpius; species Carcinoscorpius rotundicauda. The sequence goes on along the minus strand of CM022399.1, from coordinate 28,802,164 downwards.
AGCTTTCTTATGTGATATTTTTGACTTACAACGATACCAGAACCTACCTCTTACCCGATTTTATTTTCTTAGCTACTGCACTAATTCGTTATTCTTTTTTATTCGATATGTTACATATGGTTATATGCTGATACAGTATTTTACATTAAGTTCGAAAAAAATTGGGGTTTTCTATAATTTATATTCATAATAACATTTACGAATTTTTGAAGCTTTCATGAATAAATTTATTTGTTTCTTTAATTTTTTGCGAGTACATTACAGAGCGTCACAGAGTTGAGCCTGTAAACAAAGAGAAGCAATACTTTGTTCACCCCTAAATCACGATATGATAGGATACGTATGACTAACGTTTTTAATAGTCACTATTTGAACATGTGCTTTTTTTCTTCTTCATTTGGTAAATGCCCGAAATTTTTCTTTTTCGGTGCAGATCACGAGCTCGTTTCTCTCTCTCTCGCTTTTTACCAACATGTATCTGTTGCGAAGTAAATTAATTCGTTCTTAAAACACTAAAAACAATTACTCGTTTATTTACTTCTACTTCATGTGGTAGTATTTGAATTGTACAATGCGGTAAAATCGAAGTTTTAGTTCAGATTTGATTTTTCACAGTGTTACTATAGAGTACATCTAATATATAATTATTTGCAGTTACCTAGTACTCGGTAGAAAGCTAATGAGTACAATTAGACAATAAAAGTCTGGCCTAGTGTATGCTAAAAGAAAGTAACAAAGGCACGAGGTTCTTTGTAAACATAGAATATAAAATTGCTTACCTTACTAGCTTTAACTGTTCTCACTTGTTTGAAGCAAAACAAAAGGAAGACTTTGTAAGCAGAAAACAATGTAAACGTGTTTTTCGTATGGTCAAACACTAGTCACGCTACTCTCTGGTGCTTAACATCTGGAACTCTGCCTGCTAACGAACACAACACCAGCTGATTACACACCCCTCCTCGTAAAAATTGACGCGTCCAACTTTCGTTGTACACTACGAACCAATGCGGCCATCACTGCTGCAACAGCCAGTTTGACTGAGAGTTTATTTATCATGACTCATCGTCGTCCATAAGGCCCGGAAAGATGTATATAATTACGTAGCAAGGCTGTTTTTACATTTGATAATGACCCCAGTTTTCTGAGCCAAAGGTTAAACTGCATGTGTAAACAGAAGAGATCATCAACATTTAGGATATTTTTTGTCTTGTGACTCTAGAAGCACATAGTACGCTGTCAATTGACACATCATGCTATATTTTGATTCTGACTATCAAATAAACAAAATGCGAGATTTCAGCTTCAAACCAAAGAGTGGTTATTATTAGCGTTCTGTTTGCCATCGCGTAAGGCGTGCTGCGCGAAGTTCGTGTGGGGCGAAGTAAGAGAACTGCTTGTAATTCCAAACATCACACGTGGAACCATGCCTCTCACAGAAACTTAGAATGAGAAACCAATTCTGGACCACGAGAACGCCACAAGGAACCAAGTGACTCATAATACAGTTCTACAGCTTTGGTTCTATAAGAATTTTTGTAGAGAGACAATGCTGGAGTAGATGCATATTTTATTACAGTTTTGTTTGTGATTATTACAACACTCTTCCTTTTGAATATATAAATAATTTGTAATGTCATTGTACCTTTAACTATAGATCACAGATCATAAGATGAATTTTGTTTTGTCAGAAATTGTTCATTCAGCTTTCTTTCTTTGTTTTATAACGAAACCACATTGAACTATCTCTTATGTCTATCGCAGGAAATCGAGCCTCGTGTCTCAGTGCTGTAACTCCTTAAACTTACCGATTTTCCTCCCTGGGGTCTTATTCATTTAAACTCCTGGGAATATATTACTTTCCGTTCTCCATCAGTGATGTCGAGAAACCCACTTGTTGAGAATTTTATATGCAAAAAACGGCTCTTTTGGGCTCAGAAAACACTTCAAATAGAAGAGCGAACAACGTTTCGACCTTCTTCGTGAACCTGACGATGACCGAAGAAGGTCGAAACGTTGTTCGCTCTTCTATTTGAAGTGTTTTCTGAGCCCAAAAGAGCCGTTTCTTGCATATAAAATTTCCGTTCTCCAGAGGATCGCAGATAATTCTGAGGACTGAAAACGCAAACATCAGGGTTTCAATGGCACTGTGGTCATAACACTGATAGCGCGTTGTTTATTTTTGCGCTTAACAACAAAACAAATCGTAGTAATTATTATTAATATTTTTATTTTTTTGAATTTCGCGCAAAGCTACACAAAAGCTATCTGCGCTAGCCGTCCCTAATTTAGCAGTGTAAGACAAGAGGAAAGGTAGCTAGTCATCACCACACACCACCAACTTTTGGGCTACTCTTTTACCAACAAATAGTGGTATTGACTGTCACATTATACCGCCCCCATGGCTTAAAGTGCGAGCGTGTTTGGTGCGGCGGGGACTCGAACCCTCGACCCTTAGATTACGAGTCGAACGACATTATTATTGATATTCATCAACATTGCTCATGATATGAACCAACAATTTACCGTATGTTTACCAACAAATATGCTAATACGTTTTTATTTGGTTCTTTTTTATTCTTGTGCTAATTGAATACCAGATTAAAAAAAAAACAGCATAGAAAATATTTATTGCACTGGCACTCACCACTACCATCTGTGTCGAGCACCCGGATATGGAAATTAACGGTTACTAATCAGATGTTTTTGGTTGGCGGATACTGGTTAAACGACGCATAACATAACAGACAGTTTTTTTCTTGTTTTATCTTTTTTTCCAAACTCAGCCACGGATGTAGAGAAAGTACTTGGTATACAGCTTTTGTGGAATTTAATGTCCTCTGTACTGTTTGTTTGTTTGTTTGTTTTTTATTTCGCGCAAAGCTACACGTAGTCCATCTGCGCTAGCCGTCCCTAATTTAGTAGTGTAAGACTAGAGGGAAGGGTGTTAGTCATCACAACCCTCCGCCAACTCTTGGGCTACTCTTTTACTAACGAATAGTGGGATTAAAGACTAGTGTTTATTGATGTTTTACTCTTTACATATTTATGAAAACCCTTTTTATGAAACTGCTTTCTCATGCAACTCAGAGCAAAAAAAATTAATCGAGACAAACAGCGTTTGTATGTACCAAAAACTAAAACCGTATGTTTAAATTATCCTTAATGTTACAAATATTCACATGTTTTAATTTTGAAATTTGTTACGTATTATAATTTATCTCGGACGAGTCTTCAATGTATTATGTTACGAACGTTACCTATTACAATTTCAGATAACTGGAAATTTGAATTCAGAACTTAATTAAGTATTAATTTATTTCAAATTTATATTTGTCAACAAGATTGATACACACAGTTTTCTTTTTTGACACAAATATATTTTTATATATAAACAACAATATAATTTGTAATAACGATTTGGATACAACAGTTTTACAAACTTACAGACAATACTAGGTCTTATATCCGATCTGGAACTAAATACTTTGTCGACGGTTCACGAGGAATAAATTCATTTTATGTTGATACACAGAGACACTTCACTTGACGGTAATGCTAGCTAATTCTTGTCTTCGTACACGAGTTTTTCCCGGCGAAAATATCTAATGTCCTCTTAGAGATAATAACGTTCGAAGTTAATTCACTGATGTTTGTAATGTTAGAAATCTATAAATGTTCCTGGTTAAATATCTGTAGTTTTCCTATAAGAAAGTTTTGTCACAGTTAGACTTCCTACTGACTGTAGAGACCAATCAGCATCCTGTCTCTCCACTAGATGGTTAGCTTTTACACTTATTAGACGAGATTCTCAAAAGTTCTTTTCGCGAAGAAGATCCGAGAGAACAAGCGGGACTTTCGCAGTACACATTTAACAAATTAAGTTATGTACATTTCTAAATATATATCAAACTGAAACACAGATATTAAAATAACATTAAATTCGTTACAAATGATATCCATTTCGTAATAATCAGTTATTTATAATATATATACAATTTTGTGTTGTATTAATGTATTATAAAGACAAATTGTAATAAAACTTTATTTAAAATAAAGTACAGAACAACATTTGTGTTGAATTATTCTAGTTTCTCCCTACCCATCCCCCAGTGGCACAGCATACTTGTCTGTTGACGTAAAACGCTTGAAACCGGGTTTCAATACCATGGTAAGCACAACATAGAGTGTCCCTTTTGTTCAAGCACAACCGAACCTTTCCATTTCGTATAAACTCTTTTCAGTCTCCCGTTGGTTCAGTCTACGGATTTACAACTCTAAATCAGGGGCTCGATTCCCCTTGGTGGACTCAGTAGATAGGCCGTTGTGGTTTTGCTTTAAGAAAACACACACACTCCTTTTAATACTCTTTGTGTTGTCAAGATATTTTAGCAGTAGAGATCAATTTGTTACCGGAGAACACATATCCAGAACCCGATAAAATGAACACACATATAATTTATGAGCCCGGCATGGGCAAGGGTGCTAAGGCGTGTGACTCGTAACCAGAAGGTCACGGGTTCGCATTTCCATAGCGCCAAACATGCTCGCCCTCCCAGCCGTCGGGGCGTAATATATTGTGACGGTCAATCCCACTATTCGTTGGTAAAAGAGTAGCTTAAGAGTTGGCGGAGGGTGGTGATGACTAGCTGCCTTCTCTCTAATCTAAATTAGTCTTCCCACTGCTAAAGTATGGACGGCTAGCACAGATAGCCCTCGAGTAGCTTTGTGCGAAATTTAAAACAAACAAACATATATAATTTACTGCGCCAGTACATAAGAACCACGGCTATATTAAATTAATGTCACTTACACCGGAAAACCACTTTGTCTAGTTGCCGAACGCCGGAAGTACCACATCAAGAAAACATAATTGTTAACACAATAATCTGTAAACTAAGGGACCATTTGATAATTTATTTCAAAATTAATATTTTTTTCACATTAAACTTAAAGAATTTGATTTAAAAGATTTCGGATGAACGAGTGAATCCCTCTCAAGACTTTTCTAATCTGTCTCTCAGCGTTCTTTGAGCTTTATTTTATTCTATTCGATTTCTATTTCCTCAGAATGTTTTATATCTGTTGCTCCAAGCTTATCCCCACAGTATCAAATGAAACCAAGATACATTTTCCTTTTAGCGTTAAATATGTGTAATTCTACTAAGTATTTAAAGTGATATCTCAGTTGATTGAACCACCAAAATAGGTTACAGAATAACTATGTTGTAGCTAAATTATAATCCAGTTTGTTTGTTTATTTTTGAAGTTTGTGCAAAGTTACACGAGGGCTATCTGCCCTAGCCGTCCCTAATTTAGCAGTGTAAGACTAGATGAAAGGGAACTAGTTATCATCACCCACCGCCAACAAATAGTCAGGTTGACCATCACATTATAGCGCCCTCACGGCTGAAAGGGTGAGCATGTTTGGTGAGACGGGGATTCGAACCCATGATTCGTAGATTACGAGTCAAGCGCCTTATTCACCTGGCCATGCTGAACCCGATTATTCAGTTTACGAAATCTTATGGTGGATGTAGAAGATATTTTAGTTAACTGAAACCTGAAGTGCACCTGAGAACAGCTGTGTTAATTAAATCTTGCAATAGAGTTCGATCATTTCTCACTGAGTAATTCTTTAAGTTATTATCCTTTCGAAAAATGAGGTTAACTTTGTTTAGCTATTAAACATAAGACTGTGTTATTCATATGACTAACTATATCTATATAACCCAAAAATCTCGTAACTTCCGCAAGAATGTACCCAAAACCTACTGGGAAGAGAAAAGTTTAAATGGACTAGGTTTTTCGGTTCTGTGGTATTTTCCGGTTCGCGGATGTACCTCCGAGTAAGCAGTTACGCCCGTTAAATGACGGATCTCGAGTTTATAGATTGTTTCTTTACGACCTGCAACTGTGTTCATTAAATAAGACATTAAACATGACACAAATGAAATATTTAACGAAATGTGTCATGATAACGAAAGAAAAACACAATACATTAAACACAGTGGAAGAAAATAAGCTATAATGCAAAACAAAAGGGTAAGTGTTACGTGGGTGCGTAAAACTAGTGTGAACAAAAACCTTTAACGAAAATCCTCTCAAGGATGAACTTCCCTTTAAGTTAAACTACACTTGAAAACGCTTAACTGTAAAGAACTCCAGTAAGCGACTGTTAATCAAAATAATCCAGAAAAGAAAACTGGATTTTATTTAACACTCGTTTTGTTTAAAGTGCCGGAAACTAATTTCCTAGAAAACTGGAATCTCTAATTATTCATTCTTAAAATAAATGAAAGTTTAAAACACGTCTGCTTAAGGCAGGAATGTAACTGGCAAACTATGTCATCGCTCTATCAGCTCTCGCAACCTTAAACAAAGAAAATAAAAATAACTAAGAATCTGGTTTTAAACACGAAAATGAACCACAAAAAACTAACATATATAAAGTCAAATATGCACCCGATCACACGGAGATTCAGTGATCTCTTTGTTTGTGAAGGCGTGACTGTCGTTAGCTATCATTCCATTTGCCGATAAGAAAAATAATTTTTTCATTAATACTGAGAGAGTTATGTTTATCTGAGTGAATAGTATTATGAGGATAACAGCCTTGTTACTTGTTTGTTTTGGAATTTCGCACAAAGCTACTCGAGGGCTATCTGTGCTAGCCGTCCTTAATTTAGCAGTGTAAGACTAGAGGGAAGGCAGCTAGTCATCACCACCCACCGCTAACTCTTGGGCTACTCTTTTACCAACGAATAGTAGGATTGACCGTAAATTATAACGCCCCCACAGCTGGGAGGGCGAGCATGTTTGGCGCGACTCGGGCGCGAACCCCCGACCCTCAGATTACGAAGCGCACGCCTTAACGCGCTAGGCCATGCCGGGCCCAAAAGCCTTGTTTCCAACATACCCACAGCATGCTCTTCAAAAAAAAAAGAAAAAAAAGATGAATAACTTACACGAGCGCCTCACTGTGTCAAAATATAAAACGACGAAAACATAATGACTTAAAAAAACAACATTAACCAAGGAAGAAGTATAGTACAGTACTCCAGTTGTAAATGTTTACGAAAACACTGAGGTGCTGTAAATTTTAGTTTTATTATTTATCTCTTTAGATACTGGTCTTTGGTAGGTTTGTATAAATCACGAACTATTCTAAGCTTGTTTCATAGCTACACAAATAGAGATGCAAGAAACACAGTTGATATCTGATGAAACCGACCCCCACCTTCCGCTTTTTCCACGCACTTACTCATAATAATTTCTAAAAAATATTTATGTAGTACCCATTCAATTGACAGTGAAGATTAAGAGCCCCACCCCATGAATGATACTGAGAAAGAAATCCGAACGACCACTTTCCCTATGTCGTCCTCCCTTCCCCGAGTTACATTCCAGACTTGGTAATAATTATCAGTAATTGTTTAAATATTACGTTGCTTGCCACTCATTTTCATGCATATTTTAAAATGTATATGCAATTCATACATTAAATGAAGTTACTAAACGTTTAGTTACTGTTTACACGTTATAGTTCACACGACTGGAACAAAAGATTGTGCAGTTATTGTATTGCTAAAAATATTATCTGGAAAGCTAGAGAGTAGAGGTGATATTTCGTAGCTTACCACTGGAAGAAAGATATGATATAAATAACAACAGCACAGGCAGAAAGTCGTATAAAACACACACTTAATTTGAATAATACATGCAATATTTATAATTCTACAGACCTTACTGCAGGTATGAACTTTTAAGTTGTCTCTTCTAGTTATGGTAATCTTTTCTTAGCGTTTCACTTCTGGAAATCAGATTTAGATTCACTGTCCTCCTTGAAATCCTGGTTACATATAAAAGGTAGACTCTTAAAGGACGCATCTCCCACAGTATTACCTCGCACTTCTGATATGTGTTTCCAACAAACTTCTTGACCCGAGTAAAAAACGGATGGTGACTTCCCTCGCATCGCCGTCTGTTTATATACTAGTCGCGTAACTTCCCAGAATTCCACAGTACAAACACCAGGCCAATACAAGTGATCAATCTATCTAGTTTTAAAAATTTCTACATGAATAATTCTAAATGAATTTTAATTAATTCTAAAATGTTATTTTAAATGAATAACATATTTTTTTGGTTTAAACTTCGAAAACATAAATATAAATAAGAGATATGGAAACTCAAACACGACGTTACATGACATTTACATAACACTCTCGACATGGTTGTCGTTTACATAACATTTACATGACATTTACATAACGGCTAGGCTGATGTTTTTTTAGGAATAAGCTGCAGTGGTGCTTTGGGAATCCCTTGATTTGGTTTTCCAGTCATTTGGCAAGAATGGCATGTCCTACAAAATTCAACAACATCTTGGCGCATCTTTGGCCAATAGAAATGTCGTCGGATACGATCTAGGGTCTTTCTTATACCTAAGTGTCCTGACAACACATGATCCTGAGCAAGACTAAGAATATCATTCTGATAGCATTTTGGAATGACGATTTGGTGAATAACATTCCACTCTTCATCAGCAGCAACGTCAGGAGGTCTGTATTTTCTCATTAACACACCTGACTTCTGGTAGTAACAAATAGGGACAGTTCCTATTTCATTTTCATCAACGGCAAGTTGTAGAAGAGAACGAGTTTCAGGATCATTGTCCTGTTCCTCAACAAGTTTGTTACGATGAAGAGAGTTGAAAAATGGCTCGGAGTCATCAGCAGAACTTAAAGTTGAGTCAGAAATCTCATCGATGCGAGACATGAACGTATCAGATAAGGGGAAATCCTTTTTGGACTCCTGAGAACGTGTTTGAGAACGAGTAACAGCACAGGCGGGGAAAACATCAGGAAACTTTTCAACGAGTTGCTTTGTACTGGGACTAACAACAGGTGCTTCAACAACACGAACCTCTGGTACCACCTTACTACCAGCCAAATCATTTCCCAAAAGCATAGACACACCTTCAACAGGCAATGAAGATTTAATACCCACAGTCACTGGGCCCGAAACTAAGTCCGAATGCAAATCCAATCTATGAAGAGGGACAGAAACGACGCCAACTTCTACACCAGAAATGAGCACACTGGCCCCAACGGATGACTTTTCAGAAAACGGAAGTACACTTTCCAAAATCAAGCTCTGAAAAGCTCCAGTATCCCGCAGGATCTTAATTGGTTGTAGATGTGAATCGCCAACAAAAGAAACAAAACCTTCCGTGATGAAAGGGTTAAATTTATCCTCAACAAGATCTTCAGGTACATCAAGAATATTGGACTTGGAATCCACAGTGGACAGGACAGGGTCAAAACCATTGGGAACCAATGATGTATCCAACGAGGGTAAAATGAAACTATGGGGTGATGGCTTGTTTTTGACCTTATAGCACTCAGAAATCAGATGGCTAGGTTTCTTACAATAAGCACATGTTTTGGATGAGAATGGAATGTTTTTTGTAAATGATGAGCTTTGAGAATAAGATGAAGTCTTTGTTTGAGAATCAGAAGTTTGCTCTTTTCTGTCTTTGTTGACATTTGCATAATTCTTGAATGAGTCATTGGGTTCCTTCGCTGTGTGATTTGTTTTGCTCTTGTACGAGAAATCTTTGCGAGTCAAAGCATACTCGTCTGCCAAGACAGCAGCATCATGAATTTTGGAAGCTTTTTGTTCATCAATATAAGTTTTAAGCTCTACGGGAATACATCTTTTAAACTCTTCAACTAACATGAGTTCTCTGAGTTTTGTGTAATCATCTTTGATTTCTTTGGAATCACACCACCTGCCGAATAGAGTTTCTTTTTCACGAGCAAATTCGACATAAGTTTCGCTGTCAAACTTTTTGTAACCACGAAATTTTTGTCTGTTCGCCTCTGGCACTAATTCATAAGCATTCAAAATGCATTTTTTGACGTGCTCATAATCATAACTCTGCTCGGCCGTGAGTTTGGAAAATACTTTCTGAGCTTTACCCTTGAGAATACTCTGAAGTCATACTGTCCAATATTCGGTAGACCATTTTAGACTAAGAGCCAATTTTTCAAATTATTGAAAATATTTATCCACAGCCTTCTCATTGATTGGAATCACTAAAGGAATTTTTTTGGAAGCATGAAAATTATCCAACTGCATTTGGACAACCTTTTCTTCTGTCTGTGCCTTTCTCAGACTGATTTTCTTATCAGTTTTAATGCGTTCTATTTGTATTTTGGCATCAAGGCGTTTGTTTTCTTGTTCTGCCTCAAGAACAAGGCGTCTGTTTTCCTGTTCTGCCTCAAGTGGTTTAGTTTCTTCTTCTGCCTCAAGTCGTTTGGTTTCAATTTCTAAACGAAATTTCATTTCCATTTCTATTCTTTTTAATTCAAAATCTGGGTCAAAATGAGAGGCAGGCAATTGTTGTACAACTTTTTGAAGTAAAACTTTTTGGTTGACCAAATGTTCAACAACAATTCTTTTGATATCTGTTTTCTTCATTGCTTGCTTTACTTCCAAATTGAAATGTTTTCCAACATCAAGCAATTCAGATTTTTTTTATTCACTGATCAATTCCAAAGAGGGATTCTGATTAAATTTGTCAATAAAATCTGCAAGTGGGAATGCCATTTTAAATACACAAGCTGTCTATCTGTATAGAATATAAATACAATATTGGAATATGATTAAACTGTTTGTTCAATCCCGGACGAGCCCCCAATTTTCTGTTACGTTTTTTATGCAGACTGAACGCAACAGAAAGACACAGATAGCAGCTTGTATAATTTATTATAATGATCTACTTATGTGATAGACACAAAATAAATTATCCATTAGCAATAACAGATACCCAGTTTTAAACTTCAAAACCGCTTATAATACAAAAAGGTACTGGCCTGTGCTTAATAATATGATCTAGAATGAGTGTCCAAATCCGAAATCCAAAGTTCCAATCTAGGCGGTGAATTTAGTCCCACGGAGAAATTTTCGAAGTTTGAATGGGTAATTTCAAACAAAAATTCACAGTCCAATTCGTATTGACTTTCGGTATAATCCGTAATTTGACTGAATTGCAAAGATTGACGGAATAAAAATTTCACCGCTTTAGTCGATTTAACTCTATTCACAAATTCAATTTAAATAATCACACAGTAAACGTTTAAACTTTCTCAAACGAGACAAACTTCTTGACCCGAGTAAAAGTGGATGACTTCCCTCGCATCGCCGTCTGTTTATATACTAATCGCGTAACTTCCCAGAATTCCACAGTACAAACACCAGGCCAATACAAGTGATCAATCTACCTAGTTTTAAAAATTTCTACATGAATAATTCTAAATGAATTTTAATTAATTCTAAAATGTTATTTTAAATGAATAACATATTTTTTTGGTTTAAACTTCGAAAAAATAATATAAATAGATATGGGAATTCAAACACGACATGTCATGATTGTCGTTTACATAACATTTACATAACACTCTCGACATGGTTGTCGTTTACACAACATTTACATGATATTTACATAACGGTTAGGCTGATGTTTTTTGTTGGATGGTTCGCTGTAATCCTGTCATAAGTGCAGTTGACTGTCAGGCAGTTCAAAATAATCTTACCTGTATTAACTTGAATAATTCCAAGTCAACTCAACCTGAGATAGTTCTTGGCCTGGCCCTTTCTTTGGAAAGATAACAAGAATATGAATGTAGCACATGTGCTGCACCTTATATCATTGGTGGTGAATGCACTTGCCATTAGCGGATATTTAATCAACATAGTTTCACAAGTAACAATGCACATGAGGCTTCTTAACAGCTCTCCAGTGGCACAGCGACATGTCTTTGGACTCATACCGCTAGAAACTGGGTTTCGATACCCGTGGTGGGCAGAACACCGGTACCCCATTGTATATTTTGTGCTTAATTACAGCAAACTTTCTTATCAAAACCCCTGGCTGTGCTGGATCGTGACAGTAGTCACTGGCCAGTGAGTTTCGTCATCTCGCTTGTATTTGAGTCATTCCATCATTGTCCGATTTTAATGGAGAAAAAAAGATACAAATGCCAAAAGATGCTCTTACAGTGATAACTGAAATTAAAACAATTACTTTACAAGCAGTAACCAAGATCCATAATCTTAAAGATTTCACAACTTTTATATTCAGAACGAGTTACATGTAAAGTAAATAAATAAATGAAATAAATCGCGAATTAAATTATTGAAGTCCGATAAAAATTATGCTATCATGTCTATAAAAAATGTAATTCAAACAAACTTAACAAATTACAGCTATTTTGCTTAGATATAATATTAGAACAGTAATATCCACAAAAGTTCAAAAACTGTTTGGTAATACAAGCAAAATACAGGGTGGTCGCTAGAAAAGCGGAAAATTTGTCAAACACCTATTTATTTTTACAAAGAATAACTTTTACAAAGTTTTTAAAGGCATATGTTATATTACACTCATAGATGCTCAAAATGCATTTTATGATATTAAAATCATGCATTTTATTCATGATGTAACGAAATCAAAATAGAAATGAGTAAGCACGCATTTTATTCATGATCTCATCTGACCCTCAAATTTTCCGCTTTTCTAGCGACCACCCTGTATATATTTTTAAATAAAAACTACTCTAAAATAAGTTATTTTACGTTTTCTTTCACTTTGAATGAATAAGGAATCTTTTTTGTGCTTTCATCTTATAAAGAATTAGTTACAGAATCTAAAAATACCACATTTATCTTAATTGTAAGATAACACTAGAAAACAAGAAATGACAACTGCAGAAAACAAATGTGACTGAAGGTAATTTGATGATGATTATTTCAAAAATGTAGTCAGAATTTATCCATCTTTTTTAGAAGCTAAGTTATTGTAATATATCAATGTATCAGTACAAGAGATTTGTGTTGTAAAATTAAGTATATTTGAATAGTTTAAAGAGTGAAGGCATACATTTTTGATAACTTTGAACATTGACTGTATTGTATTGACGTAAACTTCCAAATATAGTGTTCATAATATGCTATTTGTTCTCGATATAACTGCAGTGAATTACATCATCTTTGCTCCATTGTTAGGCCTACCTGCTCCACCTGGAAATCACGAACTCTTTATATGCTCAGTTTGCTAGAACATTCGAGAAGTCCCTCGACTTAGCATGAAAGAAACGGAGTCAAACGCTTCTCTCTCAGTTGTCTCTATCTTACTCAGTTGGTCACTTCGTCTCGCTCCACGGATAGTCAAAATAAAGTCCAGTCTTCTCTTTTACATCACTTCCACAATGTAATCAAATTCTGCAAAACTTTGTATTTAAAAAAATATTTTAAACTCTGGTTATGTAAACATAAATTATTTCATGTTTTTTTCAGAAAATCATCCTCTTCATCTAGTAATTTTATTCTTGTGACACCTCAAGATAAACTGCCTCATCTGATCACACAAAAAAGCTAAATGATCTGATTAGTGAACTGTCTCTATCAAAGCAACATGGAAAACTTCTTGACTCTTGCTTGTAGCAATGAAAGTTATTAGCTCCAGGAACAAAAGTTTTATTTTACAAAAATCGTTATCAAAGTTTTTCTTTTCAATAAAGCATGTAATATACTTTGTGTTTCTGTACAAACACTGATGTAAGAGATTAGATATTGAACAACATCCTCAGGAATGGAGCATTTTTTATTGATTCATCTAAAATTAGTCTGGAAGTTGTATTTCAGTACAATGAGAACAGTAAGCCATCGATTTTTATTGCTCATGCTGTGAACACGAAAAACTTATCCAATAGACAGATTATACTTGAGGTCATCAACTATTATCATCACAGATGCAACATATGTGGTGATCCCAAAGTTACTGCTCTCCTGCAAGTCCTGCAGAGTGGTTTATCAAATATTGTTCTCTTTGTGTCTCTAGGACAGGCGAGATCATAAAGATAATTGAAAAATAAAAAATGGTCAGTGAGAGAGAATTACATATCGGATAAACGGGTTTGGTCTGTTTTAAATTTTGTGGAAACCTACACGAGAGCTATCTGCACTAGCCGTCCCTCAGTAGTAAAAAAATAGAGGGAGAGCAGCTTGTCATACCATCCACTGCCATATCCTGGGCTACTCTTGAACCAATAAATAGTGTAATTGGTCGTCACATATAACACCAACATGGTTGAAAGGATGCGACCCACAAATTACGAGCCGAGCGCCTTAACCACCTGGTCATGCTTGGGCCGTATAAACGTAATACCGTGTATCAAACTTTAGTGAACCATCAATATGTGTTTCTACCCGACTTCATATTAAATTGGGACTCGTTTTGTAAAGGGAATGAAGTAAACTGACAATGATTTCAGCAAATATCTGATAAGTTTCCACAAATTAGTGAAACAAAACTTGAACGAAGCATTCTTGTTGGACTACAGATTCAGGAAGTGCTGATGGATGATGCTTTTGATTTATTTGTTTGAAGTTAAGCACAAAGCTACACAATGGGCTATCCGTACTCTTATCGCAATCACTGTTGTGCCACTGGGGAGGAGGACTGGTTGCCAAAATTTCTTAGGAAACCACAAAGATAAAAATTATGCTTTTATGGCCGATAACATGCTCGAGAACTATTGGAAAATGTGTCTGGGAAGCCACTGAAAACGTTTCTTACACTAACATTTAGAATTGTTTTAGGTAAAGTGATTGATGAGCAGAGTGGGTGCTTTCACCAAATATTTTTACAATGGAACAGCTACATCAAGGTCGATGGAATCCTGCAGTTATGAGAGGTCACTATTGATTCGTACAACGTGTACCTCAGAACTCAAAAGGCATAGCAATTCAAGCAAATTTTTGTAAAAAATAATACCATGACAAAAGTTTTGGACATAGCCTGAATGTATTTTCAAAATATAATCTTATTGTACTCATTGCTCTATTTTAAAGTGGTATTGCTATTTTATATTGTTTTTGAACATTATTAAATACAATTTTTCAATGACTAAATAAAGTTACTAAAAAGGTTATTTTCACAACATATTGTTTGTTTGTTTTTAAATTTCGCTCAAAGCTACACGAGGGCTATCTGCGCTAGCCGTTCCTAATTTAGCAGAATAAAACTAGAGGAAAGGCAGCTATACATCACCACCCACCACCAACTCTTGAGCTACTCTTTTATCAACGAATAGTAGGATCGATCGTCACATTTTAACACCCTTTCGGCCATAGAGGCGTTATAGTTGCCTCTGGTATTCGAGTTATGACAAATTTATTCAGACATTCTTATATATTGTGACCATTGGTAATCTTCAATATGATCAATATCATCATATTACATAGGAATAATTACATTTTTGTCTGGTAGCAGAGAAAAAAGTTTTTTCTTGGTGTAATCCTACACCAACACCAGTGAAAATTATCTGTCCACGTTTTTACCTGATGTATTGGATATCATATTTCAACTCCGTGTCTTCCTTTGTCTGGTGTTTTAAAAACTGTCAAGTATTTCATTGTTAAGTTTGTTAACCCAAACCAAATATATTGACACTAGTACTTATAACAAATGTCATAATAATATGCCGAGCTTTAAGCTAAAGTCAACTGGTTGTTTTCCAAACTTCTTGTTGTCAAGTTAAGAAATACGGCTACCTGTGGACATGATGTATGATATTGACATCCAGTGCAAAAATACTAAACTGTTCTCAGAAACATGCTCATTGGCTAAGTTCTACAAAAAAAAGTCAATGCATGTGAAATTTATAAAGTAGCCATGTGTAAAAAGATGTGTTATGACAAAATAGTAATGAAACAAAAGTCCAAGCATGGTCTGAGTATGTTTGTGATACGTACCTGTATAACGAAATTAACCTGATTCAATTTAAACAGGTTGCAAAACAGCTGATATTGTTTGACAAAAATCCCATGAAAAGATAAAAATGGATTCAACTGCTAATGATAATCGCATATTTTGAAAAGTAATCTTGTGTTCATGACACGAAATGTGATTAATATGCATATTTATATCATAGCATATCATGCCTGTCTATTTCTGCCCTTTATTACGATTAGTTACAAAACTATAGCTCTTTTGGTGGTCTCTGATAATTAACACGTGAAATGCATATAAAAAGGCTAAACCCAACACTTGGCACAACTTTGCAAACAAATGGCTAGTGATTTTGTGTTTTTGCTGTTTATGGATATTTTCAAGTGCACCAAATCATGATATTTATTCCTCAACCATCACGTCGGCAACAGGCTGTGCTAGCATGTATCAATCGTATGTTCGTATCAATCAGTTTTATAAATACTTTTAAAATATAAAACCACACAATGAATTTTTGCATATTAACAGATCAAATATCACAATTGCATGTATATTAACTGTAAATACTTATAAGTCTCTGTTTTTCATTCATTTTAAAACTGATATTTTTGTAACACCTTGCAGCAAGCAAAGTATAGAACCAGACTATATTTTTAGCAGTGATGGATAATTTCTATAACTGAGAAAAGGGGCACTTTTGGGGCATAAGAGCAAAAATGCAGAAGCTTAAGCCCACCCAGCCAAAACAAGATCGTTGCAGAATGATGTTTTTAGTTATCTGTCGCCAAATTCTATTGTATTGATGGCTTTCTTTTAAGGTTTCAATTTGCCATTAGAATAATTTATTTTCATATTTCATGTTCATAATGTGTCATATTTTATAGGCAGTTTATTCTAATGTCAAAATTTTTTCTCGGGCTTTTAACGTATTATGACCGTATTATTAAGTGTGACCGCTCCTTGACTCCCACTGAAATACCAGCCGCCTTTATTTTAGGTCTAGTTTTTTTTAAAAACGTTCTACAGTCTCTTTCTGCTTTCTTTATTATTTGTTTCTGTTATTTGATATAAACTTTTATATATTATTAAACATTTAATTCCTTTCTCTCTCTTTTTTGTCCCACGGTGGGACAAATGTAGATTTAGAGAACTACAACGTTAAAATCCGGGGTTCGGATTTTAAATCAACAGCTTTCTCTCTTTTCTTCACACATGCATGCCAAGATAAATGTAAGTTTTGTTTTACTTTCATTAGGCTTTTATGAGGTTGTATGTCAAGGTACTAGGTACACATGCCTCATGAACGGTCCACAAAGCTGTCAAATTTCTTGCAGCGTACAAAAACTGTGACTGAAGACAAGCATAAATGCGTCATTCGTGAGTTACTCCCGTAAAAGAAAGCTGTCTCATATAACGTTCTGGAAATAAATTATAAAGTCTTTAGAGTGATAATAATACAAGTTATTGTTCAGTGGCAGATTTAAGGTTGTGTAGGCCCAGGGGGTAATGATTTTTGTGGGCCCTAGATCTCATATAATTTGACATAGAATAAAATTATAAATGGGCCCTGGGACTGAGTCCCCTCTAGTCCCTACCTGAATACATCAATGTTTTTGTTTTGTTTATTCATATCAAAGTTTTTGATAAATTGGCTTGTGAAACCATCCAACAAAATGCAATACGTTAAAATAACTATCAACAGAAAGAGCCACACAATTTTATTTTATTTCTTTTTTTGTATAGTATAATATAAAAAAACGTAAAGATTAAATGCGAATTTTTCAGTATTCTTTAATTTAAATGTATTATGTTACGTTTGTAATATCAGTTCTGTTATGATCAACATTGGGCTAAACACAATGGGGCGTCATGAATAGATTTGTCTGTTTTCGAATTTTGCTATCTGTGCTAGCCGTCCCTAACTTTGCAGTTAGTCATCACCACCCACTACCAACTCTTGATCTATTCTTTTTACCAACGAGCAGTGGGATTGACCGTAACATTGTAGCACCCCGACGGGCGAGCATGTTTGGTGTGACGGGGATTCGAACTCGCGCCTTTCGGATCACAAGTCGAGTACCTTAACCACCTGGGCATCATGAATAGAAGGTTGTTATTTGTTATTTAGCACAAAGCTGCACAAAGAGCTACCTGTGCTCTACCCACCGCTGGTATCTAAATCCGCTTCCTAGCAGTTTAAGTTGCAGACAACCGCTGTACCGGTGGGAGATACAAAGAAGAAAAATTCGAGTTCTTGTAAATCCGGTAATATATTAGTATTTTAACGTTAATAGACTTTTGAAGGGTCAGCAAAACAAAGTTATTGTACATTATTTTTATTTCTATATTTTTTCTGATAAATAATTATTTGGACTGTCGCTCTTGTTATACTCGATTAAGGAATTTTATAGAATAGCAGCAATAAAACATTTGGTTTATCGTGTTAAAAACGTATTTCTTCAAAACGTGTCTCATATTTTGTCATTTTTCATATGCATATATTTACACGTGATCTACAGCAGTATGTTTTCTTTATATTTACAGTAAAAATAGATAAAAATTTCAAAGGACAAAGTTTTCCAGTAAATAATACTGTGCATGTGTAGTATATACTTATATGCAAACCTTTACACTTTATATTGCAAGAAGGTTTAAAACGTTTATTTTTACAACTAAGTATAACGCTGAGTTTCAATATGAAACCAGGTTAAGAAAGAGAGTTTTCAAGTGACCATTTTATGATAAGATGACCTAGGAAGGTCAAAACGTTTTTCTCTCCTTATCAGTAAAAGTGGTAATACTCATACCAGCCGTTCTGAGATACACATTACCTTTCATTAGCAAATCAAATATATTTTATGATAAGCTGGAGTAGCTCTTATTAACACAGTAGTTAGATTACAAAAAGTATAGACGAACGGTTCTTTATATGCGACATAATGTAGATAATGGTTTTATATTTTATCCTCTTAGCAGTTTTTCTCTATTATTAAGTTTGTTTAACGTCTAACAAAACTTTGCAAATATTCGGGGGCGTATTTTCAACATTAAGTTATTCTCTTTTTTGCATTTGACTGATTGAGGTTACGAATTTGTTAATTTACAAAGTATGTGTTTACGTTCTCTTAGAGCAAAGCCATGTGGGGCTATCTGCGGAGTCTACCGAGGGGATTCGGACCTCTGATTTTAGTGTTGTAAATCCATAGACTTACCGCAGCACCAGCGGGCCACTTTACTAAGTAACTATCAGTTTTTATTTTCTAGTCGTCTCTCGTTGACGCTTTATATTTGAATCTAATGAAGAATTTTAGAGTTTGATCTTGTTAAAGCTAAAGCTACCCGGTGGTAGATAAACCAGTTTTAAGTATTGTAAATCTGCATGCGAACTTGCACCCTAGCAGTAGGGGTACGTTATTAGGGGCATTCAATAATTCTGGTTTACTTTTAATACCACTGTATCCTGGTTATAGTATCATTTACTAATTTTGGTTAACTTTTAATATCACTGTATCCTGGTTATAGTATAATTTAACGATTTTGTTGTGCTTCTTTGTGTTATATTAATAAATCTTCTTTTTTACTTTTCTGAATTTTTTTATTATAAGGTTGTATTAGTGGTCAGAAATACTGTTTTAACATCCTTGAAAGATTTGACCATTCTTTCTATGTTTGATGGGCGACTTTTCGCACTAATCGACCACTGATTTGTTGTGTGCTGACTAGTTACGGACGTCTAGTGAGACCATCCTTGAGTAGGTTTGCTCGAATATCTGAAAACAAAGAAGGCAGTTCGTTTCTTAAAGCGCCCCCTCTCCAATGAGTTGCACAGTGGTGTGTCTGCGGACTTACATCGCTAGCAACCAGGTTTCAATACCCGTGGTGGACAGAGCACAAATAGTCCATTTTATAGCTTTGTGCTTAATTTAAAGATCAAATAAAAACATTTTTGGAATGTAATAATGAGTAACAGCACGATAGGAGAATCAAACACGAGCAGGATGAAAGTGAAAATTTAATTATTGCATTTTTGGAATATACACTTTTTATCTTCATCATTCAACATTAAACTTCGATTCCAATCTAATGAATATGTTACTAATGTTCAGAGTTGTTGCGCTTTTACTAGTAAAACCAGTTTTTTTGAAAGGTAAGTAAGTGTGTGATATGCGAGCAAAACATACGTTATCTATCTACTTTAGTAATGAAGAATTTTAAAACTGTTTACATTGTAATGGCTGCAAATTATGACCCAGAAGATCTTTAAAATTATTTTGTTCTGGTTGCATTATTTCTTTGTTCTGTATCGTGAGCAATGTCTATTCTGCCCGAAAGAATGTTGCACTAGTATATAACATCCGGTTGAATGGTTTAGCTTTTTAACGTCCTTTACTGATCTGGCTGACGTTGGTTAAATGTAACAGTCGACTCATGCTAAAAGAACAAATATTACGAGATGATGTTGTCAACTGGACAAAGAAAGCAAGTTTACCTGTCGAATTCACGTACACTTTATTTAGCAGATTCTACTAGAAAATCATCGATAGAAGACATATTTAAAGATAATTGCATTTTGGTTCTACAGAGATTAATTCTAAAGGTGAGAAAGCTGTGGAACTAAACACAGCCTAGTAGAAGTGATTCTTATTTCGTCTTGGTGTTTTAACTTAAATTGTAGCAATAAAGATTTTGTTCGTTTATTCGCATTTGTTTGTTTTTAACTTCGCGCAAAGCTACACGATGGCTATATGTGCTAGCCGTCCCTAATTTAGCAATGTAATCGTAGAGGGAAGGCAACTGGTCATCACCATCTACCGCCAACTCTTGGGCTACTCTTTCACCAACGAATAGTGGGGTTGACTGTTACATTATAACGCTCCCACAGCTGAAAGAACGAGCATATTTGGTGTAACGGTGATTCGAACCCACGACCTTTAGATTACGAATTGAATACCTTAACCATCTGGCTATGCCAGGCATTATTCGCATTTGAACAAACTTGTGATTTTATACCTAGAGGAACTCACTCATGTTATCTACTAAAGAGCATTCCCCCTACTGCTTAATTGAATCTACTGTTTTTGTGGGTTTCTTTTCTGGTTTGACAGGTGTTTATTTCTCAGCAAAGCCACATTTGGTTATCTGCTGTGTACACTGCGGGAAATCGAGACTTAGATTTTAGCGCTGTAACTTCTTAAAATTATCGCTATTCCACCGAGGACAATATAAATCGGAGAATCGGTTTCACCTGACAATGTGTAAGTGTATTATACTTGGAACCACCTGAGGTGCCTCTTTATTAGATTTGGAATTTAATGGTTATGTCCTTTGACTTGTACATGATCACCTCATCAAACTTTTTCTTTAAGCATGCTAAAGAAGAATTGTGGAAATAAACACCATCAGAAACGTTCCATTCTGACAAACATTTAACTGTTTTTGTTGGTGAAGAAAATATACTGAAAAAAACTCGCTCCGCCCCAAACATTTACCGATATTTGTTTAATGCTTAATTAGGTTAGTAAAACTCACAGAATTGGTACATATACATAGGGTGCGAAGTAAGAACCCTACATGTAACGGAAACCAACAAATATAATATTGTATTGTTTTACTGACAGTACAACAATAATATTATTAAAACAGTATAACTCATTTAAACAAAAATTCTGCACGAAAGTATGATATTTTACAAACAAGTAGGCCACATTTCAACATTTTTAAGACTTAAGTCTAAATAACTTTAAATGTATTCCGTATAAATCGTTTTTCAATGAACTTGAATTGTCAAGTACTTGTAAAAGTAACTAGAATTAGCTGTTACTAAGCCTTAAACATTCCTTCAACCACTTTGAAAAAAGAAAACGTGATGTCTCCAGTTCTGACCATTCCGTATAGGTAATATATAAATACACACATACCTGTACAATCAGTGTGGCTACGATTATGCCCCTTTTTTTGCCCCCCAATGGCTCAGCGGTATGTCTGCGGACTTGCACGCTAAAATCCGGGCTTCCATACCCGTGGTGGGCAGAGCACAGATAATCCATTGTGCAGCTTTGTGCTTAATTCAAAACAACAACAACAAAGTCCCTTTTGTCTTTCAGGTATTGCCAATTTTTTTTTTCATCTCATCTTTTGGTCCTTGACACGAATTGTTATCACATACCTTGTTTCTTTTCTCCGGAAATAGCAAGATTATGTTACTGTCAAGGGCACGCTTGGACCTGAAACTTTACAAAGATATTTGTTCTTTTTCATAACCATTAATGCATTATGTGTTTTATAACTTGATCCGACAAGCCTTATATTCTTTCTATCCTATTTCATACATGACTGTATAACCTGGGAAGGAGAAAATATTAATTGAAAATAACTTTTCTGAGTCCTTCTGGATTATGTTAATATCCTGATGATAAATAATACAAAGAGATAATGACGACAGCGTGTACTCGCACCATCGCAGCTTGTAACGCAACATAACACAATGGACTATTTGTGTTGTACCAGCCATGGTCATTAAAATTTAATTATTAGCACCATAAGCATTCAGGTTTACTGTCAAGGGATTGGGGCCCACTACCACAGACAGGACTAGAATAACTAGCTATTTAACTTTAATAAATTAATTATTGTTCTCTAAATATAGGCGTTTTAGTGCAAATTCTTGTCGGTGACATGGATAACATTATGCGACAAACATTTTTACTTTTTCTTGTTCCTGGACAGAAAGTGTTATTTCCCTATTGCTTATGCCTAAAATAAATGGAAAAAGACATATTTTTTTCTCTACAAACTGCTTTTGTGACCTGGGATCGTATAACAAACACGTAATGGGAGACTATATTTGGGGGCTGATACGTGAAAGTGATTTACATTATAGTCGCAAATCTCGAAAAACTACTCACTTCTAAATATTTTTGTATAACTTTAGTATAAATACATGTAAATCTTTATTCATATGTTGTTTTATTCAGACATTATGTAAATGAAAATGTGCAAATTTGCCCGTTTTTACATAGGAAATAGGTTAATTTCTAAATTTCATTATCCAGGTCACAAAAGCAAAGTTTGAAAGGAATAATGGCCATTTTCTGTACTTTTACAACATAAGCAATGAAGAAATAACACATACAATCCAGGAACTTTTTTTTTGCATAGTGTTTTTTGATATGCAGAGATCCCGACACAAACTATGTTGTATATATGTCACAAACTATAAAAGTCTTATTACCCTTGTCACTTTGTCGAGAACACTTTTACTCTCCTGTTTTATAATTGTTCAACAGTATAAACCATCGTTTAGCAATAAAACTGTAACCTGATTATTCTTACGCCAACTAGAGTATTTTTGTAGAATGTTCAATATTCATACTGATGTGTTATAAAGGTTTGTTTTTATTATTTATTTAGATGATTTAAATTTAGTTTATTTCATGAGTTTTATGGCACTGAATTTTAATCAAAAGCAAAATAAGATTCGTCAAGTAGTGTTTCAGCTAATCATCATGCTTATTTATTAAACTAAACTACGAATAGGCTTACCATTACTAACTGTTTGTTTGTTTGTTTTGGAATTTCGCACAAAGCTACTCGAGGGCTATCTGTGCTAGCCGTCCCTAATTTAGCAGTGTAAGACTAGAGGGAAGGCAGCTAGTCATCACCACCCACCGCCAACTATTGGGCTGCTCTTTTACCAACGAATAGTGGGATTGACCGTCACATTATACACCCCCACGGCTGGGAGGGTGAGCATGTTTAGCGCGACGCGGGCGCGAACCCGCGACCCTCGGATTACGAGTGCACGCCTTAACGCGCTCGGCCATGCCAGGCCTACCATTACTAACATTGTAGAGTCACTGTTTGAATTGAAATGTTTAAAGTGCTGAATAAATATTATTTTCGTATTTTAACATATCTGTTACGTACATGGCTTTAAAATATACAGGAAAATAAATACTTATTGCTACCAAATATATTTTATCCTTTGTAAAGTAAAAACAAAGTTGAAAATTTGTATCGTAACGTCCGCACTATTGTTTTTCTTCTTTCCGACCTAGAATACAGCGAAAAGGCTCAAACGTGGTTACTTAAGCATCTTTCAGAATTCACACGTACGTTTGTTCTCCATAACATTCCATTCTTATGCGTAGTTTTTGTTTAAAAATGTGAATTGCTTCGAGACTGATGAAAAAAGTGAAGAGTAGGTGCGGAGATACAGACAAATTATATTTTAGTTAAATTATATAATTTTCATTAATCATTCAACAACGGTTTTTGTCATTTTAGTATATGAATAATTATTCTGCACACAACAACAAGACAGTAGAAGAGTTTTCTGTTTTATTCACTCTCTTGAAAATCACAGAAAACAGAAAGAATGAGCTTACGTCTAGTAATAATTTTTACACTCGAAAATTATATCCATACTGTTACGTCAGTCAGTGTGAGCTCTTGTCACTTCTAATGTCATTCACATTAGTCATTCACAAAACCGTCACTAGGTGCTTAAAAGTTCCGGACTGACCAATAGGCATGGAATTTTGGGCGTTTCAGTGTGATACGGATTACGATTTCAGTTCTGATTTTTCGAGACACGAACTGAGTATTCAGTATTCTGAAACGTTAACCGCACTATACCTGCTAAACTAAACGTTATCTATATTTCTTGTAGTAATAAGTTCATTTTAAAGATGTTAAGAATTACTGAAAGGCCTAAATACAAACATGAAATGCTGAAATTAATATTTACACGCGTTTAAAACTACTACCGCTCAATTACTGAGGTTGTTTTTTTCAAGGACGAATTAATTGAACGAAATAACTAGTTTAACTCTTCTGGAGTCTTGTTCCGGGCCGGAACTTCTGGCGTTTTAGTGATTTAAACAGCACACGTGTTTACAAACAGACGTGAAGTAGCACGGAGATTGATAGCCGTGTACAGTTATGAAACACATTTGTTTTTTTATATGCAAAAACGGCTCGTTTGGGTTAAGAAAATATTTTACATTGGTTTGTTTCACCGATTCAGCACACTCATATTCTAAACTACATTTATATAAAGGTATTACTGCTTCGTTTAATTTCAATAAGGAATATCAATGATATTTTATACCCAAGAAGAACAGATGTATAGATAGAAAACAAACAAACGCACTGGTGTACAATATGGTTACCCCCCTATTTTGCTGGCATGTAAAGAAAAGTGCCCGAGGCTAGCGCACTCTACAAGTGGCGAGCGCGGTAAACAGCAGATGGTATGCTGAGAAGTAGTTAGTTGTCTTTGTTACTTGCCTTCTTTCAAATATTTGATAATATGGGAGGAATCACAACCGCAGACAAGAATCTGTCCCAGTTCTAATTCAGTACGTTGTTGTGTTACGGGATCAACTCAATTGCTGAAATGGAAAAGTCGAGAAAGTTTTTGTGTTGAATTTAGCGCCATCTCCCAATAATTACAAAGAAATGTGTGACACGTTATAATCTTTTGAAAAGTCCAGCTATTATAGAAGATCTACACATTTTGAGTGTTAAATAATTCCTTGATATCTACGTAGATTTATATTGTTTGCCCATTGTTTTCATTCGTAAGACAGACGTAAAATATTTGTGAGCGTATTTGATTACATACAGATTTTTTCTGGTGTTGCAGACAGAGCTATCCGTGAATAACTGTACCTAGTTTTGAAAAAATTAACTAGAGCAGATATTTTCAGATTTTTATATGCAAAAAACGGCTCTTTTGGGCTCAGAAAACACTTCAAATAGAAGAGCGAACAACGTTTCGACCTTCTTCGGTCATCGTCAGGTTCGCTCTTCTATTTGAAGTGTTTTCTGAGCCCAAAAGAGCCGTTTTTTGCATATAAAATTCTCAACAAGTGGGTTTCTCGACATCACTGATCTTCAGATTTTGTTTAGTGTCAACGCCGTTTCAGACATTCTGAATCTGTGCAATCCCAACGTCTTCGAAACGGTATTTCAACGGCCCATTTGTTTTGTTTGCTACATATTACTCCCCCTTTATGCAACTCCAGTTTTAAGAACCACTGAACAAGAGAGAAGACAGCTACTTAACAGTATCAACAGCTTACTCTTTGACTGTTCTTGTCTGGCCAAATAGTGGGATTTAACCGTTACTCTTATTGCGCACTCATGACCCCTAAGTGCGGAAGAGTTTATGCGACAACGGGATGCGAGCCACGAACACTCAGATTCACCATCCAGACAGCCTAACTGCTTAGCAACACCAGGCTCAATTTATTTAGTTTTTTATTTCTCGTAGAACGTATTTGTACATAATTATTTATCTAGTTTAAAAATAATGTATATTTAAATAAATGTAAGAATAACACAAAATTAGTATGCTATTAAACAATGCATATTTACTTCAAAATCTACATATTTTATTTTTGGATTTTATAACAAAAGTAAAACAGCTGTTTTGTTGAAAATAGCAGTAATATTCCGGTTATAAGTTATAAACTCCTTCTAAAATTAATCCTTCACTTTTTATATAAAAAAACAACAGTCTGTTATTTCAACCGAAAAACGGCCTGGCATGGTCAGGTGTTAGGGCATTCGTCTCTTAATTTGAGAGTGTGGGCTCGAATCCCCGTCTTTATCAGCCGTGGGTGCGTTGTGATGTAACAGTTAATCCCACTATTCATTATTAATAGAGTAGCTCAAGAGTTGGCAGTGGGTAGTGATGACTAGGTGCCTTCCCTCACACTTTTAAGTTAGGGACGGCTAGCGCCGATAGCCCTCGTATAGTTTTGCGCGAAATTCAAAAACAAGCAAACAAACAACGGAGAAAACATTCATTACCAATCACAGCTTACAAAAGTTGGAACATTTGTTCCCGATTTGTTATCACCTTCATTTTATGATAGTAATTTCGAGGGTATTATGGTTTTTCTGTCAGAAGGATTTTGAAATGTTGGTTGTTCGACGAGTTGTTGTTTACAGTTTAGTGTGTGTTTTGCTGTTTGTGTTAGGTTTACACTTTTGATGTGGATTCTCTCTCCTGGTGTCCTGGCTCTCAAACACCTGTGTGCTCTTATTCGTGACCCAAGCGTTTGTACTGAATACTCAATTCAGCCTTGTAGATAGTTGATTCGATCTTTGAAAGAAAAGTTTTTAAGATGCACTAGATTCTAAAAACAGAATTGTATCTCATAACCTAAAAACAGAGTTGGGCTTTAACTGTCTTTCTCTCTCTCTCTCTCTCTTTTTTTTTTCTACCCCCCAGTGGCTCAGTGGTATGTCTGCGGACTCACACGCTAAAATCCGGGTTTCGATACCCGTGGTAGGCAGAGCACAGATAGCCCATTGTGCAGCTTTGTGCTTAATTCTAAACAACAACTTTTTTTTTTAATGAACGACATATTTCCTAAATAAGATAATACTAGGGCTAAATTCTTTTATTGCATACATTGTGGCTGTTGGAAGGTAGAATAGTTCCATTCATCTGGGCGTTTATCATTGTGTAGACCAGACTGGGTGTGTGTGAGTGAAGGAAGGGGGGGTTATGGATTGGAATTGTTGCACAAATATTCTTCAAGTCGAAACAGTTCTTGGATCAACACTTCTCTGATCTTAGCCCTACTGCACTTTCGATTTCTAGCACGTTGACTAGGTTTTTTTATTAAATATAGATGCAACATAACTATTTAAATGAGAAAACAGCCCCATAAAATTGGATACTTTTGTTAACCACAATTTAGGAAGTATCACTGAGTAATATCTACTTTTTGTGCTTAGTCATGTTAGGTTATAGATCATCTAATAATTTTCGCATGCCTTAGTCAGCATGTTTGTCCATCTCGAGCGTGATTTTAGTCGCAAGAATTTGCCCACCCTGAAGCGCTTTTGGGCGAAACCTAAGCCTTACAGAGAGAGTGATCAACATAGAACAAAGGCGGTTCACCATCCACCAGTAAAACTTTTGAAATGCGACTCCTTAAATAATAGTCGGTGGTTTTATGTTACGTTGAAAACTTGATACAGCTTTGTATGAGATAAATAATAGTTTTCATTATTATGTCTTATGGTAGACTGGATTTATTAACTTACACTTGCTCTAGGATTGAAAATAAAGCGTCGTCTCACGTGTTGCCCGTCACAGCATGTCAAAAGAATTACCTATTGAAAAGGTTGTGAAAAGTACACAGGCAGATAAATTGATAGGACACATAGTGATTGATATTTTTACAAAATTAGCTTTTTAAATTTTGAATACGACAATAGACACAAGTACACATTTTTACCCACATATATACAAAACTTTCTGAACTCCACATAAATGTTTAAAGCTTACTGATTTTGTGACTAATTTTACTGACATTTCAGATGCTAAAAATTGCGAATTTTGTGTGGAATGTTAAAGATGGTTTGTTTGTTTTTAATTTAGTGCAAAGCTACACTAGGGCTACCTGCGCTGGTTGTCCCTAATTTAACAGTGTAAGACAAGAGGGAAGGGAGCTAGTCATCACCACCCACCGCCAACTGTTGGGTTACTCTTTTACCAACAAATAGTGGGATTGACGTGACATTATAACACCCCCACGGCTAAAAGGGCGAACATATTTAGTGTGACGGGGATTCAAACGCGCGACCCTCAGATTACGAGTAGAGTGCCTTAACCACCTGGCCATGCCGAGCCTTCGTTAAAGGTTAGAGATAGTGGTACATAAATAGAAAATTTTTACATAATCGAAACAATGTGCGAGTCCTTATATATCTTGAACTAAATAAAGGTTGACTTACAGATAGACAGACACATTTAATGAACAACTGTTTTTAAAAGCTTTAAAAACCGTTAATACTGATTTACCTGAACGTAAAATTTGTCAATTTCGACTCGGATCATATCTAACTGCACCTGTAGGTAATTATACTCACGCTATGTGATTTCCTACGCAGATGCTAACATCTTGGAAGCATACACCTGTTTTCATATAGATGTAAATATAATCATACATTAATCTTATTGTCTACTCCGAGGTCAAGCTTCAAATTATGCTGGCAAGACGTCAGGAAAGAATGTAGGTCGTGTTAGATGTACCGTCAAAATAAATTGCATAAATTTGCTTACCTCACTCATTTGTTTTCGAGTTTTCTTTATTTATTTTACATTAAGTTTTTATTTTCTCTTTTATCTAACAGTTTACTTTTTGTCACTGTTACCTCCTCTTCCTATTTAAATGTACGTTTGCTTTCCTTTTTAACCCACAATTATAGTTTTACTCATGTAGAATGGTCCGGCCTGGCGTGCGACTCGTAATCTGAGGGTCGCGGGTTCGCATCCCCAAAGCACTAATCATGCTCCTTTTTTCAGCCATGATGGCGTTATAATGTGACGGTAAATCCCACTATTCGTTGGTAAAAGAGTAGCCCAAGAGTTAGCGGTGGGTGGTGATGACTAGCTCTCTTCCGTCTAGTCTTACACTGCTAAATTAGGGATAGCTAGCACAGATAGCTCTTGAGTAGCTTTGCGCAAAATTAAAAAACAAACAAAAAACAAAACATTTGTGCAGGCTGTGAGACAAAGTAGTTTTTTTTGTTGTTGTTTACTTGAAGCTGAGCACAAAACAACACAATGGGCTATCTGTGATCTGCCCACTACAGGAATCGAAATCCCGATTCTAATGTTGTATGGTTGCAGACATACCGCTGAGCCACTGAGGAGGGGGGAGACTAAGCAAAAAAAAGAACTTTCTTATATGGTTATAAGATTCAGATAAAATCTTTGTGTTTTAAAACTTAAAGAAATTGTCTAATCTTGTTTCTTCACTGTTATTTGACTTCTCTTAACAGTGCGTGTTTTTAACTCATAATTTTAACTGTACAAGTGAACACTTCGTCGTTTCATGTATGTTGCCATTCGATAGCGTTTTAATTTAGTTATATATAACATTTGGAACGAAAACAAGTCTCTTTTAAAATTATTACTAAATAGGTGCTATGAAACATGACTAATTAAATATATTTATGAATGAAAACTACAATTACAAGTGATGATTTTTGGTGATTCTTAAATACAAGTGATGAAAGGATATTTACTTCACTTTCTGTATTTTTTAATATGTCTGTTCATTAATAAAGTAAATTAAATTTGTTGTCCCTTACTTCACCATTGTAAATCTACAATCTTTCGAGTGTCGATCTTTATTCGTTTTTTCTGAATTCATAATATCTGCTTTTCACCAGAAACGACTTGGTTTTTATTCGCCGGCCTTCACTCTTTTCAGTGAGATATAAAGGAAAACAGCATATAAAAGTTTCTAATTCTCAAGCGACAGAAGACGAAAAAAAAAAAGCCAACCCAATTCCCACCCGCAGGTATGGTATGTGCTTATTGCATTGTGTTAAGTCACTTAGAGATACCCGCTTCTTTCATTGGCTAGAAAACAAGCCACTTGCTTGTTTTTATTGGTCAAAAGTTCCCGAGTTTTCGGCTAGTTCGAAGCGTCAAGTTTTGTGTGAAGTGGCGTGGTTGCAGAGTCTGTGAGGGTGGAAAGTGACGCGACCTGACTCCATAAGTGGTAGTTGTTTGTTCAAACCAGTTTCAGTGAAGAAAAGCGTTTATCTTGGATAAAAGACCGTTTCTGATGATAGAATCAAATGTTTGGTAGGGTAAGAAGTACGTGTGTGAATGTGAAATAGCGTAGGATCTCTCCATAACAGATTATCACCGCTTCAACTGTGGTCGCTGTATCCTTCTTTTGTCTAAGAATCTATAGTTTCATTTCTGTGATCATAAGTGTGCTACGTCTAACTTGAATGTCCAGCATCCAACTTTCTTTTGGTGACCAGTTTTCTGCACACTTGAAGTGGTTCTCGTTTAGTTTCGTTGAACAGTCAACAACCAGGTTACGGTCTCCAGTACAATATAATGAACATTTTAGTGACCACCATACCAACCCACGAATTGTTGTACTGATAATATTTTGTATCAAATACTCGGGTTCAGTCTCTACTACTTGTTCAGTTATATTACATACGCATTTAAAATATACTTAGTGAATAAATACAAGTTAGCGGTCGTAGTGAGATGTGTATTCAGTGTCCTTTTTTTTGAGGGAACTGCTTGTTGATTAATATGTCGGTATTATATTAATAGTAAATATGTTGTATGAAGTCCTTTTTGCGATTTTTTTTTACATTTCTGGACGCTAAACTTACCGTACTACAAGCATTGAAAATTGTTGACAATGCCAGAGTTTACCTGTGAAAGCTGCGGAAGACACTGGTCAGTCTTAACCCCCGATCTTTCAGTGGTTTATACGATTCCAGTGTGTTGCCAAATGACAAGAGCTCGGTTGTCAGAGGAGGGGTACATTAGTTCTGGGGTGAGTATTTAACATAGTTTTGGAGAAGAATAAAAGCTGTAATGTTTGAAACCAATGGTTATAGTTTAGTAAACCACATTATATGTTACAACTGTCTTTAAGCTCTACTATTCTGTTTTTTACCATTTGTGTGCCATTTTAGTTTTTTCTTTGCACAAACAACAAGACAAGCCTGTATCCTAAAAGGGGAAAAAAATATCACTGTACTACATAAATGTTAAAGGTGATTAAACTAGAGAAACGAACCTGTGTTTGTTACAATGAAAACGAAACGTACCATGAAAATTAGGACTAAAAGAAAAAAAAAAGAAAAAAAGAGCACGTGCTTAAGCCTAACTTGGATATATTAGAAGTATGATTTCGAGTTCCATTTTATTTTATTTTACATAACGTATAAAAAATGAGTCATTCATGCTTCCAGAATCTAGTACAACTAAACTTGTCTGTTCGTAATACATACTTTTGGTACGAGTTAGCCCTGACTCAATCTGGTATTTCAACATCCTTGTAAACCATTGTGTTTGTTGTTTTTTAACCCAAGAATAGTCTTTTCTATAGTTCTCCCAAATCGGAAGTGCAACTGCGTGTTTTTTAATATTGTTTTAAGTATATTAATATAATAAGATTCAGTGTCGCGTAACTTCACCTAAACAGTTGGACTTGCCATCTTTTAAGTAGTGCTAAGGAAATCGTCTCGGTCACGAGTTATGTTCAAAAGCAAAAATTGTCACTCACCCCCTTACAGAACCCAAGTCTATCACGAAAATAGTTTTACGGGCATTACCTGAAAGCAGTCACCAAATTTGGTGTTGGTTTAAGTTAGTGCTCGTAAATGAGTAGGCCTACTAATTGCCGTCCGCGACTTGATTAACTTATAGAAATTAAATGTGTCTTACAGTAGCAATGATCATTAAACTTAAGAAAGGCTTAACAGTAATCCAAGCATTAAGTTTGTTTTACAGCGCCTCTGTAAATGTGGAACACAGGCCTACGGATTCGCTAGTGTTTCTAATAAGTTTTATGTGTCTCTCCCCTTCACAGTAGATAAACGACAATTGAGAGAAAAATAGATCTTTTTCTTGATGGAACCATCATTAGTTATTCTTCTAGACCCAGTAAAAAAAAAAATAATTAAATATACAATTTGGTATAGAAGTATCCTGGCAAACATTTAATTAAATACTAACATAAATAAGAAAGAACTGAAAATTCAACGTTGTTGCTTAATAATACAAAACCATTTGTATGTTCCATCAAATATTTGTATTCTGGTTAAAAATGTCAACTGATTATGACAAAATAAAGTGAAATTAGCTGGTGTTACATTATTAAATATTTACGTGGTGACAAAACACAGAAAAACGAGGACCATTTAGATAAACAGGAAATAAAGTTGATTTCACTGAAGACTTGAATCAGGACAATCAGTTCCTTTAGAACATTTTTACGTTCATGGTACTTTATTCATTCAATCATTCGTAACTAGAAAGCAACAGAATCAGACAAACGTCTAAAATCAAAATAGTACTGATTCAATGTCGAATATATAAACTTTCCTAATTTAAGTATAAAATTGTTTGATGTAATTCTATTATATTTTGTTGTTTCATGAAAGCTTAGAACATATTTTTGCTAAATGCCGAGTCCATTAAGAAAAGCATAATTTTGTTTAAGCTAGGAGAGGGCTGAAGATGTCCGGCGACCTTATAAGGACCAACTTAAATGGGTATAGTTTAAACATACCACCATTCTAGTTTTCATGTGGAAAAGTATAATTCATCAAGTATGGGAAAAACCTAATGTAAACTGATTGTTACTAGATAGCTTTGTCATGAACTATTAAGTAAATATTTACAGTTGGTTTGGTATTTAGGTTGACTGATAAATAAAAGCAAACTACAAAACACTGTAGTAACGGGGAGGAAGATAAAAACGTTTGCTTTTAGGATACTAAATTAAACTGAGCTCCAAAGGAAGACTCGCATACAAGCGTAAACCAACGAAAGTCTTTATTCACTATCACACACACAGTGTAATACAGTTTTATTGCTTACAGGCACTGTAGGCGATTTGAATATCTTTTTCACGAGGACTTTAACTAAGTACAGAGCACCTACAGGAAAAACAAAACTGAATAATCTACATATACCCAAGTAAAAGGGTATTCTTATTGAAGAGTGCACATAACAGTTTTGAATTGTACATTCCATAGTACATGCATCAGAAAACTAAATATGTATCGTTTAAATCCTATTGAAGCAAGTGATTAATTGCAAATTAACAATTATCACATAATTATTAACTGATAAATTTTAGCTCTATATAACTAAGATAATATCACAAAATTTTTCATTTTTAAAGTTCAATAATATAGCTGCTACAAAACCTTAAAACGTAATATAAACTCAAAAATACAGCAATTACTAAGCCTGAAACCTTTTTAATGTTAGCTACATGTATATAATTATTATCAGAAATCTCAAACTTTATTACTGTAATCTTCATGCATACAATTATTGCAAACTCTGATTTTCTAGTTTAAAACGACTAGAAGAAAATTAGAAGAAAAGTAAATAATACTTCAAACAATTGTTGTAGAGTTTACTAACATTTTACCTTTTGGCTTTGAAAAATTTTCACATTATCCTACGGTGTCTTGGAATAAAGCAATGTGTAGCAATAACTTACCAACCTACCTTTTGAGATTTGATTTCACAAGTAGCTATGTAGATGATGAAAGATTTGGAATGAGTAATAAATTTTTGTCGTAAAAAATGACTGGTTTATCGTTATTAGTGAAATAGAGGGAGCTAGTGACTCTAAGGAAAATAAGATTTTAGACCACATTTCTACATGGTGAACAAAGATGTATTTGAAGTGTAAATTCAGCTTCCGTATCTAGATTCTTTCCGAGGTTTTCTAAAGAGAGTAAATTGTGAGTGTTTTATTACTGAAAATACAAAATATTATTGTCTGAAGATGTTTTAATGATAAGTATACAGAACTTGTCAATTGAGAAACAAAGGAAAACTGATTTTTTTTAAAAAAGAAAAGCAGTTATTTACTGTATAACCCAGCAAAACGGCTGGGTTCAGTACTTTATTCGGAGTGTTTTTTACAGGTTCCTGGTTTTGGCCAGGTGGGTTTAAGGCGTTCGACTTGTAATCTGAGGGTCGTGGGTTTGAATCTCTGTCACACCAAAAATGCTCACCCTTTCAGCCGTTATCATGTTTTGGTCAATCCCATTATTTATTGGTAAAAGAGTAGCCCAAGAGTTGGCGTTGAGTGGTAATGACTAGCTGCCTTCCCTCTAGTTTTACACTGCTAAATTATGGACGGCTGGTGCAGATAGCCCTCGTGTAGCTTTGCGCGAAATTCCAAACACAAACAAACCCAGGTTTTTTTTAACTCCACTTTGTAAAATGTGCAATTAGGTTTGATGTAGAACTTGTAGAATGATCACACTCTTATCTGTGTTATCTTCTAAGTTTTCCAAAAATGTTACTGAAAAATGATTGAGGTCCTCTTTCATCAATCAACGTGTTGTTTGAATGAATTCGGTTCTATAAAAACTAGTTCAGCATGACACTGTTGTGTGGCGCCTCAGTCGGGAAGTCTAACACAAAAATAACTAATTTCTCGAGTCAAACCCCAAGACGAGTGGATTGTGGTTAGAATTTCAACATAAATTTATTTTATTATTTTCTTTGAAGTTGCATCCCTTTTTCTTCTACAACCAATGTCTTTAATAAATATAATTAATATGATAAAAATGATTAAATTTTGGTATTTGCCTGAAAAAATAAAACTTTTTTTTTTTAGATATAATTGTTAACTATTATTTAGTGTAACAAGTTCAGCTTTTGACAGGTGACGTTAGTTTTCACCAATAGGTATGCAAACATTATTTGACTTGGTTTGTTTAATCTACAGTGCAAAATATTTTCGAACTTGAATGAGCTAAGACTTCAGACTAGTTCCAGGATATGAGCATCTGGATCAGTGAAACAATAATGATGGGTAAAATTTGAAGAATAAATAAACTTGTACGTTTCTATACTTTTTCTTATTAGAGAAAAGTGTTAATGGTATAAATAGAGAGCAATATTTACTGTTTTATGTTTTCATTTTTAGAAACTAGCAAGTGATGCATGGCTTACTATGTATCACATAGTCATGGCTGTAATTTCACTTGCAATGAAAATACTCTTTTTTTGTTTTTACTTCTATTAGTTAAGCTTCAAATATTACATAAACAATTTTTAATTTCAGTATTCTTTGATGCAACTGACCGAGTTTTAACGTCATATTTAAATGCTGTAAGATTCGTTCTGCATAATGGTTCGAGTTTTTAAACGAATTACAGATTTTTGCTTAAGATAATACAACAGAACAATAACGGTAAATTAATTTAACGTGATCTTCTTGGGCCGATGAAAAGTATATTAAACATGAATATTGTTCTAATAAATCAGGATTTACAATTATTTCCTTCAACATGTTCCGAAATCTGAAGTCATGGATAAACGTTTTGAGCAAGTCAAATTCCATTGTTTGTTAAAACAAGACTTTGGTATCGTTAACTAGTTCTTCGTCTAGATTATAATTATCAACTCTAGTCTGTGTGTAGCTTTTGAAAACAGAAATCGCTAATAAATTTCTATCGGGAAATTCTGATGGTTATTTATTTTGTTCAGAAGATATCAAAACGTTTCCGATTCTTCTGATATCACTTTCCTTTAGTTCATTTTTTAGAATTTATGATTTTCTAGTTTGTTTATTGTTAAGCACAAAGTTACACAATACTCTATCTGTGCTGTACCCACCATGTGCATTAAAACCAGATTTGTAACATTATATGTCCTCAGGGTTAATGTTGAGTCAGAAAGGAAACTTCCCAGACCTATTCCGGTAGGAGTTAAAAAGCTTTAAAATATGTATTTAGATTTAGAGTTCATTTAATGCATGTAAATTCAAGTCAGTTGTTGATCTATCTGCTGTTTCAAATAACTCTTCTTTATAACTATTTAATTAGTGAAACTGATGCAAAAGAGTGGACGGAAGACATTATGGTTATGTACAAACGGCTAAACATAGTTTTTAATCTATTTCTTTACACAAAGTTATTCTTTATTGGAGTTAAGCAGTGTGTAAATGCATTTTTGAAGCATAAAAGGTTATGTATTTTGGACCAGACTTTAAGTGCCAATTTTTCAGCTGTAAAATGTAGGAAAAATCTTCTAAGTATGTTTTATACATTTCTTGAAAATATAACCAATAATAATAATAAAACCTTGTGCCGAAAATCTAGCATTCAGGCTACATTATGTTATATCTTACCAGCTTGATGAATATGACTACTGTTTTTCATGTATTTTACTTTACCATGTTATACTGTAGCGAGAATAAATAGACCCTTAATTATTTCTCACAGATTTACCTTTGTAATTTATTAGTTGTTTCTTTTTAACCTAAATCTACCACTACTCACACCATTTGAATGCTAGCGAAACAGTTAGAGATACACACTTGTTTATGTAATCCCACATTCAAGGACTTTTCTTGTAGAGAAATGAGTTGATTTCTGATTAATACATTTCAAATTCACTCTACCATAATCATCGGCCCATGACTGAAATAAATATGGTGGGAAAAATTT
The DNA here is from genome assembly GCA_011833715.1 of Carcinoscorpius rotundicauda. NCBI lineage: Eukaryota > Metazoa > Arthropoda > Merostomata > Xiphosura > Limulidae > Carcinoscorpius > Carcinoscorpius rotundicauda. Next base: position 28,765,359 of record CM022399.1, on the reverse strand, counting down.
TATGCCCTCTATATATTCCCTTTTGAAGCAAACCTGAAGTGAAGGAGCTCGCGCAATTTTAATTTCAGTGATTTTTATTGAAGAATGTAAATAACTCTTTAGTTATCAATAACCACTGTATTGATTGTTGTGTGTAACAACAAAATGACGTAATTTGAGCACCTGTACTAGATATGTGCATAAAGAAGATCGCATGTTTAAAAACTTATCATTACAATCTCCAAATGAACGAACCCAAAATATCACTTGATACCCTGTGTTTGGAGTGGGATTACATCGAATTATATACTTCCCGGATTGATTTTAGGGTCTAATCCTTTTATTTACTCAAACATTTGTAATCAGTATATTGAAGATAAGCAAGTGTATAGAACACGATTATAGCAACATGTTAATTTAGATATTTTTATCTGTAAAAATTAAAGGGACAGCTAATAACCAATTCTCAAAACACAAATACCTACTAATTATCACAATAATTACTTGAGATATAACTACAACTTTTGCGTTACTGCTTTAAAGTGAAAATTTTCTGTTGGCGACATGCTCCTTTTAACGTCTCGTCATTTATTTCCTTGGTTTGTTAGACGAACGCAAAACAAACTCAACATATTATATAGGTTTGGAGAGTTCTGTCCATCATGTATCATTCAGAAATTATCATATGTTTGTATAGGATACGTACTTGGAAAAATGTGCCCCAAAACATTGGCGACATGGAAATGGACACTTGATAAAGCGTGGCCCGTTCTGTATACTCATGGCAAATCCCCTTCACTTATAACCGATGAATAAAGTTGTGCAATCGAGATGTTTAAACTAGATTGACTTTCATTAAGGGAGTAGTAAACCTGATCGTTTAAGTTATTCGAATATTAACTTTTATATATCACCCCCGTCAAGTGGCACAGTAGTATGTCTGTATCCCTGTACAGCTAAAAACTGGGTTTTGGTACCCGTGGTTGGCAGAGCATAGACAGCCCTCAGTGTAGCTTTGTACATAATAACAAAACAAACATTTTTGTTTAACCTGTAGACGTTTGAGTGTAATTTACCCCTTGAGTGAGAAGAAGGTATTACGTTGATATGCACTTCTCGTTTCCTTTGCGTGCCTGTTGACGGAACGCATTAGAGAAAAAGAAGCTAACAGTGCTCGCAAATTTTCCTTTCCAGTTTGAAATATAATGTCTTTAATGCATAGTACGTTTACAAAAATTGTAGCCTCCACACCGCTTACGTTATGAATTCCATGGTAAAACTAATATAAAAAAACAAACTTCTATTAGATTATCACTTCCAGCTAAACCTGACGAGAAGCTGTTTTATCGCAAAGCTACATAATGCGTTCTGTTCCCGTCGATTATCTAAACCCGGATCAGAGTTTTAACTGACATTCAATTTTATAAATTGAGATATTGACTGAAACAAAAGTAAATCAACTTGTTTTATTTTATAAGTTACCAGGAAATCTGTTACAGAGTTTGTTTGTTTGTTTGTTTTTTGGAATTTTGCACAAAGCTACTCGAGGGCTATCTGTGCTAGCCGTCCCTAATTTTGCAGTGTAAGACTAGAGGGAAGGCAGCTAGTCATCACCACCAACCGCCAACTCTTGGGCTACTCTTTTACCAACGAATAGTGGGATTGACCGTCACATTATACACCCCCACGGCTGGGAGGGTGAGCATGTTTTAGCGCGACGCGGGCGCGAACCCGCGACCCTCGGATTACGAGTGCACGCCTTAACGCGCTCGGCCATGCCAGGCCCTGTTATAGAGCGTAACGTGTATTTAAGTTAGTCCAACAAAAGTTCAGTTAACATGACTTGTTTTATTGTAGAAACTCATAAAGAACTTTCTGCCATCCCACTTTTTCAAAGCATTTGAATGATAATATAGCAGTTACTTAAATAGTGCCCTAAAAGATTATTTATGCCGTTAAAGGTTAAATTTTGTTTTAAGAACTTTGCTCACCAACCAGTCACCTATGAATATAATACCCAAAACACCGTAACCATCATCTATTCCCTAAATGTTGCAGTTAATGTGAATGATTATTGTAGCCTGTTAGTTAACAACAGAAAATAACAGTTTTAATTTTAGGCTTAGATAAACGAGATTTATACTGTTCAGTATTCAGGTGATACTGTTCTTTAGGTGTATTCTGATTTTGTTAAAATAGAATATACCTTAATGTAAGTTTGTATCGTTGTTATTGGATACAACTCACGACTATTTAGACTACTTTCACCAACACCCATCACATGCCATGGTTATGAATTACAGATTAATATTTCTAAAAAATGATGGACACGTAAACAGATACTTAATTGTGCGAGTTCGGTTTGGCAAATAATTCGAAACTAAAGGGAGATACACAAATGTCGTGTTTAAAATCAGTTTTCTTCCAGCAATATTAATAGGTACCCGACTCGACTACTGTATCAGTTACGCACTTACATCCATACATTATTAAAATTATAATTAATTAATGGCAAAGCAACACAACTCTCACCCTTCATTTAGGTTACGCCCGAAAAAAAACACCGAGTAAAATCAACCACTGATTGGTAACCTTAGTAGGTATTCCTTCAAACTGAATTTCCCATTTACGATTCGAATTTGTTTGGATGTGGGAGCTAATTAAATTTCATGTTTTACTATAGAGCCATCCTTTAAAAGCACAATAAAATACAACACGTCATAGAAAATCGTGCTTTATTCTAGTTAAGTCTTCTTCAGCGAACTGTAAAATTTTTTTCAAGCACTTAACAGCCTTTTAAAGCTTTAATATATTGCGTCATAGTGACGTCATAGTTCGAGCCTTTTTGTGTTCCCAATTGAATCAGTCGCTGATTTTTTAAATCTAAACCGTCTTAAAACTTAAGTAAACGAAGGTAGTTGTTACCATGAGATATATCTATTTTTTTTCCGACTCAAACTGATAATTCTGACAGCAAATGCGAGAGAAACAGATAGTAAAAGGTACGATTTGAATTTCACAAACTGGATGAAGCTACATATATTCCCCCTCTATTTATATTTATATTTATCACATTATTTGGTTGCTTTTAATTCCATCACGTACACAAGTTATGTCTCTCGAGTGATTTCATTTTTTCTTACCTATATATATATTACAACATTGAATTACTAGTTTTCCTTCTCCTTTTAGAGTGTAATTTCACTGCAAGTTTTCTGAATATTTTTGAAAACATGAACTTTACAGCTCACGGACGAGAAAAAGTTTTAAAGGAATTTTTTCTCGGTTAGGACGTTGGAGGGAGGGGTGACTTCAAAAATGTTAAATCAGTAATAAAACATAGAACAGAGGAGACAAACATTAATCAAGCTTAATTTCTAATAGGATTTTATTACGAATGAAAGAGGAGGAGGTTAAATGCCGGGATTTTATGTTTTTATGACGATATTTCTCCTCCAAAACTCCTAAGGTATTTTTTGGGCCCCTCCACGACAAAGATTAACGACCTGCCTCTGATTTCTATCTGCGAACTTCATTGTTACCCACAATACCGTGCATGAATCAGAGACCACTCATTCATTACCATTTATTTTAAATTCTAAACATGCTAAGTTCCTTTTGGTGCGGGTATTTCAGAACCTTAGAATGTCTGAAAATAAAATGAATCTCAAATAAAGCAAGTGTTTAGATCATTTCTTCATTATTTTCTGAGAACGCCCTTAGTTGAAATTGCTTGAAGCCGATGAGAAATGCTTCCTCTCTCTTTTAGAGATGCTCATTGGTAATTAAGTTCCAGACGTTTTGAAATACTGACTACAGTACCTTCTTTGATTTATGCTGTCTTCAAAGTTTTTCTCTATTAAATCTTAATATATAAGATATTGTTTTACTATCTTCATTAAATGTTTGGGACTGGTATCTCAGAAATAAAATCATGGTAAATGCATATTTGACCCAGCATGACCAGGTGTTTAAGATACTCGACTCGTAATCTGAGGGTCACGAGTTCGAATCCCTGTCACACCAAACATACTCGCCCATTCAGGTGCGGGGGCGTTATAATGTGACGGTCAATCCCACTATTCGTTAGTAAAAGAGTAGCACAAGAGTTAGTTGTGAGCGGTGACGACTAGCTGCCTTCCCTCTAGTCTTACACCGCTAAATTAGGGACGGCTAGGGTAAATATCCCTCATGTAGCTTTGCGCGAAATTAAAAAAACAACAAACAAAGAAACAAATGCGTATTTAATTATGTGTGGGCACGTTCAGGACTCTACAATTACGGTACAGATCATCAACTACAGTTGTGATTCAACAGCCTCATTCTTCAACGCTACTACTGTTTCTGAAAATCTTACACTTTGGCTCATCAGATCAAAATGCTCCATATACCGATTGTTCAAATTTTTGTTTTCACAAACTTACGTTTCTTCTGTTTGTTACTTTTCTAAAACAGCTTTCTTGTTCTCGTGTTCCGTTTTATCCCTTGTTGACGCAATCACGTCGTGTCAGTGAAAGGGTAAACTTTGGTTTCTCGAAGTTTTGCAACCAGACATCTACTAGATTTATGCCTCTCTTTCCTGCGGTTCTGCTATATGAGTCTAAGGCTTATAACATTAAAATTCTTGTGTCGATACCCGTGGTAGGAACAGCACAAACAGCTTATTTGTGTAACTTTGTGTATAAATAACATTAACAGATTTACTTCCGTTTCTAAATGAAGTAAGCCTAGACTCTAGGTTACTTAATATCTGGAAAGACTGGATGCTTTACCAGGCCTTTTTTGTCGTGATCAGTACCAGTTTCAGAACGTGTTTTGAATATTTATAACCTTAGTTTCTGGTACTTTTTGTAATGTTACGTTTTATTTTATCAAAAACTTGCGTCTTGGAGCCATTTTTCGCATTTGAAAATAGAGCAGTTGTAATTGAGTTACAGACTAAAGAAATTTTTATTTGCTTTTTATAAGACTACAATAGCAAATAATAATTCGAATGACAAAGGGAACTTTTTAATACCAATACAATATAAAAACAATAAATGTGTGGAAAGCTATTTAATGTTGCACGTCATTATTTTCACAAAACCGAATGTTTTGGTTCTCACAAACATAACTGAAGTCAGTTTTGGCATTCTTACAATTTATTTTTATTTAGGAAACCAAACGTGATTTGTAAAATTTGAAAAATAAATGATTTAAGATTGGCATTATTATTGCATTAACATTTAGATACATTGTACAGATTTGTACTTGCATAGTAGGAACGTATAATGTTTAGAGAAATTCCCTTTATTTGCGACAAGTGATCAATAATTATCACAGGACTACTCTTGAAAATAAAGGTCGCATTTTTTCTCATCATAGTTTCGAAACATATATATTTATTTGTATGGTGGCTTTTTTAACTAATTTAAATTTAACTTTATAAAATTATTTATAAATTTTAGATTTATAAAAGTTACTAGATAAGTTTAAATAAATTCAATTAAAATGATACATTAAAAATCCATACAGAGATACTTAAATAAAATGCAGTTTGTTGAAAAGAAACTTTTCTTTGTTGATAAGTGGCTGATGTCAAAATGTAAAATCGTAGAAATGAACGTATAATCTGTACCAATCATATAGGATTAGAAACATGTTTGAATTTCTTTTCTAGGATTTCTTTGTTATGTGTTCTCTCCAGCATGCATGTTGATTAAGAAATGTCAATCGTTCACTAATAAGAGACCTATGAACAATATTTCGTGCAGTCTGGGTATGTCCAGGCATGAAGCTGTTCTGTGGAAGTATGCAGCCCAGGCATGCCTGAGCAGGCCAGAGCCAGCTTGACACTGTCTCAGCAGGCTATAAAAATGGCTTGCATTGGATTGAAATAGACCTTATAGTGTGTACGTATTGTTTCAGAATATAGCATTGCTTCAGTAGCACTGTAACAAGTAAGTAATGTTATTGACGTTTCACAGGATGATTGGTGTCGGTCAATATTTCTTGTCAATGTCGTAACAGCCGCGATACATTTTGCTATATTTGTGGCGAATATACGTTTGTACATCAGAGACGCTCAATGACTGCTCTTGTGAATAAAGCATATCATCTGTACTTTGACTGTAAAATTTGTGATCAAGACCAGTAATGGGCGCTTCACATTTGTTGTGCGACATGTGTTGTCTGAGAGCTTGGCTCAGAGGCATCCGATGATAAGGCGAAAACATTTGACTAATGTGTCTGGTTTTTCTGCCAAAAACAAGAAGTGAATTGAATACCCTAATCTTCCAATTCCGAAACCACCAAAGGAATGGACCTCAGACGAACCAAATGAAGAAACTGCAATGCAGGGAACTGGCAGTAACACTGATCCGGATTTTGAACCGTGCTCCTCAGGCGATCCACATCTCATAACAATCAGAATTAAACGATCTGGTCAGAGATTTGGAGTTGTCAAAAGCAGAAGTCGAATTGCTGGGTTCGAGACTGCAGGAATGGTGTTTGCTATCACCAGGCACAAAAATTTCTGTTTTTCGAAGCCGCCAAGATGATATAGCCAAATTATTTGCGCAAGTTGACAGTCTCTGTTTCTGTGTTGACATTGAAGGATTGTTCTCTGCTTTGGATTGTGACCATGACCCGCAAAAGTGGCGTTTCTTTATTGATTCATTAATGTTAAGCCTCAAAGCTGTTCTCAATTGTGTAACAACACAATGACAACGTTCACCCTTCAATACCTGTTGGCTATGCAGCACACGTGAAAGAAATCTACGAAAATATGGAAACGTTGCTGAAACACATCCAGTATAGCAAGTGGGCCCGGCATGGCCTAGCGCGTTAAGGCGTGCGCTTCGTAATCTGAGGGTCGCGGGTTCGCGCCCGAGTCGCGCCAAACATGCTCGCCCTTTAAGCCGTGGGAGCGTTATAATGTAACGGTTAATCCCACTTTTCGTTGGTAAAAGAGTAGCCCAAGAATTGGCGGTGGGTAGTGATGACTAGCTGCCTTCCCTCCAGTCTTACACTGCTAAATTAGGGACGGTTAGCACAGATAGCTCTCGAGTAGCTTTGTGCGAAATTCCAAAACAAAAACAACAAAAGTATAGCAAGTACAACTGGAATATCAATGGAGACCCGAAAGTCGTTGCTCTGTTACTGGGACTGCAGCTTGTCTATACAAAGTACTGTTGTTTCATCTAGTAATGGGACAGTCGTGCCAAAGAGTCATTATTCTAGACAGAGCTGACCACTCCGTAAAAAGTTTGTTCCAGGACAGAAAAATTTGGCGCATGAACCGTTTGTCGACCTGGGAAAGATATTTTTGCCTCCTCTTTACATAAAATTGGGACTTATGAAAAAATTTGTGAAAGCAATGAACAAAGAAGGCGAATGTTTTCGTTATTTAAGGCAGATGTTTCCAAGAATAACTGAGGCCAAGATCAAAGAGAGCATTTTTGTTGGCCCTCAGATCAGACATGTTATGAATGGCAAGCGGTTTGAAGATCTGTTAGTTGGGCAGGAAAAGATTGCCTGGAAAGCCTTAAAAGACGTTGTTGACAATTTTCTTGGCAATTGCAGAGCCCCACATTACATTCAGCTGCAAGACAAACTTCTCAAAGCGCACAAAACAATGAAGTGCAACATGTCACTCATGATTTATTTCCTTCTCGGTGCTGTCAGTGACAAACACGGTGAAAGGTTTCACCAGGACATTGCTACAATGAAAAAACGATGTCAGGGCAACTGGAATCCGTCACTGCTTGCTGACTACTGTTGAACACTGCAACGTGATACACCGTACATTGAATGCAAACAAAAATCAGGAGCAAAACACTTTTAATTATGTTGAACTTAATAGAGTATTGGAAACATAAACGCAATTAAATACGTTATTGCCGGCAAACAGTTAACTATCTATTTCTCAGAGTTTGTTCGTGATGAAGCAAAACCAAAACTATATTTGTGCATGCCCACCAAGTACCTGTCGCAATCAGCAAAAACTTCCCAGGACGCAAAACTTTTCAAAAAAATTTGGTGTGCAGTGTTTGTTTTATAGGAAAGCTACACTGGTCTATCTGCTGTATCCACCGCGGAAAAATCGAACCCCTCATTTTTGTGTTGTAAATTCATAAATTTGCCTTTATTTTCCCAGGAGACGTCTAAGTGATAGAAATTCAGTAAAGTACGGGAGATGTTTTTGATAGAATATTTTGATTATTTACGCGCTACCCAAAGTGAAGATTACAGTTATACATTTTAAGGTTCACGCAATACGTATTTTACTACTGTTTTTGTCTCAAGCTGCTGTAGGTTGGAATTTATTTTCGTTTCAATAATAAACGTTACACAACTGACTTTGTTCCAAACTATTGAGCTTATTTTTTTAACTTTCCTGATGTTTGTTTGTTTGTTAAAAGCGTAAAGCTACGCATTGAGCTATCTGTGCTGTGGCCACCACTGGTATCGAAAGGCAGTGTTTAGCCATGTAGGCTTCCAAACTTACTAGTGTACCACTAGGAGGCCTGCTGATCTGAGGTTTTTGCCTGATTTTATTTCAAACCTTCTATAGTTAACTAACGGTCATTTCTACTAATTTAGGTTATTTCTTCATGAGCAGATTCGTGTTATGAGAATAATGGCGTGTATATATACACATATCATTTCATTGACAGCGTGGCTTCGCACTTTGGACTTGCAGTCGAGTCTTGTTTTCATTTTGTTGTTCTTTCCTAGAGCAAGACGCTTTACCATAGTTGTTCCAATCTATTCAGCTATATGATTATATTGTACTGTACGCTGGGGTTTAACTTGCATCTTGTCCGTAGAGAATGGGTCACGAATGTTATCTACTTGTGTGTTGAAAGTTAAGTTTGAAAGGCCTTACATTACTTATAAAGATACTACAGGGATTTAAGTTCCTATATGTATAATTCTACTTTATGGAGTTTCACATAACACATAACACAACACTTCAAAAGGCCAACATATTTTGTTTAATCAACAATAAATTGCCAAAAAGTAGTTTGTTCCATTTTATCATTTTCTTGATATATATTTTAACCGCTGTACCAAAGTGAAGGGAATTGTACAGGTTTGCTAATTTGTTTGCTTCTGCTAAGAACATTTTTAATATTTATACATTTGTTGTATGTGTGCATATTGTATGTACATACGGTTGAGGTGGTAATACTCAAGACTAAAAACACAAATTTGAAACAGATTCGGTTCATTTTTACTGTTTTACATGGAACATTTGGGTATTAGATGAGAAATGTTACTATTTCCTTTGGTATTATGTAATGTCTGGCAACACATAAATAGGTTTTCTTACACAGATCATCACTGAAGTTTGAGCTAAGTCGAACATGTTACTTGTATTATGATACTGTGTACAGCTGGTGACATGCAAGTAACATGATAACTGTACACTGTTCCCAAATACAAAAGAATTTGTCCGAAACTCTTGCCAGTTGTTTCATAATATAAACCTTCTCGACAGTAAATAAACAGCTGCAGTATCAATAGTTAATTCGACGTTTGCGTATAGATACAGTCACTAGCATGTAGACTTATTTATGGAATTTAAGTGGAATAGAAACAGCGATGAGCGAAAAAGTAAAAATGGGCAACAGTTGTGACTTCAAGAGTAAAGGATTGTGCTTTACTTGAATAGATTATTATTCTTATTGTATTTAACTGGAACTTTATATTTTTTTAAATTTAGGGCTTAAAAGACTTTAAAAGTTTTGTTCCACTAGGGAGCATTAGAGGAATGTATTGATCGGAAAGGACTGTTACTTATATTTCTCAAAAGGTATTAGTTTTCGGTGATATCACAGCACTTAAGAAATGCCAAGCAATGTCAAAATGTAGTTGTGATGCTATCCGTTCAACCCCGATTTTATATTCGCTGTACTTGTCATGCGAGTTGCTTACTTTCGTATTCAAAAGCGTTGTAATATAACATATAAAAACCCTACAAATATTCTGTTTTCTATACATTACTTATAGCAAGAACAGTAAAGTTACTCTGCTTGTCATCAGATTTTAAACTTCTTTCTTCGTGAAGAAACTTATTTCTCAGTTCTATTCATAAGGTGTCCCTTCCGACGTCTTGTTGGTCAACAATAGTATTTTCGTTTATATTTATTATATCTATCTGTTCCTATCTTATCTGTGCGTTTGGTATTAACAGGTCCCAGGCCTTCCTGTTGATTTTATTTTTATCCAGTTCTTTATCGCTTACTCACAAATAAAATATAATTTATGAATTTTATTTTAAAGCAACTTAAGTAAAGCATGCAATTGGAGTTTACTTTTTTTTCTGTGCGATGACATCAGAATATACACCAACGATTTCGGTAGCTTAGCGATAGTTGTTAATATATATTTAAGACACTTGTATTTGATAAGATTTAGCTAATATTTATTTTAGTACACTTATTCCGATCTTATTATTTGAACGCATTACGGTTTTCATGACGTGTTCCTCCCCCTTCTAACAGCTGTACACTTTCCAGTTTCACTACATTCGTATTCAAATGTGGCTTTAAGTTTAAGCTTTGCTCAAGCAACTCGTTCTGTTAAGGCTTGGCATGGCCAGGTGGTTAAGACACTAGACTCGTAATCTGAGGGTCGCGGGTTTGAATCGCTGTAACACCAAATATGCTCGCCTTTTCAGCCGCGGATGCATTATAAAGTTACGATCAATCCTACTATTTATTGGTAAAGGAGTAGCCCAAGAGTTGGTGGTTGGTGGTGATAACTAGCTGCCTTCCTTCTAGTTTTACAGTGCTAAATTAGGAACTGCTAGCGTAGATAGCTCTCGTGTAGATTTGCGCGAAATTAAAAAACGAACAAACAAACATTCCATAAAGCATGTATATAGAGTACGAATGTTAAATGGCGCATGCGTATCAAACACTGTCTACAACCTGTCATGCGCGAAATAAACATATATTACCAGATTATTTGATATGTCGGGCAGGAATGAAGCAGGTCCAAGGCATCACTGAACGATGATAATGGTTGCACTTCTTCATACACAACAGGCTTTGCATGCAAAGCTGAAGTGAGTACTAAGAAAGTATTGTGTACGGCTTTGGAAGGTTAGGTCAAGGGTCAGTTATCTGTGTGAAATCCGGATAGATAAAAGTGCGGTGTTTCGAAAGAAGTTTATGGTGAAGGTGAAGTGAGGTAAAAAAAAAAGTTATGTAAGCGCCTGAATACCTTGCTTTAGCATTTGCATCTTTACATACAGCATGTGCTAGATCTTAGATCACGGAACTCTATATTAAAATATATTTATTTCTCAAGCTAATTTACTGATGTTAGAAGAATAATTCTGTGAACTTCATAGAACTTACTGACTGTGATTAACGCTGTTAAAACCTACTAAACCTGTGTACTGACTGTGATTAACGCTGTTAATTACCAGTTTTGAGCCCACTGAACCTGTTAGTACACGTCGTTAACGATTTTTTTATTCTTCGCTGTATGTTGTTTAGCCTTTTAAGTTTCTTTCTTTCCTTTCTTATGGCCTTCGTTATCTGTTTGTAGTATTTTGATTGTCTGCGTTAGTATGCGATCATCCATGAATTCAAACTGTGTTTAAACGTAATTACTGGGGTAATTTGTCTCATTTTGTACAAAGCAAAAAATCGTAAAATATTAGAAAAGACAGCAACACGGCAGGTTTTACTTGCAGGCAACGTTGTTACACGAACAAAAGATTTAAGGGTTTGGAAATTTGAGCTCATATCTCTGTGTAATCAGTGCATTAAAAACAAACTTTAGTGTGGTTGGAAACGTGTGAAAGGCTTAATGAATTATTCGGTTTGTTTTTGAATTTCGCACAAAGCTACTCGAGGACTATATGCACTAGTCGTTTCTAATTTAGCAGTGTAAGAATAGAGAGAAGGCAGCTAATCATTACCACCCACCGCTAACTCTTGGGCTACTATTTTACCAACGAATAGTGGAATTGACCGTAACATTATGACACCCAAATGGCTGGGAGGGCGAGCATGTTTGGTGTGACGGGGATTCGAACTCGTGACCCTTGGATTACGAGTCGAACACTTAAACATACTTGGCCTTGCCGGGCCTCTATCGTGTACAAGGTTATTTTCGTTTATAATGCAGACTAACTAACTAATAACTTTTATGTGTGGTAATAGTGAAAAGTGAATAACTAAATGAATAATTTCTTACTTTTAATGAATTATGACTGGTTTATGTTCTACTATTTATCAAAGCTATTTCGTAGAAACAAATAAAACCGCAGATAATTTTGAAAGGATGTTAAAATCACTCATTTGTAAAGAGCTGTCTTTGTTATGAATGATTTGACTTGTTTTACAGCTCATCTCATGATGACGAGAAACCCACTTGAAGTAAAAATGTTTTCTCGAGACGGGTGGTATGGGTATTAAAACCCTAATTGAAATAAAGTACAAGACAATGTTTCGACCTTCTTACGTCATTTTCAGATTAACAGAGTTTGTAAATGACCGTTACTGGGCACATGTCAGTTGTAAATGCTCTTTGTTAACCTAATGATTATGTAAGACGGATGAAACGTTGTTCTGTACTTTATTTTAATTAAACTTTTAATACCCACACCAGCCGTCTCGGGAATGCGTTTTAACAACTTATCTGTTATTCTAATAGAATACCCCTCCCCCTCACTCAGTGGCTCATTGGTATGTCTGGGGACTCACAACGCTAGAAACCAGCAGATTGCAAACAGTCCATTGTGTAGCTTTGTGCTCAACTACAAACAACCTGACAAAGTAAATTTTTGGAAGAAATTTTGAATAAAAACATCCTAATTTTTTGCACAAAATAAAGAGAATAATTAGGCTACTAAATCTTCTTTTTATTCTGAAATTATTTGAGGTAAGTTAAATGTATATAAATAAGTGAATAAGAAAATTAAACAGCAAAATAAGCTTAAAAAGTGAAGTTACAACCGTAGAATATAAAAGCTGTTTCTAAATCTGAAAAATAAATATAATAAAACACTTTGATAAACAAAACATTAAACTTCAAATTTAACAACCACAAAAAAAAAAAAAGAATCGAGGTAAAACCAAAGAGTTTGTTTTTCCGACAAAGTCGACGCTATAATGCGGACGTAATAAAATGAATACATAAATGAACTATTATAAAACTATTGATTAGAATATTTGAAATTTTACCATACATTTACAGGTTGGTTTCAGTGCGCATGCCACTTTGCTCTCAGTTCCTTCTTTGATTAATTCCCTCGGCCAATCCATCATTAAATACAAAGTTAATGAATTCATTTCAAAATTTCAAGGGAACCTCGAAAGGTACAATGACATCATATAAGGAAAAACGCATAGCGAGTCTCCAACATCATTTCAGTATAGCTTACAGAACCTCTATGCTATACTACACTTGTATATTTTCTTGTTCTCTAACCTATTCAGTCACGTTTCATGCTGTTCGCAGTTTATGTTCTATGTTATGTACACCCTTACCTTTTATTATCGTGAATCAAACACAATTCATTTTCATAAAATAATTTATGTATTATTTGGTTTCAATAAAAAAATTGCAAACTTCACTCACAGTATCTTTTGCTGTAAACTCTTTCGTTTTTATGAAAAGAGAAGTTATCATTATTTCCATAAAATTACTCGGGGTGTTTGGATTTATATTTTATATAGATATAATTACATTCAATTCATATATAAATGTGTTGATTATACCATAAAAATTATAGCTTGTCTGACATTTGTTTTTTGTTTTTTTTTCAATTCTTAAAACGTAAAATGTTTGGCACTTGCCAAACTCAAATCTAGCGACGTAGTGATAACTGATATAAGTAAAACACAAAACTATAACAGTAACTGTAAAAATTCTCGACCTTCAGTATTTAATCCAAAAAGATACTTTGTAAATATTGAATATTTTATTGCTTTAAGATTACACCTTGAAAAGATTAGGCGTCCTATCTTATCTACTTGTATGCCCTGTAGTGACGTGGATATTTTTTTTCTGCATTAATAGCTTTTGATTTTTAAAAGTGTACAGTCTTATGAATTTTATTTTGAAAACTGTTTGCTTTTCATAAGGTTTAATACATTCTCACGATCAGATCGTATCTGGACGAATTCGTTAAAAACATGAGAAAACATGCTATCATAAACTCAGAATGTAAACCACTTGCAGGTTCTGAAGGTTATTACGGATGCTCATTGTTCAAGGTAAGTCCTGCGTTACTGATGCAAAATAAAAACAAGGTCGGTCCATTTTGATTCTAATATTTATTTAGTTTTAGTTTGTTTGTCCTCTGAAGATAATTTGTCACAGATTTGTTTGGCTACTAGTGATAACCACATGGCTAAGATTTTCCACATTCTAAATATTATGCAAGTTTGTATGTATTTCTGTAATTTATTGTAATTTAGAGTATTAGATTTAAGTACTTCAGTTTGAATTTTAGATACGTATAACACAAGGTAAATTAATATACAATATTCATATCATTAAACACTAATAACTATACTAGCCAAATGAGAAAGGCGTGGTATATCATCTCACATGAAACTTTAAATGGAACACTTCTGCGTTGGTGCTTTGAATATCACCAAACAGGCAAAAAATTCATTAGGTTTGTTTTTGGATTAAGGAAAGACAACACCACCAAATGTGAGAGTACTGTTCGACAATATATTATTAATTGTAATTATTATTGAAAATGTTTAGCAGCTCCTCTGGTTTAAGTTAATACCAATTTGCAACCGAAAATACAGTAAGTTCTCAAGTTTGATGAAATAGAATCAGCAGATAAATAACTTGAAATTTCTAAATAAAGTGATACAATAATTGTGAAGTTAATATACCGTAAGCATTACGCATACCATACACTAAAAACTCATGAAAGAATAATATATACAAATCAATAGAAAAATATTCAGCTGAAGAAACGGTAATCGGCTTTAAGACTTAACGAAATGTCGAACAACAAACATAGAAATAAAACAAACACTTATATTTTCTCACTACGGCTTTTGAACTCAGTTGCTGCTGGACAGAAGTTGCTAAGTCTTATATTTCGCACTAGAAGGACATCAAACTATTTTTTAGGTTTTATATATACAATTGAATAACAAAAAAATCATAGCTATATTGATAATACAGATTTACACTATAGTTTGTTAAGCTTGGTAATTAAGATGCATTTAGATTTTTTTAAAATATGTAACTTCGAGCAGACTAAAGACATAACCAATTTTCATGAATTCTTGGCTCGAAAAAACGTGACAGCCATTTTACAGATTAAAATGGATGGCAAGACTACTCTGGAAACATTCTAAGCTGTTGATTGGTTATTCACATGTCATATAATGTAGTAAGAGTATGTAAGGAACTGTTTCAAAAAATGGAAAGAAGTGAACGGGTCTACCATGTTTGATTCAGTACATAAGCAAAATTAAAAGGTACGAGCTTCTTATTTTATATTATAGCTTGTCAATATTAGTAATTTAAGTTCCTAATTTGTACAGAATTATATACTTAGTATTCTATCATCACAAACATCTAATTTTAAACAGTGCCCCATTTAACATGTTACGTGATTCTCTAAAATCTTTATTTAGTTGTTCTTTTAATATTCACTTTTAAATCACCAAATTAACTCATGTATAATATCAAAGTTTGAATTATAATCTAAAGCTTGATTCCAAACTTATTGACATAAATTTCATAAAATAGCAGTGTAATAAAATTTTGAATGGAAGTCAACAAACGTGATAAAATGGCATTTGATTCGTGACCTGTCGCGAAATGGCGAGTGTAGTGTGGCATGATGGAGTTACAGAACAAAAGTTTTACGAAACTAACAAGTTTTATAATAGACAATGTTTTTTGGAGTACAAATATAACGCAATTATCGTACATTTTCTCTTCTTCAAACTCTCTACTAAATTTTTCAAACAAAGATAAATTTAATATACCTGAATGAAAAAAGAGAACTTTCTGAACAAAGTCTTCAATTAATTATTTTTTGTGTATATTACTAAAACAAGTCAATTATGTGAACAGCCTTATAAATACATGATGAAACACATGCAGTATTGTTCACGTAACGTTATTTACCTGAATTCCATATCAGAAGTCCATTATGTTTAAAAGTCGCAACTAATTTTTATCTGATACATTTAACTGATAATTATAAGGTACGACAACTTATTGCACAAGTTAATGAAACAACAAAGGAGGTATGTTATCGAATATCTACCTTTTTTCCTGTGTAGCCAGTGGTTATCAGATCAAACATCCTCAGAAAAGATAAGCAAACAATTGAAAAAAAAACGCACAGTGATTTACACTAATACCTCAACAGCTGTCACTCCCTGAAATACTATTCACTTTGTGTCCTGAATTCGACTGCAAGAACGGTTTTCCCCCCATATGATGTTTTTGCGGAGAAATCGGGCTTTAAAGTCCGGAACTTTCAATATTAAGCTTGTATAAGAAATCCTACGTTACTTCTACGTAATCTAAAGTTGTTTTTTATTTCGCGCAAAGCTACTAGAGGGCTATCTGCTCTAGCCGTCCATAATTGAGCAGTGTAAGACTAGAGGGAAGGCAGCTAGTCATCACCACCCACCACCAACTCTTGGGCTACTCTTATACCAAAGAATAGTTTGATTGACTATCACATTATAACGCCCCCACGGCTGAAAGGGCAACCATGTTTGGTGTGACCGGGTTTCGAACCTGCGACTCTTGGATTACGAGTTAAATGCTTTAACACACTTGGCCATGCCGAGCCGTAATTTAAAGTGACCCAGTGGGAAAAGCCAGTGTATTCTGTTATGCAGGTTCTAATCCACCTTGCGTTTTAAACATGTTTGGGTAGCTTTTGTTTTTGCAACTTTATTTACTCCGTTAAAAATACTTCGTAATATTAAAAAACAATAGCAAAGACACTGAAGTTGTGAAATTAAACATGTAAAAAACAACAGAAAACATTTGTCACAATTGACACATGTTTATTATTTATCATATATTTGTTACCTAGTGACATTATAATAAAATATAACTATTGACCAAAACTCTATACTAAGTTGGTTGCTTCGAGTTTCTCAGTGGCACAGTGGTATGTCTACGGACTCACGCTGATAACAACCGCGTTTCGATACACGTGGTGGGCAGAGCACGATAGCCCATTGTGTAGCTTTGTGTTTAATTTTAAACCAACAGATGGTTCCCACAGATACACTAAATACATGCTAATTAAGATTAACTGCTGTGATTGTAGTTTCAACCAACAGAACAATCATCGTGAAACTCAGTTGCAGGAAAGATTGGGCACAAGCAGACATTTTATATGCAAAAACGGCTTGTTTGGGTTGAGAACCTGACGATGAATGAAGAAGGTCGAAACGTTGTTCGCTCTTCAGTGATGTCGAGAAACCCACTTGTTGAGAATTGTATATGCAAAAACGTTTTTGCATATAAAATTGTTCGCTCTTCTATGTAAAATATTTTTCTCAACCCAAACGAGCCGTTTTTGCATATAAAATTCTCAACAAGTGGGTTTTTCGACATCACTGAAGCAGACATTTTGTTAATTTGAAAATAAAAATCTGGTCGAGACTGATCTCGTCAACTACTGAGTAAAATTGCAACAGGATCATTTCTCCTATAATGCATTTACCATAGATAGCTACGTTAATCGGTGAACTGACACTCTTCTGTTATACCAAATTTCGGTGTTTTTGTTGCCTGTTTTTTCTTACTTGTATTCGGTACATTGAGCCTATGAAAAGAGTTAATGAAAAGATACAATTTTTTAACTGAGTAAAGTAACTATTAGACAGCTCAGAATAACTCAATATAGTCTTTGTTGCGCTACTTGAAGTTTGCTATAAGGCGGATTGCAGCAGGTGACGTAGTGTCGCCTGAATGCGTGACTGGACTCGACAGAACAAAGAAATACACTCGAATGCAAATGTGTTCGGTTTAGCAATCGTGTAGCATTTAGTTAAAATAACTCAAGAGTGAACAGGAATGACAGATGTTCACAAATTTACAACAAACGCCTGGTCAACAAGAAGTTGCACAAACAATTTAGTTATCAGAGAAGCACTTGTAGAAGCAATAATCGAATTAAAAATATTTTTCTAAATTAATGATATTCGTTCTTTGTTAAATACACATTTCTAGTTTTTTTTATAAAAGTGAATGATCCCTTTTTTTTTTTTAAGATCTCGTAATTTGAATGTTTGCAAATTTTATGATTTGGGAATATGGCTTAACTTAACTGGCTACCCACTTAATTGGATCTACCTATAAAGTAGAAATAGGGAGGAAATAGCCTTCAGGCACTCCTCTTTGCACAACCAATCTTACAACTATAAAGAATCTTCAAGAGATACTTTCCGTGAGAAGATTCGGAAACATCAAACGGAAAACGTATGACTAGCTAAAGAATAAGGCTGCTGCATTCGAAAGCCAGTTACCTGCTTATTACTTAAAGTATACATGCAACAAACGTGTATGTGAAAGAAACGTTTGATGAAAAGAAATGTCCAAGTTTGTAAATTAAACAGAAAAGAAAAACCTGGTACACTTCAGATACCATATAAATATACTTTTATAAAAGTAAGGCGGACAGCATTACCATAAATCTTTGAGAGGGAAAGACGGTTCTTATCACGGAGGAAAAAATTGTTGGAAGATCTACTGTTTATCTATTTTTATTTTAAAATATATAGTTATATTATTGTGAGCAATTGTAGTGTAGGCTTGATATGGCCAAATGAGTAAGACGTTTAACTCGTAATCCGAGGGTCGAGGATTCGAATCCCTGTCACATCAAATATGCTCGCTCTTTTAGCTATGGTGGCGTTCTAATGTTACGATTAGTCCCACTACTTGTTAGTAAAAAAGAAGTCCAAGAGTTGGACTTCCATCTATTCAAAAATCCTTCAAATCCAGTACATATCATGGCCAAGCGTGTTCAGGCGTGCGACACGTAATCTGAGGGTCGCGAGTTCGAATCCCCGTCGCCCCAAACATGTTTGCCCTTCTAGCCGTGGGGGCGTTATAACGTGACGGTCAATCCCACTATACGTTGTAAAAGGGTAGCCCAAGAGTTGGTGATGGGTGATGATGACTAGCTGCCTTTCCTCTAGTCTTATACTGCTAAATTAGGGACGGCTAACGCAGATAGCTCTTGTGTAGCTATGTGCGAAATTCAAAACAAACAAACACTTGTGTGCTGAACATGTGTGTATTTAGTTTTCAGCTTTTATACAGAAGTTCATTAATATCAGTGCATACTTACATAACGAAGTAGTGAACTTGCTTTCCAAAAGCTACATTTCTGCTGGAAGCAATTTATAAATAGGTCCATTTGATTTAAAATACCATTAGTTGTATGGAATTGATTTTAAGGAATTACTTTAATTGTAACAAAAGTTTACTTCCTTCTTTCATTTTTTCTACTTCAGACAGCCAATCCAGCTTACCGTTATTCTCAACCATCACTTTCATCATTAAACAAAAGTTTATCGGGAAGTCGTAACATCAGTACTTCTTCTAGTGCAAGATTAAAGAAACGGTCTTCGTGGGCATGGACATTGTTATTTGGAGAGCCGGAAAGCATCTCTTCGCGACAAAAACGCTGTGCCACACTGTTTGTCTTGGTACTGTTAATCGGAGTGGGACTTGTAGCAGGCGTTTATTTCGTTATCAGTAAGTTTCTCTTTAATTATAAATAGTGTAATCAATGACTATTAGCACTGAAAAATGACCTACAATAGTTTTACTGTTGTAATGTGTAATTTGTAAGCAATGTAAATATAATAATCTTATCTAATACCATCTATGCACCTTTTTTTTTTTTTTGCTTTCGTGAATTAATAACGCTAGCTTTAATAGAAATGAAAAAAAATAGATGTTCTTGCCCACTTATTGCCGTTATTTGTCAATGAAATAACTTGTCTTAAGTTGTAATACCATTTGGACGATTGTTTAAGTCATGAATTATTCATCATGTCAAAAAACCCAAGAAGTCTAGATATAAAATGATCAAACCTTTTATAACCCAGGTTCTAGTGATATAATGTTCATCACTAATGGATCAGTTAAGTAAGAAAGTTAGCAATTCCATATCAGTTGTTTTCTGATATATATTCTAAGTTTTATACTGGGTAAATTACATTAACTTGTTTTTTGTTTCTTTAAATACCGAGTGTGTCTCTGAACGATGGTGTGTGTGTTTTCAAACATAGAGCCAGGCTAGAAAGTATGATTTTGTTGTTGTTGTAATTACATTCCCACCTGGTGGTTTGATAAGTTTAAGGGCTAACGGATGCTAAAATTAAGAGCCCGAACCCTGAACACCTCACTGTATAACTTTATACTTTAAACAACAAACGTTCACTTTTTGTGAATGCAAATGGGCTATAATTGTCTTACCGACGGTAGAGTACTGTGAATGAATCTGAATGCATATGGTTCGCTATTCGCACTTTGGGACCAAGACCTCGTTATAAAAATATGACGATTAAGAGTTAGCAAGTTAGTTCAAACTAAGGGACTGCTGCAGTAGCCGTTTTGTAAAATTTCCAAACAAGAAGGCTACTGTCTAAACAGTGGAGCATATTTATAGATGGAGTGTCTGAGGTTAGGCTATATAAAATTGTAGCCACAACATCATCATCACAAACATATCCAAATTACTGTACTTTCCGGGCTAAGTTTACGGACTTCGTCTCTTTCCAAAACGATAAAATGCAAGTGTTTGTTTGTATTAAAGCATGATTCACTTATTCAGGCCAACATACATTTATATTTAACGGCGCGAACGCATAAAACTTATTTGCGATTATATAATGTAGAGAACATTGATTTTGAAATACTGAATTATAGTTTATGTAAAAAAATACATGAAAACATATGTTTTGATAATTTGTTACTGTAATTTTTATTGTTTGACGAAATAATAATAAAAATATCGTTGTGTTTAGATCATGTCAAATCACTTCAGAAGAAACCTAACTGTGAACCGTTTGGACAAGGATGTAAGTGTAAAAAAACATTGGTATATTTTCTTTCACTTTTACGACTTGAGACCTTTTAGCTGTACTTTTAAATGTTTTAGAATGCTGTTATTTAGTTAGTAATATTTTACTAATGGGCATTATAAAAGTGCACATAAATTCATCCAACCGTGTATCAGAACTTGATTTGTAGCTTGTTAAACTAGCACTTCTATTTTTTGAATTTTTTTTAATATTAATAATAATAGTTTCACAATTTTTATACGGCCATCATTAATATTTATTTATTTTTTAAAACTTGGGTATTATTATTATTATTAATGTCTTGGTATCAAAATCTCATTCTATAAAGTAAGATTGGAACTTATGTCAAGAAATATTTTCAAAAAGTGTTAGATTAGGTAATCAGGATTTCTAAATTATAATACATCTATGCAAGATTGAATTAATAGATTAATGTTAAATCAGTATTTAAATGAAGATAAATATGGCTTGCTAGCTGGTATAATTTTAATGTATTATTTGCTGAAAATTTATATATTTGTTTAATGTGCAGATATTAGAACAGTGGATGGGGAATTCAAGGTTATCAATAGAGAATTTGCTTCTGAACTAGCAAGTGTTTCCAGTCAACCATACTTAATGATGGAGAGGGAAGTTTTGTACTATGTAAGTTGTACTGATATCTTGAAGACATTGTGCTCGCTTGTCATTCTTCAACCTTTTATTTTCAGGAGAGACTATACATATAAAACATTTTGAAATATATCAGTATGAGTGATTTTTTAACAAAAAAAAACATCATATGAGGGCAATACTATTTATCTTGTGATTATTTGCAGTACTAGTTTAAATTAGGACCTAACAAATATTTATGCTACTGAAAATGTTCTTGACCTTCTGTAAATCATACATATGTGTTTCCTGTAGGTTGACAGACTTTTTGAAGTAAGTTCCCTGGCAAGCAGGTATAACAAAACTTTGATTATGAAATTCAGGTAAATACTTTCACAACATTGTATTGGTTCATTAAACACCTGAGATGTAAAATAATTGTAGTAGGAATTTACCAATGATCACTTCTCTTGCAAAAAGTTAGAGAAAGAAGGGATTTTGTATGTTTATTTACTATTAAAAAATACAGTCATTACTAATTTTTTGTTATCTTAGTGTTTATTGAACTATACAGAGTTATTACAGAACAAGTTTATCGATGGTGGCAGGTCATGAAGAAGAGAGTGTAATGAATGACATGATGGCTATCAGTAAAGCTGTCTTCAATTTATGAACCATTATTAAAAATTCTGAAAATGAGCAATTGCATTGAGTATTCTCAAGTTTTAATTGTGTTTCTATATCTTATTGAAGGAAATGTCATTTTCTACATCATTGTCATCAGACTGATTTTGTAATGGGAGACATTCACAAATGTCTGAGCTCCATTCTAATATTTCATTACAGAACTTCTCTAAAGATTAAAGTAGATAAAATATATTTGTAATTGATTTCTTCCTGGAAAGTCTCTTTGTTGTAGATGACATTTCGGTACACTTTCACTTTCACGGATCTTCTTCAGACCTAAAGAAAGCATGTTGAAATGCCATCTCCAACAGAGAAACCTTCCAGTATGACAAGAAGACAAAAGCTGGAAAAGCCAATACATACAATACAATAGAATATTTAAAAAATAATACTATAAATAATGCTAAATAATACAGCTGGTAACAATATATTATGCATGCATAACCTTTTTTTATTCTTACTGAAATAGATGTTGGGAAGTAATGTATTTGTTCACATAATGTTTGAGCATGATGGCAGAAACTATATCTTTTTGCTATAATGAAATATTTATGTATTTTTTAAAATATCAAGTTTTTAAAAACATGTTTAATTGATTTTCTTAAATATGAATTTTTAAATATTTCTGTTAATTTTAACTGTAAACAGTTTTGTTTCCATTCACAGTTTTGAACTGACTTTTTATATTAATGTTTTCTATTTTCATGTGACTAAAGTTCATTACAAGAAAAATAATATTTTAAGTTTAATTTGTTTTTAAGGAAATAAATGAATGTACATTTTACACATATTGCTAAATTTTGTGGTACTGAAATTATTATCATGACTTATTGCTAGTAATTTTGAACCTCGTTTCAAGAATTGTTTTTTATGCATTTCTATAATAAAACACAATACTGTATCATTATGTCATTGATAATAAACCTGAGAAATTATTCAGTTTGACTTAAATTTTAGCAGTTTAATGTTGTTTATTTTTCTAAATTAGGCCAGGAAGCGTCATTGTAAGTTGTCGTGTTTTCTTTAATGGTGCTCTTGATAATGCTGCTGATCAGGTAGGCCACGTTTTCAGAAAAGTACTTGAACTGACCAATGGTTCTTTAGCAGGTGGATCACTGAAAATTGATATAGGGTCTGTGATATTTAGACCTAGTGGTGAGTTGCAGTATTTCAGAAACATTTTATGTTTAAGATAAATTTGATTAAATAAGTGAAGTTTAAATATTTGCTAAAAATTGTTGAATGTGCTAAGAATAGTAGAAGAGAAAAAATTTTCAAAACAGTATATAAAGGAACAGTGTGTACATTTCTAAGTGAAAAGTGCCTTGATTTAAATTTTTATAATTTAAAAAATGTAATATAATTCTATGGTAAGTACCATTTTGGAATAATGTTTATAGTAAAAATGAATTTATTATATGGTTTGCTAATTATTCTAAAAAAACAACAAAAACTAATTCTTGATGATGGATTCAGTAATTAAGTTTTTACATTTTTGCTTCAATTATGCTGTTGCCTAGAGGTGACAAATAAGGCACATATATGTGCAAAGGTTTTAGTAAAGCAAGTTGTTGATTATAGAAAGAATAATAATATAAACTAAAACTGAACACGTTACAAGTTTATTAGCACCATACATGTATTTTAAGATTGTTTAAAACCATACTGACATAATGGAACAAGAGTTTTTAGTTGTGAGTCTCTTTATAGCCTTAATGGAGCATGTATGCTACCTGTTAAGTTCATATTCTGGGGGATAAGATTTTAGGTTTTTAGTTGATTTAAAGTTTTCATTCATCACTATTCAGTTAATGTACATTGCAAACAAGATAATGTTTTTTGTGGAAATATTTTCAAAAGTCTCCTAACATTGTAATCATGTATGACTGACACCCGAGAAGCTCGGGAATAACATCAACTTTGTAAACAACTTTTGTTTTACAGGAAATATATCTTTAAAACACTACAGTATCATCAAGTAAGATAGTGTAACTGACGTGTAAAGAGTTAGTTTGTTGGTTCTTAAGATTTATACAGATAAAACCTCTTTTTTACCTTAAAAATGAACCAGGTTTTAACATTCAAAGTGATTAGTTGATATAGTTGCAATAATCTATTATTTAACATTAAAACTGGCAGGTTTAATGATAAAGTATTCTAAACTCTGATTATGGTGAATAAAATATGCTTGTTCAAAACACAAAAGTTGTCTTCGTTTATGCCAGATAAGGTGTATACCAGTGCAGCTGATAGTGCATAATGCCTTTGATTTGAAGCAATGCCCTAAAAATGCCCAATACTATATATCATTTCCTCTTTACAGTATGAAAGACACATTGCAGAATGACATGGAGTATACACTTAAAAAGCTATTTTCAATCAAAATGTTTGAATATTTCAAAGTTGGGTACTTATAACTGAGATGTAGCAATAAATGCTATGTGTTAGGTTAAAGTTTGGGGCAAGATTACAATACATTATGCTATCTGTATTAAGGTGCAGTTAATGGTGAATGTGAATTGAAAGCTGTATTGATAAACCTGAAGATTAATTTTGATTTGTAATGATAGTAATCATAACTTAATAATAACAAACAGCTTATAATCTCAAATATGCTCAAATTAATATTAATTTTGAACAGTAAACCAATAATGGCATCTGAGAATCTGCTAGTTTTTTTTACTAGAGAACATGTGTCATGATATCTATGAACCCACCTGTTTATTCACCATGGAACATGTTTCATCACATTCTCACTGGGCTCTTCAAGACATATCTCATAAAGAACTGATAACTGTTTTTGTGGAATTGAAAAGTTACGTATTAAAATTCTGACAAGAGTAGGGCTTAATTCACAATATGAAGTTCTGTTTGGGCTTTATTTTCTATATATTCTCTCTCTCTCTCTCTCTCTCTCTCTCTCTCTCTCATATATAATGTGTGTGTGTGTGTGTGTGTGTGCCTGTTTACAAATATTAAATGTCATGTAGTTTCTATTCTAGTTTTAACTGGTTTATCATTTCTTAGCATGAGTCTTCAAAATACTTAGTTGTTATGTAAATATGTTTATTACCATATTTGTTTACACATGTTGATAAATCAAACATATTTGCACATCGTATATATGTGTTTATCTATATAGATACACACATGTTGTCATACTAAAATACATGCTAAATGCAGTAGTCCATCATAAATTATACAGTGTTGAATTTTACAGTATGGTTTAGAAACCAACAACTTTCCCTATCATGGAATGAAGTCTCAAACATTGTGTATTACACTTAAACATTTAATAATCTGTACTATTAATTTTTTGATATTTTAAATTTTACATTTGTTTAGTCTTATTTTTATGTTTTATCACTTTGTGTTTTTATAAAGGAACAAGTTAAATAGTGTCTGTATATCTACTGATTTAAGTTTGTGTTTTGTTTAGTATCTTGGTCATCATGGAGCCAATGGTCATCCTGTTTTCGTAGCAACAAATGTGACCCATCCCTTGTTCGTAGAAGGTTGCGCAATTGCCAAAATGTTAATGAAGTAGAGAAGGCACTAAGTCAAAATGTTTGCCAGTGGCAAGGAGTTTCAGTTGAAGAAAAGAAGTGTGTTTGTTCTTACTCCAATTTCTCAACTGTGAGATGGCCAAAACTGATCAACAATACCACATTACATGCCAAAAACAGTCCAACACCTGAAACACCGGAACATGTCACCAATGGAGCTACCACAGATGCTCGACTTTTCAGAAGTACTGAAACTTTCACAACTAGAGAGACTCTCATTACTGCACAGGTTTCTACAACAACTGAAGCTACCACATATCATATTACCAAAGCTAAAGAGTCTACTGTTTTCAATTCTTTGTTTTCACTGAACAAATCTAGTGAGAATTCTGCGGGTGATAGCAGTAAGTGTCATAAATATCAGAAGTATTAAATAAACTCAACTTTTAATATAGCAGTTATAACTAATTTCATTAACACTAGTAGTTAAGAAAAACTCGTGGGTTTTAAATGAAATGTTTTGTTGTTGTTTTTTCAGATAATTTCAAGCTTGCCAAATTTTTAAAGTATTCTTTTATGGATGATGCCTTTTAAAGTAGAGAAAACTGGTAATAGTGTTTGGAACAGCAAAAATATTCTATCCTTTTTGATTTATATGAAACTGTAAATTAACCTGGTAATCAATATATCTATTTAAATATAGCCTTTCATTATGATTATATTTATTAAACTAACAATGCAAAACAACTTTTATAATAGGAAGTAATGATATTTAATATACTACTAATATTACAAATACTGTTTATGAAAGTAACAGTGCAAACACTAGCTGTTGGTTTGAACCAATATTGTAGAAGTAAATTTTTTTGATAAAAAGTAACCTTAGTATATAATGCCTGTTTTCTTTATAAACTCATCCTAACATGGCTTTTGATCAAAGAAAAGCTATTAAGCCACTTTTATAGGAAATTGATATGTGTGATGTATATCAACACATTACCATTTAAACTGTAATGAGTTAGTATCAGTCAGTTTCCAGTGATTATATCAAAAACTAATGATTATGAATATATAAAATAATGAATATGAGAAAATAATGACTGAACTTTTCATGAAAATATAATCTTAAATGAGCATAAAGAAAAACAAAATAATAAACAATGTTTTTAAAACCTTTAACAATTTGTACTGTTAGTATCTCTTACTACAAACACATAGATCTGGCTACAGGAAGTAATAAATAATGTTAAATATTCTTTAAAAGCCAAAACTGAAACACAGTAAGCTTCTAAGAAAGTTAAATACAAGTATGACTTAAAAAGAAAAGTTACAAAATTCATTAACATGCAAAAAAATATCAAATACAAATGTAATGATACAATGTTGTACAATATTCTAAACTGTTGTGCAGCTGATATTATCTATATATATAATATAATATAAAGTAATAGAATGTCAAGCCAATGGTGGTCAGTACAATAGGGCTCTTAAATATCACCTCAAACAATATCCAAAAATATCATAATTATTTGTGTTTAAATTCTCAATGATAAGCATCAATTATGCAAAAATAAGAATGAGTGTATGACCTCTATCCACAGAATATTGTAATGGTGAACAAATTCTGTTGTATTTAATAAGCTTAAAGAAGTAAACATTGTAATGTAACATGTTTATATTTGTGTGTGTTCATTTTACTGAAAACTTTAAACTTAAACCTTCTATTAATAAAGCTGATTTATAAATATAGATATTGTGCTTTGTTGTTTTTAATGGAAGAGCTTTTTGTCTAAAGTGAGCTCTGCTGAATAAATTTGTTATGCCAAACTTTATAAATGACTTATTTATTTAGGTTTGTTACATATGAAAATTCTAGACTGAATAAATACAAATCTGCTACTTGTGGGTTGAGGTTACCTGTATTATCAAGTAAAAAAAACAACATAAATTGCAAGGTTTCTTTCAATGCGAAACAATTATAACTTCTATGAGTTACATGTTATATAATGTTCTATGTTTACTGACACAGAATAGTAGTTTACCCAAAGACTAGTGTGAAGATTAGTTAAACCAAGAATTTTTATTCTTACAAGTTCAATCTTTAATTTTCTCTTCACATTTGATGGAATTAGTGATAATAATGAATTGATAAATGTTGGTTATCTCTCAGATAACAATGAAGGTTATTTACCAAAATGTTCTTTAATATGTTTCAGTCCACTACATATAAGAATTAAAAAAAATTTTTAGTTCAGACACTAAACATATTTGTACAGTGCTTCATGTGATTTGGGAATGCAAAAGAATTTAGGTATAACATCATTTGATTTAACTTAATGTACACCAAAGTCTGATAAAACTGTAATGTGTTTATTTTTGATACTTTCTATATTGATTTTAATGTGTTTATGCACTTGTTACTTGAAGGCTTTACTGTGTTCAAATTAAAAACTAATGAAAACAGTTGTTGACTACTTTATCTATGAGAGTAATGACACATCTACTATGAAAGTAATCTTGTTGTTCAATCCTTAAATTATTTGTAGACAGTCTTCCTAGGGAATGAAATCATCTGATTTATAGGAAGTTCTATTAACAGTTCATATTTGTATTTCTGTGAAACATGTATAAGCACATTTAGAAGGCAAAAGCTTCCCTGTTTTTGAAAACAATGAATGAGTTAGTTATTCATAACATTGTTTTGAAACCATAATTATACTTGTTATTATTTAGAAGATTGCATCTGAAAGTGTTAAAACTTGGAAATTTAAATATGTGGAAAGAAATTCTCAAGTTTTTAAAAAACTTGACTTTATAGTTGTAAATATTTAAATAAAGTAACTATTTGTACCAAAATTATGATATTCGTAATGTATTTGATTATGTGAATATACTAGACAAAGTTTAAATACTATTGGTTATCATTCTCAGGGCGTCCATGTCATGAGTGTTATGCTGGAGAAATTTGCCTTCTCAGGTTAGGTGAATTGATGCCTTACTGTGTACCTGTCAAAGATTCTGGGGACTCCAGTTCCTGTGGAGGATGGTGTAATGGTCCATTTGAATTATGTGACAAACTAGACAAACTCACTTATCAGTGCATTGATCAAACAGGTGATAGCATGATTACTTATATTTTATTAATTTTTTCTGAAACTTTCACATTTTTAATGGTGTATGTTACCAAATTAGTAGGTGCAAAGTAGTATTTTCCCCATTAATTTTTTTTTTGGGGGGGAAGGTTGTTTGGTTTGTTTTGAATTTCACTTGCAAGGCTACATGAGGACTATCTGCACTAGCCGTCCCTAATTTAGAAGTGTAAGACTAGAGGGAAGGCAGCTAGACATTGCCACCCACCACCAACATGATTATTTATTTATTGCTGTTTGATTTATACATACATTAATGATTTTATTGTATAATGCTGAATAAATTGAAATGAATTGCCTATTTCTCTTTTGAAACTTCTTATCTATAATGACAACTGTTTCAAAAGTACTCACTGCCTTGACACTTATTATAGAAATGGCAACTGTCAA
Source organism: Carcinoscorpius rotundicauda (assembly GCA_011833715.1). Classification (NCBI taxonomy): domain Eukaryota; kingdom Metazoa; phylum Arthropoda; class Merostomata; order Xiphosura; family Limulidae; genus Carcinoscorpius; species Carcinoscorpius rotundicauda. Next base: position 28,735,998 of record CM022399.1, on the reverse strand, counting down.
AAAGTGCTCACTTCCATAGTATTCTTACCTTGTGCATCCAGAGAAAAAAATCCCACTGGCTTCTTAGCAAAGCTTAAGGGTTTAATTGAATTGCATTTGTTTTTAAACAAAGGAGATTGAATACAATGCATTTATTAATGGCATATCACATGAAATATTAAAAGACAGTTATGAACTGTCAGTTAAATGATTGTACTGCATACAGGCTCTGGACCAAAGGATTGGGTTAATTGTACATTTTATATTTATTCAACCCTGTTTCTAGGAAAATTACCATTAATTTGCTTCAACAGGCACCTTCTGGTTTAATTATAATGTAACATATATATCAATCATTAAAATTTAGTTTTAATGTTTATTTTTTTCCCTCAGAATGCTTGTTGACTGAATGGAAGTGTGGCAGTGGTTTATGTATTCCAAAGGAAAGAAGATGTGATGGCCACTTTAATTGTTTTGACAGCACAGATGAACTTAATTGTGGTAAGTAATTGTTTAAGAGAAAAAGAACATTTAACTGACAAAATAGTTATAATCAAACCAAATTTGTGAGGGTCAGTATGCTTTGACCCCTATATATATATTATAATATGCTGTGGTTTACCATATGTCTGTTTCCTTTTTGGACTCCCCTCAGTGTGGATTCCTGTACGTGGTGAGGGGACCTCCCAGGGGGAGGGTTCTGTTCTGTCTGGTTACCTTCTCTGGGATCTAAACGTCCACCCACGTGTTTGCCGTGCGTGGCACCCCGTGAAGGGGAAGAAAGGATCCTGGTGGTTGAGGGGTCCAACCCTAACGCACCACTCTGGCCTTGAATTCCTGTATGCAGGCAGCCTTGGGTCAGTTGGCTGGTCCACTAGGGCTAGAGTTAACCAAGTACCAGTGTTGGAAGTTCTCAATGGGTGTTGTGGACATTGTGCCTGATGTTGATGTTTGGGTATAGTGCTCACAAAACCATGGCGTTTCTGCATTGTCCTTGTATAACTTTGTAGTGTGTCCCCTCATAGGGCTCCATGGAGGGTGGGGTCAGTGGGTACCAAAATTTTTCTTTTTTCCAATGGATCCTCCTTCAAAAAATTTAAATAAAATAGTGATAAAACAGTCAATGGGTAAGCGACCACATCTTGAAGACTCTGAGCAGCAATCTTCAACTTCTGTAACACACATACCTCATTTTCTTATATTATATTCTCTTTCGGACAAACCTTTAGGGCAATTGTCCTTCTTTTTTATTCAGAAAGGACTAGAGGGACTTGCTGGCTTTCCAAAGTCAGTAAAGAAACTTTGATCTGGAGACATACTGGTTGAAACATCCACACCCCAACACAGCGAACTCCTTTTGAATTTAAAGGCAATTGGGGATATACCTATTGAGGTTACCCCTCATGCGACTTTGAATTCATCATGAGGAGTTATTGTTGAGAGGGATTTGAAGAACTTCCCTGAGTCGGAGATTCTCGCTGGTCTCTCCATTCAAGGAGTTTCTGCAGTGAGGTGCATTTTCACTCACAAAGATGAAGTTACACTGCCAACAAATACCCTTGTTTTGACATTTACTTCACCATGTGCACCTGCCACCATCAAGGCAGGTTATCTCATTTGAAGGGTACGGCCATACATTCCAAACCCTCTCCGATGTTTCCAGTGTCAGAGGTTCGGCCACTCAAAGACATCATGTTGTGGTTCCCTGACAGGTGCTCGTTGTGGGAACAAGGACCACAATGCCTATGAATGTAACATGGACCACCATTGCATCAACTGCAATGGTTCTCACCTCATCCTACTTTTGTTCTTGCCCAAAATGGTTGGAGGAAAAAGAGGTGCAGTGTTTGAAAACGATACATAACATCAGTTATTCTGAGACTCTAAAATTGCTGCCCATCACTCCATCTCGGACATATGCTGCTGCACTTCATTTCACAACTACAGTGGGTGTGCAGACAGATCTCTCTGTGCCTCCAAGAGAATAGTTTTCAAAACAAATGAAAAGCCTTTCGACTTCCATGGTTAAAAAGGTTGATGAATTGACTTCCACACCCATCTCTGTTCCTCCCATACATTCCAACAAGAGGCCTGGCATGGCCAAGCGCGTTAAGGCGTGCACTCGTAATCCGAGGGTCGCGGGTTCGCGCCCGCGTCGTGTTAAACATGCTCGCCCTCCCAGCCGTGGGGGTGTATAATGTGACGGTCAATCCCACTATTCATTGGTAAAAGAGTAGCCCAAGAGTTGGCGGTGGGTGGTGATGACTAGCTGCCTTCCCTCTAGTCTTACACTGCAAAATTAGGGACGGCTAGCACAGATAGCCCTCGAGTAGCTTTGTGCGAATTTCCAAAAAACAAACAAACAAACATTCCAACAAACATCAAGATCCACATCCTTCAGTTTCAGATACAGGTATTTCTTCTGATACATCTTTTTCTCCCACCCCAAGAGGCAAAACAATCAATTGTTTGCATCCTTGGTCATTGGAAACCCCTTCTAATAACAAAGTCCTGCCCACTCGATCCAGGGCAGGTTGATAGACCTCCTCCAACTAAAAACAGTAAGGAAAAAACAGAAGGCTTTTCCAGCCACTTCACCTTCCCCTTATTAAAGATGGCCACCTTGATACAATGGAACTGTCTAGGTTTACGTTCTAATTTGGACGATATCAAAACACTGATTGTTTCCTACCACCCTGTTTGTCTTTCTTTACAAGAACCATTTCTCAAATCTGATACAGTCACAATTCGGCAGTTTTCTCTGTACAGAAATGACAGGCTGTGTGATGGATGAGTACATGGAGGGATGGCACTATTGGTTGATCAGCATGGGCCCACCCTGTCTTTGTCACTCAACACACCCTTGGAGGCCATAGCCATTCGTGTTTCCTTGGGTCATATCATCACTGTTTGTTCTCTCTATCTGTCCTCTGGAGAGACATGATCAATCAGACCTTGATGCTCTCATAGAACAGTTGCTGTCTTCATTTCTAATCATGGGGAACTTTAATGGACATCATCCCCTCTTGGGAAGTGCTGGTAATGATTGGAGGGGTCACTCTGTAAAGCGTATGCTCTCTGATCACAATCTTTCTCTTTTCAATACTGGTTCTTCCACTTATTTTCATGCACCTAGTTAGTCCTTTACTGCTATTGATTTCTCGGTTTGCTCCCCTTCATTATTCACCCATTTTTCATGGAGGGTTGACAGTAATTCACTAGCCAGTGATCATTTTCCTATCTATTTGAGAGAGATTGTCCGTGGTTGATGCCACCCTACCCGCTTGGCCCGGTGGAAGCTGGATCAGGCAGACTGGTCCACTTTCACTGCTCTTGCAGAATTAGATCCTACCATCGTAAATCAGCCATCAGTAGACGACTGTGTGGCAGTGGTAACTGGCTGTATTATACAAGCAACTGCTAGTGGAATCCTGCTTGCCACTTAGCACGGAAGGCTCAAAAATGGGCCTGGGATACTTTTCATAGATATCCCACACTTTAAAACCACGTTGCTTTCCAACGGGCCCGTACACATGCTATATGGATAAGATGTCAAAGCCAGAAGGAATCTTGGATTAAGTTCACAACTAGCATATCTCCTACCACCAGTTCCAAGATCATATGGGACAGGATTCGAAAGGTTAATGGGCACTACAGTTCTGTACCCCTCTTGATCTTACTCTCTGATGGTCAGGAGGTGGCTGATGTCCAGAGCATCACTGATACTCTAGGTGAAAGCTTTTGCCAGGTATCTAGCACTTCTGCTTGTTCCTCCACCTTCTTGGCCATCAATACATGGGCAGAGCGTTCACCTCTTTCCTTTTGAACTGACTGTATCTTTACACTGGTGGAACTGAAAATGACCCTTCATCGGTCTGCCAGTACATTTGTTGGACCTGATGATGTTCATTGTGACATGCTGCACAATCTATCTCCTGCTTCTCTTGATGTCCTTCTGATTGTCTTTAACCGGATCTGGCAGGAGAATGTTTTTTCCTTATGCCTGGTGCCAGGCTATTATTTTACCTTTCTCTAAGCTAGGAAAAGATCCCAAGATTCCTTCAAACTACCGTCCAATTGCTTTGAGCTATCTCTGTAAGACCTTGGAAAGGATGGTTAATGCTTGTCTTGTTTGGTTCTTTGAATCAAACAATCTTCTCTCACCCACCCAGTGTGGGTTCCGACAACAGCACTCCACCACAGACCACCTAATTCATCTTGAAACATCAGTCAGAGAAGCCTTTCTCAAACGCCAACATCTTGTATCAATATTCTTTGGCATTGAGAAGGCTTATGACACAACATGGAGGTATGGCATTTTACGAGACCTCCATACATATGGGTTACGTGGCCATTTACCCATATTTATTAAAAATTTTTTAATGGACAGGAGATTCCAAGTTCGTGTAGGTTCGATACTTTCCCGTCCTTTTGTACAGGATCTTGGAGTCCCTCAAGGCTGTGTTTTGAGTGTCACACTTTTCAGTATATAGATAAATGCCATCACTGAACAACTTCCTCTCACTATTGTGAATGGGCTGTATGTCAACGACTTTCACATATCATGTCAGTTGTCGAACTTGAGATATACTGAGTGGCAACTACAAACTGCCCTTAATCGTGTACTGAAGAGGACTATGGCGAACAGCTTTAATTTCTCTCTCTCTAAAACTGTATGCATACACTTTTGCTGCCAATGGGGTATTCACCGTGATCCTGAACTTCATATCGGTGAAGTTTCGCTGCCAGTGGTCCCTGAGACCAAGGTCTTGGGACTTGGATAACATTGCAGAATCCACAGATTAGCCCATCCCACATGTGACCTTTCTTTCAGTCACCTGAAAAAGGCAGATACTCCAGGTTGGAAGTACCATCATTTATTTAATGAACATCTTTCAAACAATCATTCTGTTCCCATTTTTACAGATGGTTCCAAATCAGGTAATTCAGTGGGCTCTGCTATGGTTTGTTGTGGTTCAGTAGTTGCGCACAGAATCCTCTTTACAGCTTCTGTGTTCACTGCTGAACTGTATGCCATATCTCTTGCCCTGGATCATATGGAAGCTGAGCAGTACTCCAACTGCATTATTTATACTGACTCGCTTAGTTCTATACTGGCCCTGGAATTGCTACATGTTGGCTCACACCCTGTTCTTGCTGATATTCAAAACCGACTGGCCCATTCCTCTTTAACATCTACTTCTATCCAGTTTTTCTGTATACCAGGCCATGTTGGTATTTGTGGGAATGAGCTTGCAGGCACAGCAGCTAAATCTATCTGCTCTGGCACTATCACCACGGTGCCTATTCTGTACATGGACTATGGTCTTGTTTTTGAGGCTCGGCTCTGTGCCAGCTGGCAGTCAACTTGGAGTGAGCAACGTGACAACAAGCTTTTTTAAATAAAACCCAATATTGAGCTTTGGCCATCTAGCTTTCGTAAAGTTCGGAAAGAGGAAGTTGTTCTAACTAGACTATGCATTAGTCACAGTTTTTTAACTCATCGTTTTCTTTTATCTGGAACTGATGCACCAATGTGTAGTTTTTGTAACTATCAGCCACATTTTATTTTTTTGCCATTACAATTCTCAATGACGGCAATATTTTAAACATGTTTTTTCCCGGGGTTTATCAGTAACATTGGACAGTATTATGGGTGATGGTGACACTGTCCACCTTGATAAAGTTTTTAGTTTTTTAATGGCCATTAATCTTTTTAATCTCATTTAAGTATTGCATATTTATTCATTACACCTTATTAATTGTGGTTCCTTTTTTTACAGTTTCATTTTCTCTTGTTCAATTTGACATTTGAAAATGGCCAGAACATTAAATAACTTGACACCAGGACTGGAAAGGCCAACTTCAGGTGACTAACGCTACTGTTTGAACTACTCGTTAGTCATCCTGGTGAGTTGTTATTACACTTTTTCTGCATGTCATTTAACACTTTTACTGCTTTACCTTTTAGTACTGGCCACAATGTCACATAACCTGGAACCAGGACTAGAAAGACTAACTTCAGATGACTGACGGTGGTTCTTATACTTACCTTTTAGTCTTCCTGGCGGGTTTTGATTATTACCATTCTGCTACAGGAAGTTCTTTACAACTTTACAGACTGGATGTCAACATTGGTTTTATGCCATTTTCTGTTTTAATTGCTGTTTTGTTTTAACCTTCATTTACTTTACTTTTACCTTTTTACTGGACATTTGGCTACTCATTATTGCCATTTTGCTATGAGTCTTTTAAAACTTCTATTATTTAACTTTTGATAATGGCTGTTATGACAACATAACCTGGAACCAGGACTGGAAAGGCCAACTTTAGGTGACTGACAGTGGTTCTTGAACTTACCTGTTAGTCTTCCTGGCGGGTTATGATCATCACCATTTTGCTAGGGTAAGTAGGTAAGTACTTTAAAACTTCTTTTTCTCTACTTTCTCTCTTAACATTATAGACTAGGTTTTATACTTTTTCTGTTTTTCAGTGATGTTTTGTTTCACCTTCATTTCCTTTTATGTATTTTACTACATTTACTTTATTTTTACCTTTTCACTGGATGTTTGACACAGATAGTCCAGCTGTTTTGTGCCTTAAAACACTAAATCAATCAGTCAATAAAAAAAAAAAACAAACCTTTTTGGACGATCAGCATTTGGATTCTCTGTGATGACAAGAAACCCACTTGAAGTAAAAATGTACCTCAAGGCAGCTTTTATCTTTTATGGGTATTAAAAATGTTATTAAAATAAAGTAGAAACAACATTTCTAATTTTTTAGGCCATCTTCAGGTTAACAAAGAGAGAGTTTGCAACTGACCATTGCCATGTACATGTTTTTGGGACAAGAGTGTAAGTGGGTAAGGATTGTAGGAAGCTTTGCAGATAGATGTTAGATTAATTAGTATAGATAATAAAGGTGTTTATTATATTGGTTCAGTTTTGGTTGTTGTATGAGTAAGGCTTCTTTGATTTTGCATTTTGTTTATATTTGTTTCCTGACTTAGTTCTGGATGTTTTCTAGAGTTATGTTGTGTTTATTTGATCTGCAGTGTTTGAAAATGTGTGAAGGTGTTTTTTTTTTTTTTTTTTTAATCTGGTTTCCATTTTTCTACTTGTTTCTCCTATGTAGAAGTCATGGCAATTGTTGGATTGTATTTTATAAGTAATGTTGGTGTTGTGTTTGTCAGTATATTTTTTACACAGAATGGACTTCAGTTTTGTACATGGTTTTTGAATAAATTTGGTGTCTACTTGAATGTTGGGTTTTGTTATAAGTTTTTTCTAAGTGTTGGTTATTTTTCTCTGTTGTCAGGAATATGTAGTATGCAGCAGTATAAGTTTTGGTAGTTTGTTGTATCTTAGGATTTATTGTTGTTTATTTGTTGTTGATCTAGGTTTGTTTGTATAATTTTTTCAACAGTTTTTGGAGGAAATTTGTTGATGAAGTGTTGTTTTATTTTGCTCATTTCATTATTAATTTTATCAGGTGAACATAGTTTTCTGACTATTTATTTGGTTTCTTAATATGTTGAGTTTTTGTTTTGTTTTATGTGCTGAGTCCCAGGGAAGTTGTGGTCCTGTGTTGGTGACTTTTCTGTGGATTTTTGTTTTGAATTGTGTATCGATTTTTGTGATGTAGAGGCTGAGAAATACTGCAGTGAAACTTGGCTAAGCTTGAAACTGCTCAGGGCAGAAACCTGTACAAGCTGGAAATATCAAAATTTTGCAGCATTATTTTAAGATTTCTCTTATAAAAGATCCTCTATATGGGAGAACTTGCATAACGTGGACAAAAAACTAATCTTTCACCTACCTCATCTATTAACAAGTAGGATGAGGACCCAAGTAAGCCAGAAGAAATGTTTTTGATTAAATATTAATATCTTATTTAATTAATAATTTCTTTAAATATTCATAAATTCTTGGACATTTTGTTACAGTAAGTATTGGTTAAAAATACTTTTTTCTTTTTTCTGCTATCATTGGTCCAGAGGTTGCTATTCGAAAGAACAGTTAACTGTACTTTTGGTCACATTTGCTGTTGAAAATCTAGAGAAACCATAAGTAATAAGTAAAAGTGAAAATCGGCACTATTTTAAAAATTTAAGGAAGAATCAACTTCCTGTAGAATTGAAAGCAAATAATAGTGTGGATGATAAGTGCTATAATAGAGGAATTTTTGAACAAATTAAACAAAAGAATAGAACAAGAAAATGGAAATAATCTACTTTTCCTAGGTAATGCAACTTGTGACCCAAAAGTTCAACTTTAAAATGTTTGTTTGGTCTTTATATCTTTATGTACAACATCAGTTCTACAGCCACTAGATAATGGAATTATACAGTGTATAAGATTGAAATACAGAAAATTGATGCTTCAGCATATTATTGCAAACATGAACAACTGTAAGAGAGCATCTAAATTGACGTGTTAGATGCAATTGCATTTTTAAGTTATTCAATCAAATGCATAATAAAGTGCTTAAGAAACTATGGATTTGTTCTTGATAATGGAAGAGATTGTGGAGAAGTTGTTTATTATGATGATTCTAGTGAAATCCAAACCCTGATTGAGAAGACTGATGCAGATGAATCTGTGAATGTGGAAAGTTTTGTGAATGTTGACAAGAATGTTTTAACAAAAACTGATGAAATTGATTTAAAATCTATAATAGGATCACTAGATGGTAACAGTGTGAGAGATTCATAAGATGAAAAAACATGAAAGGTAGTGAGGAAATAGAAATTTCTACTTCATTGCGAGTGGTAAGTTATATTAACGCTTTCAAATTTTATGCAAAAATGAAGGGGGAAATGATCTTCATGATAAAGCCATAGATTTGGCGTTCTCTTTTAACTGCATGGAAAAGTCCATTTAAAAAAAAAAATAAAAAGTTGAAATTGGACACTCTCTTCAAATAAATTTAAGATTTTATGTGCTTATGTATATTTTGAATTTTATTTTTGTTCTTATTCTAAAGCTACGTCAGTTGTCCATACAATGGACAAACGTAAGAGTGGTCATGATGCGTTGAGACTCGTCTAATAAATACAGCATAAACAGAATAATAACTTTATTTACAAATGTCTTACTTTCCTTGAGTCAAGCAAGTATAATGTTCCACTCAAAAATTATGTATAATTAAGGAAATGCATATTTATTGTCTAAGCCAGAAATTTTACTTGGTCCCATGCAGTTCTGCCTTAGACAGGTTTTACTTTATTTGTGTAGTTTTTCATGTTCACGGGTGAACTTAATGTTGTGGTATGTGGAGTTAATGTGGTTGAAAAAAAAACTGAGTGTCTGTTCTCTAGATGTGAATCCAGCAATTTATCATCAACATATTTGTACCAGTATAGTGGAGGGTGTGAGGCTGAATTGATAACTTGAGATTCAAAGTGTCATTGAAATGTTGGCCAGAAAAGGTGACATGGGGTTGCCCATTCTTGAGCCATTTATTTTTAGTTTGTTTTGGTCGTTGAATATAAAGTTAGTTTTAGTGGTAGTGAATTCTGTAAGGGTTGCTAATTGGTTGAAAGAGATATGTGTCAATGGATTTGGTCTTAGATATAAAGTTTTGAAGTTATCTTGTAGGCTTCAATGGTTAGGACTTCTGTGAAGGAGATTACATCAAAACTGGCCATTAAGGCTATATGATTAGTTAATTAAGAATAGAGTTAATATTACAAGAGTATTTGAAAAAGGAACAGGCTGATGTTACATATTTAGAAAATGCCCATGCTATTTACTTACCAAGGTTGTAGTTAAATGATTCATAGGTTGACATTATGGATCATAGTGAACAATTGGATTTGTGAGGTTTGGGGGTGCCATATACTTGAGGTGTTGCATGAGTTGGTTATGCATAGGTAAGAATAAAGGTTTTTTTTGATATTGTGTGTTTTTCATTTGTAGTAGTATTTTTGTTTTCATTGGATTTTTGTGTATTAGTTTAAATTTGTTTGTATCTGATAAGATATTGTTCATGTTTTAAATGTATTTGTTTGTGTTCATTATAACTATGGCATAGCCTTTATCTGTTTTTCGAATTTTGAACTTGTCTTGTTTTGGGTTGTTTATAGAATTAATATTTTTTTCATGTGAGGTTGTTTTTTTAGTTTTCTTTTCTGTGAAAAGATGGTTGATGGTTTTGTATTAAAATTCTTTGAAAAATTGTTTAAGGTGATTTGAATTGTTTTGGTGAAATAGATGTGTTTAGTTTTACCTGGAAGGATTGGTTATTGTTTGTCAATGGAATTGTGATTGAAGTTGTCTTCTTTCTGGTTGTTGTTTTCCATTGTTTTGTTGGTGTTTTCTATTTGTGTAGAATGGATCACTAGTCTTCAAGCTAGGTCTTTTAGACAGGATTTTATTCTGATGAATGGAATATTTCTAGGTTTTACTGCAAAGTTGACTACTTTGTTGAGCAGATATATCTCTTTGTTGCCTAATTGTCAGTCAGATCTGTTAATAGTGAGGTTGATTGATGGTTCGTTGTGTTGGTGTGTTTTTTTTATTGTGTGTCTTCTTTTCCTTGTCATTCTTACTGTTGATTTGATTGATGTTACATTATAGGAATTCACGAATATCTGATTGACCAGCAGACCAGTTGGATTCCCTTATGCCTCTGGAACTCAGCTCCCATTATTTTTGTGGTTTCTCAACCTCGATTTTTCTCTTATTTACCTCACGTTATATTCCTTCCTCATTTTCTTTTCTTGACTTAACCTTCTATTTGAGATTTTTCATCTGATTTGTTTATGGTGGAGATTCATGTCCTGTGTTATCTCTTCTGACCTTTTCCTACACAATGACTCATTTGAAACCAGAGTAGAGTCTGCACATTTACACACCTCTCTTTTCCTCACTGGCCTCATTTATCTCGACCACCTTCTGAACCTGCTCCTTGATCTTGTGCTCCTTCCTCTTTTTTGCCAGTACTTGCTACATGGTCCTCTGGGAGGAAAAAAACCAACAACTTCAGCACCTCTATGGTCTCTGTAACTAGATGGTGGGTATAGGTCTGGTGGGGGATAAACTTTTAGGATTTATCACCATTTGGGAGATCTTTATCTCAAGACTCTGTGGGTTCTTTCTGAAGAGCTCATTCTTTGTTTCATTCCCATTTATCCCATATTTTTCCTCCCCTCCTCATAATCTCATTTTTAGCCAACATCTTTCCAATGCAGTTTTAGTTTATCTTCACAAGAGTGGTGTAGAATGGGTAGATCCTTCCAGCAAGGTTTCCCTTCCTGTTTGTTTGTTTTCAAAAACACTAGGGACTCGTGCACCATGGTCAACCTCTCTTTCTTGAACTTCTTCATTGACCTTCCTCAATTCATCATGGAGTCTTATCTATCTCTTTGGTGCAGTTTAACTCCTTGTCTTGGGATGACAATGCTAGATGTTTTGGATGCTTACCTACACATTCCCATCTCCACAGCATCCTGGCATTTTCTTCGATTTGTCCATCAGGCTATCCTCAGACTTTTCACTTTTGTTCATCTCTTCATAACCAGTCAGTTATGATCAAGCTCAACAGCAGTTGTATCATATGTCACTCAGCAAGGAGTTACTCAGTTGATATTCTCCAAATAGAGTGGTTCCTCAAATCACTGGTGTTCAGATGGCTGTGTTTTAGCAATGTACTCTTGAACTAGATGGTTTTGCCATCTACCTTAATTCCAGGCTTCCTAGGTTTTGTTCATGATTTCACATTCTTTGGCTGTAGCTGTTGATGCCTTCATTCAGGATTGGGGGAGCCTACATCTCTGTGTCTACCCTACACGTCTTTTTCCTTGTTTCCTCTCTATTATACAAACCACTCTGTGTCATGTAATCTTGGTGGCACCACTTTGTCCAGTGCAGCCATGGTTTCCATTTCAACACCTACTCCTATTAACACTTCCTCTTTCCCTCTCCCTCATCTTCCTTGGGTAACCTCATTTGGGAATGCTGTATCTTCTATTTCAACACTCTGTCTGCACACATGGCTTTTATCTTGTCCCTTGCCAGACACTCCCAGCAGGTTATTTTTCTGATTTCTTATTCCATTTGCCCTTTGTTCATGTCAGTCTACCGCCATTGGTATTCTCACTATAGTTTTCTTTTGTCCTCTCTTATATCTCCTGCACTTACTTTCTTTCTTATCTGAATTTTTGACAAGAGGCTTTATAAATCTACTATTGCTGGTTATTGCATGGCCTTGCCAGCTATTTTCCACTTAAAAATATTTGCTGTTTCTTCACTTTTCTTGTTTTCACAATATTGTTTTATTCTTTCTGCCTTTGCCTTTTCCCCCTGTCCTACTTTCTCTGATTGGAACCTAAATATCATTCTTCAATACTCTTACATTTCCTTCCTTTGAGCCTGTGTAATCCTGTTCCTTGTATCATCTTTTGCTAAGGACTCCTTCCCTCCTCCTCTTGGCATGTGTATGTCAACTTTCAGATTTGTTTGTTCTCAGTGTTTTGCACATTATATCACAGGATCTATGTTATCCTCAGCCCGAAACATCAACCTTCCTAAGGATGATTTTGTTTTCAAACCCATCTTCTTCCCTTCCATTTCTCACCTTTATCATCCTTCTGATTTGGATTGCCTTTTGTGTCCTGTCAGGACTCTCCACTGTTATGTGACTCACAATACTTACTCCCTTCTATGGTTCTCATTTTTCATTCATTGGAACCCTTCCCTTTCCTATGATATTTCTCTTATTACGCTTATGGGTTGTATTTGCCAGCTTATTCTTCTTTGTCTTCTGATGATTGTCATCTATTCCAAGTTTCTTCCCATCAAATCACTCACCTTATCATGTGTCTGACTGCTGATTCCATTGTCCATTGGAAGATATATTATGTGCTGGTATATGGATCATTCTCCATACATTTATTTCACATTATCTCCATTGTTTGGCCATTTCCTGCTCTTTCGGTTACTGTCTTACCTTCCTTTATCATCTTGAACTCCTCAGTTTCTCTAGGAATTGGTTAGTGCTTTTTTGTAGGTTCATTTCTCTCATATACCAATCCCACTCAGTAGTGAATGGTGTTTGGTTAAGTATACTTGTTCTTAAATCTGTAGTGTACAACCAACCATTCAAGTTGGTAATGCCCAATGACAGGAGGTGTTCCACTAAACCACTCCTAAGTATTTTTGCATGATTTTTTTGTGTCATAAATGTGTTTGCTCTTGACTATATACTTATTAATGGAAATTTTTGCTACCCTTTCATTTGTCTAAATCAAAAATGGTCTACTGTTTGAAATAAGGTTTCACGGTGATCCATTGCACTGCTTCTGGTGCTGCATTCCTCCAGACTCTCAAATGCATTTTTCTCCCCTTCTATCAATTGGGCTTGGCATGGCTGAGTGGTTAAGGCACTTAGCTTGTAATCTGAGGGTCGTGGGTTCAAATCCCCATCACACCAAACATTTTACTCTTTCAGCTGTGGGAGCATTATTATATGATGGTCAATCCCACTATTTGTTGGTAAGAGTAGCCCAAGAGTTGGAAAAAAAAAAAAAAATCTGTCAGTGGAGTATAGATATCCTTACCATTTATAAGCTTTTAGCCACTGGGGTACAGTGCACCATGGAGGCTTCTTCCCAAATGTGCTCAATTCCACTCAGTTGAGAGTCTTGTAGTGGTATTCCAACAGTGTATAATCATTCCCCTCACCACAGACCTGACATACTATTCAAGATGCAGTTTGCCCCTCCTTTCGACCTTCAATAAAGTGATAGTTTCCAGGGTTACTGGTATTGGTTAAAGCCATAAGATTTTACATGTGAGTGGCCTACACACCTTTCTCCTACCATGGACTGAGTGATTCATTCCCAATGCCACCTGGTTTTGGACTGGAGTTGAACCACTATATTGTTGTCTATTTTTATACTGTCGTCCAGATGTTGGTTGTGTTGGACATGCTCACATGATGATGCAGATCCTGGAAACAAGTGATCTTCTTACCTTCCAGTTCTCATGTCTGAGGTAAATGGTAGAAGACACACTCTGCCTACCAAGAGCTGAATATTACTGTCATAGTCCTGCTAGTGTTTATTGAGGTTGAATACCTACTACATTCTACTGTGCCTAAGTCACTCTATTCTAGGGGTTCTGCCATTTGATTCCACCCTTCTTGTTATACATCAGTTTAATGGGCATAAAGTATAGTTGGGTAAGAAATAGTGGGGTGTTCTACCCTGGGTGTGTGTGTCTTACTTCTCTAAATATTGTTACACTGGTCCATTCATCTGTTTATGTGAAATTCTAGCTATTTTGTGAGAGGAGATAAGGAATCATATGCGACATTAACATTTTTCTACACTGAAAGTGTATTTTCAATAGATTCTTACGTTTTCTCACACTTTCAGCCTTTCATCCCTACTTCCAATATATTTTTTTTTTGTTGCTCAGTTTCTATATGAAGCTGTGCTTAGAATTGTATTGCACTGCTGCCTCATATCAAACACTTGAGAGTAGATGGGAAGTATCAAGGCTAATAATAAACGAAATCTGCACATGCAGAGGGCAGTACAAGTGGAAAACAAAAAAGTTACTTTGTGAGATGATGTAAGAATCCATCCAAAATATATTTTCATGTAGGAAAATATCAACTTTGGTGTAGTGTTCATCATGGGAAAAATTACGAGTAACATTTTCCCTGCCCCCATCTTTTTTCTCTTTTAAGTTTTGATTAAACATAATTATAGTTTTACATTGTTTATAGTCAGATGGCTACACAAATTATGCATATAATAATTTTGCATCCCACAGTCCTTTTTTTTTTTTTTTTTTCTGTGATAGTGCAAAGAGGGTGTATTACTGTTTTGAATTTTTCTTTTGAGCTGTGAAAATGCTTGTCAATCTCTGGGGTATATTACAGACATAACATTCACAATAATGAAATCATCTCTCCTAACACACACATTTGGGTCTCAAATCCCACTCGCTATAATATTTAAACTAGGAAAAAAAAGTTTTTTTTTTTTTTCATTTTTTTTGCAAATATTTGCAGTAAAGTATTTAAAGTGATGGTACTATTTGTCTGTGTGTTGTATGTGCAGCTTTTAATAATTATTTTCGTTTTCTTTTGTGTTAGTTTCAGTGTTATGTATTTTAGTAAGGTTTATCATTAATGAAACACATCCATTCATGGGTAATATTTTCTCATAAGAAGGTTATTAACAGTATGTTTGATAATATTTTATGTATAAAATTAAACAGATGTAATATAAGATGATTTAATACTTTGTTTTTTGGTTAGTATATTCTACATCAAAGTGGCCAAAGTTTTTGAATACTTTTCTTTTAAGATTGACTCTACACTTAACAAATCGTAATTGGGAAAAAAAAATGTCACCATGACACAAGACTTAAAATATCGGTATCATGTTGTATTAACATTTATAAAACAATAAATACAGTTAGCACTCTTTGTTTGAAATCTTCCCTCAGTGTGTTCCAAACAAGAGTTTCACTGTGGAAACTGGACCTCCTGCATAGCTCGTTCACGTAGATGTGATGGTTACATTGACTGCTGGGATGGAAATGATGAAAATAACTGTACTTCAGGTAATAGAATAATAAAATGCTCATTAAAATATTTTATTCAATCTTTCTAAGATAGTTTGCTCCACAGTAGCAAATCTGCATACTTGTAATGCAAAGTATTGGAGTTTGATACCAATACTGGACAGAGCACAGGTAGCTCATTTGTTTACTCTGTTCTTAACAGCAAAGAAGCAGTTAGTTGATTATGTTTATATTTTACTACACTTTTTATTTTATATAACTTATTTTCAGTAGTTGTTCTCTATTTCACATATAGTGAGATAAGTTTGTTAATGTGATAAGAGATACCTTATATTTGCATTCTGTAATCTTAATTTATCTTTGGCCCTTACTGAGCTTAGAAAGGTTTACTGTTTGAAGTACTCATACGAAAAGAATCAAAACATGAGGTTTATTTTTATTTGTAGACACACGGTAGAGTTTTGGCTTTAATTGAGTGCTCGTGTTCATATCTGGAATAGGATAATATTTTGGCTTCTTTATTGATACATTTTTTAATTCAAAGTCAAAGTTCTTGGTTATTTATTGCCCTTTTGTTGCACAGTCCAGTTGATTTAAATTGCACTGTAAACTGGAACGTGGTTAAACAAGGAAAACTAAAGAATCTCTTTTTCACCAAACCCACACTCAGCCAAAACCATAGTTTTAATATCAACAACCTTTGGACCTCTCTTTCATAAAATCACACGGAATGAGTGATGCAACATGATACACTTGCAGATATACCTACTTACATGGAGAAACAAGTACACAGGATCATGCTAACCAATAACTTTGACCTGAAGAAGGCCTCAGTGTACAAGCTAAAATGCCATCCCATTCTACAAACAGGCAGCAACAGTATGTTAAAGCCAAAACTCTATTGCATGTGCATTCCATAAAATATCTGAATACATTTTATTCAAAAAATTCGAAAGAAAAATATTTATTTTGTATACTAGCTATTATACATTTGTATATACTAGCTACGTATTTAGTGCATGAGTCAAAGGTCATGTTCTTCTGTCATACTTTACAGTTTTTATTAACTTCCATATTCATCTACCTGCATGTACTTATAACATTATTTATTCTGTTTTATTTCTACTTTTAGGTTGTTCAAGCAGCGACTTTACTTGTATGAATGGCAACTGCATCCCAGTTAGTCAATTTTGTGATAGGTATGTTGACTGTGCCGACCAGAGTGATGAACCAAATGGGTGTGATTTACCATGCACACAGGATGAACATCAATGCAAAAATGGACGATGCATATTATCACTTAATGTGTGTGATGGAGTTGATAACTGTGGAGACAACAGTGATGAATTAAACTGTGATGCAAAATACAAATCTTAGCTTTAAGAAATACCATTGTATAAAAACTGTCTTGTGTAAGTAACTGTGACCGGTACTAACTAGGAAGTGAATCTGTACATAGAGTAACTTATTGTGAGATATTTTTACTATGGTGAATAGACAGCACAGTTATACTTCCCAAGACATTTTTTAAAACAAAAAAACAAATTATGTGTAGGAAAAGCAAGTATTTTTACACGTTTAATGCACAAAACTATGTGATTGTGCAAAACAGTTGATGGCATGCATGAATAAGTGTGAATGATGCTGTTGTGTGTTTCCACATCTTTCAACAATATTTTGACACATACTAAAAAGTACAATAGTTACACATTAATCACTTCATGCAGAATTACCATAGAGAAACTTGTTTTTAGTTTTCAGATATTTTTGTTATTGTAATTATAATGACCCTATTAATTTTATATACACTATTATAATAAGAGTTGAAAATTCCAAATAACAGTATGCAGTTAAGCTAAGTAATGTAATTCAGAAACAACCGAAAAGTGTTTTAGTAACAAAATAACTACTATTATATTTGAACAATTAATTTATTTGTCAAAGTTAATAAAAGTTTATATATGTTTGTGGTATTTTTGTGATCATGACGGTAAATATAAGTCATAGTTTAAGAATTTATCTTCTGTGTAAGCTTGTTAATATAAACATACTAGATGATGATAAGACCTATGATACTTTAAAAATAGGATCATTTTATTTACTTACATAAAAAAAAAAAAAAAATGTGTCAGTGAGATGAAGGAGTAAATTTGTGTGAGGTGCAGGACTGACTTATTTAGTTAAAACTTGAAGAATAACCATGATGAAATTCAGATGAATAATGAAAATATTAATAAAGCTAAATGCAGTAGAAGATTTTGTGCTACATTTGTTAGGTTTAAGTTTACAATTAAATTAATGAATATTGTTTAAAGGTTGAGATGGAAGAATACTTTTTATGTCTGTAGAATATGAAAGCCAAAAAAGAATCTTATATCAAATCCCTTTCATCTTGTAACCTAGCCAGACATAAAACAAATACACACATAATAGTCCTGTGTTCATTGCATGCTTATTGGACAGTTAAACCATTAGATAACTGAGATATCCCATGCAATTAAAAATAAATTATAGTGATAAAACATGGTGTGTCTTTTAGTTGCATTTAAGTAGAGTAGGTATATTCAAGGTAAACTAGAACTAACATTCAAAACTTTAACAAAACAAACTTTAATGTCATGATACACACACACAGGATTGAAGAAAACAATCATAAATGTTTTGACTATCTTCAAATTGTATTTTTCATATCCAAGAAAATACTTTCAATTAATTCATTTTAGTTGAAGGTTTAACTTTCAGTGATTGAAGCATTTAATTTAATAGTAATTTATATATGCTTCTGTTTTCTGGTCAGTATAAAAATATCTGTCATTCAGAAGAATCTTCAAATACTAATTTTGTAAGAACTGGTTAAAAGGTAAGTTTTTGTTGGTGTTGCTCTACAAGTCAAAAAGTAAATCTTATAATATGTTTGTAAGATAAGTTTGCCAAAATCAATAAAGTTGTCACTTTTTTTTAGCTTTTTGGGGTAGTCATAATGAATGGCCATAAAATGTAGTTAAATACTAGGATCTTTTTAAATCTTTAATTTTTTTAATGAATAACCTTTCAGTTGAGATATGTTTATATGATAAATTTGTACAATTTCCTGTGAATCTTGAGTCTTAACTAATACAAGAACGTTTTAAAAGTAAATAAAACTTTTTAATAGCTAAGTTTTTCCCTTTACTTTTTTATATTCCCATTTAGGTTTATAAAAATGTTTACAGTTGACAAGTTACAAAATGGTTCTTTCTAGGAATTGCAAAATGGCTGTGAAAAAAAAATGAATTTCACTTTACTTGAATTATTTAAATGTAATAATATACTAACTAATGTTTGAGGAGAATTACTGCAGTACCAGATGTGTATATTTAACCTATAGATACAAATAATTGTATAACAAGTGCTAAAAATTGAACAGTTAGATTTTACCCTATCAGAAGAAAGGTGGTTGTAAAATAAAGTTTTAAGTTTCTAACTCTATATTGTACAAGAACAGCTTCACAAGAACTTAAATATTTACATTTTTAATTGAATCGTTGATTTTTGGTTCAAAACTTTTACATTTTTGTGTATTAACTACTTCAGAAAGTTTCTTTGAAAATGTAATATACTACATAATTCATACATTGTTGTATAATATACAGCCATTTAAAATTTGACTTTCAATTTTCAAAACAAAATATATCTAACATATTAGGTAAGTTTCATGTGTACTATAAGTTAAAAAATATCATTTCTCTAAATTATGAGTTTACGACTGTTTCATGTAACATTTCCTTTAAAAATTTAACTTCTTACTAATGTATTGTAATTATATGTAAGTAGTTCACTCTAAAATGCAACCTGTGACTGAAACAAAAATTATGGTACATTGTTTTATAGTTCTCAGTCTTGCAGTAATTATTACAGAAAATTCTAAGGTATAATTAAAGATAGTTAGTGTAATATGTTTTAGGTACTGTATTGTTACATTCATTTTTGTTCATGGGAAATGGATATATTGCACTTATAACCCAGTTCATATGTAAATTATTCCATAATGAATTGATATCACTACTATAAGGCAAGTAAAGTGTAGAAATTGAAAAACCCTGAAAGTTAATAAAGTTGTTAAAGATATGTCTGCCTAGTTTGTAACTGAAATGTTTATTTTTAAATTTTTACAAAACATTTACACTCTTTTTAAACAACTTGTAAATGTAATATTCTCAAGTGCTGATTTAACCATATTACCACTGTTCAAATTATTATTCCATCCAGTGATCCAGAGTTCGGGCAATATGACAGTTGAATTAATGATCAAGCACCAACTGAAACTGTTTTGAGATTGAACTGGAAAATGAATGGAATTTGCTGATAGATTGAGTGGTTCATTAATTGCTAATTTTAATAAAATTAAAATTATTTTACAAAATTTGGCTACAAGTTTTAAAAACTATTTAACTTTTTGTGCAATGAAGAATAATGTAGCTCTGTGAATGAAACAACTCCCACTAATAATGTTTTTTATTTATCAACAAAACTGAAATAGGAAGATCTAAAACTTCATACTTTTTTCTTTTGCATAATTAATAATTTTGATGACAGTATATCTAAAGGTACACTTGCTTTATTATGCAGAATAATAAATATTTTTCAAATACCATTACAAATATGGCATACACAGGACATATCAAACACCATGTAATACCTAAGGTTATTAACGGGTATAATATGATCATGACATAATATTTTCTTTCATTTAAAATCAGAGAATGTTCAATATAAAATATAATTCGTGTTGCTACCTCTCAAGAAATCCACACATCAGACTTCTCAAGAAACCAATAAGCTACTTTACTGTTATTGTATGAAAAACTCTTTTTTGGCATTGGCACATTTTTAGTGAATGAACAACAATAAATGTTAAGGTCAGAATATGAGGCACTTCTGATGTAACTGGTGAACATTCCATCCATTGTGTGGAGAAACAATTTTTATTCCACTTTTGGGATAATGATTGATGCTGCACTTCTAAAATCAGAGGCATGTATTGTTTCATTACAAATATTTTCTAATAATATCTCCAGATCTTGTCTGGACATGTTTTAAATCATCATAATAATAACATTAGTGCACCTTTGTGGCTACTAGTTTTGAGATTAAAGAGAAACCACTATTATACTGATAAAATACAAATATAGCTTTAAAAGGTTCTTTAAAATGGATCATTCACTCTGTTATATTAATTTATTTTGTCAACTAAGTATGAAAGAAAATATACACAAAGACATTTATTTTAATAAATTCTAGATCAAATTCATTTTTTCCTATATGTAGATATAATTTCACAAGGGCCTCAAATTATTGAATAAAAGTGCTATTTCACGTAATAAAGTAACAAGAAAAAAGAAAATTTAATTATTCTTTTCAGTAATTACAAACTTATTTTCCTAGGAAGAAATACCAGATATTTCATGTAGTTCTGATTTTTGACACAAATAAAATACATACCTGTTACTTACATCAATTAAATAATTCAATTAAGGCATTGAAAACGTTTCTGTTGTAGTTGACAGTGTCTGTTATCAGATTTTTTATAATTATAAATTTATCTATAATTCCTACCAATATAAATAAAGTAATTCAGTTTCAAGTCTGTCAGGTCATTTGTTAAGTTACCATTGAATATATCCCAACAACACTGACCATAGTGTTTGGTTGATTTAAAAAAAAAGTATATATATTAAGGTATTGTAAGAAATAATAAAAATTTAGGTTATCCTCCTTAAACCAACTTTTCATGGTAATAAAACTAAAAAACAAAAATCCTTTTTCTAAAAAACTAGTCAATTTTCAAGGGAATAAATAAAATTAAACAACCACATTTGTAAACATTAAGCAACTTAAAACTTTTACAGTGCAAGTAATGAAAAGATAAACCATAGTTACTATGTAGCTCAGATTATATTATGATAACAACATTTTATTAATGACAGTAAGGACAGGAATTATGTCAATAAAATTTAAGTAGTTAGAACATTTACACAAACTTGTTTTGCAATTAGACAGCCAAAGTAAACATATTATAAGCTACCACCTAAGTAAATAATAAAATATTCAATTTAATGAGAACATTCGTATATATATGATTCACAACCATCACAAAAACAAACATATTACTACTCTAACATGATACATACAATACCAGTTGATGTGCACAGGGTTCATAACAGTATATTTCAAAATAAGAAATAAATAACTAAAAGTAACTTTCATAAAAACTACAATTCAAGCTTCAAAAGAATGACATTGTTGAACTATCAGTTGCAAAATGTCTATTTTTATCATTTATTATAAACTGCCATTATTTAAATTATTCTAATTTTCAACCTGCTTTTAATAAGTGAGATAAAACTTTGCTTTCGCTAATATGAACATTCAAGGAAAATTAATGAATGTTATATGATGTGTTTAATTATCAAAATATTTGAAATTTAATGAGATCACAGATACTTTTTATAATTAAATACAATACACATCAAATAATGGCAAAATAATTACGAAAACAAGAAATAACTTAACATTAAAAATGCCAGATTTATTAATCTAGCTAGTTAACCTTACATCACTAAATGTCAATTTAAGTTTAGGTAGGAATTTTTTTTTTTATATTTGGGATACATATCAGTCATTTTCACAAGAAAACATATGCAATAATAAAATATAAAATAAATAAATAAATGATAAATTATTAATTATATTGATATTAACTTCACCACATATTTTAAGTTACTGATTTTTAGTACTAGAGTTTTCAAGAAATATATGGTTTATATATTCAGTGTTTATTTTTTTAATAACATGGACTTAAGTATAACAAACTGACAGTTTTAGAAATATGTAGATAAAGTCTGAATTCACTCTGCAATTATTTATTAAGTGTAACAGGTAAATTGATAATAGAAGTTTGCAAAACAATATTTCAACAGTTGCTTAAGTTAAGCATCTGTAGTTAGTTAAACTTGACTATTTCAGGGTTAGGGTCAGATAATTCAAATCAGTCATTATCTGCAGAACTGGACAAAGTTTCAGTCACCATTGCTGGTAAGGAATTCAATGTTAATAACAATAAGGGCAACAGAAAAGAGAAGTAAACATGTAATGCATTCAGAAAAAATAAAATAACTTGATAAAGGAAGTTGAATTACTCTAGTAAATGCTGGGTAATTTGTTTTTTTAATTTGAAACATAAGTCATTATACAAACATGTTAATTATTCTTTTTAACAAGTTATTGTCCTTTGTATCTTCAATAAATAAAAAAACTCTTAAAAACTTAACAAATATATGAAAAACAATATAATATTTTTTAAAAATTAATTTAAAATAAATGGTGAAAAAAGAACAACCTTTTGAAATAAGTAAAAATTGTTTTTCATTTACATTCAGTTATCTATTAGTCACATGCCTGTTGGCCTTTAAGAAGTGTTAAACTTTATATGTGAAAAGTGGTATGAGAGAAAAAGAGTACTCTGATGTTTATCTGTTTAAAAAATAAGTAAAGTACAAACTGCTAAGGAATATAAAACAATTCAGTTGAAGAACTTGTAATAAAAAACTTACTCTTTACAATATAGCATATTTTGCTACAAAATACTTAAAATGCAATAAAAACAACTTCAACAGTGACTAGTCAAACTTCTTTAAGAAAGCATCCAGCACCATAAGTAACACCTAAAATTTATGAAAACTCTATTTCTAAAATTTCTTTCACTTGTTATGTTTCACTTTACAAATTAAACCATGCAGTTTTAATGTTGTCGTCCTTTTGTCACACATGTGTATTGAAACCATAACAAGGATTTTATGAAACTTTATTGCTTGTGATATCATAATGATATAAGAAGAAAAAATACTAACAGCCTTTTCTTTGAAAAGAAGAGGCCACTCCAGAATGTGATGTGTGATGGAAGAACATTTAAGATGGAAGTCTCTGCAATAAAAACATTTGGTTTTTTTAAACCAAAATCTGAATAAGTTAAATTCCATAAACAAACGCTTTATGTTGTAAATGTTGTGAAATTAAGTAACACAAAACAAATCTTAAAAATATTTCAACAACTCATGTAGCATCATTTTTATGACCTAAATAAAATGATTAATAATTAGAATCTAACTACCACTTTCAACACAGCTATTGAATCTGACAGAGGCACACACTTTAAAACAAAAAGAAGTGTAAAAGTAAAGCTGTAAACAAGCAGTATATAAACACAAAGGACACTTTTATTCCATAGCTTCTCCAAAAGAATCGGTATCTTCAAGAATGGTCTTCTCAAACTGGTTAGGTGAAGGTGTTATACCCTGTTTCACCAAGTAAACAACGGGAGTGGCCAAAGCTTTCAAGAGAGCTCGTAAGTGTAACCACCATTGGAGATGAGAAAGGCGGTTTCTAGAATAAAATTACAAGCATTTTTTTGATAAGTGAGTATTTTTAAACTTCAATACGGATACTTATGGGTGGTAAAATAACATTAAAAAAGTTCATGTTAGTTATGCAAAACATAGGAAACTTAGAGGCATATCATTGAGAGAAAGTTATACATTCCAGATTTGTATTTTAGCTTGAATACCAGAAATGCCATATCCTTTTATGTTACTGTAATATACCTTTGAAATTTAAAGTTTTATTATATTTCTAGTGCATTTATCTTGATAGAAAACAATTCACTTAGCTTTTTCACTTACTTGAAATCTGTCTCAGCTCTCAATGCTTGTACTGGAGTGTACCGATACTGTCGTCTAACTAAGCCTAACAGGATGGCAGTTTCAGGGCTGTTACAAGAAATATTTCCACTGGTATCAGTGTTATTTTTCAGCTGGGTGATCAACCACTCAGCTCCCTTGGCAGCCATCTTTGTACCAAAGTTACGATCAAATGGTGATGGGCTACCACCCTTTTAATGTAAACAATACATTTATTAATTTTTCAATAACATTCATGTTTCTTTATTCCAATCATAAAAGCATGTAACTAAACCATTTCATTACAAAGTTTTCTTCCCAACAAATTAAATTTATTACAGGAGTCAAATTTATCACTACTGTTTCAGTTCTCGGCATCATTAGAATATTTAATACTGTTATCTGTTATTCACCGTTATTGAAAATAAGAAGCTAACAGTTGACAATGTACTTAATGAAATAATTAAATTGGTGAACAATATATTTTACTCAGAATTGACTACAAAAAATTAAAATGTTACTGTCACTTGTATCAGTGTAATATTTCTGTACAATACAGAGAACATTTTTTTAAAGTACATAAGAAGCTTAGATTTGGTAACAATACCTACCTGTTGCATATGCCCCAACACATTCATTCTTGTTGAGAATATATTTTTACCTTCTTCACTGTATAGTTTGTAGATGAAGTCTGTTGTATAGTTGGAATTAGCATATTCATTTCTAGAAGAATTACCAAATATACAAATTATAAGATTGCCATGTTGGTGAAATACATGTTCTTTAATAAAGGGCTTGAAAATTACTGATCATAGCATCCAAACTTACCATTTTCTCTACAGTAATAATCAAACTATATGACACATTCATTTTTAATATAAACATTATTCTGAAATCGTACTTACCTCTACTCACAAGAGTAGCTATTTCTGTTCAATGCTGCCATTAAAATGCAAAGATTTTCTTTACCCATGACACAATCCTTCCACTCCACCCTACTGAAATTTCAAGATTTTAAAAATGTCTCTCGTGTATCACATCCTCACCAATAGGAGCACAACATGCTCATATAATGCATGTGACTCTGCACTCCTAAACTGAACAATCACTCCTCATTTGTCAGCATTTGAGTTTGGACTTGCTCTTTCATGTGTTTAGTACTTCATGCTAGACTTTTCTCTTCTTATTTATTGACGCAAATTGTTTTCATCCAACCCCAAATTCTATATTAGTATTTTTCAGTTAATGTGGTTGTTTTATTTTTGAACTTGACTTTCACAAACCTTTTCTATGCAATGAATTCTGAAGTTAATGTTACAAATTTAGGAGTTACACCAGTGACCAGTGCTTTTTCCTGATGAGCACCTGATGATGTATTTATCTGCTTTTATATTTTCAGTGATTGAACATCACATGGGGTGTTTCTTCCCAGACATCACCCAGGCTCCTCCTGGGCCAGCTAATGAGGACTTTGACTGGTTCCACCTCCAGAGTTTGCTGTTTTTTATTCTGAATTTAAGGAGTCTACTAGGCCTAATTCTTTCTTTAAAGAGTTTGAGTCTCATGTTTGTTATGTTTTATTTCTTCCACCTAATTTTTATTCACCTCATTCTTTCTTTTTGCATGAACTATCTTCCAAATCCTTCTTGTTTTTATCCCCTCTCTTCATATTCAGGTTCATGCTGATCAATTTGCCTTGCAATAAAGTGAGGGGTTTAGCATGCAAACTCTTGATGGTATCTTTTTTTCATATACTTCCTATACAAGGCTCTTCACAGAAATCCTGAGGGTTTTTTTTGTTTTTTTTCAGACTCCCTTGCCATGATCTCCTCCATTTTAATCTGCATATCAACTTTGGCTTTGACATAACATGTGATTTCTTTGTTGTTGGGACCTTATAGGCCATGATGCCATATTGACTCTGCTCTGTTTACCCTTGTACAGCTTATTTTCTAAGAAGTTATGTCTTTGAAACAGTCCTGGAAACTATCAATCCTTGGATGACGTTGGTCCACCAACAATCTACCCTTATAAATATTGTATGTATCTCACTGGTCTCACTCAGAACCTGAATTGTCTTCAATTTTTGTCTTATGTCCTTTACCTTTTCCAACAGTACCAGTGAGTGCCAAGGGAGTTCAAGGCAAGTGAGGGCTTGGCTGTTCAAATTTTTTCATTGCTGGAGTCACTTTGTTCATGATCAATGAGTGCTTCAGGGTCTGTCAGAAGGATTCATTGTCTAGTTTCTCCTTTCCCCATTTCTTTCCCTCATCCTACAGATCCTACGATCAGCAAACAACTGTCAGAATCAGTTTGGTTATTGCTCATGCAATGGGCAACTAAGCCTGTTCCCCATTCTTACAGGGGTTTTTAATTCTTTTCTTTTCATTTTCCCCAAGTAAACTATGGATTTCCAGCTGGTTCTCAATTTAACTCACATCAACCACTTCATATCACTATCCAAGGTCACTATGGAGTCTTTTCACACCCTGAGATGGTTGTGGTAAACAAAAGTGGATGTCTCTAACACTTACCTACAAACACCAATGTTACATCAATCTCACCCTTATCTTTACTTTGACCACTTGCAGGTGGTTCATTAATTTTGGGCCCTCCCATCTGGATTTGTCTTGGTACCTTACAATTCTGTTTAATATTCCAGACTTTTGCATATCACTTCTTGTTCTGGGACTGTTATTTCACTATTACATGGACTACTGATTTCTTCTGGGTAATTCGTGAAAAAAAACTGGCCAGTCATACTTAGCAGATACTTTCTGTGGTGGCTTGGGTGGGCTGATTGATCAGACTGGAAAAATCCTTCCTGAAACCCACTCAATACCTTATCCATTTGGGGATATTTTTTGACATTATTATCAGTCGAGTACTGCCTTCTCCTTTATGATTTTGTTCAATGCAACTTTTAGCTCACCATTATCCCTCGGCTCAGTCACTTAGTGTTTGTAAGGTTCTATCACTTTTGGGGATGTTGTCTTCCATGAAATCACTAGATCTTCTCAGTTGTGCTCATGTAAGGTCCTTTCTTTTGGTGCTTCAGGAATGATGGAACCTTACTTGGGATCCTTTTTCCATCTGCATTTCCATTTCTCTTTTCCCATGAGATAACACATGTGTGTTATTGCATATCATGTGCCAGGTTCTTTCAATTTCATTATGGATCCTTTTTCACACCCCAACCAGATATATCCCTTGGAATAATTTGTGTTAATCTGCTTTTCAAAATATAGTTTTGTGATCATCTGTTGCACCATCTCCAATGATAAGTTCCTCTGGACTCTCCACACCATTGTTACCCTCCTTTCTTCAAGAGGAGTATGGGAGTCCCTACCACTTTCAAGTTTCAAACCACTGTGGTGGTTGACCATGAAGACACCCTGCTGAATGGTTTCCACACAATAACCATTCATCTTCTGATATTCTAATTGGAATCTCTCATTCTCAGGAGTATTATATGGACACTTCTGGGGGATACTTTTGTCATTCTCTTGCACCAGTCCCTTCTTCTCACTGTTGGATTTTAGGTAATCTTGTAAGAAGATGTAAGTACCATATTGAGAGTTATACTTTTTCCTATACTGAAAATGCATTTTCAGTAGATACTTACCTTCTCTTATACTTCCTACCATTCTTCCCTACTCTTCTCTAGTGTTGACATTTTCTGCTAAACTTTGAAGTGATAGTTTGGTAAACAAGTGTAGAGAGTGTCACACACATCACATGAGCATGTCATACTCCTATTGCTGAGGATGTGATGCAAGATGATTTACATAAAAGACATGCTGTAATTCCAATAAGGGGGAATGCAGCTTGTGGCACTCATAAAGAAAAAGTTTGCATATAGAGGACAGCACTGAATGGGAATACCTAATCTCATGAGAAACAATAAGTACATTTCCAGTATAAGAAAATTTTGTTCTCCAGTAACTTTTGACCAATTTTATTTGCATTCAAATAAATCACAGTCCTATTCTTTCAAAATAAAACAAATTAAACAATAACAAAAAAGTTATTGGTTTATCTAAGCATTATATTTTATATTTAATTAGGCATATTCCACATAAACCTAATGGATTAATGATTCAATGCTTGCCATCATCTATACAAATGTTCAATACAAGTTATTTCAAATCGATCATATGAATTACATTATTTACAATAAATTTTTTGATAAAAACACACCTTAATATGAGTCCTCTTTGTACACCCTCAGCCATTTTGGCCTGCATATGAACAACATCACCAATGAGATCTTTGATAGAGAATGGTTCTTCAAAAATATATGCTGCATCAGCACCTCCTGCAAGCCCAGCTAAAGTAGCAAGATATCCACAGTAACCACCCATAGTCTCAACAACAAAAACTCTACGTTTGGTTCCCTGAGCTGATTGACGAATGCGATCACAAATCTACAGAAATTGTTAAGATACTTGGTTGACAATAAGATTAATGCACAGGAGACTAACTGTGGTCACAAATTATGAGATTATTGTGAATTGTTGTTATATCTGTCTATCAATTCAATACATGTACATGAAGCTAAAATAAAAAAAAATATAAAATTCAATGGCTTTTCATGAAAGACAAGAAAGGAGGTGATGCTTAAACACTTTGAGTAAATGTAATGTTTATTTCTTATATTAATACTCATCATTTCTTTGTTTTGACAAAAACATCTAAAAATATTCTTTCATGCCCGATACCATTCATTCAGGTAATATCTAACAGCATGAGGCAAAAATCTGTGCATCCTAACTTTTCCTTTTATCTGTACAATTTCTTTATACTTTGGTGGAGATAGCCAAGAGGAGTTGAGCCCTTTTACCAAGAATTTTGAAGTTGGTGGCACAAGTAATTGAACCAATCAGAATCTAGGTTTTAAAAAGTAACCACCAAAAATCATCATAAGAAACATTTGCAACATTATAACATTAGCAATGTATGGTAGCTTGAAGTCACATGTAAATAGCACAAAATATCTTAAGTAAGTACCTGCTTCTGTTCTCTGTTTGTGTGGTTGGACTTACAATAACATCAGCCTACTCTTTAATATTAACAGTGTGCTACTACTGATTGAAACAGAATAATAAAACTAAATGAGAAAAAGTATTTAAATTGTCACTTTAACAATAAAAAGTATGAAACATAAATTCCAAGTCACAAGGCTATGGAAAAACAAAGCTTTTCAGTAGTTCATGAAAAACACCTGTAGTTATATCAGGATATATTTTTTATAAATGGGGTCTTTATTTTAAAACATTAAATCTTGTATATAATGAGCCAGAACTGATAGTAGGTTCAAATATAAAGTCTCATCATAGCTAACTTCATCAAGACAAAAAATTTTATACACATATTCAGTGATATCGAGAAACCCACTTGTTGAGAATTTTATATGCAAAAACGGCTCTTTTGGGTTCAGAAAATATTTTTTAAATAGAAGAGCGAACAACGTTTCGACCTTCTATTTAAAAAATATTTTCTGAACCCAAAAGAGCCGTTTTTGCATATAAAATTATACACATATTGTTTCTAGAAAATGAACCAAAGGATCCTGTGGTATATTTGTAGCACCACTACTAATTCCATGTCCCATTTTTCATATAAATTCCATTAATAAGGTTTTAGCATAAAATATTAATCTACAGTCAAAAACTTTTCAAGCAAGGTTTTAACTAATAAAAATAATATAATTACTATTTTATTTCTGTCATTGCATAAAGAAATGACAAATACTTTAACTTTGAAACAAAAAACATGCATAATAACCTAAAGATGGAAGCTAGAATTTAAAAATGAATCATACAGGTGTATATTTAAAAAAAAACATACTGTGCTTATTACTTAAACATTTCAACAAACACACACACAACTGACCTCTGTTATTTCGTTGAGTGCTGTATCAGCACCTAATGAGAAGTCAGTTCCTGGTACATTGTTGCTGATGGTGGCTGGTATCACACACATTGGGATTCTTAGTTCAGGGTACTTGTCTCTACTCTCAGCAAACTGCAAAACTGAATTGAAGGCCTGTAGTATGATAAATATAAATATTCAGCATTAACATAGTTGCATGTATGTCATTACTACTTAGAAACTGTTGGCCAGACCACATATCCTACTGAAACTAATACTTATTGCAGGCTTTTTTTCCCCACCAACAGTTACACAAAATACACTTATGAAAAGTATTTATAAATTTCTACAACAATAGTTTTTAATCCCAATAAAATTATAATAAAGTTAAGTTAAATAAATTTTAAAATCTCCAAAATATTTTTTTTTATAATAATCAATACAAATATATTTCATTTTCAATTAGAAAGTAAAGATGAGAAAAAAATGGCTAATTTATAATTGAGTTAGTTATTCAAAAGTATGTACAATAAGAATAAAAGTAGGCCCAGCATGGCTAGGTAGTTAAAGCACTTCACTCATAAGCTGAGGGTCATGGGTTTGAATCCCTGCCCCACCAAACATGCTTGCCCTCTCAGCCATGGGTGTGTTATAATGTGACAGTCAATCCCACTATTCATTGGTAAAATAGTAATCCAAGAGTGGGTGGTGATGAATAGCTGCCTTCCCTCTGGTCTTACACTGCTAAATTAGAGATGGCTGGTCCCTGTGTAGCTTTGCAGGAAATTCAAAACTAACCAAACCAAGAATAAAAGTACGATAAAAACTAGTGAAAATTATCAGGATCTATTTCTTTTTATATTGAACACATTTTCCTGAAAGTATAATTCGGTAATGTGTTTTATCAACAAATACAGAGAATACCTATGGGAGACAATGAAAGACAACTTCAACTAAATAAATGCAGATTTATATAAATACTTAAACTTGCACTTTCATGCATAACAAATAAATAGTGAGAAAGAAAATAAAAAAATCTGGACATTACTAACATTTTATGATAGTTTTCCTCATGCCTGATTATCGATGCTTTCCTTGACACTACCAACTAAAATTATTCACCACAATTCACTCTAGAAAGAAGCTCTTTCACTACAAACACTGAACATAATCTTGATTTCGATATAAGGATCATTAATCAAACACTTAAGTTCAGAATGTTAATAAAAAAGAAATTTTCAATTTCAAAAACTATAAATTCTGAAACAATAACTCTCTTCTATAAACAGAATAGCTATCTTACTTGTGCATCTGCCTATGATACTAGCATGCCTAGCCAGGGGCTAGTCCCCACCTAAATTAATGTTTTAACATGATAATGTCATCATACCAGTACAGTAACCCCTTCATCTGCATTTGATAAATTCATGTTTTAACATGATAATGTCATCATACCAGTACAGTAACCCCTTCCTCTGCATTTGCTAAATTCATGTTTTAACATGATAATGTCATCATACCAGTACAGTAACCCCTTCCTCTGCATTTGCTAAATTCATGTTTTAACATGATAATGTCATCATACCAGTACAGTAACCCCTTCCTCTGCATTTGCACTCGTGATAACTTCATTCTTATTCTTAGCATTGCACTGAACACAGATATTCAAAATTTCTCATCTGATTACAGTGTGAAGAGATTTGCATTTGTTAATGAAACTTTGTTTCCAATATTTTGTTTTTAGTTCAAAAGTTTAATTTTTATCATAAATTCTCGTATAATGGTAACTTTTACTTCTTCCTGTGTAAGTGATGATATTATATATACAGCCTTTATTCCTACTATGGCTCTTTAAGACTCTTTAAAAGCTAGGTACATTACAGCAGCCATTGACAAATGGATTGTGGACTACTGTATTCTTACTGGGTCTCCTACTCTCATCCTGTTAGCTTACATTCTTTCTCCTCAGTTGGGAATGACCTATTAGACTATTAATTCAACCTGAACTGCTTTGGGTGGTGTCTAACTATTCAAGGAATTAACTTCAGTCATCCAACCTCTTCATGGATTTCATTTTTAAATATTTTCCTTTCCTTTCTTCTACGTATTTTAACATTTCTTGTTTTTTATTTTATGATCTCAATTTTTGGAGTTTATTGTGTCTTTCATCCATACTTATAATTAAGGTTCATATTGTATTCCTTCTCTAACAGTTCCTCTCTCACACCTAAATGTCTTGTCCACTTCACATTTGTGACTCTTTTTATCCTGACTTGTAGACATTCCTATTTTCCACTCTCAATTCTCTGTTTTTGGTATCTATTTGATCTACTTGAGGATCAGATTCTTTACTTTCTATTTTGCTCTAAGGTTTCCTATTTTTGACTCTTCCTCTTTTACTTACCACCCTCTTAATGTTTCCTTTCCTCCCTCTATATTTTGTCCAAGGAGCTTTCATGATGTATAGGATTTGTTTTGGTCTTTTTTGCAGAAGTTTGTTTGTTTCTCTTTGCCAGTGTACCCTGTTTCACTTCTTCTATTCCATCACTATTTTCTTTCATTCCCCGATGCTGAAACTCACTGGGTTGGGTAACATTTCCTTTTACTGTACTTCTTTTTTGTATACATGGTCTTTTTTAGGATGTCTTTCTTCAATCACATCTCTTCAGTGGTGTTCATAAAAGAATTCTGTAAATTTGAATTGATGTTGTGCAACTTTAGTTCTTGTTTTTCTCCACAACTTTTTCTTCTTTCTCAACCTTGCCCTTTACTCTTAAATTTCTCACCTGAAGCAGTCTACCCCTAACCTTTCTTTTTTAGGTTTCAAGCCCTTACTCTTTTTTTTCATCCTTATTCTACCAGATATCAAGTTCATCTCTCTTCTTGTCAGTGATTATCATGCCAGCTCTTACCCTGTAGGTTCTTGTCACACTGATAATATTTTCTGCCAAGAGTCATTTGTCATTTCTCTAATAAGGTGTCTTGCCTAACTTCTCTTTGATCCTCTTCCCATTTCCTCTTGTCATCCCTCTGACTCCATCTGTAGTCTTTTTCACCCAGCCTGTAGTTAGTCATAGTTGATTTTCTAGACAAATTCCAACATATCTTTCTGTACTTATGATTCATATATTTTTTCAAGTTCCTTCCATCCACTCAGTTCATATCTCATTCCTTGCTCTTACTTTCAACATAATGTAAGTCCCTTTTGAGTTCTCTGTGTTGTAAGGGTCTGCACTTGCTATATTCATGGTTAAGGGCTGGCTTTTTGTTGTTGTTGTCGGATGATTAATTACCATCACTACTGCTGAATCACTTGGTCATGATACACTGTAACAATTGCATGGTCATTTGTTTTACACCAACTATCCTGGGGACATTCATTCCAGAACCCTTTGCTTTTGAGCACTGCACCTTCTCTTTCTGACTTATTCACATTAACTTTTTCTTGTTGCCTGTTATTTTGAAGGAAGCTAAGGACTGAGCAGCAGACCACTTTTCTTGGCCAGCCTGCATTCTAACAACAGAATGGTTTCTAAAACTCCTGTAATTTTGTTGGCTTTGCTCTTGGTTAAGCATATCTCATACTTCAGAATTCTAGGTTTCCTCTCTTTTAGTTCCCTCTTTCTCATCTTCAAGGTCTGGTTGTCAGTGTTTTAAGCCAGCCTGGTCTCACCTCTTTCTATGTGCCAACTTCAATCTACATCTCCTCTTTCTTGGATCCTCACCTTGAGATGTGACACTTTTTGTTAGGTTCTATTAGCGGTGAATCTTTGGAAAGCTCAGTCTTGGTTTCCTTTGCTTCTTCATTTAGCATCTAGATTCACGCTTTTTTCTCCAATATCCCCTCTCTATTGCATGACTTAACACATCTTTTTTTCAGCAAAGGGTATCATTCTATCTTCACGTGTGGGATTTTCCTGGTACATCACTCATTAGCATGGACTCTCTAATCATATGGAATATTCTTTACCATATTCCCACTTCCACTTGTCTGTCTATTGGTAAAAGTGATGAACCTTTCACAACTTGTATGCCCACCATTCCCACCCTCCTGTTCATCCTGTTGGGAACCATTTTTAAAATAGCTGGTTATCAGGTGTTCTTGTCCATTATACTTTGCCTTTCCCAGTATCATAGAGTGTTTCTTCCTCTGTCCTCTCTATTCTGTTCTGTTCCTTCATTTTTCTCCAACTTCCTCATCCAGCTTCCATGCCTGATTGGGATCTTATTGTGTCTTCACACACTCTTATGCATGCCTATTCTAGTAACTGTTTCTTGTTCTTTGTCTCATTTTTCTCTCAAGACTTATTTCCTCTTTCTTCTTGCCTTGGATTACCACTGTTTGAATGTCTATGCTAGGGATGTTTCTCACACCCTCTTCCATTGCACCTATACACTCTTCTTCCTGGACCAAACTTTCCTTCCCAAGACTAAAACTATTTGGGAAGGTCACTGTAATTTTTCTCCTATCTAACTTCCTTTTGTTTCTCACATACATGATCATTTGAATTCAGTTTGGTTCTTTTGTCCTATTCAGGCTATTTGGTGCTGCTTATTACAGACTTTTCTCTTTCAGGTTTCCAATCACTGTCTGTCCCTCACCAGGGACTTCCCTTTCTTCCAGAGACATTTCACCTATGGCCTTCACTGAAAGGATTCTTCAACTACTTCATTTCAGATATTTATCTCTGGATGTGTACATTCACAGGTTATTTCACATTTATTGTCATTTGATTTGTCACCTTTCTCATTTTGCTACTTCTCACCTTTGCTGGTCCTAGAATAAGGTCATTTAGGTGGGTATATGATTACCTATATATATATTTTCCTCCCATTATTTACACAATCTGGCTGTTTTGTTTTCTACCAGATTTTGGTTTCCATCAGTCACCATTTTCCAATCAATGCAACTGAACAATATATGTACAATTTTTTTTAAATTCCCATTTAAGTTCATATGATTCCATCAGATGGCTGGTGTTGCTTGCTTTCCAAAGTATACTTACTTCCAAAAACATGCATCGATTCAAGATGAAAGAAAACACACAATCTGTTCTGGTTCTGCTAGAGCCCATTTTGAGATGGGTGTTCTATAAGACCACGTGAGGTACACATATTTACTCAACTGCCAATCAAGACCATATCTATTCTATGAAAAAGCATAGAAAAAGCTAGGATCAAGGAAATAATCTGCCCTCTTCTTTGCTCATGCTTGAAAAGAGGGTTTCACAGTTACCCACTTCTTTACACCAGTAAAAAACTTTTCAGCTGGTAGTTTGATAGAGACCTAGACATATTTCTAAGTCTTCTCAATACAAATTCTAGCCTCTTTTTCTTCAAATAGAGCACAGAAGACCATTACAATTTAACAGCTACTAGCCACTGAGATGGTGTATTATGCCAGTTGGACTTTGCACAATACAGTTTGGCATTTTATGACACAAAGCAACTAAGCTAACTTTGTTAATACATTAAGAAGGAAGATGTTATATGACCAGTGATGTTATACTAAATTCAAAAGTGCAGGAATGCAAAATCTGGATAACCATGTACACCGAGATTTGTTTGAATTAGTGACAGTGTAGAGTTCTAGCTAAAAACAGGTACAGATACAGCATGCCAATGCATTCCCGCCCCAACACACCTCTGTTGATGACACTACATGTAGTGTATGTTACTCCTCAAAAATAAAATGCATAACTACTGTGCCCTCATTTTGCATTCAAAGTCTGTTCAGTAGAGTTGGGGTGAGCACATTATATATGGAAAATATGACACATAATTGATGTGCCCACTTCTTCCAGTGAGAGTTTGTTCAGTAAGGTTGAGGTGAGCACACACTATATGGAAGCATAATAAACAACTAGTGTGCCATCCTCCTGTAACTAGAGTCTGTCCAGTAATGTCAAAGTGAGCACGTCAAGTATGGTCTAAAAAGTGCCCAATCAAGCTACATATACTGGCAATCCAACTGCTTGTGTATAAGTGCTCAGGTGGTCATGTGATCATTCCACCCATCCATATGACACGTAAAACTCATTTACCTCTTTTTCCCCTACATTCCAGGTGAAACATGTATTATGGTCAAGACAAGATGCAGTCTTCCGTGGGTATGCTCCTTTGGAACCCCTGCCATTGGGTATAATAACCTGTGGCCTCTTTCTCTTCTGGTGCTTTCTGAAGAAAGTTCATTGAGGTAAAGTTTTGCACTAGCCTCACAACCAATTAAATATGTAATTCTAGCTGCTCACTGTACAGAGGAGAGTTAGTCTCTTGGAAATTTACATCTTCCTAATCTGAAAATGTATTTTTGACAGGTACTCATTTCCACTTGTCCTCTCCACTTCCAGTGCACAATAAACTTTTACTTTTTGTTTTACCTTTTGAAAGAACCAGAATATTACACATGGCAGTATACAGAAGGTGTTACTGCACATAGAGGTTGTGTTGCCTCTTACTGATGATGAACTTCTGTTGTATATTTACCATTTTTTTATTACTACCATTACATTATTTATATATTTATACATTTCAGGTAATACTTAAGACATAACTCTATTTATTAACTCTCTCTGTCTGAATTAGTTAAAATCAAATTGATCACGTTCATCACACTTCTTAGTATTAACAGCAGCAGTATCTTTCTAATTTAGGAATGTGAAAAAAAAATTACTTGATTAGCCATAGTCATGACCAATACCACATTGAATTTTAGTTTTATTCTAAGCAGTTAGCCTGCTCTGATCAGAAGTAAATATTTGTTTTAGTAAATGTTGTTTTTATTAAAATTAACTTTTATATTGTAATTTCCAATATCAATATTATTGTACATCTTTGTTCTTCATTTCAATTATTACACAATTCATGATTTTATATCTTCATAAATTAGCTTTTGACTTTTTTCTATACTATCTGCACCATCCTACTATTCAATGCTGTAGCAAAATGTGTTGTGGTAACTTATCTCAGAAATCAAGTTACACTGTCAGAAGCATTTGAAGGGCTTTCATTGGGTTACAAGAGGCACTGGGGAGAAACACATGAAATTCTCTGAATAGTAATGATGCCAATATTTTATGAAGTAGAACAAAAGATGCTAGAGCATACCATTAATTTTGTGTGTTATTTCTTTAAATGTAACTTTAATAAAGCTATTGGTTTTAATGTATAAAGTATGCACTTACTCTATTATTATATATTTTTTGTGTGTATTATTTTGCACTGTTAGCTTTGAATCATAACCTGAATTTCCAAAGTTTACCAAACCTTATGAGGAATTACGGGGATTAAAAAACACACTAAGATCAGAAATGTCAACTATTTCAAATGACTGAGCGTAATGATTGTAGACAGAGCCCTTTATCATTTGTGACTACTAGGCGTGACCAATGTTTCTAAGCTGTTTATTATTATATTATTATTATAA
Organism: Carcinoscorpius rotundicauda; assembly: GCA_011833715.1. Taxonomy (NCBI): domain Eukaryota; kingdom Metazoa; phylum Arthropoda; class Merostomata; order Xiphosura; family Limulidae; genus Carcinoscorpius; species Carcinoscorpius rotundicauda. Next base: position 28,698,460 of record CM022399.1, on the reverse strand, counting down.
CTATTATTATTTATTATTGCTATAGACTGCTCATTTATGACTGTGTTTTGTGTATTTAATAAATAGTCTTGCTCTCTGACTGAGCTGCATGTTTAGATCTTTTTGAATCTAGCTTTTCCTTTTCACAGTGAAAATACTTCTTCAATGGCTTCCACATGTCCAATATTCTGATGAGGAACACCCCAAGTGATAGCCATCTTGTGTTAACAAGTTGTAGAATTTTTCTTGTTTCTTCATCATACAATCCTTGAAAGTCTTTGAAATGATATTTTCTACTAGCACTTTTGTCCAGAAAATAGTAGATATCTATCAATATATCAGAAACTGGGAAGGCAGTTCTCGGGAAGCTTTCTGGGCAGCAATATTCATGAGGTGACAGGCACAGCCCATGAAGTAAATGCTGGGCTGTTGTCTTGAGATGTGTCCCATCACACCTTTACCTATATCAGACATAACTGAGGCATTGTCTAAAGAAAAAGTAAGACAAGCCTCTCACGGAATTTTCCTCTTTGTCAGTTCGTGGTCCAAAAGCTTGAAAATATTCTCTCCTGTTGAAGCTTCTTTCCATTCCACCATTGTCAAAAGAGAACAAACAATTTTTCCAAGCAAAGGGTCAAGATATTGTACAACCACTGGATATAGTTTTGAGTTATCCATATCTGTGGATCCATCTGTGGCTAAATTGTAAACACTGTTAGTAAGTATGCTTGAAATCATTTTGTCATCTTCACAACCCAACATTTGTACAATGGCTGTAGTTTTAGTTCTAGCACAGCCATATTTTTTCACTATATCTCTGTCTGGGATCATTTTTCTGAATAGATGTCCTTCATGATCGGCTACAGCTAGGGGTAAATTATGAGCAATGATGAATTGTGTGAACATCACTTCTGCATTTATGGTTTCATATTCTGAATTCTTACTCATAAATGTCGTTATCTGCATTGTGTTTGTCTTTGCCTCAGTTTTTTGTTGGTGAGATGCCGATTTTGTATGTCTGGTACAATCGTTTATCCTGCCATGTGCCACAGAAAAATCGATGTGACAAACTGTGCAAAACGCATGACTGTCACTGACTTTTGATGCAGTGACTGGATATTTTGCACTATACTCTCCTAAATTTTTGATTCACAGTTTTAGTCCTTTTAGATTTGCCAGAAAAAAAAGACAATCTGGTGAAAGAGGCCTCTTTTCTTCCAACTTGTGAACGATCGCATTAGTGTTTCTATGCTGCTTAGAAAACGAGAAATACCTATGTACGCGAGCACTGATTGGCTGACAAGCAGAGATGACAAAACTATGGATTCCCCTATGTACCCAGTATGGAGAAGCACTGCACTCAAAGTATTGGTAGACGTCGGACATGCAAATATTTTTTATTATTTCCAGCACAAACATAATTATCGCAAGTAGCCATTTGAACTATGTCTTTTATCTATTATCAAAATTTATTTGTATCTCACAAGAAATTTTCTTTTCACCCTTTCAAGCCCTGGGGCAACAATTTATCACTTTATTGGCTTATCACAGGTCATATATAATATATAATAATTTGGGGGTTGCAACAAGTCATAATACTTCTCTGTATGATCGTACAGAAGTAATGTATACACCAAAATCATAATGGCTGGCACCTCTGTGAGATTCTTGGTACCAAAGTTATTGTATATCACAATTTCTTTACTCAATATTTTTTCAATATCATTATAAAAATTTAATTAACATGAACACTAACAGTCAATATTTTTAAAACAATTTTAAAAAAAAACTGCTTAGAAATATCTGAAAAACCAACATTTACTTTGACCATTTTATAGCAACTATAATACACCAATTATGTACAGTTAGTAAAACAATATTCTCAAATTCAATTATTCATCAAATTAACTTACTTCAAATCCCCCAATTACAAGAAGTGCTTGAATCTTAAATTCTTTTAGACGAGCAACACACTTCTCCATATATTTATCTGGAAGGGTTCTGGGTGAAAAAAAAACAAACTACTTAGAATAGAACATTTCCATTTAGAAGATAAAACTTGTACTGTTTTGAAGTCACAACAATGAACTAAACATAATAGCCGAGTTTAATGAAGTATGACGTACTGAAAGTTTTAGTTTGGTAAACTATAAAAGAAACTGTACAAATTATTTATCTCTTGCAGTATGTAACTCAAGTGACATAATTATTCACCTTGATCTTCCTTGTTCACTTTCTAATTATTAAAAAGATATCTATATGTTACTAATAATCAATATATACTGACCTCTTGGTGCCTAGGAAAGCACCTCCTTGGCCAACCCAGCCATTAACTTCACTCCAGCCAAGAGGTTTAATCTAGGTTCAGAAATAAGTCTTATTAACCATTAAGTTATTTTATATCAGTAATTAAGACCAACCATCGAAACATGGTAAATCCTATGACAAGTACCATTTAATTTTATAATAGTAATTAAAACCAATCATCTATAAATGGAAAACTCCATAAAAAAAGCTATGTAGTTATTTTAGACCAGTAACTAAAACCAACCATCAATACAATGTAAGCTCTATGACAAGTACCACTTACTTATTTTGTATTGACAAAATCAATCATTCATACACTGTAGACACCACGAAAAGTGCTGTGTAGTTATTTCATATCAGTTACCACAACTATGCAACCATGTATTATAAACTAACAAATGTTGTATTCAGTAAATTCTAGTAATTAGTATATAATATATACATGTGTGCATATTAAAACTGAGTAAGTTGTTCATTATCTGTACCATAATCATTACATACATTAAAAGGCTGCTACTAGAATAAACAAACAGAAGCTTTCATGACAAAAAACTTTCAAAGTGGTATCTTTCTATTTTATTTACTAAAAAATTAAATCTTTGGCATAGAAACATTGACCTGATTTACATAAAATCTCTATAAAAAAATAACAGCAATAAATACAAAAATGTTTTACATAGTTTCTTCAACTAACAACTTTGAAGAGTTCTGACAAGTACATAGTTTGAAACTTACATTTATTTATTATATACTTACATTTCCTTCAACTAAGCCCTCAATACCATCATGAATTCCATATACTTTATCCCCTCGAAATAAACAGTTTCTAACAAAAGACCGTACAGCTGCATTCATTCCACAGCAGGGAGCTCCAATATGGATCACACCCAAGATGTATCCTTCCTATACATGGAAAACAGAACATGATATCCAGCTACAATGAATCTTATGTCCATATTGTAACTGCTAATTAAAAAATGCTTTTAAATAGTGAAGAAAACATGCTACATTTTAAAAATGTAAACTAAATGTTTAACAATAATAAAACATACTGATTCACATTAACTAAGCTGTGTTATGATTCCATTGTGAAGTCTAAAGCTAGCTGTTTCAATAGACTTGAAACAACGTAAAAATGTACAGAAATATAGTTGTAGCAAAATAACAGAACCAAATTTAGTAAAATCTATAGTTTGTAACAAAACAACTTAAAACCAAATTTTGTGGTCTACAAAAACATCTTCACTAATACAAAAATAATGTTAAGTAACTCTGTGTATTTTGATAAAATTATGTGTAAATAAAATAACTAACATAAACATTTAAAAAATCTTACCCTCAAATATCAAGTATATCACTTCCAAGTTATGCCTATCTACAATAGTTCTAAATGTAGTGCCCATGGTAATGAAATCATATTATGCAAAATATTCAAATCGATGAACAGAGAATTAAAACTTCTGTCCAAAAAACTTTAACTGGACGAATGAAAACTTTCAAAACAGTACCATCTCTGTTTAGTAAAAGACAGCATGATACTGGTATTTTCCATGCGAACATCATAGAATTTCTTATTGAAATCTCTCTCCAGTTCCTTTTAAAATCACAGAGCAGGAAAGTGAAGTTCAAGTCTCTTTTATGTTGTAGTTCGATATGTGTAGACCATGAATGAACACAACTGTTTTCTTTACATTAATTTTTTTGCATTCTTCAAGTTTTATCAACAGTAATCCATGCTTACATCACAGGACAAATCATTGCTCTTGACACATAAACAATGTGTAATTTTTGTGCCCAAAAGGCAGATCCTTACATTGAATCTTTCTTGGATGATACAATATCTGAGTCTAAAGCTCAGCAAGAATGAATAACATTTACATATTGGAAGAGATATCTTCACTTTGTACACAAAACTAAGAAATAAAACATTTCACAAAGAAACACTGTGAAATTCTTGAAGAAGAAAGTTAATTCACTGTGTTTTCTTAAAGTAAAATATATAGAAAGTAGGATATGTCATATGAAAACAATTTTGAATATTTAAACCAGTAATTTATGTGAAAACCAGTCACTATAATGTGTCAGTCGGACAAAATGTGCCAAAGTTATAATTTGGCATCTTTTTTATATTATATTGGTACTCTGATGCCACACCATCAAAAACTGATCACTTTTGAGAAGGATATGTAACAGTCATTTCCAGATGTGTTCAGATTGGGAATGCAGAATTTCCAAGACAGGAATATTCTTTATACATTGGAAAACAAAGGAATCTGGATCAACTTGCGGATCTAGAATCATCTAGAAAGGAATCTACAACAGAGCAAAGTGGGACATCACGTAACATGTGACAATCCATGAACATAAAGGTCAGTGATAAAAGCTGTTTATGTAACCCTGGCAACAATATGCAACATAATTCAGATGAAACTCTTTCTAGAAAAGTGACACAAATCACATGCACATCAGTTTCTTTCACGAGATATCAGTTCAATTGTTGCATACCTCAAGCACCTGAAAAATGTTACTCCATACAAAAATAACTGGTAAAGCAGCCAAACAGAGTGCCAATAGATTTCTATGTTGAAATGGGCACTTGAAAACCATAACCCTTGTACACTAAATGGTGTATGGAAAGCATGCAGACACCAGTTGTGAGCTTTCACTATATAATCTTTTTTGTTTTGTTTTTTTGCAAGAGATATTACGTTAAAAGATTATTGCCAAGATGCATAATCATCAGATAGATCAGAATTGTACATGGCAACATGGACAGTAATGATGTTACGACAATTCAAAACTGTTTGAATAAAACATATTTAACCCTCTGTATTTTCATGTTCACAAACCTCTGAATAGTTTTAAGTGCAATTTACACATTCATGCAGTTTATAACTTTGTCCATTAGTAGGAAGTAATTCAGATTCTTAATGAAATTACCCATTATTTTTAAAAAAAATTCAACCCATGTATATTTAATCACTTATTCCAACAATTAAAAATTAACGCTCATACACAAAACAATTCATTTGGCAAAAAGCTATTTATTTTCATTTAAAAATAATATACTGCTCATATTTTAAATTATTTTCATGTCTTTTATAGAAACATATAGAGTAACAGAAATTTTTTTTGTAAATAATCCAAGATGCACAATAACAATAAACTCTTTGCTGCCCACTAAATTAAACTCATACAAATTATAACTATTCCTTGAAAATAATTATAATTTACCTATGCTGAAAATGTATTTTCAACAGTATTTACTTTTGCTAACATACAATGTTATTCTCATTCTGTGCTACCTTCCATTTGCAAAAACTTTTTTGCATGCCCCAAACCTGTCACTCCCATATACCTCTTTGATTCACTGATTCTTGCAAGAAAATTATTATAAGACAAATCTCCATCAGTAGTTGTGTCACACACCATAGGACTCCCTTTATGCTAATATACTTAGCTACCACTACAACTTTAGGTAGAAACATAAGCATTGACTGACAGTGGGAAGTGTGATTAGAAATAAGTACCTGTCAGAAATAAATTTTCAGTGTAGAAAAATTATAACTTCCAATAAGGTAACTTACTTCCACTCATGTATATGGCTAGAATCCCACACTGAACAGGTGGAGAGACTGGTGTAATGGAGAAGGTAGAAGCATCCTCTGAAGCATCCAAAGGGTACTTTAATGAGGGAACCTTCCAACAAGAGGATTATACATGGAAGACCACATCACCTCTGAATCACTTGCCCAGGTGGGAAAAAAAATGTGACACACATCCCAGTGGGAGAGAAAATGATTGGGCAGTGATCCTAACCACAATATATATATACTATAATTTTACTCTCTCTGTTGATAAAATAAGGGATGTGTCCCAAAATGTAGGGCAGCTAATGCACAACAGACCATGCATGTCAAGTCAACTGCATCCAAAACTGGACTATCGGGAACCAACATCCATGCAAGGATAGGAAAGAGGATCATTCTGTTTTCATCTCAAGTTCAACCAATCAGAGGGAGAAATCTCACCAAATATTTGTTAACAGTACACACACAAGCAAAGTGAAATAATATATACATATATATATATTGCATTCAAATTAAACATACTGGAACCACCTTAAATGCAGTAATATCCTTGCATAAAGACATTGAAGGGTAGTGCAAAATGAAAGAAGTAAAGCAATCAACAAGTGCACATACTGTGATCCACAACATTGAGTAGTGCACTTAAGAAGAATGGAGTGAGGGACAAGGGATATTTGGTTCAGCTCTACATCCAAGATGTAACTGCTGAGAACTGACATCCTTGTGGTAGATGGATGGGAAATTCCAAATGAAGAAATGAACTGCATTTATGCTGACATACTACATATGTGAATACCCCATATCGATTGGTTCAAAAACTCATATAATGGGAACCAATATCCATGTATGAGGTAGGAGGAGGAATAACAGTGACATGACATGTGTTGAGGACTATTTTTGAGAACATAAGGTAGCACAGAACGAGAATAGTTGTGTACGTAAATGGAAGTAAAGTATCATATAAGAAACAACATTAAGTACTGGTATTCTCACAAGAAGTTGAACAGGTAAATGAAAAGGACACATACGTATTGGATATAAAAGAACTTGAATACTGGTACTATTTATAATGCAAAAACATTAATTAAACAGTTAAAATAGATTTCACAACTGTATAGTAAAATAATACTATGGCACTAAAATTCACAAACATCAAATAAAGCTACTGTAACCACAATTGTTTTAGAAAAAGGTCCTACAAAACAAACTACAATCATATGGTAAAACACTTATGTTTATATTGCAGAAATAACAGTTGATGGAATGATTTCCAAGTAGATGAGCATGAATACATTTGATGCTGTATCAGCAAATGCAATTAGACCAATAACAGTGTAAGTTAAACATACATAGATAAGAAATTTAACAAATTTATTAACTTTAACTGGGTGAAGTATTCAGTAATTGTTCATTCTAAAGCATGATGTCTTATAACTTTAATAATTATCTCCTCAAACTTCTATGAGTTCATAATTCTATATTTAATTAATCAGCAGTAATGTATTCCCATGTCTCATCCACACTGTTATGTGTCTCAGTGAATGAGACAAGACAGACATTAGTGCATTACAGTAACAACACTACAGCACAATTACAGATTACATAAAAACATAAATAAGATAACATTAACATGCCAAACAACTAAAAGCATGTTCCAAGAGATGCAAATCAGTAGTTATTTGCTATTATAGATACAATGCATTACACATAATGATGGTCAGAAAAATCTTACTAATTCTGTTAAAATTAGTGGTGTAAATTATTCTTGTGCTTGGAAGAAACATGTTTTTTCAGAATATTGAATTGGTTCACCTTTAAACAAAATCAGACTACAATCAGAAAGATTAGTTTGTTTTGTATTAAGCATAAAGCTACACAAAGAGCTATCTGTGCTCGGATCATTACTGGTATCAAAACCCAGTTTCTAGTGGTATAAGTCTGCAGACATACCACTGTGCCACTGGGGGGCTACAGTCAGAGAGAAACTATAAGTACTAAAAGAAATAATTTATAGATGATATGTTTAATTATAGCTAAAAACTGAAGGTCCTGGCATGGCCTGTTGTTATGGCACTTGACTCCATGGGTCATGGGATAAAACACCATCAAACATGCTAGCTTTATCAGCTTAGGGTTGTCATAATTTGACAGTCGTTCCTATTCCATTAGAGTAGCCAAAGAGTTGGTAAGGGATGATGCTGACTAGCTGATATCCTTTTGACTTATCACTTCAAAATTAAAAATACCAGGCAAAGAATGCCCTTAAGTACCTTAACAAAAAATCTAACAAATGGAACAACCAATCCAATGACAAAAGCATTAGTATTTGAAGTATGTTTTTCCTTCTTCATTGAAAAAAAAATGTTCAAAGAAATTAAGAAATTTGTGAGTTTTTTTGGTCAGTCTTTAAAGATTTTACCCTTTACATGGTGACATTTTACAAACTAATAAAATTGTTATATGAGAAAAGTATAAAAGGAAAAGTTGTTATAAGAAATCAAACAATTGGTAATTTTATATTCTGGAACATAATTTTGTAAAGGGTTAAGAGAGAGTGGGTGGCAAAGAGAACAGACATTATGCAGACTTCCTAATTTAACTGAGAGCATTACTCTGCAGCAGGATTTGCATGTATGTTAATCTATTCTAACTACAAATTTTTCTCAGAGAAACTATCATCTTAAACTTGAGGGAGTTGCCCCTCCCACAAGATGATACTACCACTTACACTGATCATTTATGTTTAAAGGGTTTAAAGTGACTTTCTATAAGCTTTGCTTGAAATATGCATCTTTCACAAGCTAAAAACACGACAGAGTGCACAACATTATCAGAAGCAAGGAAAGATACAACAAAAATGCAAGCACAGAAGGATTAACTCCATTAATGGGATAATTCTTACCTTCCTTTGCTGCTGGAAACCCACACCAGAGGGAGATAGAAAGAAAAACAAACTTGGATAAGTTTGTGGAAAAGTGGAATTTGTATTTAAATCAGGGAATCAAGTAAAATGCTAGGAGAGAAACACAGGAGTTAAAATGTTCACTCTTTTCTGTCATGCTGAAAAAACCTTTTCTAAGTTACAAGCATTTTAGTAAACCAGGCTGTGTAAAAAAAATAAAAAATATATTGGGTACTGATAGACTATTACTGTATAAACCTGCAAAATCACTTTTGTTTTTACCAAATTTAGTGTCTTGCTTTAATTAAAAAATTAAAAACTACTTATGCTACATTTTCATTTTTGTTCAAGTGGGTTGCAAATGTGCAAAAACCTTAAAATACAAAAGTGCAAGCAATAGAAATATCAAACTGTGAAACTAGCCAGTTATATTTATTATTAATAACTACTATGAATTTATATAGTTTGATTTATTAAATATTCTCTTGTAAATGATCTCCAATAATGTTTCAATTACTTTTCTAAAATGAAACATGACTTATCTTTAATTAACTACAAACTGTAGCAGAATCTCACCAAACATAGGTGAATACTGGGTGCATTTCAGAACTGTATAGTTACGGCACTCAGTTTATGCATCTTATGAAAACCAATAGTTATGATAAAACTCTTAAAAAACTTAAAAATTACATTGATTAAAATGAGAAAATCTATGCTCAATTGGATATGGGTATATAGTTTACATACAGCCATATTTTTGTTATCTGAATGATGCATGAAGTTGTTTTTATTTTTGACACCTTTTGTAGAAATTGGATTAAAAATCATGTTTTATAACCAAATTCTAAAACAAAGAAATTACTATGTCTCCATCACAGAAAAAACATTTCTGAGTAGAATGAAATGAATATTCTAATAAATGTAAAATTTGTACATTCTAATTATTTTCAAACTGTACTGAAACACTAAAAAGTCATGAGTTCAGACTAAAACACAGTAGAAATACTCAACCCAGAATAATCATAAACAAAAGCATTTACTATTTAAATAAGCAAATATAAGGAAGAGTAAATATATATCATTATTATATTTTATAATGAGTATTTAAAAACTTTGGTTACTGTCCAAAAATATTTTGTATATGAAAACTAAATCAACTGTAGTTAACTGAAGATCCAATAATTAAAACTTAATTACTTATTTTGACAGCATTTTCTTCATAAAGGACAGAATTTGAAAAAAATGTGGTCTGTTTATAAGAATTTTCTTATACTTAATTATTTATGTGGCTTCTGAGCTCATCAATTGATGACTTGACAAAAACAAAAAGATTGTCAAAACATAATAAGTGCATCTCTGGTAATTAGAGAAGTGTATTTGACGTTTGCATAATTTTGTTCATTAAATAAATAAAACCTTCAGTTAATTAATTACTTAGAAACAACTACTTTCTACATATCAATGTAGCCTTTATAAAATTGGATAGTTTCAGCCAGGCTCATTCCTGGGACTGACTTGTGACTATTTTGTGCTTATTACAGTTTTCATGATATATCTTTTAAATTAGTTAGTGTATATACGTATAAATAATGTTCCTTTAAAATTTTCAACGTAAAATTAATCTGACCAGCAGTTTTCACATTTTAAGCACCAGATACAAAATGCTATCCAAATTTTACCACTCAAAATATGCTGAAAACGTTACGTGAGTTTGATTACACTATCAGTATTGTAAGTTTCTAATGATTAAATTTATTACTATGTTCACCACCAAATAAATGTGGTATGCAGACATATCTTGTATCTTCTACCTTCTTATTTTAATTTACAAATTTTCTAAGTGTTTTATTTAAGTTTACACAGATTTTGCATAACATGAGATCCATAAAACTGTTGACTTTGTTCTTTTGTTATCCACCAGAGATAAAAACCTGTTTTCTACTTCAGCATTGATGCTATAATGCCACACACTGTGCAAGAATGTAGATGATAGCACTCTCCTTCTAAGGTAGAACAAATGAAAACTCGATGTTACTACTTCACTCAAGACGAGTAAGAATGACAGCTATGTGTGTAATGCTAGTCTCTACAGGTAAGGCTGACATAATCTATTAAGTGAGAAACATCATATTTAGATAGTCTATATAGATACTACAATGAATTAGTTGCCTGACTGGCATCTTGAAAAACAAAAATCAGTTAATCAATTCACAAAATCGTTGAAAAGTGATAACTCTCCACTGTCCAATGTAAGAATGGATACTATGTTTTTGTCTTTAGAAATAAATAAATATTGTTTATATTTTGTGTCACACATCATGTTAAGACTTTATAAGTTAAACTCAGTCAGCTCAGTTAAATTTAGTATCACTTCATGATTTATCATACTAATTCCCCCATAATAAAGGAGATCCTCCTAAAACTCTAACAGTTTACCCTAAGAAAACCATGTAAATATACAATTATTAATATCTATTAATTTACAGATAGTGTATAAGTCAGAGACAAAAGAATGTTTAGTGTAAGTAGTATTATTAGTTTATTTATTTTGTGTTTGTAATTCATTGACGTCATAGCTATCAAATGTTATGTGCAATCCATTGATATCAAGATTACGGAGATTTCTAGAGGCCTAAGTGATGGACATAAAATTAATGGAAAACAGGTGAGTGGAAACAAAGAGAAAAAGAAAAGTCACAAGAAAGAAAAATTGGTGAGAGAAAAGTTGAATGTAAAGTTAACCATTGTGGGAGTGAAAGGCCTAATGGTCAGCATGTTAGCATACGATTGATAATTTTGAAATAAATAAGGATAATAAGTTATCTCATCAAAGGGTTTCTGAAGTAATTGAGCTCACCTGAGTGGACTTGACAAAATACAGAAGATTATTGGAGGTATGAAATAAAAGAAAAAAGAGATAAAGTAGAAGACAGAACAGCAATAAGTCAATGACTATGTAAGTGTACTACACATGGGCACTGCAGTGACAAGAAATAGAGAAAAATAGTTTAGCTTATCAACTGAACTGGCCTAAGTGAGCTTTTGACAACAAGAAGAGAACTGTACTGTTTAAGATACAATCACAATCTCCACGGTGTAAAGAATGTTTGTATACACGTTTAACTTGTTTCAAATATATACATGTATGTTAAAAAAAAGAAAGAAAAAAAGTGAAGTGCACTGATCATTTATTACCAATGTTATTGTCACAAACACCTACCATAGAGGAATCTTTAGCCCAACACACCCATATATTTAACTTACTATATACACTATTAAATAGTAAGTTCCTGACAGCATAGTTTCTCAGGTTTTAAAAAGTTAGTACTACACAGAAGGTCCTGTAATTCTTAAACATATAATCCGAATAACGTAAGACAATCACATTACAGTAATGAAATAAATATATCTTCATGAGTAACTATCTATTTTATCATTATATTAATTAGATAAATATTCCTGGGCTATATTTTCTGATAATTAAGAATATAATTTCCTCAAATACTGTTTGCAGAGTCATTTATCATGAATCTGCAAACACAAATATAAACATATAAACAATAATACAAAACAAACAGTAGCAATAATAAACTTGGAAAATAAATAACTTAAAAAATAAATAATATAAATGAATGATAACAATTGCATTCTAAAAATATATCAAATAAAAGAGGAAAATAAAACTCAGGATAAACTTAAGAAGTGCACAAAATTAACAGTGCAGAGGTTTAATATTTTTAAGTCAAATTATAAACACCTTAAAGTTATTTAAACTCTGTGAAAAACAAGTGTAAATTAAAGAAAAGTTCAATTCAATAAAGTTCCACTTACAACACCATGTCCCTCAGCATCAAATGCAGTCTTTGGAGGACGAAGCCTTGTTAGCATTTTGTATGTTATTAGGTTTCTTTCAAAGCTCCTTAAAAAAACATTTTGATATTAAATGTGTATCTTATTTCAAAATTAATCATAAACATAATAATAATGGAGAACTATTTTATAGCAAAACCTAAGCTTGACCAGCTTAATATTTGAACTAATTCTTAATTTTTCAATTTTATGAAAATCAAAAACAAAGTTCATATATAAAATCATTAAGCTTCTCAACTGTGAATGGTATCATATATTTTTGGTATCTACACAGTATTTCCAAATTTGTGGAAAGTTTATGGTTTATGAAACCATAAACATTTTGCCAGAAATTTTACACTGATAAAAATCATAAACTCACTGACCAGTAGCCATTCAACTGTTTTGTTTATATTTTGAATAATACATAAACTATATTTCTGCTAGATATTATAAATGCTTAGTTTTTCATAATCATGCAATATAGCATACAGATGCAACCAACCTTAATAATCCAACCCTTTATATGCTTTATTATAAATAATATAATTCTTTATCTTTTTAACCTTAGAAAACTTAAATCAAAAAGTGTTTTTGATTGTATTTTAAATCACTGTATTTTAAATCAATACAAGACACTTTATATTTTCACATAATCTGGGATTATATTATTTTTTTACTTGATTGTACAATTAAATTTAGTGCCTCAAAAAGCAATGCACTGAAACCACTTAGTTTTCACAGATCTTTGTACTGGTTTAGATAGATGTAACAATTAGCATGCTCCAATCTATGCAACCAAATATGTCTTTGAAAATAATTTCAAATAGAGGATGAGAAAACCAGTAATTTTAATTGGATATCAGATTTCAGATATACAGCTCCTTAAATCAAACAGGATTTGAATATTATCAGATGAGATGTAGCCATGTATATTAAAAATGTGCTGCAGGCATCAGTCACTTCATTGCACTATAGTATTAAACTTATTATTCTGTCATTATTTGTGAAAATTCAATAAAAAAATGTTTCTCATAAGTGGCCATTGCAGGCTCTTTAACTCTCTGTTTTGACCATTTGTACTACCCTTGTAAACCCCACATAATCATAAAACTAATAATACTATAATTCTGTACTGTGAAATGTAGTACACATTACCAGTATGCTGCACACACAAAAAACTATATTTTTAAAGTAAGTATCTCTACTAAAGATTTCTTTGTGAATTTACAAAACCTTTAGTAAGTTAATTTGAATGAAAGGCAGTTTTCATGCTAATTTTTTTTTTACCTTACAGATTTCACAATTTTCTTGCACACCTATGTAGAGTCTACTGAATGACATTATGTTTTTTCTTAATAAAATTCTGCACTATATTCTTTAGTTTCTCTAATCTTGAGAGATCATCAAACCTCTTATTTGTCCACATTGCTTTCATTTAGTGGTATTTTTTATTACTCCTTCCACTAAGTTTAAATGCTGTGACAAGCAGTAAATCATGAGGTGGGATAGTAAAGTAAATAAATCAATGAGATTACACTTTCCACAATTAATTGTTACATTCCTTGAGAAGTGATGATAAAAAAACTTTCTAACTTATTTTTTTCATTTAAGTTTTCTTATCTAACAAGTTTTTAGATTTTACGTTTTATTCAATTCTGGTAAAAAATACATAACAACAAATAAAGGATGTTCATAAAAAACAAGGAATTTAGAATTTACTCTAACTCTAGACCAGTTTGCACTGAGTACCAGTTTTGGTAATCTTTTCTTCTATGATGGTTGTTCAGAAAATAATTAACGTAGCCTTCAAATGTATATTTTAGAAAACCAAAAAATGTATCACTCACTTGATTAGATATAAAACTACTCACATATGCCTGCCTTTTTAACTAATCTATAAACAGATTTTAAAAAAATCAATTACTTCTTGAAATAGCACCAATGATTTACATAGTGTGTAATTTGTTCTTTCTATTGATTATAAGTAATCCAATAAAAATTGTAAGAATGAACTTTACAGATTTTTTGAAAGACGGGATGGGTCAGGAGCAACACGTCACATTATTTTGATTTTCTAGTTTATATTATGACTTAGCAATACATGCAGTATGAGTAATTTGTGCCAACCTCAGAAGATTATATAATAGTAAAGAGAAAATATAAAATGGGCAATTTGAAACAAAGAAGTTATCACATGATGCAGAAAACTGAAAATTTATTTAAATATTTCTTTTTGAAATTTAAATTTGAATTATATGCCATGTTTTGATGCCAAGTTTATTGATATGTACTGATAATAAAGTTGATTAATATTTTGAATGAATCTCTGCAAAACCTCACAACATGCACACTTTTGTCCCCATTCCTTAGCCATACTTAAGAGAATACCATATGTGGTGGTATGATGCATTTGCTTTACATCCCTAACCTCCGATGAGACTGTTGCTTGAATTGTGTTTGTTATTGCTACAACCATACTGCTTGTAACATAAAGAACCAGTGAGCATGAGGTTTATTTATATAACATACTAACTTTCTACATTACAACTACAACAGCTCCAACTCTTTAATATTGTTGAAAATGCTACTATGTTTAGAAGCTAAAAAAATGCAAACAGCAAGCTAGATGATGTAATCCCCACTAACATGCTAGCAGTGCCATGATGTGTTACATTATGAAATAAAGTATTAATAGAAATGGTGTCTGATTATCCACTTAATTGGAAAAGTAAATATCTGATCAGCTCTGATTTCATTAGATAGTGGTATGTCCAATAAGTTTAAATATATGTTCTAACCCTAGTAAGGGTCATTATAATGTGCTGAAATACAGTAATTGAAAACAAAAACTATCTGAATAGTACATGGAAAAAAGAAACTTTTGTATTTAAATATTTTTCTTATATTCTAAAACTATTCTACTAGTTTCTTTAACACAAATGTGAAATAACCTGGATATACTTTAATTCAACATCATAGGTCAATTAATAACAATACTGATGCAGTTTCCTTCATATTCAACAGTAGAAATAAATTTGTTTATTGTTAAGTTTTAATGCTGTACAGTGGGCTATTTATGTTGTGTGCCTACCAGAATGATTAAGTTCTGAATTATGGTACAGTAAGCTTCCTAGCTTATAGCAAAGTCACCACATGATATTTACCAAATTTTTATTTGGTGAAAAATGAAAATTACAACTTTTAAAAATAATATCTTTATAATAAAAGCCTTAAAACTCAACAGTACAAACAAACTGAAGATTTTGGTTAAATGGATAGTTATAGTACATGTACAATACAATATATGAATAAATAAACAAGTTGATATTTACAAAACTTAAAATATTAAATTATGCAGTATGCCTCTGTATGTTTCTACATCCACACAGTCACACCTATATTCTGTGTAAGCTTACATAGAAACTGCTCTAAGGACTTCATATATATTTCCATAATCACAATTAAACTTTTTAATGACTGGAACTAATTCTCTCAATTATGGTAAGCTTGAATGACATGTAGAGTGATAAAACAGTCTGTATTTTATCCCTAGTTATGATAATAATAACAATTTATCATCATACAATAATATTTACTGCTTTTACAAAAATCATATGCTCTACAACTGTATGTGCTCCTGGTGACTCAGCAGTAGGTTGAAAGTTTAAAATATTAAAAATTTAGGTTTGATACCCACGATGAGCATAGCAGAGATATCTCACTGTATAACATTACACTTATAAATCAAAGAAAGATTAAAATATTATGCTTGAATAGAAAAATAATAAAAACATTCTGATAACCTTTCTCAATGTAAATTAGCAGCAAGAGAATAGTTATTTCCTGCAAACACTTACGTGCAAGTTCACATTCCTTAAAACGTAAATGTTTCCAACAAACCAGTTTAAAGATCAGAAGAAAAACAAAAGTATACTCCACACATGCACTGAATTATCTCATCCATGTAATATCACTAAAGAAAACACTGCTGTATACAAAACCTTTAAAATATATGAAAGGTAAAATATTCATAAGTTTCAAATTTTATTTTGAAAGACCTTCTGCTCTATCATAGCACGCTCACCGAAATGATGTTATGAAACCAAAGAATACTTTACTGAATAAATCTTTCAAAGTTTTACTTTACCTCCCACGGAGTTTCACTGCCTCTTCCCATTTTTTTTCTCTCATATACTTTGCTACATCTTGAGTCTATTAGAAAAACATTTAGTAACTTTTATTTAATGAATAATGTAAACAGCTAATTGGAGATGTTTTTATTTATTTTACATGACAATAAGTTCACAATAAAAGCCAAAACTAATTCTAACTGGTTAAGAGTATTTTTTCTGCACTGATCCTTAATACAGGCATGTTGCTATAAACTTTTTTAATTACTTATGTTCCACATATTATATTTGACATTATTTAAGACACTCACATCTTCCATGTTGGTTTTATCTTTTTTTAATTAGAAAAAATGTGTTCAATTCATTTAACTGGACTACTTGTTGTTAAGGGCTTAGTAATTTTTACCAACAGATATTACTGTAACAAGTAAACATTATCAGCAAGATACAATTTTTCTGAATAATAATGTTGTGAATACCTTTATAACACATTCCATTAGTGGTACTCTTACTGCCTGGTTTCCATCTAGAGAAACAACACATGCATCAGAGTCTGGAGTGGCTTCAAACAAAGCAAGAACAGCTTCAGCTCCCATTCGACAACCCTGCAGCGATAAAAAGGACATTTTCCTTACTAATCTTGAATGTTTTCCTAGGTATTTGAATGTGGTACAGCAGATGGAAATCAACAACTTAACTTACTAGGATTCTGTCAAAAGCTGAAGGGCTTCCTCCACGCTGTACATGACCCAAGACTGTCACTCGTGTATCCTGCTTCAGGTTGTCAACAACCACCTAAATGTAACATATATATTTATTACTCACAGATTTTTCAGTAATGGACATGTGTACTGTAATATACAAATATACTATGCATTTACGCTTTCTTGTTTTAATATATTATTCTAAGTGGATTAGTTATTCTGTGTATGTGCAGTTTTCACACTGTACATGGAAGTCATTAAGTTAAACTTGTCCAAGCGGCCTTTGTTCCTTTGTCATTCTCTAAAGATAACATCTTTTCTACTCATGGGAGATATGACCGTTATGCTACACAGTACGTAAGAATAGAAAAAGCCTTCAACACAGTTCAGATTATGTGTAACAGTTTTGATTTCTTCCATATTTCACTGGGATTGAACAACAACAGCAGCACATGGGATGCACATTTCCTGGGAATATACTATTATAGAATTTGGTATGTAATACTGTGATCTCTTAATTAGCTCTCTCTTATTCAACTCCAAAATCTCCACTGAGTAGTGAAGTTTGTCGTTTATTTGAAAATAACAACACTGCTAAAGTTTGATATATAAAAATGCTTAATAACAATTAATGTTAAAGTACATTTGAGCATTTAGAGTTAGTTATAAAGTAAAAGCAGTTTCCATTGTCCTATACAAACACACAGTTTTTGATTAAGCTTGTTAGTCTGAATAAGTATTTCTTCATTCTGTTCTCGTAAATTTTTGTTCAGTCCTTTTCAGAGATTCAGAATTACTTTACAATAAATATCTTATTGAATCCACATTTATTTACAAATATACTTATTAAATACTTGATGTTTTTACTATAAAAAATAACATTATACACAGAAAGTTTAGAACCATTAATTAACTGTATGAATAATATAATACCATATCATGTTTTATTAAAATATGGTCAAAGAAATGATGTTAACAAAGCATTGGAATAAATTTAAAATCAAGTGTAGTAAATTCAGTGTTATGTGTATGGCAAACAAACAGCAGCTATTGATATTCTAAGAACCACCTGAAACTTTATGGCAAGTTTAAATCTCACGTTGACATGTAAATCTTGTTAAAAACAGAAAACCAAATTAAAATTTAACCTTAAGGAGGAGGGGGTACAAAGTAGTGTGAAATTGTGAATTTAATAAATAATTCATACACACACACACACACATATTCTCAATGAATAAAAACAAACAAACAAAAAAGAGTGGTGCTTTTAATTTTCCAGGTGAGAGTAAATTTTGATTATATACAGCAACTTCATTCACACAGAGAAACTAACTTCATGTTATTTACAGTGTTTTATATGTTAAAAGCTGGTTTTATATCATGGTGATAATGTTAAAGCAAACTATGTTAACTGTTTCTAATTTTGAAGTGATATACTAGAAAGAATGCAACTAGTGAACACCACCCATTACTAAATCTTGTCAGACAGAAGAGTCAGATTTGATAATCAATCTTACAACATACCCATACTGCCCAAAGTGTAGGTCTATTTTTTTTTAAATAAAAAAAACAGAATATGTAACCCGAGCTTTAAAGTCTGGAATGATAAACACCAGGTTGCACTCAGCTAAGTAAAATTAATTCAATTAAAATTATGAAAAATGTCTTGAGATCCTTTGTTTGATCATCCATCTGAGGTCACTGACTTGTATGGAAGTTCTGTTAAACCATTAGTTAGGTGGAATTCTTAGGTCCACAGCAGTCTGGGTGAGAGATAAAGGAAATAACCTATTTTTAAACAATAGACTTTCTAATGAAAAAGGACTTTTCTGTAAGTATGCAGGGAATTTTTAATTATTTAAGATTTTTTTAGTGTTTTGAAATAAATATTATTTAAGATCATTTTATATCAAACACAGAAACAGAGGATTGAAAATATTTTAAAATTGTTTAGTTACTTTATACAGTAAGTTCTTATGGTTAATCATTTGTTGTTAAACGGTTCGTTCAAATGCAGCTACTACACAAATTCACAATCAAACACACACTTGCAGTCAAACTCTTAGTTGATCATATGAAAGGGCATCATCTTCATGGGAATAATTTTTTTTTATGTTAACAAGAAACTTAAGAAATATTTAATAAAAACAAAAACTCTTAAAGAAATGACGCAAGAAAATAAACAAAATATGTCTTATGCACTAGCAGAAGGAATAAAAGCTGTATTAATATGAAGTTGACAGAATGGTATATTTCAGTTGTTTTTTTTCTTTACTTATAACTAACCTTCTTTACTTGCTCAGCAGAAATGGGGCTACCATTTCTGTCAATGGCTCCTTCTGCAATAATAATGATGTTCAAACGTTGGCCTGCTTCACGTTCCTAATAAAAGTTGAAGAAAATAAACCCTTGTACAATATGATATACATTTCACCATCACAATAAGCCTACTCTATTTTCAACTTGCCATTGTCCAGGATTACTAGTCAAAAATGTAATTCCATAAAACTGGTATAACTCATTGAACAAATGGTAAACTGCAAAGTTGGTCTTTATTTCTAGTACATTAAACAGGATCACTATGGTAATTAAAAGACAACGAAAAAACATCATACATATATCATATAATTTCAATTACAACAGGCTTAACTATTTCTTTTTAATTTGCTCTTATTCAGGGTTACTGATGAGATGTGGAATTTTCAGAAACCAATATAACTGACTCACAGGGGATAGATCAAATGATAAATTTAGATTAATGTTTAGCTTTAATACATTATATAACTGATGCTTACTCTACAAATACACAAGAAAGATGCATTCCAAGAGAAAAATAATGTATCTTTCCTGTTAAAAATCAAAAGAAAAAATAAACATTGTAAGAGTAGTAAACTGCAAGCCACACTAACTTTTGGATACATAGAAAGAAATATAAAAACATATTGATAACGATGTAGTTGTGAAGTACAAAAATGTACTATCTAGGTTAATTCGGACTCTCTATTAAAAAAGAAAAATTTTCATTAGGAGAAGGCTCACAAACCTGAAGCAAGCTGCATGGAGTCACTGGCAAACACAATCCATGGGAGTTCGCAAATGAAATCCTAGCTGCTCTTGAATTTATAGCATTTTAGAGCAGAATAATGACCTTTCAGGTAATTCATTTTTAAGGCAAAAAGAGTAATTTATTATTTCCCAAAGTTCTTTCTTTTTATAATTTTTCCTCCAAATTTTAAAATTTTCATAATAAAAAGTTTTCAGCTGATATTTAATAGAAAGAAGCATATATTTTGAATCACACCTATCAAGAGAAAAAAAACATTCTACAGGTGGCACATCTTTGTCAATCATGAAACTAAACCCAATATCAGCTTACCATTGTGTCTTTCCTCAACATAAAATGTTTTATAAAAAAATTATGTTTGTGCCCCAGTTCACTCTTGCTTTAGCTTTAAACTTTGTGGATAGGAGCCATAGTAGTATCTCTGCACTACAGTTTGGCTGTTTAAAAAATTACCAAACAGAGGCAATTGCCAATGACTATTGTCTAATGGTACCATGAGCCATGAACAATCAGACAAATGGCAGGTTGGTTAAAGAAGCTGTAAAACAACCATTGAGAGGGCATTAAAGTTTACATATTTAGAATTTCAGGTAGATATTTGCCTATAATATACTGTAAGCTTTTTATTGTAACCTTTGATATTGAATGTCCCTGAAACAATGAATTATATGCATCTCCTTACCCCAAATTCTACAGTCTCTCATATGAAACAAAATTCAATATTTAGATAACTGAGTGCATCATAATAAGAAAAATTAGCAGGAAAAGCCAATTAATTGATATAGCTAAAGCAAGATTATAAATTAAAAAGACAAATTAACAGTGAGAAACTGTATTTAGAGAAGCCCAAATGATATGATTAAAAAAAACATTATTTGGTGTAACTTATCTTGGCTAAAACCACATAACGAAGATTTAAGAAAGAGTAAGGCTAAAGTAAGAAATTCCCCCAATTTTAACAAAAGGCACATGCTATTGTTAATGCTGGATCCAGAAACAAAGACAACCTGAGAGGATCGTGGATGTCCACCATTGAGAGGGCATCAATCATAGGACAACTCAGCCATTTATGAAGGATAAAATGATCTTGGGAAAGAGAATCAAATAAAATGTTCATCAAGGAACATGACACACTTAGAGGAAAACAAACTTGGATAATGGATCTGTAATCAAACACCACAGAGAAGCAAGATCCTACTGGAGGTACTGCATGCAAGTATAACCCAAGTAAAACATCATCATGAAAGCATAAAGAATGTCTTTGGCAGTAGATGTAAAAGACAGAAATTTGCACACACAAAACTTCAACATTTGAAGCATCACAGGAGACAGCTGAAACATTCCCTCAATTGTGTTGATCTACAACCCCAGATGGACTAAATATTTAGTTTGTACTAATAGCAATTTTATGTTGTGTGTGAATCATCCAAGAGATATTGCAAACTGAGTGGTCTCAACTAAATTTGTGCTAGAGACTGAGCTGATGATGGAGAAAGAAGAAGTCAATCGTCCACATAAAAATGAAAAATAATTTTCAGTGAATGAAGATTACTAGAAAAATATTCCTTTTCAAAGTTGGCACAAGATATCCATTGCTGAAGCTGAATCTAAGATGGTAGCCCATTAGACGCTTTAACTACTCAACAGAAAACATATGAAGCAAAAGCCAAACAAAGGAAAGAGCAATGAACAGACAAACATGGTAAATTAGATGACAGATGAACTGGGACAAACAATGCAAGAAATGTGAAAAAAAATAACATTCTGTTGATTTCTAAATGCACAAGCAACATATCAAATGTCACAAATTAAATGACCAACAAAAAAGTGTAACAAGAACAGCAGAAGCTTCTTCACAGTTATGACTAACAGAAAAACCATGCTATTCAGGCAATAGATAGGACTTGTTCTCCAGCATAATAAAAAGCCAGATGCCTTGCAGGCTGAGCATCCACGTGATTAAGAAACTTAACTGGGATATCAACCATCAATTTAGCACTAAAATATGCTGATTAATGTAAGCTAATATCACAACCACAATGCTTCCCTGAACACTAGAACGTTGTGTGAATAAGGTCTCAAACAAATTTGAAGCAAATTTTTTACATTAAACCAAATTGTGACTATAATGGTTAACAGTGATACTATAATTCATGAGCACAGTAATCAAAGGCATGAAATATGCAGCATAACTGTCAGTAAGAAACATATATTGTGGTTGGAAAGCTGAGTTTATGAAGTTCTCTTAGCACCTGTACAATAAGTTATGTATTAGGTGAGAAAAAGGAAGAGTTTGGGTAAATTCATGCATGTACTGTACTGAGTGAGGGCTTTGACAGAGATAATGACTCAACAACAAGAAAACCTTATACTCTTTCAGAGGTAAGCTTGATTTGATATGATCTTTTTTGTATGGCAAATATGGTTTAAAACAATTAAAACTCATAAAAATTAAATACATACAGCCATTATGTCCATTTCAAGGCTATGCAGGACCATACTAACATTAGTTTCTATTATTCCAGCATTATTACCTGCTTGAGCTTGTTGCACAGTTTGTCTGGCCAGTCAGGCTCTGGAGGCCACTCTGGTATGAAGACAAAATCAGCTTCACTTGCTAAAGCAGCAACAAGTGCCAAATACCTGAAAAAAGAAAAAGCACACAGTATTTCACACCTTATAAATATACAATATACCCAAAATGAACAGTTTCTATTCATAAGTGACTTACGTTGCTTAACTCTCTCACTATAGGTTTGGTTCATTCAACTGAGTTTATCACCACAAATTGACCATTACAGGTTCCAAACTACAGGTTTTTAAATATGTTTTGTGTATCTTCACGAAATCTTTGTAGAGAGAAAAAAAATGTTTAATGGATTATTTTTACTTGACTGTTGACTGCTCCAAGAGCAAAGTGATTTTAAGAGTAAAATTATTTTTTATCATCTGAAAATTGTAAAATTTCATTTGCATAATCTCTCAAACCTCCTAAATAAATATCACACTTTTTCAGGAAACCTTTACATGTTATTTTCATACCCTAACCCTGTATGCATTTCATACGTTTTACAGACCTTATAAAACATGAACTTTAAATGTATAATATTTAAAGTTGATTTAGTAACTGCAAGATGGTTTCAAGTTTATTCATATACAGTGATAATAATGTAGTTTAATTAAAGTTTGAATATATTTCTCTAAAAAGTCATGACATAGCAAGAGAGATTAATGTGCATCTTCAAAATTATCAATAAATAATGAATATATGAAATATTATCTTTTCACTTGATTAATGTCTTTCAAACAATACTTACCCACAATGTCTTCCCATTACCTCCAAAATGAATGTTCTTTGATGACTAAAAAAGAAAACATATATATACACACACTATAAAACAAATATAAATATCTTTAAGTATGATAACAAAGTGTAGTGCCTATTGTATCCTGTAGAAGAACATATATTACAATCTTTTTCAGAAAATGAAATACACAAAATAACAAAAAAAAATAAAAATGCATAAAGCAAAAAAGTATAAAGTTTCTACTGACCTACTGTACATCAGACTACTGTAAAATCTGTTACTACTGGAAGACTTTGTCCTCAGGAGATCAAATGAGATTTGTGTTATTGGTTCACCTGTAATGCCTTTTTTATATTTCTTAAGAATTAGAAGTTTGAAAAATAGGGCCAAGCACAATATATAACATACCCCAAAACAGACCCCATCCAACTCCTGCAAACATGCTAGATTAACATTTTTTAGTTATACAGTGGAACCCCTCTAAGCGACTACCCCTCAGGTTCGGTCACCCCTTGAAAGCAGTCATTCAATCACAGTCCCTTTTTTTTTGTTTACATAATCCCTAATTATGTACAGTGAAGCCCCTCTAATCAGGCCAGTTCGTCTCAATCCCAAAGGTGACTGTTTTAGAGGGGTTCCACTCTGTAGCTTCTGAGACAAAACTAATACTGATGTACACGATACAAAATTTATTTTGTGAAATTCAGGAATAGTATGTGACAAAATAGACAATAAAAGTCACAAAGGATGAAACAAGTAACAAAACAATGGAATATCAAAAAACAATAAAGTCCAACAGTTTTCAACTGGAATTAGAATAGCAGCACTGCAAATAGATTTATACTGTAATAATGATGCTACGTCGAGTCATGAGTGTCCGCATGGATGGGGAAGGGAGAAGCATAATTCTTTTTCTTATTCATTCAGCATGTATATATGAATTTCCAAAGTTTTTATTTACTTCATAACTTCACACTATTGTTACAGTTAATTTTCAGTTTCGATAAAAATTGTCAGGTATGTCAGCAGATTTACTTAAAATTTCTAGGTACTTATCCTGTAGCTAAATATCGAAAAATGCCACTATCACAGCAGCTTCTTGGATATCGGACATCACAGTTTTCATTCAGATCATCAAATAGACTGATGAAGTCTTGTTGCCGTCCCTTGAGCCCGATGCAGTCTTATGGACATTCCATGAGACAGTGCAGCCAGGGTCAATCCAAATGTACTATTACGGGAATTCTATAGCTGCAAGTCTGCATTAAAGCTTAAACTAACCTTACAAATATCAAACTGACTGCAAGAGCTTCCCTATTCTCTTGAATGCAATTACAAAACTTTGAAGGTGGGTCCACCATCGTTTGATTCCCCCCCCCCTTCCCTGGGAAAATTTCTGCAAGTGCCTATATGCAGAGTACATGTTTAACATACAAGTAATTCCAGTACAACAGAAATACATTTCTTGTTAAGTGCACTCATATTTCATCTATTTTAGAAATAGAAATAAAGCACAAATAACTTGGAAAATATGTATTTTGAACTATTTTTTTACCTACCTAGATGCAGTTGTGACAATGGCATCAATGGCCTCAATGATACGATGTAAAGCAGAGTCTGTACCAATAGTCATGTCAGTGCCACAGAAATCATTGTCTATTGAACCTACCAGTCCTACAATGTTTAAGTGGCTGCACTCTGCACGTAGTTCGGCAGTAATTTCTCCTGAAGATTAAAGATTTAAATAAGATAACAAGATGTAATTTAAATAAAGTGCACGACATAAATATTATTCTAACTCTAAATTAGACTGATAACTTTTGTAAACAAACAATAACCAAGTTTAAAGTTTGCTCAATTTGACTCTCTTATTATAAATATATTACTGTATTACCAAGAGGAAGTTTCTTATTTCTGTGCCAGTTTTACTCACCTTTTTCAACTAGTTCATTTAATAATGAGCTCCACTCTTGGCGGAAAAGATTTGCACCAGTCAAACTACCATCACCACCAATAACTACAAGATTACAAATCTTACGTTTCACCAGATTAGCTGCTGCCCTGAGTCGTCCAGGGCGTTCTCTAAAATCTTTGCATCTTGCACTACCAATAACAGTGCCACCCTGGAAGCACATACGAATATAGAGAAAAACAATTAAACCTCAATAATTTAAAATACAAAAAAATATCACAACAATATAACCTCTCATATCTACCAAAAACGTTACAACAAGACATTTTTTGCAATAACATCTTCCATTTTCTGGAAACATTACACCACAATATAAATTCAATAATAAAAGTCATTGGTTATATGCATGTTTTGCAGGACCTGCTGTAAAACATGTGGCTGTTTCACACATTTGCAATGGAAAGATTAGCAGCAACATTTCATCTTCAGATTGATAACCTGCTTTTTAGGTAGGTGCTTTGAATTTTAGTATTTTTTCATATAATAATGGAACAATGATGTTTGTAGGTTTCTGACAGAAGCTTATTAAAATGATAAAAGAAAGATGGCCTCTACACTAGACAGTCTGGGCAATTTTTCATTTAGTGACTCAAGAGTTCAAGTTTGAATAGACAGAAATGTAAAATGTGACCATTTTGATATTAGTTCAGTTATGGAAATAAAAAAACTGGGAAAAACCCATGTAGCTAGTCTAGAGATACTGTGGTAGAGACCAAATAATTTATTTCAAGCATCCTAAATATAACACTGAATTCTGTAAACAGAATATTTTATATTTTTTATTTTAAAAAATCACAATTCTTCAAAACTGTTTTGATAAATTGATTCAAAAACAGATATGCTCTGAATAGGAAGTTTAAGAAAGTGATTTTTCATACTATTATCATGGCTGATTCTACAGTAAATACGGGTTAAACTACGTGATCTGTTGAGATTGTGCTCTTACTTTTATTAACTCTTTCAGTACAGGCTTGTTCTTTAGGGCCAACCTCATAATCATTTATTGGTTGCTATAGTTTTCATGCTATAACTTTTAAGCATATGTTCACAAAATTTGAAAGATTATCAGTAAACATCACGGAGCATTTGAATTCAAAATATCAGATTTTATTTTAGTTAGATTACATTTCAAGATTTTTTAGGTAATATTTTTATCTAACATGCAAAGTAATTTTTATTTTAAGATTGAAAATACTTTTATAATTTTAAAAAATTTCAAATTTCACATGTAAAATCTTTATAAACTTCAGATAATTATCAAACATTTTTAAAGAAAAGCTCCATATTTTATCTGTTATTTTCACTACCAAATCTCTGTAGTGTTCAGTGGATTTGACTTATCTCATAAACACAATAAAAATATGAAATCAATATAGTTACGCTTTTTTCATTATAAAAAAACTACAAACTTTCAGATTAAAACACAAATGTTTAGTCAAAATAGCCTAAATCTCATAACATTATACATTTATATTTCTTTATTATATTGACCTTTCAGTCATGCTTGGCTGACGTTACAAGTTACAATGATGTGGCACACAAGCACTCATGTTACCGTATCTAATGATATATAGCTGACCTTCACAACATGATCTGTCTTGGTTGTGTTTTATGACTGTTTCATTAAATGCATGCAATTGATAAATGTCATTCCTAAAGCAGTCTTTAAATTTCATGTTTAACTTCCTGACCTTTAACTTTCCAGAAGTTTATATTATGTTACATCTGCACATATATAGGATCACTATATTTTAGTTGTAACTAACCGAATTAATTAAAACTTGTTTTGAGTGCTTTTTAAAACATTTCATCTATACGTTTATAAGTAGTTTTACTAGCAATTTTCTACACTTGGCAAATTCTGCTGGTTAAGCTCCTGAGAAAGTATCAAACCCACCTTATGAATTATTCCTGATACGCTCACCCAGGAAGCTTCTTGAATATGATCCCCACCATCTACCATGCCTTGGTAGCCTTCTTTGATGAAGAAAACCTTGGTTCCGAGATACAGACCCATCCTTACCACTGCACGAACAGCTGAATTCATGCCTAATTAGATTAAGAGTGTAACATTAACTCTGAAAGTTAAAAATCAATATAGTCAAAACATTACAATTACTTTTCAATGTCTCACTCAATTTCAACTCTCAATGCACACACACACACATATATATATAAAACTGTATTTTCTGTTACACTTTCATTTGTGAAAGACAAACAGCTGAAGGTACTCACTCAGAATATCACCTCTACTGTGAAGAATATCTGAGTTCTAGCAATGTAAAAAGAAACACTTGTCTATCATCAATACATCAACACAAATATATCACAAGTTGTATTATCTATATATATATCTTTAGCAAGAGACACTTCTACATATAATAACTTCTGGTCAAAGCAAGCACAACTAAAAACATACTCGGTTATTAACATAGCTATGTTAAATATGCTGTCTAAATTATCTTATCTATTAATGATTAGAATGCACTGTTTCACAACCCTTGCTTCCAACAGTATTTTAAGCCATGTCATTCTTACAGTAGCTACATAAACTAAGAGGAGGTGTTAACAAGAATGGCTAAATGAAAGTCACAAAAAAATTAAACAAAACAATCTTCATTTATGTTAATGATTCTGCCGAGTAAAAAGTTAAACTTATAAATATCAAAGCAATCATGCTTACAAGTTAACTGATAACCATGTGTACTGGTCAGTGGTGAAAAGATATCTATTATGAACAAAGTAAATATTTTCAGGATAATAAATTACTCTAGGTAACAGTCTGATGTTACTAAAAGTGGATAAATGATAAACAGATTGCATTATAAACATAAAGTATTACATCAAGTCTTTCACTTTAGTAATTTTAATAAATATTATAGTTTGTTTGAGTTCAATTAAATATAATTTAATTAAATGTTCTATGAATTAGCATAAGTTGGCTTATAATTATTTATATCATCTGAGATAATTAAATCCAACTATTAGTCTAGGTCAGTGATTGGCAAACTGCACATGGCTTTTCTTAAAAAAGATTTGTGTGGCTCTCAGGCATTCTGCTGTGTCCACCAAAGATAATGGAACACTTGGTTTTAAATCTGAATACTTACCATTGTTCCACTGGGGGACCTTTTTTTCCTAGGTTAAACCATTAGGGCATATTGCAGCTCTTAAAATATTTTGTTGTTAGACAAACAACAAAAAATGGCTATTCTTTAAATGGTTGCCAACCCATAATCTAGGTGTTCTAAACACTGTAATGTTTGTTCAAAACTTTCCAACAAACTCTAGAATTTTGATTGGTTTTGGTAACCCAAGATACAATTATGATAATGTTAATGGTTCTGGAAGAAATTAAAGTCTTAATCTGCAACACTATCATAATACGACACTAATCTAATAATGTGATCATAAATACTGCCTAATATATTTCAACATTGTTTGCAAAAATACTTTCACTAGCTGCCTCTGAAATAAAATTTTCCAAGTTCATAATTAAAATGCATCAACATTATTCTATGGACAAAAAGTAATTCATTTAGTTATAGCAAATGTGAGGTGCAGTGTGTGGGAGAAATTTGTCAGCAATAACTTGATCTTTATTTGCAAATAAAATTCTATGTTATTATACTTTGTAAGGAACCCAATTACAATATTCAAACATTGAAAGCTTCAAGTAATCCTGGTTATACTAGTATTAAAACCAGCAGGAGTAATATTATCAAAAAATATAAATCTTAATAGAAGGTACAGTTGATAAAAATTTTAACAACAGCGTAGTCTCCAAGTTATTCTGGATTCCTAAACTCCAAAGTGACCCTATAAATACAGGTTCATAGTTGGAGTCACAAAACTTACAATAAAAATGTATCCATTTTAATAAAGAGCTAAATGAGATCAAAGAACACATATAAATATTGTAGCATTGTAAGAGAAAGGAATGGAAATGTTTTCATATGTAATTGAATAAAATTTTATGGAATGCAACAACAGTTAAGATCTTTCCAAGCTAATTGTATTAAAACCTTTGACTTCAGCAGCCTTTATACTAATATATCATTATACAAAATAAAATAAACTTTAAATCTGCAATTTAAAGATCTTTTCATAATGCTGGTAAATTACTGGTTCATTTTTTTTTATAACATTCATAAACAAATTTACCATTCTTTTACACTGAACAATTTCATACAATGAATTCATAACTTTTCACTAACACATTTGTATGATTAGGCTAACACATATCTTAGCAGATACAAGGAATACCAATGGGTGGTAACTTTAGTTTGTAAGTAGGAGTAATTTCATTTTCATTTTAGATCTAAGTACATCAGACAAATTCTGAAAAAGAACTATTGTAAAGCTTTAGAAATTAACAAAGCATACAAATACATCAATGACATAGCAGTACCAAATTTAACAAGTTTTCTTGACAAACATAACTACATCTACTCAAAAGATGTAGTTGTTTTGAAAAAGTTCAAATAATGGAATGGAAGCAAACTCTTTTGATTTAAATGTTAGTGTTATTAATTTAACCTTTTCCTTCAAAGTTTACAATAAAACAAAAGATTTAAAGTTATAAATTTCCCATTTTACAACACAAAAATCTCACACTATAACATATCTATCACAATTCATTACATTTCCTAGGATTTTTGTTTCAACTTGGAAAATTTTAAAGACAGCACTTGAACATTAACACAAGCTTTTGAGTAGAGTAATTCCTTTAACAACTTACACATGGCATTTTTAAATTCTGTAGTAAGAACTAAAATATATAACCGTGACAAACTTACTACTTTTTATAAAATTTTCAGTAAGTATACTTTAAAAAATGATTTTACAAATTAATATATAACAATTATAGATTATACACAAATGTCTTTATCCTAGTCTCGCTTAATATAACACAAATCTCACCACTCCATATTTCAAAATCATAATTTTATCTAATACTAGCATAAATTATAATTAGTCAGTTTTTTTCCCATGGTATAATTGTTGACTCAGTACAAAAAATTACAATTTATTTTTCTATCTGAAAAATGTGTTTCAGATAAATACTTACCTCTTCACATAAATAATAGGTACTATCTACCATCACTGCTAAAAAGATTTTTGCACATGAACTAAGCCTTGAATGAAACTCCCACCCCTACATGTATTGTTTTCTGTATCAGTATATGATGCAATTATCATTATGCTATAGCTCTTCACAAACAGAAGGACGATACATCTTTAATGTGCAGTAGACTCCAAGAACACCTTTTGCATTTACAAAGGCTCACTCTTGATGAATCAAAAGAAACACATAGGGTAGGGACAAGAAGGATAAAAAGTTCTGAGAAATCACTAGTATCTATCTAAAATGTATTTAGAT
Source organism: Carcinoscorpius rotundicauda (assembly GCA_011833715.1). Lineage (NCBI taxonomy): Eukaryota > Metazoa > Arthropoda > Merostomata > Xiphosura > Limulidae > Carcinoscorpius > Carcinoscorpius rotundicauda. Next base: position 28,667,269 of record CM022399.1, on the reverse strand, counting down.
GTAAGAAAACATTAATTTCTGACATACTATTTGTCTCTCCAAAGAACTGATAAATAAAATCCTGCATTGAGAAATTGGTGGAAAGACTGATGAAGATAAAGAAATTGAAATATGAGCTCTTTTCAGATAATGCAGTGGAAAGAAAAAAAGAAGAAAATTCTTGGGGAATGCCACCAACAAGGGATGGAAGATTGTATCTATTTTGTACATTGAATAATCTTTACCCAATAAAGGTGTTAGCACCAAAGAACCTCCAATACTGTGCTAAAGTGTTAGATAGATGGACAGAGTGTAAATACTGCTTTATCATCCTGTATATCTCAAGATCATCAGAGCATGTATGGGTAGTGTGGATCAGTCAATAAGTCAAGACATACATTATTAGAGAAATACTTAACAGAATAAGGAGATACAAGGAGGTATAATTCTAGTTTTACATGTTAAAGAAAATACAAGAGCAATATGGTTGGCAAAACAATTAGGGAATGATCTGGATAGCCTGTGCCACACACCCAAGTGAACTCCCAAGCACTACTTTTAATCAAGTGATGTCTCCATTTGGTCTTATACTAGTGGGATTACATGGAATATTTAGAGAAGTTATAATTCACAGATACTAAAAATGTATTTCTGGTAGGTACTTCCCTATACTCAAAAGATAAACTATTCTTTTTCATTGCTGCCCCCTACATGTAACCTTTTTCTTGACACATGCCACAAGCCTTTTGCTCCCTCCCATTGGAATCAAGTAATTCCAAAGTATTTTTCATGTAAATCGTCATGCATCACTTCTCCACCAATAGCAGCATAGTATACTCATGTGACACATGGGACTTCCTCTATACACCTCTACAAAACTATCACTTTGCTCTTTGGCAGAAAATGGAAACACCAGAAGAGTGTGAAGAGGAAGAGTAGGAAGTGTAAGCAGAGGGAAGTACCTGTCAAAAATATATATTCAGCATAGGAAAATTATAACTTCCAAGACAGCACTTCCCTGTACTCATAACAGTTAGAATTGCACATTGATTAAAAGGATGGACTAATGTAAGGTAAGAACAGAAGTAACCCCCAAAAGTGTCCAAACAATACTTCTGTAGATGAAAGAGTCTGCTTTGAAGATCTGAAGAGGGAAACTGCACCATTTCTTACCAGGTATACTCTTTGTCTATCCATAAAGTAAGGAGAAAAGATAGGAAACATCCAAGTGGGAGAAAATTGAGGAAGAATAAATATATATCAGTTAATCCCATGAAGCAGGAAAGTGGGTAAATAAAAGATAAGTCCTGTCATGTGGAGTGGTTCAGGCACAAGAGTCAAGTCAACTACATTCAAAACCCATGTTGTTTGGAATTAACATCCATGCAAGGGTGAGATGAGAAGCATACCATCTTCACCTAAAGCCCAAGGAACCTGAAGGAATCTAGAACAATTCCAACCTGAGGGCATGATACGTGTTACTTGAGAAATATCTCAATCCAGGTACCCGACATCCAGCATCAAAAGGAAGTCTATGTAAATAAAATCTACTCCCCTAACAGCAAAACTGCCTGAAACCATCTGATAAGCAATATCATCCTTGAACAAATGTATATATATATGGGGTAGCAAAAAGCTAGAACCAGACAATTCCCCTAACCACTGTTGTGACCCACAACACAAGGGGAGCACAACAGAAAACCTCAAATATGCATGAGGATTTATGACGATTGGTTCACTCTAAATGCCATATTCCATTTGAAGAAAGGAGGTGAAAATGTATAGGATAGCTTAGAGGAACATCATGATCTGAGACAGTGCAGTAGGTGATCATGAAACTATTTTAAAAGTAGACTATACCAATTTATTGAATCAAGGTATGGCAGGGATGAGCAGCTATCTTGTTCTGATTTACCCATGAAATCCTCGGGAGGTATGGTCCAGAACAACCAAGTTTATGAAGAACCAATGTGAGATTATTCACTTCTAAGTGATATCATGAAACACCCTAACTTGAAGATGAGCATGCAAATCCATGGAAGAGAAAAATGTAAGTTAACATAACTGTACTGTGCAGATTTTGAACTGTAGGTACCACTTACCATAAAGCAGAATCCATGTAATAAAGGGATGAGGTATGGGCCTTGGAAATAAAAGAAAGCTTTAATTCAGACAAACCCATTCTTAAAGTTACATTGAAGCAAACTGATGGAAGATGAAAACCTGAGAAAGTTGAAACTGAGATATGATATAAATAATGGGATATGAATGTGTTAAGCCTGGTTCACATGCCTGATTGCAGGATTTCCTTCAACAGCTGACAAAGACAAAAAGCAAGGAAAAAGACAAGGTGTTGAATTTAAAAAGATGTTACTCTGAACAAATTCCACTTGGAAGGGGATAATAAGAAATAAGTTAAATGGATCAAATGACAAATCCAATTGATAAGGGTAATAAGGGATAGAACTCTAGATAAAAAAACAAAAACTGCTGTGAGATAAAGATTTGGGAACAGGAATCACTAAAGGAAACCATGCAGGTATTATATCAAATCTATCTGGATTAAGGCAAGGGTATAGATGAGAGATAAAGGAAAGAATGATAGGCAAAAAGGAAGAGTTACCCCTCCTGAATGATGGTAAAGTGTGTGTGTGTGCGTGCATGCATGCGTGTGTGTGTGTGTGTGTGTGAGATAAACAAGATACCAAATGGGAAACTGTAGACTATTTTTGAACCAGGAAAATGCTGTAAAAACAGGGTCATAAGTAAAACTCTGGAGATAAGGCATGGGTAAATGGGCTCTCAGTAAAACAGCATCTTAACCCAGAAGGTCCCAACAACAGAAAAACATCCACATGTAATGCCAGAGCTAAAGATTACAGACAAGTCAATGTGGAACTAAACAGGGAGAAGATGTTCCCCAAAAAAACTAAGTGGATTTCTGTCAAAAGTCTTAGATAGGAAGGAGATGAATAGTGGAAAGAGATCACAAAGGAGCTGTGAGGGTAAGGAGTAGGTGGAATAACTGGATAAGGGTTAAACTATGATCTCAAATCATAATTCTAACACCAGCTTTCATAAATACCTGAACTTTTCATGATTTTAGTTACATTTTCTCAGAAAAAGTGTTATGCACATACTGTAGTTTGTTAGATCTTTTCATTCCAACTTACCTATAAAATGGTCAAACAAGTTTCTCTGAAGCTGTACAAACTTATTTCACATTCTCCACATGTGAAATTTAATGGGACTTTGCAAATCATAGCACATGCTAGAACATGTTGCATATATATGCATTTCAAAACAAAAAAAAATCATAAATTAACATACCAACACCAAAGAATTGCAGTATAATTTATAAGGCTTAGTAACTAAGCTGTATTTGGGTCTGAAAAGATATGATAATTTGAGCCCCAAATTCTCCTTACCTTTCTCATTTGATTCTACCAGGAAGGCTGAGAAAATTATGTGGGAAACATTCTAAGCTTTTGATTGGTTATACAAAGTAGGAATTTGTAAGCATTTTCAAAAATGGAAGAGGTAAGTGAGGCAGTCATGGTTGATTCACTAAATGTGATGGTACCTCAGAAAGTAGATACAATAGGAGATTCTCATTTTATATTCTAGCTTATCAGTATTGGTAACTGGAGCTTCTAATTTGCAAGAAACCACAGATTTTGTATTTGGACATCACAAACATCTAATCTGAACCAAAACTGCATTCAATGCATTACATGACAAACAAAATTCAATATTTAGGAATTTTGTTTATATTAACTATTAAATTAAAAAATAAATTAATATATAATACTAAAACTTAAAACTATAATTTACAATTTGATTCCAAACTTCTTGAATACATTTGTAAAATAGTAGCTCAATAAAATCTTGAATGTAAGTCTACAAACATGATGACATACTCTTTGACACTTGACCATAGGAAGACCCATCAAGATAAGGTTTAAAAGCCACAGAAGAGATATGTAAGAACCAAAGAAAGAAGAAAATCCACTGATGAAAATGCTCTATGTATATAAATAGTATAAATGGATAATTTGCCAAGAAAAAGAGAGATAAAAAAATGGAATGAGAACAGTTGGACAACTTTAAAGAACTGTCAGAAAGTCAATGGCAAACTGACAATTTGCATTGATAAATTGCAAGGGTGGATGGCTGGCAAAAGTGAGAAAGAAAACAAGCTATTTTCCACAAAAATTCTGCCGAATGTGACAGGGACTGGGCAGAAGCAACTCCTGATGATGATGTGGAAACATGGTGAAATAAAAATAGTATCATCAAATTGAAGAGAAAGAGATTCTTTGGACACCAAAAGGCAAACTAGTGAAAATCATGACTGCATAGGCTAAAGATGGTAAATGAGATAAACCTAGCAAGGAGTGTCATGAATAATAAATAGGATTCTTGAAGAAGTCAAGATGGGAAACAGGCGAAGGAAAGTGACTGGATCAATATTAACTCATAGTATCTACTACAAAAGCAGAAGAGTTCAGAACTAATAACCTAAAGAGTGGAAGCTTGGTGTTGAATAGAGTTGCAAAGGCATTGATAAGAGGCCTCTCAAAATGGAATTAAATTCTCTGACACATCAGTGAATGTAAATACTACTCTGTGGGTAGGAATCTGGTCTAGATGATATAGTCTATATGTCACTATGCTCAAAGTTCCTAAGTCATGAGAGGCCAGCATGATGATCATTAACCTAAATGAGAAATCCTAGAATAAAAACAGACCTTTCAAAATTGAGTATCTTCTTGTCTATTGGTGTACCAAATAACATTTATCTTCAAAAGATGATCAGACAGATGATACAAGAGATAATGAACAACAAATATCTTACAGATGTTGTTATGAAGAGACAATTCTTTTGTAGATCAGATGCCAGAAATGGTGCAAGTTTCCAGAACCATACTCTACCTAGACAAAGACACACTGGTAAACAGAGGTAAAAACTAGCCAAAGACGAAGGAAAATGGATGCAACATGCACACATGAGACAACTTGCTGGAACATGTTGCATATTAAATAGCTTCACATTACATATGTTTGTATAATTGGCATACTAAATTTAATTTGTATTTTAGTTAATTTTGGTAATAAATAGATTTCATATACAACACTAAATACCATAAAATTAAGAATAAATAGTGTGCAATGGATGTAAAATACTGGTGACTGATTAACAGCAACTTTGAGCCAACTGAACTTTTGAGAACTTTGCCTAAAGATTATAAATTGATGCACCAAGAAACAGTTTATAGACTACTGTTTGGCCACTACAGTCAGTACACTATAAGACTCAGAAGCTATAACTGTGACAAAACTGCAGATATTTTACCATAAAGGTTTATAGATTTCAAACATTACAAACTTCAGTGAAGTTAGTGTTTCTACAAGGACATCAGACATTTCTGTCAAGAAAAAAAACGAATAAAGCTCTCTAGCATTCCTGTCAAATGAAGTGCATTAACATAAAAGTAATTTGTGCCTCATAAACAATCGACAAAGTATTCAGTTCCAGACCTGATAAGAGAACTTAATATTTGCACATAAATTATAATTAATTCACTTTCTGTGAACAAAATATTTAGTTCAAGACCAGATTGTTTGCAAGTCTATAAAAGTTTTATGTATAAATCATTATTTGTAATAACTGTTAAGATAAATTATACTGTGTTTATATATTAAAATATATTTGTGTTGGGAAAGAAAACAGTACATTATGTAACAAACTTTTTGTCAAATATCATAAATTTGATACATATTAATGTTCAATTAACTTTTAAACTCAAATTCAAGTTTCAGGTTATTTGAAATTGTAATACATAATGTACTTAACATAATAAATTGGAGATAAATCATAATATGTAACACTACGCTGGCTAAATATGATAGACATGATACATGAAGCTTCAAATGTTATATTTCTTCTTTAGTGCTTAGAGATAGATATATTACTTGAAGACAGGGTAACAATATCAAATAAATTGCTCTTTTATAAATACAGAAAATTTCATGGAGTATGTATTCTCTTATATGTAGGCAGCTGAAGTTTTAATACAGAAACAAACATAAAAATTGTGATTATTTAGACATTCAGTTTTTTTATATAAATAAATATGGAGCACAAGTTCTGAAAATGTAATTTCAAATTTGCTCTCAAGAAATTATTGTTTTCATTTTTTTAAAAGAAGAAATATGAACTCATTGATTAGTTTGCCTTATCGTTTGTGGTTTATGCTACTAGTATGGGTTATGTTTAACATTTCATGTCTGAGCTCATGCTATTTTTATAAACAAATTGAACAATAGCTTAAGAGTTGAAGAAAACAGGTCCAATTCTTGGTCACCACTGATGCCCATTAAGCTTATACACATATATTGTCTGACATATTGCTATTGTGTTTCTTAGACAACTGAAGTCACAGCTGGGATACTGGCTTACAGCCAGGAGGGTGAACCAAGTTAACACCAACTGCTTCCATCACTGGAGCACACTTTGCAAGCTGAAACCAAAGTTTTCTATTTTAGTTCCTAAAGTTAAAACTGAGAACTAACAATGCAAGCTTCTTTGCTATGAACATTTCTCTGCCAAATCATTTCAAGAAAATAAGAATAACCTTGAACCTCTCAAACAGTATTCAAGAAATAAAACACTGTTTCTCCAAAACAATTCATTTCCTATAAATATTTGTAGAAAAATGAAAGTGATTCCTTGATTTTTTTTATTCATAAAATGTTCTTACACGTCACATATCATACAGAAAAAGTCACCCTTCTTTAGAAACAATAACCATATATATATATAAAAGTATATACAAATTTCATATTGTTCTTTGCTGAAATTATAACTTTATTTTTATTATGCATCAACAGCTATATTTAAATTCATTAATAAGTTCCTATGGCTTGAATTTTTCTTTTTAAAAAAGCATAACTGCAGAATGTGAATGCTGTTAAAATATCTCAAACACTATGATAAAAGTTAATACTTATTTCATTCCTAACAAAACATGTTATTACCAACACAGTGTAATCAAATTGCTACCACATATTTCTATATAGTAATAAATATACAATGATACCTGATGGAAATAAAGCTACATGTAATGTAACCATAATTCAGAAAATGTATGATAAAGTGTGAAAATTTGAATGCTCACATTGTTTCATCAGTTTTAATTTAATCAGTAACTTGTACAAAAAAAAATTCTGATTACCCTTTATTATTTTTCTCTCTCTCTTCTTAAAAAAGCAATTTCAATGAAAAGCTTACATCCAATATTCCAAACAAGGTATGAATTACAAATATTGTTTATTTCTTATCTTATAATTAAGAATCTACAGTGAATGTACACATTCTTTAGAGAAGTTATGTATCAGAATAAACAATATGAACTAAGTGCACATATTTTTCCTTATTTCTGTTGTTTATTAGAATAAAACTCATCATTTTATTTCAAGTGGTCACCTCATATTTAAGACAAATATATAAATTTGCACAAACTTGATAAAACTTCCTGAGCCTAAATGTACACCAATTTATCATAAAAAATAGATGATTCATAGAAATAAATAAAAATCTTTTCATATTTTTTTCAATTAATTATAAATCCTTATAACTCAGCTCAAGTTATTAAGATTGGATAGAAGACATTTTGAAAACTGTAATAACTCTGAGTAGCATCACTGTAAATGTTGAATGTCATGTAAATATATTCATAGTGACATATAAAACTGACTTTCAGTAGAAATACTTTCAAAAACTAGTTCAATATATCAGATATATCCAATACATTATATTAAATATATTCACAAGGTATATATTACTAGCAACATTCTAAAATGGTTTCTTCTTTTGTGACACTATGAGATTGAAATAGCAATGTTTGTGAAATGAAACTAAATCTAGTGACAATTACCTTAGATGGTATATTTGAAGTAACTTTAGTCAATTAATTGTTTATTATATCAATATTGCCTGGAATCTTCAATAAACAATGTTAAATTTTGGTGTAATTCTTAAGATTTACATTTTAACAAGTTTTCATATTGTGTACTCATTTACCATTAATAAAAGTATAAACATTTTTCATTAATCATATTCAATATATGCAATAGAAAACACAACATATATCATTAATGTTTTACTCTTTATAAACATACAATTATAGTAAACATATTTTTATGAATATTATTTACTTTACAGTAACACTTAGTTCCATAACATTATGACAAATATACTTGTGAACCTCTGATTTAAAATTAAAGGATGCATTGAAACATCATGGAAATAAGTAGCAAAATGCTCTGAACAAACTAATAATTTTCACATTAATAACTAAACTTAGTAGAAGACTTGCTAAAAGTTAGAGCATTAATTCTCAATTTAATGGGGAATACATACTTTGAGTTTAAAACAATAAACTGTTTTTTACTATATTACCTTTTTTTTCATTGCAGAGCACCACATATCTCTATATTAATCTCGTTCTATTTTGGGAATCACTGTAAACTTGAAAGTATGTCTTATCATACAGAGCAAATAAACATTCCACATAACTCACTTACTGCAATATTGGATATTGTCATTACATTTCTTTTGTGTACAGTGAGAAAAAAAGTGTTTTCAAACCTTGTGAATCACCGCCACTCGTAAAAACTGCAATTGCTTTTCCTGTCTGTCCTCCTTTCATTGCAGAGGTGCCCTCCTTACAATTCAAATGTTTCTCTTCTAGCGATGCAACCGGTGAAGGAGCTGGGTCAGACATGGTTTCACCTACACACGTCAAATAAAAAAGACATAGGCATATAACCACATTTTAATATATGCAAAGATAAAAGCCAGTAGGATGCTTAAAAATTAATCGTACACAAAACCTCATGTCAAATTTTAGTATTATGAATACGTTTGAAAATATTAACCCGTAAAAGTTTTCTCTTCATACTTACATAACTGTTCAAAAATTTAGAATTTAATTTCTAACTTACGAGATCCAACATTACTTCACTTTGATTTTACATGTCACTTATTACTAAGGTTATTGTGACAACAAAATGAACAACGAAACGTAACAAAACAATTGGTCAATTTTTAACGGACGGAAAAACTAAATTTTAAAAACATATTTTAATTTTAAATTTAATGTATCATGACCTTAAAAAAATAGATTACTATTATTGATGTTACTATGCCGACAAACTGATAGTCTTTTAACAAAAACACTATTTCAACACCGTGATTGTAACATTATATATATTTAACATACGTGCTTTCTTTCCCCTTACGAATTCCTCGAACTACCCTACCTATTGTCGTACAATCATCTAAAACTTGTCCTGTTCGACCTTCACAGCAGACGTTACAATAATTAGCGCCACCGAGTAGTAGTTAAATATTATCTGAAGTGTACAAATACTAAGATAGAAAACACTTTCCAAGTTAGTTGTTTAAAATTACAAGAATTTGATCATTAATACACGTTTAAATAAATTAATATGAAATTTTGGAATCCCTCACTTTTAACTCCTAAAAATAACAAAAAAATTTTGCTACGATATTAGGCCTGGCATGGCCGAGCGCGTTAAGGCGTGCACTCGTAATCCGAGGGTCGCACTAAACATGCTCGCCCTCCCAGCCGTGGGAGTGTATAATGTGACGGTCAATCCCACTATTCGTTGGTAAAAGAGTAGCCCAAGAGTTGGCGGTGGGTGGTGATGACTAGCTGCCTTCCCTCTAGTCTTACACTGCTAAATTAGGGACGGCTAGCACAGATAGCCCTCGAGTAGCTTTGTGCGGATTTCCAAAACAAACAAGCTACGATATTTACAGACATATTCAGAACTTGATTCAATTATCATATATTATTATAAAAGGAAGCACTGTATAGTTGTAGTGACTTAATTAGAAGATATTTAACATACCATTTCGATTTAAACAGCCCCCCAGTGGCTCAGCGGTATGTCTGCGGACTTACACGCTAAAATCCGGGTTTTGATACCCGTGGTGAGCAGAGCACAGATAGCCCATTGTGTAGCTTTGTGCTTAATTCAAAACAACAACAACAACATCGATTTAAGCGTTTCCCTTTTATATACTTTGGGTTTACTCAAAGCAATGAAAACTAAAGTAGTACTTATTATTATTATTATGCCTCTCGATTCCATGAAGGAACGTAGGGCCGCAATCGCTTGCGGATTCATAAACAGACTGTTTTTTTTTAAGTGAGCAGATTGTTAGCCTACTGCACAACCTCCAACCAGGAGGATAAACCTGAGCCGTCCCTAATTTTGCAGTGTAAGACTAGAAGGAAGGCAGCTAGTTATCACCACCCACCGCCAACTCTTGGGCTACTCTTTTACCAACGAATAGTGGAATTAACTGTAACATTATAACGCCCCAACGGCTGCAAGGGCGAGCATGTTTAGCGCGAATGGGATTACGAGTCGCACGCCTAACGCGCTCGGCCATGCTGGGCACAAAGTAGTACTACGACATTTAAAATTTAATTAGGTCTACTATATACAATATTAGTTTTTATTTCGTAGCTAATAATAATATTGTCAGGTTTTATGTGCATGGATGAGCAGAATTCTTTATAATAGGTGTTTGTGATTTGTTAATGATAAATTTCAATAATAAAAAAACAGCACAAATTTCGCATGTTTCAAAATATTATCATAAAGCAAGTCAATCATGCATGCAAATATTCGTTACAGACTAAATTACCAGAGTTATATCCAGAGCCTTAAATAATCGTCTAATTTTAGTTAAAGACGACACACGCTGATTCGTTTAGTTTAGAACACAACTTACAAGACAAATTATTATTCTATAGTCTGTTGTTGCAATATAATTTGCGAAAATTTCACTTAAAAAGCACCACTATACGTTCTTTATGTCTCAATTCACAAACACATAGTCTAGATTTATTTGACTATGTCTTGCATTAACTTTGTCTAACTCGAAATATATTTTAAACCTGTAGTTATGATCAGCCTGGCTGTGGCCTAGAACTTTCCACGCAACACAATATAATATGATTTAACAACATTTAATAAAATCGACGAAAAAAACTTTGAAGGTTTTATTTAGAAACATGACGCAACAATACAACATTGGAACAACACAACGTATGATTTGTAAACAAATCTGCGATAAATTACCATAACAAATATCAATATTAGTATAATAGTAACAGCGTAAGCCTTTGTTATTAAAGGTTGTTATTTGAAGTTTAACTGACGTTTGTATTAGAAGACTTATATTCAAAGTTAGTGCAGGAATCATTGCACCGATTTTAGAAGCAGGATGTCAGAACTGAGAAGCAGTGATTTTTCCCCTTATGCAGGCAATGATAACTTTGAAATAAAAAGAAAACATGGACTTAAGTAAGAGCTATTTATGAATGTTTTTGTTTGTTTTCAGTTTATATTAAAAAAACTGAAGCAAAGACTTAAGATTAAAGTTGTAGACTGAGCTCAAACTTTACTATAGTGATCGTAATAGCAACTCTGATCAAAAGTAATTGATAATATTGTGAATTATTCAAGCAAACAAAGACGTCAAATTCTACATATTTCAATCAGTTTTACTGTGATGATTTGTAACAGTAGCTCGGTTTAAAAATAATTATAAGTATTGGCAAGTAGCTATTGTAAAAATTGTTGCATAATTCATTGCTTTATTAGAGTTAACAGTCTGAAGTAATTCAACTGTAAAACATACTGTGTCAATTGAGTATAAAGCTCACTGTTCCAATAGTTTTATGTCCGACATGGCCAGGTGGTAAAGGCTTGTTTGTTTGTTTATTTTTGAATTTCGCACAAAGCTACTCGAGGGCTATCTGTGCTAGCCGTCCCTAATTTAGCAGTGTAAAAGTAGAGAGAAGGCAGCTAGTCATCATCACCCACCGCCAACTCTTGGGCTACTCTTTTACCAACGAAAAGTGGGACTGACCGTCACATTATACGCCCCCACGGCTGGAAGGGCGAGCATGTTTAGCGCGACGCGGGCGCAAACCCGCGACCCTCGGATTACGAGTCGCACGCCTTACGCACTTGGCCATACTGGGCCTGGGGTTGAGGCACTCGACTCATACCACTATGTAACAAAATTTTTACTTTTTCTTGTTCCTGGGCAGAAAGTGTTATTTCCGAACCGCTTACGCCTAAAGTAGATGGAAAAGACTCGGCACCTCATTTTATCTGTGAACACTGCAAAAAACTCTAGAAGGTAAGACGAACAATTGCAGTTTGCTTCAATAATAATATTTTATATTATACAAATTTTAGACCTTTTAAATTTAACTATTTTTCGGTGCACCTCAAAGAAAAATATGACAATGTCAAGACCTTGCAAAAAGCCTTGAAGTATGATGAGTATGGCTGAGACGTTTTCAGAAAGTTCAAAATGGTGGCATTTCTGATGTGTCTCCAAGGAGGCTTTACTAAGTTTCCCTGTTATCTCTACCTTTGAGACAGCAGGGACACTGCAGCGCACTACAACCGAAAGCACTGGTCATAATGGGCGGAATTCTCTGTGGGGAGGCACAATGTCAAGTGTGAGCCACTTAGTGAATGGACCTCCAGAAGGTGTTGTTCCCACCATTGCACATAAAATTGGATCTTATGGAACAATTTATCACAGCTCTTGATAATGAGTCTGCAGCCTTCAAATACCTTTGAGACTTCTCTCCTGAGCTGTCTGAGGCAAAGGCCAAATCTGGTGTTTACATTAGACCACAATTAAAGAAGATCCTGGAGTGCACAGAATTCCCCAAAAAGCTCAGTAGGAAGCAAAAAAAAAACTTGGGGTAGCTTTATTGCAGTGGTTTGGGGCTTCTTGGACAATCACAAGGTCGAAAATTATGTGGTTTGTTTTGGAATTTCGCACAAAGCTACTCGAGGGTTATCTGTGCTAGCCGTCCCTAATTTAGCAGTGTAAGACTAGAGAGATGGCAGCTAGTCATCACCATCCACTGCTGACTCTTAGGCTACTCTTTTACCAACGAATAGTGGAATTGACCCTCAGATTATGAGTCACGTGCCTTAATACGCTTGGCCATGCCGAGCCGAAAATTATGTGGAACTGGTTGAGGCTCTGGTAAGAACTACGACAAAATAGGCTGCAGGATATTCCTGAAAGTCCATATCCTTGATGCTCATCTTAATAGATTCAAGGAGAACATGGGAGCATATTTGGAGGAACAAGGCGAGCACTTGATATACTGGAATTTGAATGCCGTTATCAAGGAACACATAACGACAACATGATGGAAAACTATATTTGGGAACTGATACGTGAAAGTGATTTACATCACAGTTGCAAATCTCGAAAAACTGCTCACTTCTAAACATTTTTGTATAACTTTAGTATATATACATATAAATCTTGATTCATATGTTGTTTTATTCGGACCTTGAGTAAATGAAAACGTGCAAATTTCTAAATTTCATTATCCTGGCCACAAAGGTAAAGTTTGAAGGACATAATGGCCATTTTCTGTACTTTTATAACATAAGCCATGAAGAAATAACACATACTATTCAGGAACAATATTTGTGTTATATAGTGTAGTCTCAGGGTCGAGGATTCGAATCCCTGTCACACTAAACATGCTTGTCCTTCCAGCCATGGGGGCATTATAATTTGACAATCAATCCCACTATTCATTAGTAAAAGAGTAGCTGAAGAGTTGGTAATGGGTGGTGATGACTAGCTGCCTTCCCTCTAGTCTTACATTACTATATTAGGGATGGCTAGTGCAGATAGCCTTTTGTAGCTTTGCTCAAAATCAAAACCAAACCAACAACTTTACCTGAATCATCATGACTATTGCACTGTTTAAATGTTATATGCATTATTTATGACAAAGTAATTCTTTAGACTGGTAAGTATTTTACCGCACAATTTCTATGTCAACAAGAACAAATATTTCTATACTAATACAGCCTCAAGTGCCAACAGTTACAGATGTTTGTATAGTGATACAAGTCTTTGTCAACAGACACAAAACACTTCTATGTTGATACTAGAAGTTGTGCCTCTGTAAGAGTGCCTTAGCTGTTGATACAAGAAGCCAAAGCTATTATATGCATACCTTATTTGTTGCCATTACTGTGTAATATCACTATATAAGCACATGTGCCTATTTCCAGTAGAGACTATGCTACCATATAACAACACATATCTGTTGGCACTAGAGGGTGTTCCATCATAGATATATATACCTGTATCTGTTGTCATGAGAGAATGTGTCAACATTGATATATGCAAATGTACCTGTTAGTACAAAAGACTATGTCACCATATAAGAACCTATATCAGTTGGAAGTCGAGGTGTACCACCTCTACAGGTGTACCTGTATCTATTCACACTTGAGACTGTTTTGCTGTACAAGTACTTGTACCTATTGATACATTGGCTGTATGATTTTGGAACTATACAGCAATTATGATTTTTCAGTTAAAACAGTTGTGGAACTGCATTCAGTTATCACAATCCATGTTTTGCTGTTCTATTAGAGTGCCTGCTTCACAACATTAAGGAGCTGCTGTTAATTATTTGTGGTAAAGTTGAATGCATTCTGCAGAATATTAAGTTCATCTCTCAAAACACTGAAAGCATAAAAAGTAAATGTAAATTTATTATATCAAAATTTTACAGTGCTCTGTTGAAAATCACCATTTTAACTTTCAAAAAGTTAACATTTTCCTAAATTCAAAATGTATTTCTAATAATAATTATCCTTACTGACACTTACTGCTATTTCTTTTTTGACCATTTAAGCATTGATGCAACTTTTTGTGCACATGCTACATTCTTTTATACATCACTCAACTGGCCTTGGTGATATTTGTCTCATGATTTCTCCATCCACAACAATGCATTCTACATTAAGTTAATCTATATAAGCACCTCATTCAGATAATTTTGTCACTTTTTTGAAATTGATGCTACAGCACTTTCTAACACTTGCTCTTAGTGGCAAGAGAATATCAGTGGCGGTAAGTATTAATGGAAATACATTTTTAATTTAGGAAAATGATAACTTCCAACACATACTTACCTCCATTGCTACTTATAGTTAGAATCCCACACTAAGAATGTGGAAGACCCAGAAAGGACATTATCCATACAGAACATGGATGTACCAAGATAACAATGGCACATGAGTGGGGTACCCATACTTCATCCATAACAGGTACGCTCTTCATCCTGAACTCAGTTCCTATATGAAGGGTAGAGTTGTACATGGGTAATCAAGGCCAGCCTAAACCAGATGGCCAAAGATCCACTACTTAAGGTTGGAATTAAGGGGTTTTTGTCCCTGTATCCTATGCTGGTGGCTAAGGCAATTGGACCACAATGCTATATATAGGTATACTTTTAATTGGATTTCAACCTTTAACCATAGGGCAATGTATTCCAAGCCACTGGAATCATGATGAGAAGGTAATAATACCTAAATACACAAACTTTCTCCACCTGAAGTAGCCCAAAAGACAACTTCCCAGATTAGGTATGACAGAAAAACACATCTGATCTGGAATTATGAACATTTATCCTCATTCCTCAATCTTCAACTTACCACTTGAATTATGGGGATGCATGAAACAACTGTGCTCAACCACTGTGGGATTACTCCACATTTAGAATTATAAGAAGACAAAAGACTTTCTTCCATGAACAATGTACTAAATTGATACTCACAAAAGAAAGGCTAAGCACATCCTAACTGGATAGATGACCATCCATTATTAACTGGTATTACTAGTCACAGACAAAAAAAAAAGGGGGGGTATAAAGATGCATTCCCATCAATCTTGACTGAAAGCACATATTGTCAATCATTTGAGTCCCCAAATGAGAGCAAATCTAGTAGACAATCTTCCAATGGAGCATTCATTCAGTTGAGAGTATTTGGTTGAGCTGAGACAGGTGGTCTGCTATTAAATTCCTCACCCCTGTAATGTAATAAGCCAGGAGTGAGCCCAATAGTGAATTGCTAAAGTTTGAAAACAAAGGTCAGAAGAATGTGTGTCATTTGACAGAAAATGTAAGATACCATCTTGGAATTATTGGAATAAATCATGATGACTTTCCCTTCAATAGAGCTAGTCATTGATAACAATGAGTTCTGAAATTTTAATGTATAAGGAAAATTCACCCTCCACCCATAAACCCTGGAAATCCTGACAATCATTATACATACCCCATCTCTAAAAGGAGGCATCCAAGAAGAGATGAATCTCAAGATAAGTAGACAAGATAGGAATACCAATGGTAGTATTGGTCCAAAACCACCAATCAAGATATAAGATATTGCTCCTGAGTAAGCAGGCTGAATGATTCAGAGGATTGCAGTACATGATCCACTGGACACATAGTGACCACTTAAGGTGACTACATATGTGCTTGTCCCAAAGGAATTAGAAATTAGAAGGATGTTCATATCCTAAAAAAAGAGAAAAACCATTCACAAAGTCGAAAAAAGAGACATGAATGCTCATTCCACAGCCTAGGGCTAGATGGAAGTCAGCTGAGTCTGGCTTTAAACTTGTTGAAAATGACACCCAGATGGACAACATATTGAACTAGTAAGATAATAGGTTTCTCAGCTCTGACAAGAAAGCCAGTCTTGGTGGCTTTTGAAAGGAGAATCAGAGCTGACAAAATGGTGACAGAAGTAATAAGTTAACCATATAATAGTATGTGTACAGGCCCAACAAATGATGATCAAAAGAAAAAGCTGGTATGACTTAGCCAAAGACATATGGTGCATATGTTAGGCAAAAGAGAAGAGCCCTAAACTGCAAAATCTGATTCTTGTGCATGAAACATATACAGCATTGGGATGACTTCATTATGAGAATGTAGAGTTATGCATTGGCAACATCAAACTTGGTCATCACTAGGTCTGGTGAAAAATGCCAACATAGGTTGAGAAAGAACTCCACTGTGAACCTGGAAAGATATAAGAATTGGTTGAGATGAAGAAGCTCAATGATTGGAAATCAATCTCTCATCTTCTTGGGCACAACAAATAAATAGAAATAAAATTCACCATGCATCATTTTTTCCATCAACAAAAGCATAATATACTCATGTGAAACGTGAATCTCACATAAAGAAGGAGAGGAGTCCAGTGCAAAGGAATAACAGAAACACCAGAAGCATCCAAAGGAAATCAATGGCAATGAAAGAAATATATCCAAAGATCAGAAGAGGGGAACCACACAACTTCTGAGCCAGATATAATATTTTCCCATATGTATAACTTGTAAAACTCAAGGGCAGAAATTGTTCTGGTAAAAATTAATTTATGTGTCATATGGAAGCACCAAGCACAAACGAAAACATCTGTAATCAAAACCTGCCAAACAAGAAGTGAAGGTTTTGTGGAGGAATGCAGAGTCACATGAGCATGTTGTGCAGCTATTGGTTGATAGATGGTGCACAGTAATTTACAGGAGACATACATTTAAATATTCTAATTCCAACAAGTTGGAGAACAAGACTTGTGGCATGTGTAAAGAAAAAGTTTGAATATAGAGAGCAGCACTGACTAAGAACAGCTAATCTTTTGAGGTGGGGAAAGTACATATTGAAAAATTCTTTTTTTTAGGTGTATACTTCATGTGGTATAAGATACATTTATACTCTTTTTTATGATATTAAATATCTTGATTATATTACTTCAATAAATTATATGGCAAAACTTTGTTTTCAAGCCTAAATTGTTTCAAACTTTGAATAATAGTAATCAATTCTAACATTTTTACTATGAACCATGTGACTAGATCAGCTAAACTAGTTACAGTTTAGTTAACTGATGCTTCCAGTATACATAACGTCAGTGTATATTTGTTCAGTAGCTATTTGCTGTGTTATGAAACAAAAAACTTTCCATATTTAGAAATATGGAAAACAATTCACCTTTACACTTTGCCATGCATGTTATGACAAAATAGCTAGTACTATCTTTAAGCAACAATATACTTTACTGTCACACGACATTATAATAAACATAATACTGAAAATTAAAATTTAAAAAGTTCCTCATATAAAAGAATGGAAAATACTACCATAAATTGACAAAAAATTGCACATTTGGGCCTATACATAGTTCAGGGCAAATGCAATAATAAGGATTTGATAACAGAAAACTTCATTTATGTGAACATTCCTACTGGTAGTTCCATTACAGATGAAAAGCTTTCTAGTGTAAATATCTTTTTTATTTAAATAATGTGTTTGCAAAGTTCTTACAGACATTTGCCCTTTCTAAGTTTTATAAGATGTTGTGCCCTACATTGGTCTATTAAGATGCAATGAAAGCATTGTGTCAAAATATTGATATTAGACAGGTATTAAATTGTTTCATACAGCTTTTTATAATTTATTTTATCCAGTATTTAACAGTTATTTTTAATTTAATATTAATATTACAGTAAATCTCATGTACTGATTTCTGTTAATCTATTCTTTGCAATTCATTACATTTACAGAAAACCCTTGTCTCAACTGTTCTAAAATGTGATTAAAACAAAGTTTGGCTAAATCCTAACAAAACTTCTGAAATAGCAAATGATAATTAATGTAAGTGTATCATTATTTAAAGGTTTTCTGAACAAAATTATGCTGCCACTAACTTCTATTGAAAAATTTACATTATTTATTTATAAAATATTATTTTTATAATATAGATATCTGATTAGCTTGTAATTGTCTTAGAAGTTTGGTAGGCATGGTAATGTGGTGCCATTGTTTCATACTCTTTATTTGACTTCAATTAATTAAGCCTACAAACAAGACAGCTAGTTAAGAGATCAGGTTAGTCAGTCAGAGTATTAATTTTTTCTCTCTAGACATAACCAAAATTATCTTCTAATTATATTTCCTCTGATTGACATTCCCTTGACACACTTCAATTTTAAACTCTTATTATTTCATGAAACTGCTCAGATTCTGTGTGGTTTTATTTCAAACTTAACTTCAGTTACACTGGTGGAAATTACTTATGTAATATGTAATTTACAGGCAACAAAGGAACTATTAGAACCCTTAACTAAACCTTAAAATAAAAATAGCTCAAAACCACCTCTTATAATATAAATATTTATCAAACTTTTCCCTAAAATCCCTTTTATTTACTGCATTCACCACATATGAATGAACCTATTCCAAAGGTCAACTATCCTGTTAGAAGAATAAAACTATATCAACTGAAGATGATCCCTACCCTATCAAAATTGATACCCTTGTTTTGTAATCCAACCATTTTCACCATTAAGTAAGAAAATAAAAGATGATGCTTTAAAACAACCAGCTCCCTTAACAATTTTAAACACCCAAACTATATCTCCTACAACTACTTTTTGAAGATAAAACAATTTCAAAGATTTTAAACTGTACTCACATGTCAACCTTTCCATCCCAGGTATCACCCTAGTCTCTTTTCTTTAAACCATTTTCAACAGTTCAATGCCCTTTCTAAAGTAAGGAACCATGATTGAACACCATATTTCAAATTTGGTCTAAGCACTAACCTATACAAAGAAATGATAACCTTCAACATTAGTGTATTTATCTTGCCACTAGCAGTAATATATTGCTTGTATGGTTTAAGAAACTTATTGGCCAATGTACCAAGGTCTTTTTCTTCTGTAACACTGTTAAGATTATTCCACCAAAATTATAAATTAAATTATTGTATTCCACACACATTTCTTTCTGTTAGTTATAATTAAAAGTCATGGGAAATTTGTTCACCCAATTCATAAAATAATGTAAGTCATTTTGTAAAGGAACAGTTCAACCTCACAACCAGCAACATCCAAAATGTTAATCATAAGAAAATATCAGTAATCAATTGATCATTTCTTCATTTATGTCACTGATATAAATGAAAATAAATTGCAAAGATCCTTACTCTAAATCCTGAAGTGCCATAAGGATGACTGAACTCCATTTATAATAATCTTCTGTTTTCATCCATTCAGTAAATTTTCTATCCAGCGAGCAAAAACATACTCCACACCTACTAAGAGGTGTTTTACTAAGAGGAAGCTTGTTCAATGCTCTCTGAAAATCCAGATAGACCACGTTCATATCTGAACCTTAATCCATGTAACACCTTAATGTAATTATGCAGTTGTATTTTTCTTCACTTTAATTTAAAATATTTTGCAGTATAAAATATGTGACAATTTTTAACCAAACCTCTGACATATGAATGTAAATGTGCATAAATAATATAAAGTAAATAAAAAAAAACACTTCTGGATAAATAAATGAGCATGTCTCACCATTTTCATAGAGTTGCATTTAAAATGTAAGTAAACTGTTATTGATTTATGTCAATACAGTTGGCATCAATATTTAACATAACATAGATTTTAATTTCTAAATTTCAAAATGATTGATTGTGTTTTGAATTTTGCACAAAGCTACTCGAGGGCTATCTGTGCTAGCTGTCCCTAATTTAGTAGTGTAAGACTAGAGGGAAGGCAGCTAGTCATCACCACCCACTGCCAACTCTTGGAGTACTCTTTTACCAACAAAAAGTGGGATTGATTGTCACATTATAATGCCCCCACAGCTGAAAGGGCGAGCATGTTCAGCGCGACAGGGATGCAAACCCGCAACTCTTAGGTTACAAGTCGCACGCCTTAACATGCTTGGCCAAAATGACATATTTGAATAAATTCTCAATCTTTACTTTTTTATATCATGTTACATTTGTCCTCTCTGAATTTACTCTTTTCAATACTATATGATCTTCTGAGTTTTAATATGAATTACAAACTTATGGTATGAATATTGCATAGTCATAACTTAATTTAGATAATAAAACATATATGAAAAACAAATAATATTAATTTTGCACAATTAAATACTTTGTTTTATCAGAACTGGAGATATGTTACACATGTTTAATTAGATATAGTTTCAAAGAGCAATGAAACAATTAAATAAAAACAATTGTAAACTGTTACAAGTCTGAAGCTCTTAAGATAAATAATTGCTAATTTTCATTGTAATATGTACTAATTCTATAGACAGAGAAAAAAATGAGTAATTTGGATTTGTGTTTTTTTTCATAGTGATAGCAAAGTAAGTCACATAGCATTATTATAGAAAGAATGAGAGATAAAATGTTGTTTGATTGAAAAGCTTGATATTCAGTTAGAAGGTTCTCAGGCTGAAGAAAGTGTTCTTTATCTTAACACAAAAATTACTTTGCATTCAGACTACTCAGGGTCCGAGTTACACTATGACTTAACAAATTCATGGATAAAACCTTTGTAAAAATAACTGATTAAAAATTGATTTTTGTAAAAAAAGACTTACTTGTTTACTAAAAGCTTGCCAAATTTGTGAAGGTACATATACTACATTACAATTTCACATATAATTTCATGGTTACATTGTGGTAGCAAAGTTGAACAAAATGACCAAGACTATATAGAAAGGGTTAAAATGATTATACCCTAAACATTATATAATACAGAACTAAACATTACCACATGTATATTGAGTCATAAAATTTACTATTGAAAGTTTGTACATAATATGGGTTGTTTCTTAAACCATATTATATGCTTTTATTTGTTCTTGGACAGCATGTTAAACTTGTCCATAAATGAAGCGGCTGAAACTTTTTATCTTTTCTAGATGGCATTCATTAATCTCTGCAGTGTCCTACACAATGACACATTTTGTTTAAATAACTAAACTTATTGTTGATAGACAAAGATGAGAAGTAAAACACAGCTATATTGTGAAAAGTGTGGCCGAGATATGTGATACACATACTATATCCTGTACAATTATAATAAAACTTATGATTCTTGGTGTGTCTCATGGAAAATTTAGTTTCTTTAAGACAAGTAGTTTTTAACGTATAATTACTTTAAATGATTTTTTATTTATCATCCCCTTATAGTTCTAATGACAGAAATTCTCACCAAACTTTAAAATGTTCTTTCAGTTTGTCAGCTGCAAATATAAAAGGTTAAAGGTTGTGTCAGCACATGGAAATTAGTTTTAATTTGTATTTATTTGCCATAAATATTAATATGCAGCCAAGGTTAAATGTATCAACCAATATTGTTATGTACTTGAAATAAGAATATTAACATAGGTTTGCAGTCTTAGGAGAAAAAAACACACTATATTAGAATTTCTAGTGTATGCTCTAGCTTTCAGTACAATCAACAGCAGCAATGATAGAGTATGTTGTAGATTTTGCTGTTTACTGATACTATAAAACTTCTTTTTCTTAAACTGTTTGGTTTTTTTTGGTACTATATCTGTGTAAGTTATGATCGTTATTTTGCATGTGTGAAGGAAAACAGGAATTGTGTCATGTGTTGAACATTTATTAAAACGTTTTTTTGGCCTTTGTGGATTGTAAAAAAGTGAATGTTAGAGAGTATGGTAGGCTATATGAGTAACTCAGTGTGACACACATGGTGCATAAATTAAATAAAACATTTCGAAATAACTTGTAAAAAGTTACAATGCCTCTGTACAAAGCAAAAATCAGTAAACTTTGAAAACTCAAAATGAAACATGATTATGATATCATTCATTTTGAAAACTCTGTAATTTGCAATACTTTAAAGAACTATATGGATCAAGAAAATTTATAATTGTTGATCAAAAAAAATTATTTTTTTATTCACATTCATTGATTAGAATGTACAGAAGTTAATAAAGGATGATTTTATCATTCACAAATTTCGGGCTGTGCACACTTGAACCAGAGTTGGAAAGAATATCAAAGCTCATCACAAGGGCAGACATTGTATTCCTAGTAAAAGGAATGGTACTGCTAATGTTTGTATTTTTCAGAAAGGGGATATGGACAATGACTCATGAAGTTTAAGAAAAAAATGACAATGTCTCACCCAAATATTTTAATTACTCTTTTTGAAGACATCTTGAAAGTTTGTTTGTTTGAAATTGGGAATCTAATTAGGTAGGCAATACGGTAATTATAGCTTTATTTTTCAAAATAAAAAATTATACATTGTGTCAAAATTTGACACTTTGTTGCATAAAATTGGTGTCTCATTAGAAAAAAAATAACTCTATTTCAATAAAACAATTGTCAAACACATTTTTTACAGTAGAATAAAATAGACTAAAATTTAAAAAAAAATGATTGGAAAATACAAAAGACATACTTATTTGAAAAACAATTTTGTCTGAACACAAAACAAAAAATAAGATGATTAAATTAATGAACAAAAACTTGTTTCAATTGTGAACAATTGCTTTATCGTTCCAAAAAGTTCTTGAATATTTATAAAGATTAGAGAAATTTCGATAGTCAACTTTATTTGATTACTACATTCAAGTCTTATAGTTATAACTGTTCATGAAATACCCATCTTATGCTTTATCAGAGTAATACCAAATTCTTGCAACAAAGTACCAAATGTTTTGAAAAAATCTCTATTTATGAATGGAAATGCAACATCAAAAGTTTGTTTGTTTTAAAGTAAGAGTCAGTAATCATGAAAGTGAGGCATTGTCTTGGATCACTCAGAAAGTGGTGTGGATCTGTAAAATGCATGTTTCACAGTATCTTTCAAAGAAGTATAATAAGCTAAAAAAACTGATAAACACCTGTCAGTTTTTTTTTCCTAGAAGCATTTTAGTGATTTCTGAAAAATGAAAATAATTCTTTTACCCTTTTATATATTTATAGGCAAGTTTTAAAATGAAAGAAATTTTTGCCATAAAATATGCTGTATGTTGTCCAAAAACAATATATTAAGTAGTCAGTTGAAGGGCAAGTTAAAAAAGCCTAACTTCTCAGTATAATTACTGTGTTAGAAGGAAATTCGGTTTAAACATTACAGTTAAACCATGAATTAAGTAAAACAAATAAAAATTAATTTTTCATAGCATTAAACAAAAACACGATATATTTAGTTTATATGAAGGTATGTGATCATGAAATTATTCTGACGCTGTAAACTTCTGTGTACGTATTAGATTCTTTCCATTAGGGGTCTGTGACTTGTTGGTGTTAAATTTCAGCAATAAATATACAGCACACAGTCTACTTGTTTTAAAATAATATATTAAACCAAATTCAACATATACAAATATTAATTTGTTGTTAATACAGTTATATTCAAAACTTTAAATAATTGTCTCTTTTTCATCTAAGTCCACACAGGCTGGTTCAGCTACTTTTGAACACAATTTAACAAGATGAGTTATTCTTTGCTGCTCTGTTATTACACTACAGTCTTTGGTTCACTCTAAATTCACCTTATAAATTTTGGTTAACACAGTTGTATTCAGAGCTTTAAATAATTGTCTCTCTCTCTTCTTTTTTTTGTTGTTAAAGTCTACACAGGCTGGTTCAATTACTGTTGAACACTATTGACAAAACAAACTATTCTTCTGTGCTCTGTTATTGCAATACAACTTGTAATGCTTTTACTTAAAACTGTTCATTATATATGCATATATAGATTTGCTATTTATCACTAAACTAACAATCAAATAGTAGATCTATCTATCTGTAGTACTTAACTAGCTCAAAAAATATTCTGGATGTGTATTTATAGTTTGATTGAGGCCAAGAATGTTTCACACACAACAAAATATAATGATGCAATAGTATCACAAGCACCAAGTCACAGTAACTGAACTACAAAATGTATGAGTTGCAGAGTTATGTGAACAAATTTGTGATAAGCTATCAACTGTGAAAATAAAATAAAAATAAATTTACAACTTAAACTTGCTTAAATTATTTGTCACAACAGTTACATTAAATGTAAACACTCACATATATGAAACAGACATAGGAACTAAAAGTTTAAAGATATACAATGTGTATGAGAAAAAAAGAGAACTCTACATTAAATAAACTACAAAGAAAAAATAATCCCAGCTTCCATACAGTATGTTCATAATGTCAGCTTCACTTCATCCACACCAAATTTTAATAAAATATATACCAAAAATACATTTTAAATCTAAGAATGAAATCCAAAACTAACTAACTAACCACATAATTCACATTATTTTACAGATTTATAACTTGCAATAATTAAAAAAAGTTTCAAAACAATTTTGAATCCCCATTCTTTGTAAATTCAATGAAACAGAACATTCACAGGAAAAGTGTTTAATTCTTACAGCAGTTTGAACATCTTAAGTATCTATATTATTCAATTGTGCCAGAAAAAATAAGTCCAGCTTTCAAATTAGTGTGTAAATGATAAAAATACTAATTTTTTTACTAGATTTTCTTTTACAATTAGAGCTGGGTTTATAATTCAAAAACATTCAAACAAAGATTAATATGCAAACCTGAGAAAACTACTAGTCCAGGTTATTAAATTTTTCTGTAGTTTGTACTTGTTGGAACTAGTTCATTTCTAAAACACTATTATTTTATATTCTTAATACCAAGCCTATTTCTGAGACATGCATTTCATACTGTGTAACAAGTATTGAATTTCAAATGAGCAAATAACATAATTAATCAAGCTTTTCAATCATGGGCACTCGCATACTCTGGTTTAACTGTATGATATTTTAATGCTGGGTTTTATATTTATTTCCTTTTTTTTAATAGAAATGTTCAATTTTTGTGACATTGTTTTACATATTTAATTTGTTATTGCTACAGATTTATTATTATGTTACACATTAACCCTCTTAATAAGTGTAGATAAAAATGTGCACGTCACTGCCTTTTTAACAGTTACAATCAAAATCTAATTAAATTAATTTACTATTAATATATGTAAATAAACATGGCATCTAAGAATAGTTACTAAACGACATCTTAATAAGATGTATTGGACAAAATATGAAGTTTTACTGGAAAAAAAAGAAACTTGATATTTATTTAAGAGATTATAAAGAATATGCAAATAAAATCTGACCACTAAGATGAAAAAAATATTTTTAATCTTCACGTGAAAATCATCTTTCAATCAGACTCCATAAATTAACAAGAGTATTAAGTGAAAATACTTAATTAAAAAAATTGATTTTTTATGTACAAAAGACTTATAATGCTTATAAAAAGCTTGCCAAATTTCTAAAGAAATACACATCACATTAAAAGTTACAGTTTCGTGGATGCATAGTTATGATTGCAAGAGTGGTCAAAATGAACAGTCTTGTATAAAGGGTTAATCTGTTTCCAGATACTACAAATGTGTAATAAAATTACATTAAACTCTTTCATCTTCTGTCAGCATGAAACTTAATTTCATTAAAAATTGCAAATGTTAGTTACTTTTAAAGCCAATACAATTTATCTTTTCTTTGTAAAAATATCTAAATAATATTGCTTCAGTGCATTTTGTTAATTAAGAAACCTGACATTGTGGTGTGCTTAAGTTGTACTTTTTTACACTAACAAACTGACTTATTTGCCATTCGTGCATTGTCTCTGTTTCTTCATATAAATCAAGTATTATCCTTGTGACTTCATCAGGAAAGCAATAATTGCAAATGTAATATTTGTTGTTAAGAGAGTCTGTACTCTGCTTTTCTTAAAGTGTAATTGATTTAAATGTGCAGGTATGACAGAAAATTGAATTAAAATAACATTGTCTGACTGTAATATTGGATAAACTGTTGTGCAATAATGTTACTCCTAATTTTCAAACATGGGAAGAAGAGTTCTAAAATAACTAAAATTTTAAATGGCAGTTTTGGTAACTATGAAAAATATTTTGCAATAAAACAAATTAAAGAACTTTCAGACCTGATTTGTTTCTTATGTTGTTTGTTTGTTCTATATTTCATATTCTAGTCATCTTTCAGTATATTTGTTAAAATACTGAAGTAAAACAAAGAAAATTAGTTCTTGTAGTTTTAAATCAGATAAAAGTTTGACCCATTCTAACACCTTAATGGATATTGAGGTTTTAAGATAACTATACATGCTAACCAAATTACTTGTGATAAATAATAATTTTTCTTCTATTAAGATACCATAATCTGCACATTAAGGCAAAATGTAATGTCTTCAAGAACAAGTGAATTTTAATGGAGTTCATTCATACGAAAAAGACAGAGAAGATGAAGATGATCAGGTACAATATTACCATTAATTATTGGTCCTTCAATGTTTCCCAGCTGTTACTGTTTTTGATGCATCATGCCCAATTAAAAAAAAAAATGTTTGTTTGTTTGAATTTCTGCAAAGCTACAGGATGGCTATCTGCACAAGCTGTCTTTAATTTAGCAGTGTAAGACTAGAGGGAATGCAGCTAGCCATCACCACCCTCTTCCATCTCTTGGGCTACTCTTTTACCAATAAATAGTGGGACTGACCATCATATTATAGAGCCACCATGCCTGAGAGGGCAAGCAAGTTTGGTGAGATGAGGATTTGACCCTCGAAACCCTTAGATTACGAGTTGAATCCTTTAACCAAAAAATGAATAATAATAAACTTTTAAAATTTTCTTTGCATTGTATTATATAATGCCATACATATTAAGAATTTTTACAGTAACTAGTGAAACTGACCAATGGAGATATTCATGTTTTAAAATAGTTCAGTTTTAAACAGAATAAAAATCTATAAAGATACAACTATATAGAGATATTATACATATAAACACACACATATTGGTTATCACAATCTTCACAATAAAAGGTTTCATTGATGAAAAAAGTAACTGAAATTAAACATTAAATTTAATCATACTTGAAAATCTTGTAACTTAGAGACATTTACAACAGTCAGTCCAATTAGAAAACTTATCTTAAAAATCTTGTGTATTTGAAAGTAACATTAACATTTCAAACACAATTTTAACAATGAAATAATTGCAGCACTAAAGTGGGAAAGTAATACTCAAATATAAATTTTATCTTATTCCTGTTATCACATTGAGGCAGAAGGTAAAAGGTGTGAATAAAGAATTATTTGTTTGTGCAAAACTACACAAAGGCTATTTGTGCTAGCTGTCCCTAATTTAGCAGTGTAAAGACCAGCAGGAAGGCAGCTAGTCATCACCACCCACCGCCAACTCTCTTACCAAAGAATAGTGGGACTGACCATCACATTATAATGCCTCCAAGGTTGAAAGGACAAATTTACTTAATTGGACTGGGATTTGAACCCACGACCCTTAGATTACAAGTCGAGTGCTTTAACCAACTGGCCAAAAGAACTGTTAGAGAAGAGGAGACAATCAAGAAATAAATTAATTTTTTGTCTGGTGTTGAAATAAGATATATAATAAATTTCATTTGGATTTTAAGTTGTACTATATTTTAAAACTTTTATATTGTATTTATATATATATATTGTGGAAGGTCCCTGAAGAGTACCACCTATAGTGAATAAATAATATTTAAACTTCCATACACCAATTACGTTTATCAATTAGACCATGTACAAGCTTAACATTACTAATTTGTAAACTTGTCAAAACAGTTTTAGTATGGGTAATAACATAACTATGCATCCAAAGCCATTTGTATTGCTACACAATGTTGAATGTTGCAAAAACATTTGGGCTAATTTGATAAAAATAAGTCAGTCGGAACTAAACAAAAAGACAAGTGGTTTAAGATCATTTTTGCATGATTTCATATGAAAGGTTTAGTACAATATAAGAAAACAAGTTGCTTTATATTTGAAAAATGTAAAAAGGCTGTCAACAGTCTCTTCAAAACATTGTATGGGACTGTCAGTAGGCTGATGTCATATCTATATTCTCAATAAAAATTGATTTGTATGGACTAAATTGCACTGTTTTTCAGTTAAGCAAACCTGTGGTCATATTTCAAAGGCAAAGTAAGGGTAAGAGGGAAATATGAGGCTTACTACATTGATCTGATGGGCAGACAAAATAACAATCAATAAAACTTTTTTTATGCAGCAGCATTGGAAAAAGTTATAATGTTGATCTCCATGAAGTCTGGGATATAATGTCTTTACTAAAATTGTGTGATAATTACTCTTCTGTAACTTACAAGAGTAAAATGGTAATTTTTTTTTTTTTACTGGGAAACAAAACATTGGTTTCACTGTTTCTTTAACAAATTAAGGCATAAACACACAACTCATAAAAAAAAATCAAGTTAATTTGAAGAAATATACTTTTCACAGTTATTTATGTTCATTAAAATTCCTTGTTCTGTTTGTGTTTAACTGTGAGCTAGTGAATCAATAGCCTCGCACACATCATGCACAGAAGAATAATCTCCATCAGCAGTGTCAACATCAGATGATTCCTGTGTAATAAGTATTTGAAAACAAATCTCATCTGTTTCAGCCTCACCATTAAATCTACTACACATGCTAGAATCAGAATCACTCTCATCATGATCTCCATAGTAATTTACTTTTTCATAACTAATTTAATTGTACATGTCTGACTTCCATTTCTTGGCCGAAAATTCTACAGCCATGTTACAAGAACTTGTATCAAATTTCCTTTTCCACACAAACATCTTTAAGGCTGCTTCCAATACCTATTACTTTTCCTCATGTGTCTTCACAAAATAATTGGTTTTAATCAACAGCAGGTTTTCCACTGCTGTATGTTTTAAACTGAGCCTTTGTTTAGTAGGTAAATGTTGTCTAACAACACTAATAATGCAGAACATTATTTTCATCAGCATACAAGTGTTATTGAGTTCCTTGCTTCCATACAGAAGCAGCCACTCTAAGAGATAGTTTAGATTCATGTTGCAGTGAACCATTTTCTTGATTTCTTTTTTCCATTCTAAGATTATCTTAGTTTTTACAAAAAAATGTCAATTTTAGTGTCTCATTAAACATTTTCTGTAAGTAAATTTAAACACCCATTTCACCTGGTGTTACTGCAGTTTTCTAGATTTATCCAAAACACATTTACAGAGTCCCCTCGCAAATGAGAATCTTGGTTAAACACAAGCATCTACAATTGGAATGAATGTAACTTTCAGTTTGTCTACGCTTTTCTCAGCAGAGTCTATATTGTTCATTAGCCTGCAGTTGATGCTGACAGTAATATATTCTGTTTTATTTATTTGGTGCCCTGTTTTAAGCAAAGTGCCATCAAGATGCAAATAACCTGATTTCATTTCCAGTTCAAATTTGAACATTTTCTAAAGATTTTCATAATGTAAACCTGAAATGTATTTTTGCTACTACAAGCAGTACCCGATAGCATAACATCTTTACTTTTTCAAACTGCACAGAGAATAGAACATGCATCTGGCACACCTTTGTGCAAGCAACATTTTGACAGAAAAGTGAAGTCTCATCTTTTTAAGTCCATGAAACTTAACTGATACTGCTCAATCCTTGCAGCTGGCAAGATAATTTTCTATTGTCAAGTAAAAATCACTCAGAAATTCAGTAAATAATTTACTCTATATCTTATGTGTGCAACAAATCAGGCACCATACACTTTTGGAAAATTAAAATTCTGCATACCAAATGCATTGGTAAAGTGCTTTTTGAGGTTTCCAGATCATTTGAATAAGTATTATATATAGTTATCATACAAGTCTTTCACATTAGCAAATGATTTAGTAATGCTACCTTTCAATGCAAGTCCAGTTGTATGGGAAATACCATGAATACCTAAAAGCCAATGATAGTTATCACTTCTCAGTTTTATAAACTCCAGTACTAGCAAATACTCCATCAGCTATAACTGATACTACCATATAAGTGTATTTATTTCCTGAAAGTGAAACCTTTCCATCTTCTTTGAATACATTATCAATGGTCTGTTATAATACTTGCATCTCCATCACCAAATTTATCAATGCACTTCATGCAACATGGAAATAAACTGGAATACCATGTTTGTCTGTTCTAATGAAAGCAGTCCTTTTTTGAAGGTATTTTTTCCCCCTAATTTCTATCAATAAGCACTGAAAAACCTATTGCTAAACATAATATAATTAATAACCAATTTTGTAATAAACTTAATTTCTCACTTATGAATGACTGACAAATACAGTACAGTTTGAAAACATCACATTACTTTGCTTGTGACACTGCTAGTCTTGACCAATTAACGTACAAGAATTATAGCCACCAAAAGCATGAAGTAAAGTCATCTGTGAGCTCCTCCTGTGTTAAGAAAACCATTTCTAATTGCATGAAGAGTAACAATTAGGATGGACTTGAAGAGGGCTATTTACAAGGCCTCACAACTTATATTCTCCAAACACTTATAAACATTAGTGCAATGGTGATGGCCTGAATTTGAGCCTCCCTATGCTGTTACAGGTCATGTTGCCATGTCCAATCATGCTGTGTTTGACAATATTTTCACAATAGTCCTGCAGAAAAGTTTCTATTGTAATAACAAGAATGAATGTACCTCCCATTTTGTATAGTTTTCTCAGCACAATCCACAATAATTCTAGTATATGAAGATGACGGTTTCCCAGCACATTTTTCAACAATCCAAACACAAATAAATTCACAGGCAGTGCAGTACGAACCTTGACTGGTATGCTTTGAACATAAAAGCACACATTGATTATCTAGCTACTTGAGGTATACAACTCAATGAGAGGTATGACTGGAAGCCTTAACTTCCAGTGAATCGATATGCTATTGTTCTTGTTTCTGTGCAAAGTCTGTATTTATGCGTGACACAAAGGGTCCTGATCATCAGTCTTATAGTAAGTAAAGTTAATCTTGATCCTGAAATAGTATCCACAAATGATCATACATCATTTTGTAAAAGTTTTACAACAGAATTTGTACCACTTGAAATTTGTTCACCAATTGACAAAATGACTTGAGACTGTTACAGATACCAAGATACAAATAAACTGTTAAGCATTACCACACACTACCATTTCTCTTTGACTGGATACCATTCTTAAGCATTACCACACACTACCATTTCTCTCTGACTGGATACCATTCATACAACCTCCAGTAGTTCATCTATTTTTCCTCAATATGTCATGTAAGTAACATGTCACTTTTTCATTTCTGGGGGCACATGTATTCTCACTTGTCACAAGACGTTGCATTTTGATTACCAGGGCTGTAATTAATTGTTGCAGGTCTCTTATGGTCTTAATGCCCCCCAAATTGATTACATTTTGGTGTTATAAAACTAGTTACTTATCAACTTATCACATAAAAATGTAGTTACAATTCTTGCTCTTTCACCATTGGCTGTGTTTGTGAGGTAACTTGCAGTTCTGTATATTCAAAAACATTTCAGTATAACATATTCAAGTTGGAGCTCTTTGAGTATCAATTTGATATCTAAACAGACAACTAATATAGCTGTAGACAAAGCACTGACTTGATACAATTGGCTTCATATATTTTATACGTATGGAGAGATAAATTAGTGATCTAAGTTGTACCTGATAACAGCAAAATCAAGTAAACTTGTGCACTACAAGTGTGTTGAAGCATAGAAGTCTTGTGCTTAAAACAAAATTATTTAAAAAAATTCTTAGAATACTTATACTACACTAATACATGCTTAACTAAATTTATATCACTGTCCTATGTGGGAAAAAGAAAAATATATTCAATAAATGTTCAAATTCATCAGCCTTGTCTTCTCATCTTCTGATGGCATTTAAACTCTTAACTGTGGCCATTTCCAAAGCAGTGACATGCTGTGAGATTATAAAAAGGTAAGAGCTATGTAACAGGCTCCATATGAATTAATTAAAGAGGAAGGAAGATCATGTAGGAAAACAAAAAT
The DNA here is from genome assembly GCA_011833715.1 of Carcinoscorpius rotundicauda. NCBI lineage: Eukaryota > Metazoa > Arthropoda > Merostomata > Xiphosura > Limulidae > Carcinoscorpius > Carcinoscorpius rotundicauda. Next base: position 28,634,565 of record CM022399.1, on the reverse strand, counting down.
ATTCTTAAGGGATAATAGTTTGTATTTTTTTCATTTTTGTTTGTGAATCATATTATGTTTTAAAAATTACAAAATATCAATTTTAAAATAATTTTGGTGCAAAGAGTTACTGGGATAAATAGCTTTGTTTTGAATTTATTTACTGATTAAATATATATATTACAAGTTACAGCTTTTACTGCAAGAAAGAAGTTTTCAAAACATGAAAAATAATTATGGACTTCAAATGATCAAAATGTTACATTTGTTTTAAAACAAATCTTACTTACTGTAAAAGCTATAACTTGCAATACATTTATTAGGATAGTTTCGTAAGTTATGAAAAGTGACATGCAGTTATGAACTCCACACCAGAAAAGTGCTGTGTTTACATCTTATAAGACTTTGATGTTGGAATATTCTGAGTAAAGTATTGGTTTGTCTACTAGTGAAACTGTTTCATCTAATTATTTATCTGACTGTTAGTTTATCAGTGCATGTATGTGTATTAAACACTTTGAGAAAGAAACGAAACTGCTTTGATTAATCAGTCCAAATCTGTTTGAAGAAGTATCTGAAATAATTTAGCATTACATTTGAAGTGGAATAATCTATCTCAGATATTATTTGAATCAGAATTCCTCACACAATAGAAAAATTCTGGGGATAAATGTAGATTGAAGAAATAATGTAATTTTCAAATACAATATGAACTTATGTTTCACTGCTTTTGACAAGCTAGTTATAAGGCAATTCCAATTTCTGGTTCAAGTAATATAAAAATCTCTAGAATTTTCATACCATTTACATTCCTGATTTTCAAGCTTTAGATGGTTGAGTTGATAAATTTCAAGCTTGTTAATCAATGAAAAAACCTTACATTTGTGGAGAAGGTATATTTGTTTGTAGAGTTATGGTAACAATATTCTTGACATTGTCTGGTTATTATCCATCCAATATTTTAAACTATAACAAGCAAGCCTTTACTTTGCACTTTGCCAGACAAAACATTTAATATAAAAATGGAAATTTTTTTAGACATTGAAGAGGTTAACCATTATGTTGGCTTATAGAATTTCTTTACCTATCAATATGTTTTAATGCATGCAAATTTTACAAGTTTGTTTAGATTGAGGTTTTTATAAGTATGCCATAATTAAACCTTCCTTGTTTTTGTTTTTTAATTGTATATTTCTAACACTTCAACATTTCTTTCTCAACCTTGTTTCAGTGCAATACAATATTCACTACTTGATGAAGTGCATCTATCCAAAGCATTGCACAAGAGAAATGTTTTATTTAAATGTGTTATTTTATCCAAGTAATTTAAGTTCACATTTTGTGGAACAATAGCCACTCAAAAATTAATGATTTGCCTAACTTAATAAACACAAATAAATATAACCTTTCTGTTAATCAGCTTTAATATTCAGACATTTTCTATTTAAATGCTGTAGAAAACAAAAATGCATATTCAAAATTTACATTTTTTTACAGTACACATCAAGATACTAAATTCACTGTTCAGCAAGAATTTTAACCCTAATTTTAATTTAATCATTATTAAACTAGCCCCCTTTTCCCTAATCTCTAAAAATGTAGTATGGATTTTAAATAACACGTACTGTTTTAAACAGATATAAAAAGAAACAAATACAGAAAATCTAAAATGAAACTAGAATGAGTTCTTGAAAGTCTTGTGAGTAGGAATATTTTCTAACATTAATAAATACTTTTTTCCAGCTGTTCATAATAAAATGCCAGAAAATATTCACAATACCCATTATGTTAACATATGCATATTCAGATAGGTGTTAAAACAAAATGTACGTTGAACAATTACAAAAAGAAAGACTGTCCTGTATTTAGTTCTGTAATCAGTGTCTGAGCAATAACAATTAGACTAGAATATTAACACAAATTTACTTTGCATCAATAACATTAAATAAAAGCATCATTACTCTTTATTTCTCATAAATCAACTTCTAATTTCTTTTCTTCTTCTTGTACTTGTTTCAAAATATTCAGGTATTCACTAGCTTTAATTTTTTTGGGAATGATATCTGAAAACAAATGAACACAATATTCAGTAAATTAAAAACTATACTATATAAAAAAACAAATCTCAAGTTGATAAATTTGTCCACAGGCATCTTATAAAGCCTTCAAAACTAGTATATTTTTACTAATATGCATTGAATTTAAAATTCATCATTATTCTGTAATTCATCATGCAGCATCATCTATGTTGGTAGGTAAAAGAAGATATGCAGTCATGCTATCATACCTCAAGTTGAACAAAAAATGTGGTCTGGTTAACTAATGAATGAATATACTTACCATAAATTTATTGTCAGTGCTGTAAGTGTAACTACCACTTTGGCTGCAAATTTTCATTGCATTCCTTTAGGTCATATGCTCAATATATATGTATAAAGTAATGGGTTACATGCTCCTAGTTTGTTAATAAAATAACAATGAGAAAAATTTCTTAGGTGTAACTTGATGACTTACACCTCCCTCCCCCAATAATTATCAACGATAAATAATGTATCACATTAGAGCATTTGGAAGTTATTTGGGATATAGGGCAGTTACTGATTTACTGCAGTTATATCCTATGATAACTGATACAAAAATGATATTCTAGGTTTTACTGAATTTTAAAATGCATATACACAAGTGATTGTTGCCCAACAAATTAAGCTTATATAGTTTACATATATTAAGAAGTTGTAAAAAATAAATGTTCTGTACAAAAGTTTGATTAATATAATCAATAACAAGTAAAGTTACTTTCAAAATTTTAAAATGTTTTAAAAACCTCTAAAAATCACAGGCCAAATGTTAATTATCACTTGAATTTGATAATTTTCTTTTTGCCTAAACCTTGATCTGTATTTGCACATTTGCTGGTGGACAACAGAAGAATTGAAACATCAATACTTATCCAATAACTAATGTATAGTTCCATCTACCACTCAAGTAAAATATCTGTACCAAGCATTCAAGTTTTTATTCACATAATGCATTAAGAAGTTCTATGACCATTGTATACATTTCAGTATGTCCACTTCAAAACAAACAAGTTTCATCCTTTTCATAGCAATCAATAAAATTTAACTTCTACCTTGTAAGAAATCTAGTGACTCTTGAGAAGCAACCACTTCAGCAACATCTGCATAGTCCACCTTTGTTTTATCTTTGCTCTGATGATGGGCTAATTTGGCTATATGTTCTACAAGAAGTTCCTGTCAAGATTTTAACATAAAAGAAATCATACAAAGGTTTAGTAATTTTCCTCTATGATATTTTACTTCAGATACAAAAGTTAGAGTAATTAATACACATAAACTTTCAACACACCATGAAGAAAAATAACCAAGGTTAAGTTTCTTATATTCAGCATATACAACTATTATTTATGACATAATATTCTTTCAAGTCATCATACGTGGAATATTATGAGTAACACTGAACCATTATGACTTATAATGGGAATATTAGCATTCAGCAACAGAAAATGAGTTTAATTACTGGTGTGTTTAACCTGAAAACAAGTGATAAAATTTCAAACATCTTTAATTTGCTCACAACTAGGAACAAGAATTTCTTTGTGTTCATTAAAGAAACAAGTTATTTTGAAAATTTTAGAATGTTTAATAAACAGTAAAAATCATAGGCTAAATTATATTTATCCTAAAATGTTTTAAAAATTTATGTCAGTAGCAACAGAGCTTTAACAAATCTTGCAGGTCCACTGGACAAAGTGTAATAATTCAGAAAAGATAAAGATAACCTGTCTCAATCAGGAATTTAATCCAAAATCCCTAGCTCACACACTTGTGCTGTGAAATACTTTACCATCCAAACTTAACCTCACATAACTCTGCCTACTGATCATTATAAATCCCTCCTCTCCATCCTCAGACTACTATCATGATGCACAGCCATCCTAATAACTAGCATGTGTTTTGATGCAAGAGTTGCTTGATTCACCACCAGGTAATCACAGGTATAGTGGCTTCTCCTACCTCCTTAACTTTGAATCAAATTCAGCTAAAGAACTAGATAATTACTTTATTAGTGTATGAATTTTCCACATAAAAAACACATTTTAATTACAGAACTATATGTAGTTCACAATTCAAGGTCATGAACTGTAATATCTGAAACTCGTGAAATGTACTCTTCCTATGAATCAAGCACTATGTTCTATCAGTTGAAGATGCAAGACTTCAAGCTTTTGGCAGAATACTACCAGCCTAAATAGAAAATTTATAACAATTGTTATACGATTCCTATTATTAAAAAGAAATGATTATAGCAGAAGCAAAAAAATTACAAGTCTATTAAATATATAATTTGAGTTATTGCAAGCAAGACACTAAAGTCTATTGCCTTTGTTTTTTTAACATGAAAGCACTCTATCAACATTGTACAAGCTCCTGCACAAAGGCTGTAATCTTGTGATACATGTATTTGTAAAAACTACAGAAAACAAGGCTTGTATTTATGAAACAGATGGTGGTGTTAATTGGGTATCTGTTACTAACAACTTAGTTTTTTAACAATTTATTTTCCTTTCATTCATTATTTATGTCAAGAGTTTTGATTCTACTTTGCTAGAAAGTTATTTGAGCTTACTAATGATACTAATACACTGATTAAGGTTGGTAATAATGCTACTCATTTGTTTTGATTAGTTATGACAACTTGATTTTTTAATTGAAATGTTTATTAGATGTGAAAAACCTAACACCTTTGTCAAAACTATAAACTAATATAATGAGTAAAGATTATCTTCTTCTATAGAACTATAATAAAATAAAGAACACTGTGGTCACTTTTGGTCTGTTTACCACAGAACCATTATTGGCTTGTATAAAAGGGTATGAAGAAAGAGATTAAATGATATCTAGTTTATAAGTTTAAGATTATATACAAGTATTAAAGAGTTAATTGTGTTTCTTTGAATTTTTTTCTTTACTTTTTACTTTTCAAGTAAAAAACTAAAACTTTATACAATGTTGTAACACTCAAGAAGTTAGCCAAACTGAATGGAAGATTATATTATAGAAGTTCAATGAGAACATTAGTAGGATTTCAAAAATTATATTTTAAGAACATTAAATAATATACATAATGTACTTTTGTTATAATTATCAACTTATTGAATGGACTGCCTGATGATCAATTTTAAATAATAAAATATCTATCAAATCAGTTTTTAAGATTAAGTTTAACTTGCATTGGTGATTACATGATTGTTTAAAATGTGCAATAATGACCTTGGGTGTTTATATATTAATTTTCTGTCAAACCATTAGATATGACTCAGGTGATTATTTGTAATTTGTATTGTAGACAAACAAATGTAGTAAATTATACATCTCAAATACAAGGTATTACACATGTCTATTGTGCAAAAATAAAAGGAACAGTTTTTTATGGATGACGATTAAACTCAATAGGCTAGATGAACTTCTATCACATTGACTTTGAGCTTATGCTAACTGAAAATATATTTTTTTCTCAAAACATCCTACTTTTTCAATAAAGTAAGCATCCATATAAAGATAAACAACAGCTCTGTAAATCTACATGTTACTATTTATGTATATTGTAATAGTAGTATGTAATTACACTGAAATGTTAACTAAAATTCCCTAGGACACACACACACATCTTATCCACAGTACAAAATGTTCAATGAATATGAACATTTTCCAGATTTAATCTCAAAGTCAATAAGTTACTGTGATGTAACATTCATGCCTATAAAAAGAGGATCAGTCAACCTATAAATTATGTTCAAACTTTGAATCTTTTAACCTAGCTTTCTTTTATTATCATAGTATTTATGTTAAATCTGTTAAAGAAAATTCGTTTGGTGTGAAACACGAATGCCTCTTACAATTTTAAATTTATTTAGGTTTACACTGTATAAAAACTTATAATTGCAAAGTGTAAAGATATGGAGGAAGCACTTGGTGACTTACATTTTGTGTGTACTTCTATAAGTATTACTAACTGCAGCTACTGTAAGTACTTGTCACTAAAGTAGACTACACTTAATCTACACCAATTTTATATAATAATAAATAACAATTCACTTAAATCACAGCCTCGCAATCTATGTACTACTTTGAAAATAAAGTTTTAGTTAACACAAATATGGGGTTGGGTGCTCCTTTTAGTTTAACAATGTGTTACCGATATCAAAAACTTTCATTGACAACTTCGGGATTTAATCTCAACACATCATCAAAACAAAGCCCAAAGGAAACTGATAATTTCTACTCACAGCAGCTTTCGAAATAAGTGTCACTGAATCAGGGCTAATGTTTAATACATCTGGTGAACTTCTCATAATCATCTTAATCCTTGTAAGAGGAAATGAAACATGCTTTGAACTTTTGCTCACTTTCTCCATTTTTTGCTACCGTCCTCTGGTAACACGCGATGTTATTTAAATGTTTAATTTTAGGAAAAGATTAAGACTTATATTACTTAGGTATGTCATGAGAAAGAAATATCCACGAAATTTAAGTACTAAAATTACCTGATTATCTGTTGTGGAATTCCCATGCGCCGAGGTTTTTATAAAAAAGAAAATAACTTTAAAGCCATCTATCGATTTTGTACTCCTAGTTTTACAATAGTGTCACATGAATTTGAATTTATTTTGAATTTCGCGCAAAGTTTCAGGAAGGTTATCTGCACTACTCCTCCCTAATTTAGCAGTGTAAGACTAGAGGGAAGACAACTAGTCATCACCACCCTCCGCCAACTCTTGGGCTACTCTTTTACCAACGAATAGTGGGATTGACTGTTATATTATAACGCTCCCCATTGAAAGGGCAATCATGTTTGGTGTGACAGGAATTCAAACCCGCGACCCTCGGATTAAGAGTCGAGTGCCTTAACCACTTGGCTTTGCCGGGCTTGTGTTATATGAAAACAGAATCTATTTAAGCAAAACACAATCATAAATAAATTGTGGATAATAATCTTCATTGTTAAGAACTTCTTACTCATTTAGTATGAAAGTTTATTTGTTTTTATTTATTTTTTACTTCCCGCAAAGCTTTTGTTTGTTTGTTTGTTTGTTTTGGGATTTCGCACAAAGCTACTCGAGGGCTATCTGTGCTAGCCGTCCCTAATTTAGCAGTGTAAGACTAGAGGGAAGGCAGCTAATCATCATCACCCCCCACCAACTCTTTGGCTTCTCTTTTACCAACGAATAGTGGGATTGATCGTGACATTATAACGCCCCCACGGCTTGGAGGGCGAGCATGTTTGGCGCGACACGGATGCGAACCCGCGACCTTGGATTAAGAGTCGCACGCCTTATACGCTTGGCCATGCCGGGCCTGTTATTTGCGTTAGCCGTCTCCAATTTAGCAGTGATAGACAAGAAAGAAAGCAGCTGGTCAAGAGCACCAACTTCCAACTCGTGCGCTATTCTTTTACTTGAGCTTAGTGTTATTCGTCATTCACTATAAGGCTTACACAACGGGAACTTAAACCTATGACCCGCAGATCGCGAATTGAATACTTTAACCACAAGACCATACCAGGCATGTTATTGGAAAGAAAACGGTTTTTATGGCTTTAAAGATTCATTATCCAAGCTTTGTCAGATACTTACAATGATACAAAAAACGTACAGTGGTATTTTTAGATGAACTGGAAATAGTTTTTAAGTCATCTTAATTAAGCCCTCTTTATCCTCATATGGATACTTGATCAGCATATGGAATTAATAAAGAGAGCTGAAGTTACAATGGCTGAAATATATATAGCTTGAGTAAACGAACTGAACACAAAATACTGAAACCGTGAAAAATAATATTTTTTACATATAAAACAAAAATTAGCACATGTATTTCCTTAATTTCAAATAGCCCGGCATGGCCAGGTGGTCAAGACACTCGGCTCGTAATCCCCCTCGCACCAAACATGCTCGCCCTTTCAACTGTGTAGATGTTACAATGTAACGGTTAATCCTACTATTCGTTGGTAAAAGTGTAGCCTCTAGTCTCACACTGCTAAATTAAGGACAGCTGGTGCAGATAGCTCTCGTTTAGCTTTGCGCAAAATTCAAACCAAACTTATGGCTCAGCATGTCCAGGTGGTTAAGGTACACGACTCGTAATCCGAGGGTGGCGGATTCGAATCCCCGTCACACCAAATATGATCGTCCTTTCAGCCGTGCTTCCCGCTTGTACTGCAGTATGTCAACGGATTTACAACGCTAAAATAAGGGGTTCGATTTCCCTCGGGGACTCAGCAGATAGCCCGATGTGGCTTTGCAATAAAAAAACATATCCTTTCAGCCGTGGGGGCGTTGGTATTCGTTGGTAAAAGAGTAGCCCAAGAGTTGGCGGTCGGTGATGATGACTGGCTGCCTCCTCTCTAGTTTTGCACTGCAAAATTAAGGACAAATAGCCTTCTTGTAGCTTTGCGCGAAATTCAAAAGAAACCAAACCTTAATTTTAAAAGCTTGCTCTCTACCAAGTCAAAAACAAGTATGAGATTCAGTTGATACTTAGACTAGACTAAGTATTACTTCACCTACCAACACTTAAAGGTGCCAAATCGGGAGATTTTTTTTTATGAAAGCACTGCAACAGCAAGTAGAGTTCCACCAGAAATGTAGGAAAAAATGTGCAGTTTTATGCATTTTGGGGTACTTCGACACTTATTTATATCTGTAAAACTGAAATGATGTTTTCTTTTTCGTTTATAATTGGTGTATACTAAGTCGTATACTAAGAAAATCACAGTCATATTATTGTACACACTATTGTAAAAAATGAAAAATAAAAAACACATCTTGATTAGAATTCTTTGTTATATTCATAATTTGCACTTTTGACATCTTTCAATACCTGATTGCTGGTCTTATATTTTCTGGCTGAGAAAACTGAATTAAGCTTATAGTTTAAAAACGCACATACTGTGTTATGCTCTAAATTGGTCCTGTTCTTTATTGTAATCTTTCTAACCATTCAAATGCTCTTACCGCGATGCATTGGAATGTAGTACAACAACAAAGTTTAACCATGTAACACAAAATCAGCAAATATTTACTTTATCCTGGTTTGTACTCTATGAAATTAAATTCAGCGACTGTATTATTTTTGTTAAATTAATAAGGTTGATATCGGGAGATCTTGTTGGTACGTCGGAAGATCAGGAAACAGGAGACCATATTAGGAAACTCCCAATAAGATTGGTAATATCAAGGCCGATATTATTATATTTATTAAGCATATCGGCCTCAAATTTCAAAAATAATTCCCATTGTTTTCTACAGGTGTTAACACCTATCACCTACTTTAAAAATGTCAAAATGATATAAGTAATTTGAAATAAGATCAACTTAATTGTTTTCTTAGTCATGTTTAATATGAAAACCTGCATATATTTCAAACAGAAAATAGATTCGTGATGACGAGAAACCAACTGGAAGTAAAAAATGTACCTCAAGATGGCTGTCATGGATATTAAAACTTTTATTAAAATAAAAAACAGAACAACATTTCGACTTTCTTACGTCATCTTCAGGTTAACAAGAAAGAGTTTGTTTGTTTGTTTTGGAATTTTGCACAAAGCTACTCGAGGGCTATCTGTGCTAGCCGTCCCTAATATAGCAGTGTAAGACTAGAATGAAGGCAGCTAGTCATCACCACCCACCGCCAACTCTTGGGCTACTCTTTTACCAACGAAAAGCGGGATTGACCGTCACATTATACACGGCTGGGAGGGCGAGCATGTTTAGCGCGACGTGGGCGCGAACCCGCAACCCTCGGATTACGAGTCGCACGCCTTACCCGCTCGGCCATGCCAGGCCACAACAAGACAGAGAATAGATTCACATCAAATACTAAAATACAAAACCTATATAATATTTCCTGTCTTTCTTTCCTCAAGTATTTTCTTTTATTTTGAATTTGGCGCAAAGCTACTCGAGGGCTATCTGCATCTAGATGACCGACTAATGTCAATATCACCCATCTTCAGCTCGTGGGGTTTTCTTAACAAAGAATTATGAAAGTGACCATTACATTATATCGCCCTCCACTGCAGAAATGGTTAGTATGTTTGGTTACAGGATTTGAACTTGCCAATTGTAGATTGCGAGTCGAGTGCCCTATCTATTGTGCCATGCCAGATCTATCCAATAATTAAATTTGAGTTTGTCAATATTTGCACTAACGCAACAACTCTTCGACCACTTACACATCTTAAGTATTTCGTATTTGTTAAATAATGAATTACAATAATACAAAAGTATATTTAAACAATAAAATATGAAAACACTTTTAAAGATTGATATTTAAAACATATTTGAAATAATGTAACACAGTACAGCAATAAACCCTTTAATTAACGAAGTTTGACTCTTTAACACAAATGTAAATATACATGCACGAAAATAAGACTTTTGAATAAAAATATTACATTTAAATAATCTATTTAACATTGATCATTATCCTTTTTCTCAGGAAAAAAGGATATTCAAAAACACTATGCAGGCACTTAAAATAAAACAACATAAAAATCCTTCAATGAAATGAACATCTCACAGATCAAACAGTATGTAGCATACATAGCCATATATAAAACACAACGATAGTTTAAACATACTCTACAAATAAATTGTATTTCTTTAATTTTTCTTGATTATAACTTCGTTATAAGACAACATAAGCCACAGACGTTGCTAGCCGATTAAAATATTTTATGCTCGGACCCGTAGTCGCAGGAATTTATAGCGTTTCAGTATGACATTGATTGTAATTTTTTATTCTGATTTTTTTAAAACGCCAACCGAGGATTCGGAGCGCTGTCAAATATAGCCAGTTTGTATGACTGCTTGAACTTAAGAAATTAAAAGGTGACTAAGAATGACAGCAAGATGTTGAATTTTGTTTATTATAATTGTATTATTGACACCAAATTGTTGTAAGAAACAACTAAGCACCACTTTCTCTCATCGAAACTTTGCTCAAATAGATGATGAAAAGCATCCCAACCAACGGCTGGAAATAAAGTCCATCAGACTCTCCACATCACAATGGAATCCAAAAATGGAAGTGTAATCATGGAGAAACCCAAGTCTATTTTCCAATTCGAATTCAAAATCTATTTGCAGCTGCAGAATCAGGAAGACATTGAGAACAAGTTAAGTATCACCTTAAATATTGATCTCAGTGCAAGAAAAACATGAAATGGTATTTGGTGAGTCCGACATCATATGCAGTTTTCTGTTTAGAACTCCCATGCCATTGTGAACCAGTTTATCCAATATCAGCTCTTCTTAAGATTGTTAAATATCACTTAATAAAAACTGAAAGCACCATTGACAAATTAATTTTATCAGTCTTAGCTGTTTCCTAGCAGATGAGATAGAACATATAACTGTTAATAACGGGGAAGTCCCAACTCTCAAACTTCTCTAAGCTAGAAGATAACCTAAAGGGCGACCATGGATCATGGAGGAACCTGAGGTCACATAGCCAATGAGTATGTTCTCAGAAGCAATGCATCGCTCCTTATCCTAGCGAGGGGCCTAATTACTAATTCAGGAGTTAGAGCCTCTAAGTATGTCTACTACTCTGTATTAAATGACATCAATGCTATTTCATTTATATTTTATATGATAAACTACGAAGAAAACGCTTGGTCATTATTACCAGTCTTTATAAGTGAGGCAAAATAGTGTTTGCTCCTGACATTCAGAATTGTCGCAAAAGAAGCTCTAGCCAATTTCCCAAAATGCTTTATTCAGGTAACTGCTTGAAATAGCTAGTTTTCATAGTAGAAAGTCCAGTATCTGATCATGATCTTGGACATTCCAGCCCTGGACTTCAACAAGCACTTGAGTGAGGCATAATTATGGGATTGCGAGACAGTCATGGCTGAGTTGTACCAGTAATTAAAACTTGACGAAAAAACGAGATTGAGGTTTGGAAGTATGCTGTAACTAAGAGCTTGTTCATCTAAGAGGACAGTCTTCATAATTTGCTTGGAGGTTTAGTGGAACTTGTGTGTTTGTAAGAATACAAAGATAAGAGATCGAGGTTGTAATTGATATTGGAGTGGCCAGAACACTGGTAGATTTCATTGTATATCAGATGCTTCAAGCCAAACCCACCACTTTTCTTGTTTGAAACTAACTTTATTCTGCTAAGTGGCAATAAACTAAATGAAATAGTAATATCTTTGATCTCTCTTCTTGTATAAGATGTATGAGCTCTTAGGCAGTTTTTGTCTGAGTAACCAGTGAACTGATGTTATATGGAAGAATTACTTAATATCAGCTAGACAAGTATCAAAAACAGCAAACTACACATATTTATATGAGAGAAAAAAATCACATTATCTCTTTATACCGTTTGTTTTTTGAAATTCGCGCAAAGCTACTAGAGGGCTATCTGCGGTAGCCGTCCATAATTTAGGGGTGAAAGACTAGAGGGAAGGCAGCTAGGCATCACCACCCACCGCCAACTCTTAGGCTACTCTTTTACCAACAAATAGTGGGATTGACCGTCACATTATAACGCCCCCACAGATGAAAGGGCGAGCGTATATATCTATATATAAATCTATTTATAAATGTGAAACAAACATAGATATTAAAATAAATGTATAACAGTAAAGTCGTTACACTATTGAAAAATGTATCGTTAAACATTTTCTACATCTGATTGCTATCTTCAAATAACTCAGCTGCCTAATTCACAACAGATAATTCTTGTTCCATCCCTTTAAAATATGTTTTTTTTTATTTGTAACCAAAATATTATTATTCGTTATTTCTATATGCAACATAGAAAAATAAAGTACCATTGCTTCTAGTTGGTTACTTGAAAAATTGGTGAAGAAAGCTATCTTGAACACTTTTCAAAAAACCTTTGTCCCTCACAGTTTGGCTCTAGCATTTTCCAATCTATAACCTTAAAATTAAAATATCTTTCATGTCTGTAATATAAACAAATAATATAAATCATAATACAATAACATGTAATTAAAACAAAAAAGCCAAAAAATAAATGTTCATTAATACAAGTACACTTATACTTACTAATATAACCTGACATGGCCAGGTGGTTAAGGCACTCGGCTCGTAATTCAAGAGCCGTGGGTTCGAATTGTTGTTACACTAAACATGCTCCCCCTTTTAGCCGTGGGGGCGTTATAATGTTACGGTAAATCCTACTATTCATTGATAAAAGAGTTGGCGGTGGGTTGTGATGTCTAGCTGTCTTCCCTCTAGTCCTGCTAAATTAAGAACGGCTGGTGCAGATAGTCCTCGTGTAACTTTGAGCAAAATTCAAACCAAACTTATCAATATATTTTTAAAAAATTACTTTTAAAATAAATTATATTTTCTGTGAACATATTCTGCAACAGAAAAATTACCAAGGGTGTGTGTGTTTTCTTATAGAAAGTCACAGCGGGCCATTTGCTGAGACCACCGAGGGGAATCAAACCCCTGATTTTAACGTTGTAAATCCATAGACTTACCGCTGTACTAGCGAAGGGCGAAATTACCAAGGGACGCGTCTAAAAACAGAGACTCTCTGTACTTTATAAGTTTAAGTTGAATTTCGCGCGAACGTACAAGAGGGCTATTTGGGCTAGCCATTTCTAATTTAGTTGGGTAAGACTAGAGGAAAGGTAACTTGTCATCACCACCCACCGTCAACTGTTGGGCTGCTATTTTTTAACAACGAATAGTGGGACTGACGGTAAAATTATTACGTCTCCACGGCTGAAGAGGTGAACATCTTTAGAATGATGAGGAGTCGATTGCCTTAACCACCTAATCTAGCCTATACGTAATTTTGAATCCTGAGTGATCTACTTTTCTTGTGCTCTATGATAGCAGCTATATTCTTAGTGTCATGACTGTCTTTGTTTAATGAATAAATTTTTCTTTCTCATAAAAATTATATATTTTAAAAAATGTTATTTCGCCTGGTCAACGTTGACTTCATTTTATATAAGTATAGGTCCATAAATTCTTAAGTCAGCAGTGCCGACAGTATTGCTAACACTGAGGATGCCGGTACCATAAATACGTGTCTTAGAATCAGAACTAATTTTTCATTTTTGTTAGTGTATAATACTAGTTGGAACGGTATATGAAATTAACTGAATTCTTTGCTAGAGCATTTTTTTTAACTCTAATCCATCTGAATAAAAGTTACCGATAATGACAAGTTAACTCAGTGGCAAACAGTTTGTTTAAAACCACCACTAGAGCGGCTACGAAGTAACGTAGCAACTAACCAACGCTTGGCAGCTGTACTCGATGGAACGCAACCAAAGATATTCCCTCTCCAGTTTGAAATGTCTTATCTTAATGTTTCATAGGCTAATGGTATACCAGGGTTCTCTGTTGGTGCACATATCTAAATATAGCAAACGCCCTCTGGAGGCCGTTATATTTTTTACGACGTCGAATAATCTCCGTAACTAACGTTACAACGTATTTAAAAGAGAAAGTAGCATCAACATAATATTTTTCGATGTTTTATGGATAATAACTTATGTATATGTTTTACGGAAAGCGTTTCATGGAGGATAAATCGGTAAAATTTTATTTCTGTTCTACAGGTAACACTTCAGTTTATTTTACGCAGTTTGTAATTTTATTTTTTCATCATATTTTAAACTTAATTATTGTAAATAATTTTGCATCCTACAGGGTGGCCCGTAAGATCATACCCATCCATATATCTTATGTATCCAGTGTATCTGTGTGTTATCCCTCATTCTCGCTGCATAATATTATGCGACGCCATGTTCTGTGAGACTTTTTTCACAACATAGCTGGTGTTATTGTTCCAAATGCCGCGGTAACAGCTGCTTTCAACTCATCATTAGTATTATAAGGTTGTTTGCACACGACATATGGATGGGTTGGGACCTACGTGCCACCCTGTATACATTCATTAATTTAGTGGCTAATGGGCGATAAGTTCAGGTGCATTAAACTTTATTAGAATATCTGAGAGAGAAAAATGAAGCTAAACTGAAGATTACTTTTAACTCATTACTATTTCATAATGATGTTGTGATGTATTTTAACTTTTAAGGATTTCAAATTGGAAGTGTGAAATCTGTGAATTAGTGTAATGTGTTAAAAGCAATATGATAAAATATATTTATAAAACTTATAATTGATTAGTAGGTTTATTGGTTTTATTATTGTTCTAACTTTGGTGTTAACCTAATTGAGTTCATAATATGTAATTCGGTTAAGAAAGATGCATTATTTGTGTTTAGACTTTGTTGTTATCAACGTTAGCGAAGCGTTATCAATACACGACAGAGATGAAGTGTTACAGTTAAGGTTAGGCTTATTCTGGGGATGGAAGATAATTAAAATTGTTTTTGTCTTCTATATGATAATTTCATATTATTATGAATTGGTAGAAGGATAAACAATATGGTCGATTCTGCATCAATAAGTTGGGTTTTGATAAATTTTCAAAATTTTTAACATTACGGACAAAGTAACGACCCCGAAAGCTGATAGTCAACTTCGAACGTCTTGTATGCAGACATTGGTAAGCTTAGGCCTAACGAATAATGAAACCGTCAACATTTGGGATCTAGTTTGACAATTTTTGGTTTTTTCGGAGGAGCTCTTTTTCTCCGGGTATGTAATATATATGAAGGAATAGAATAAAAATAACTAAATACGTTTCCTCGTAATTATTTATAAGCTATATAAATATTTATTTATTATATAATAGTAACATGTAATATATGGACAAGGGAGTTATTGGTTCATCTTGGCTATCCCATTCAGTAAACTACAGCTTATGAGGAAAATAAAACTCTCAAACCCAGCGCTTGTTATTCAAATATTTATGAAGCTTTCACTTAAACACCTTAATTTAACTGCATCCACCACATGTGAAGATAACCTGTTCCAGCGCCTAACTACTGTTCCTAATTTATAGCTAAATGTCATCTGCCATTTATTTGCTCAACTTGCCTAATAACCAAAATCTTGTCAAAAAACAAAATAAATGTTGTTCTCATAGTCAGCAGCACTTAAAATCTTAATATCACTAAATTTAAGTAACATATTCACCATTCATTTATCTGTTATTTTTGTATGTTAAAAAAGAGCAAAGGTTTTAAGAGTGAGGCCAGATGTACCTCACTTGTGACATTAACCCAGTTTGACTGAACTCTATAAAAACTGTTTTCTTTCATTTAGCTAGTTTTCTACCCAGTGAGCCAATCTATTCCCAATGCTTACAAAGAAAATAGTTTTAACAAGCCTTTTTTATGTAATATCTTATCAAATTTACATCCATACTGTCATCTGCATAAGTAGCAACCTTTTTAAGAACTGTTAAAAAGAGTCTTAAGGCAAGATTTTTTTTGTTAGTGAAACTATGCTATCTATCCAACAAAATTTTAAACTTTGTTAAAAAACTTTTCAAGGAACGTTTCATCAGACTTTCAAAAACTTTTCCCACTAATGATATAAGACTAAAATACCTATAATTACTGGGAAAAGTTTTACTACCTCCTTTAGAAAGGAGCAGCTTTAGCTAATATCCAGTTATGTGGTACCTTCCCAGTATGCTGAATGCAAAATGCTCTTAATGTATAAGCTTTTTATATTGCCAGACAGGCTCTTCTTACTACTATATAAAAAAAATTGTTTTGCACTGTGAAAATTTTGACACATTAAACATTTTATGGTTTTTTTAACACAAACACAAAATTCTAAGTACACTACAGTTTGAATAATGCACAAGTTCAATGTAATAACCTTATTAGAAGTTGAAGTGTAGACTGTAATTCTTATTAACATTTTAAGTTATATTTGTTTGTGATAAACATTTCAGTATTTTTGAAGTTAGGTAATTGTCACTGAAATAATACGTATCACAAATATCAAAATTAGTTGTTTAATATATTGTAAGCAGCCTTTGGCCCATGAAAAACAACAGATATCTCCTTCTGTTGCAATATAAATGTAACAGATGTACAAAATGTTATGGAATTACTAGAGAACATTTTTGGTATTAGGCATGTAATTTAAAGACTGTGAATTCCAGAAATTGAGGTCATGACTAGCAGAAATATGTACTTTCCTTAGTTATGATGTGATAAAATTTGTATTTTACCATAGTAAAAGTGTTGAATATATAGTGTTAATATAATGAAAAAATTAATATAAAATTAGAAATTAGCATCTGATGATAGAGAAAAATTTACCCTTTAGTCCTGATGCTATGATGAAACGGAAGAAAAGCCCCCTTCTCCTTCGTAAGGGTGGCTCGTCTAGTGACAGCAGTGGTACACCAAAACAGTCCACTCCTCCAACGTCCACATCATCTCTTGTCTCAGGGGCTTCACAACAGTATCTTACACCTAGTAGTGTAACCATAACAAGCACACTCTTATCTCACACAAGTTCCGTAGCAGGAAGTTTACGGGGAAACTCTCAGTTTTATACTAGTTTAGGGGATGACAGTATAGTTACTGAAGATGTATCTGATATCCAGGTGAGCTGTCTGTGTGTGTTTGCCTAAATAAATTTTGTGTTGTCATAAATGTGTTAGAGTGAGAATGCTGAGATCAGACTTTTCACAAAATAGGTGTAAGCTCGTTTATTCATGAAATTACTGATGGATAAAAACATAAAAAGATGTGATGTCACTTAGAAAACTGTTATTTTTCAGGCTAAAAATGCTAACTTAGAGGTGTTTAAGTTGTCATCATTTTTTAATAATTGGAATTATTAATAAAAAAAACATTTTTTTCTAAATTTATAGGTATTTAATTATAGAATTAAATATCAAATATTCAATTGATCAAAATGTTGCCATTAGGATTTCTCATTATTATTTTTAATTAATTTCACCACTTTTAAGATAGTCTTTTATCAAGAGATAATGGGCTGTTTATTTAAATTTATTGTTATGCTTTTTGACTTATCTCTATGACTTGAACCTTTACTATAGGTAACTATTATTTATAGTAAGTATACAAACTGAATATATCAATTTTTAAAAGTCATTCCAACCAGTTTTACTAAATGATGTAAATAGTTTCCACATGCATATGAATAAGGTTAACAACTACAGTTATCAACATTTGTATTTTTACCTGAAAAGTGAAACGCGTATCATGAGATTGGTTACAATTATTTCTAATAAATTTAATTAATAAAAGAGAAAGTTCCCCATTTATATGTTATAAACATATCTTTTAATCTGTATAAATATATGTACACAGGATTTAGCAAATACAGTTAATGTCACCTATGGACCACCAGTTCCAAATGGTAGTATGGATACTCAATCTACTGTTCAAGGAGGTAGCACTGGAAGTGCTGATGAACCAGATGGAAACTCTTCTAATAATCCTCTTGATGCTCTCCGTACAAAGCAAGCAATTGAGAACCTTCATAAAAAGGTTGCTCGAACAAAAGAGTTAATAAAGCTAGAGCAAACTGCTCGAGATGGTTAGTGACTTTCATGAATTTTATGTCATTAAATGTTATTGATTAAAATTTTATTCATAATTACACATAAATCTTTGTGAGAACTGTAGTTTATTGGATTTTTGATATGAATAATTAAGAAATAAAGTTATTAAGAATTGTGTTTTGAATTAAACATTTATTATTTCGAAATCAATAAATATTGTGGGAGTTTAGTTGAATCAGAATTTGAAGATAGCTTTAATGTATTTAAGCAAGCAAGTTATGATGGAAAATTAAGAAGTTAGCATTAATCACAAGAAATTTTATTATGAGGAGCACAGGTGCATATTAAAACTGGAGCATGGACAGAATCCAAGTTCAAAATCATAGACATTATCCAGAAAGTTGTAATTCTGTAGAAAATATATTTGATTTTAATAGTTTATAAGTACTTGTCATTTCACAAAACAACCAAGTCTGAACTTGAAGGTTAATTTTAGTTTTATTTCTTTGAAAACTAGGAAGAAATACTTTTAATATTGAGAAATTATTAAATTTAAGAGTAGAAATAGAATATAGGAAAAGTATTTAAACTTTGGCTGCATATTTAAACAAGCACACTTTATGGAATGTGAATTTAATAAGCATTATGTTCATGGATAGAAAGTAATGTTAGCTTGGAACATTAAAACACGTTTGTCACTCATCTCACCAACATGAATGTACAGAGCAAAGTATAAAGAAATTTACAGTCTTCGTAATAAACAATATAAATTTATATTTAGTATACAAGTGATTGGAAACAATAGTTTTTTGGTTGTAGGCTTTCTTATTATAATTTTGTTTTTAATTTCTGAAACACATACCATTTCATGCACATTTGTTTTGTTATATGCCTACTTTTTGATATTAATGTCAGTCAACAAATAAAGATATGCAACATAATTGTAATAAATAAGTTTACTGTTAAGAAATTGAAGTTTGTGAGTTACAAATGTTTTATTTAAAGTAAGACTAAATGTCAAAGATAAATTGCTTGTGTGGATATTATCTGACAATTTGTGACTAAGTAGTAATGTCTCCTAGACATTATAAAGTAATGTAAGTGGCACAATTTATGCAAGTGAAATGCTTTTCAACTTTTACTGTGCATATACTGCACAGCACATCTTTCACACAGGGCACATTCATTTGAAGTGACATCTAGTACTTAGTTTTAACAATGTAGCATTTTAGTTATTGTTGATGGAATTATTAAGTAGAGTAGTAAATAGTATGGGTTATCATGAAACAAAATGCAGCTGTAAAAATCAATATTCAAACACTGTAAAAGCATTTTTTTCAACAAATTTTCATCCAAGTAAGTGTTATTTTCAGACAAATTTTCTTGCTTTATATATATACACACAAGCATTACCTAGCTAGCTGCGGTAATATGGAAAGTTTTAATGCTACAAAAAGAATTGAAACAATGAAGTCAAATCTATGAAAACTGGGTTACTTGATATTTAAAAAGTTTTACCCACACTTTGAAAAGTTACTGTAGTTGCTAATCTAAGCCAAAAAAGGGATTAGTTTTTAAAATTGTAAGCAACCTGAGTTTTGTACTTTTAACTTTCTTGTTTCAATAATTTTTGTAGCACTTAAACTTTCTATATTACTATAGCTAGCTAGGTTATTACACATTGATCCCTACTTGTCTTTATATAATTAAAAAAAATTCCATTGTTCTTGTGGTGTAAAAGAATAAAGTTTCATATTTGGATTATCTTTCTTCATATGGTTTCACATATCATTCCTTGACTGGAGTTTTGTGATATAATTTTATTGCAGAAAATGTAAATGAATATCTGAAACTTGCTGCTAGTGCTGATAAACAGCAACTTCAACGGATAAAAAGTGTTTTTGAAAAGAAGAACCAGAAGTCTGCACAGACAGTAGCTCACCTACAAAAAAAACTGGAAAACTATGTCAAGAGAGGCAGAGATCTTGAAACCCATGGTCTACCTGCTAGTCACTGGCAGGCAAAAGGAATGCTACGTGATATGGGACAAGGGTTAAGGTGTGGTATTAAAAACAAAATTCTGTATGAATGAGTTGGAATAACAACTTCATGAAAAAATGTAAAATATGCTTCAATTATGGTCAACTAAACGTTTGTTTTTATTAGCATTATCATTTATCCTTCATGTAGAAGTTTTTCTGATGATTAGCTCTGTGAGTGATATTATACAAGTGTAGGTATATCTTTCTCTCAGTATTCTATTTTTTATAATTTTTTAAAGGAAGCTTGGAAATTTTTTGTTTTTTTTAGCATTATGGTAAATGTTATGATTTTCTTATTTGCATGTATGTTCAACCTCCTCTATGTAAATTTTGCTTGCTCTGTAAATTATACATTCATATACATTTGTTTTTCAAAAGTGAGTTATAAGAATGGATGCTAATATATAATAAATAATAATGTGTTGTAATTTATCTGAATTTGAGTGTATAAAAAACTTAAATAAGAATTGATAATAACTGCAAACATAATATCGTTTACACCATAACAGTTATTGCTTAGGCAGTTGATGATATAAATAGCATTTTAATCATCACTATGTTTTCTGATATAGTACAATACCTCTTCTTACATCAGTAGCTATTCTTGTTCAGTTCTGTCCTTTATATGCAAAAAAATTTGTACATATTTCACGAGCCTATCATCCCCCCTCCGTTGGAATTGACTGATTTAAGTACATCTCGTATGCAAATCATCATGCATTAACTCTCCACCAGTAAGAGTGATACATACCCTCATGATGCATGCAACTCCCTCTATACAATTCTAATGAACTGTCACTTCTTGTTTGGCAGTACTGATGATTAGAGGCTCTTTATTTTGGTGCTCTTTGTGTGAGTAGTGATTTTTAAATTTCTGAAGTGATATTTTTTATTACAATCTATTTCTTTACATTGAAGAAATCTTTTAATTTCATTGTTATGTCTTTATTGTTTTTCTCTTGATCCTATATTTTACAACATACACTTATTTGATTTACATATTTCTTCCCGAACATCATATTAAATGTAAATACAGCCAGAGCACTATATTTAAGGGAATAATTATGTAACAAAAATGTCAATAAGTTAAATGCTATAGTAAAATAAACATATTAAAAGAAACGAGTTAGTTGGAGGTATAAATAATTATATGTAAATATAAAACTTGAAATACAAACTGTTAGGTATGTTATTTCATACTTCATATTTTCATTAAAAAATTAAAATTACATGATTCTCATGATAAAGTAATGTAATTATGCAAGTGAAATGCTTTTCAACTTTTACTGTGCATTTACTGCACAGCACGTCTTTCACACAGGGCACATTCATTTGAAGTGACATTTTTATTGCATTTAGATGTTTGACATTATTTTCTTTTACATGTGTTACTGGATTCATTATCAGATTCGGGCTGAGATGTTTGGTGCTTTGGAGCTTTCTCAGACATGTTTTTGCCAGTGCTTTGAGGCTAATTTCAAGATAAAATCCCTCCTACTTATTTTTTCTCTTATACATTCCCAAGGAATTGATGGCTGCCAGGTTCAGGACATTCTAAAATACAGCAGCTAGTGACTAGTGAGAACCATCTTTTATTGAGTACTGACATGGCATCTGGTTTACAATATCCACTCTGTACTTTGTCTGGTTGTTGGAAATGCAGTCCCTGGTATTTTACTCTAATTAATGTCAGTGCAAACTGACATGTGAAGAAAGCTGAGAATACAGACATCCTTACATAGATTGCACATGTAAACAGTCAATATAGCAAAGTTACTATCTTTCAAGTTTTAAGTTTATTTTTGGTTTAGCTCAACCTAAAATAAAAAATGTGTTGCAAAAAAACAGGTAGTTGTATTGTGAACACACTAACTCACTCCATTGTTAACCTAAAATAGCAAAATGTTTCACAAACCTAGTGGTTTATACAATTTGTAATTTCATGGTGGCATCAGAGACAAATACTTTCTCTCATAAGCTGAGCACATTGTCAGTATTGCTTTTTCTTGTGACTTTAGAGTGAACATAACTTTCATTCATGAAGAATAATGTAGGAATTTTTTAATACTTCTGTAGCTCAGTACACCGAGTTTTGAAGTTGATATACGTGCATTAACTTTGGTTAAATTTCACTTATTGTTGTGGTTACTGCTTTACTTAAACTTTATTTGCACTTTGATTTTCATGTATGCAAGAGTGCACATCTGTTTATGTTTATTGTTGTGCTTACTGCTTTAGTTAAACTTTATTTGCACTTGGATTTTCATGGATATGAGAGTGCACATCTGTTTGTTAGTCATGTCCTGAAACAGCTAGAGCCTGATAGATTTTGCAGATGTTATCAATTTTATATTAATATAACATAAATGCACTTGTTGTTGTATTACTTGGGTAATTTATTTACCTATGGCAGTAGTGCTAACATTTTCTGTGTTTTTCTGGTAATGTAGACAACTTAAAATATTACATGGAAAAACTTGATTTCAGTACCAGTGGTTAACCTTTCTATACAATAATGGTCATCAACTTTAATGTTGGTTTTAGCCATTGCCAAATCATCAACTTCACTGTTGTGGTAAATAGCAACTCTTGAAACATGAATTGGAGGATAAACACAAAGAACTGGCTGAAGTTAAATTTATTTCTAATCACTGAAACTCTTGTACAGATCAGATTATGTAATTTTATAAAGACATGCTGATAACTTTATTAAATCTAATGAAGACCCTACCTTTTTAAAAAAATGTTTTCATGGTAAAGTCCCTAATTTTCATTAAGGGCTTGGTATAAAACCTGTATAATGTATTGTACCTTTGTTGCACAAAGCTTGCTCCAACATATAATTTCAACAGACATGTAGCACTTGTATTGTATGTCATTTTCTAAGAATATTAAAACATGCTTTGAGTTGGGTGTGAAATTATGTTTCAAAGATGTAAATTCATTCTTTGAAATTGAGAAACTCTTTACACTCCTGGTATTTAAAGTAATAGATACAGTTTCTCCAATTTTTGTTATGGTATAAATCATAATAGTTTTGTGATAAGAATTTATGGAATGTGACATGTTATTACTTTGATTTTTGAATTCTGTTTTTAAGATGCATGGTTTAAAAAAAAATTCACTGCTTTAGGATGTCTGAGACTTCAAAGTAAAATGGAGTGTGATATGAGGTCTTATGATACAACTGTATGTTAAATTATGAATTTCATTTTCAGATATATTTATTATGTTTTATGTTGTTTATTTTTCTAAAAGTAATATATATATATATATATATATATATATATTAAAGTTTAACAGCAAGGGCCATTATTATTATTACAAATTTAGATTTTAGCATGCTTTCATCATTAGACATTATGGTTGGATGTGTGTAGTAAGGACTTTTCACTACTTTAAATTTTCTAGTGGTGTTGTTGGAAATATTAAAGGAGGACTATCAGGGCTTTCAGCAGTGACCCACACTGCTGCAGAGTAAGTCTTTATTTTTATGTTTTTTTAATACAACACACTGGTAAGACTGATTCCAAAGAAAGTAGATAATTATAATGGAACTACACCATCTAACATTCTGTAATTTTCCAAATATAATACACATTTTTTAACCGAAGATCACCTTATATTACTCGCATTGTAAATGATAATGCATACTTATTAGAAATATTGTGTTTTAATGGTATGTCTTAACAATTATTTCTATTGCTAAGATGTAATTGGAAATTACCTCCTGTTGTCTTTCATTGTCAGTATTTTTACATATTTTTTGAAAAAAAATTATCATGAAACTAAGTCTTTTGATTTTTGAATTTATTTGCATGCATACGTATGAAATATTTGGAAATGAAAAACACAAGTTATTGCTACATTAAATTTATGATTCAAAATTAGAAATCGTTTTTGATAAAAACCTTTAAATTCTGAATCAGAATCGCTGTCCTTGAACTGTCTTGTTGTCACTTTAAATGTCATCACCACCAGCATCATCTTCATTATCTACTGCAGCACCATCATCCTCAAGTATGTCATCTTTCGAACTATCCATGATACTTGTGAGACAACATGTATTAAAACTACACTGAGTCAGGGCTAAATCAGTGGCATCCCAGACTTCTTTTATCTATAAAGCAGTGGTTTCTTTGAAATTGTAAATCCATAAACTCTTAGTCACTTGTTCCTCTTTTGGTGCATTTGGAGTTTCAGTGTTTCATCAACTGATGCTATAACTTGCAACTAGCCTTTTCTGGGAATGATGACAAAGTCAGTGTAGTTCTTATCTAGGGTGTACTTGATGTATATCATTCTGTGACTTCTGGAAACATCAAGGACCATC
Source organism: Carcinoscorpius rotundicauda (assembly GCA_011833715.1). Taxonomy (NCBI): domain Eukaryota; kingdom Metazoa; phylum Arthropoda; class Merostomata; order Xiphosura; family Limulidae; genus Carcinoscorpius; species Carcinoscorpius rotundicauda. The sequence continues at coordinate 28,609,726 of CM022399.1, read as the reverse complement.
ATCTGATATTCCCTTGAGAGGACTATATACATGCTACATCATTAGTCTTTGGTCAAACCATCATCCATCCAGCTTTTTGTTATATGTACAGAAGATCACACCTCTTGGCCATATGACATTGTTTGGAAGAATTCTTTGTTTTGAATATAATATATGGTGGCATCTTTTTCCTATTCCTGTATGCCTGAGCTTGATGTACCAATTCTACGTGTTGCCAGTTGTTATTAAAGTGATTGATAGCCATATCTTGACTGAAGGAGATATCAAACTATATGTACCCCATTGTAACAAATCTGTTGTAGAGGGCCATGATTGTAGAATGCTGGCTGTAAATGTTTTTCTAAGAAAGTTTATTTATCAGCTGCTGTTGCAAGTATAACAAGTACTATGGTGAACTTGCTTTAAGCAATGTTTACAGATACACCAACAATCTGACAATGTTAATTTGCTGGCTGTAATTGCAAAGATAGCAAGCACCATTGTGAACAAGCTATGAGAGATTATACGGACACTAATGTTTCTGTTTTCAAAGAGTTACTTTGACCATGGCATTGTAAAAATCTAGGTTTATGCTATTTAATTTTGTTTATGAAGTTTAGAGTGAATACTAAATTTGGAAAATTATGGTATATTGATGTTTCACATTTTTTTTATGTATGTCAAAGTTTTTGAAATTCAAATGAACATAGCTATGTCTATAACAATACATTTAATGAAAAGCTTTTGTTATATTTTAAATGTTATTAATATTTTTGCCATAAGAATACAGTGAATGTGATACCATGTTATCACTTGGAGTTTTGAATTATGCTAGTAAAAATTGTGGTTTTAAGAAAAAAATCAATTATTTTTTATCATTTAAACAATTATGTGTGTTGTAATTACATAGCTTTAATTGTGATTAAACTTTTTGTTACTTTTTAGGCATCATGATGTGTTTTAAATCCATAAATCCAACTGAAACATAACTTCCAAAGATTTGTAATCTTAGAAAATCACCATAATTAAAACAAAATTGCTTGAATGTAATTATTGAGACATCCTTTGTTTCTGTTGCTTCAGTTATCATAATTTAAATTTTTTTCTTTAAGAACTGTGATGTCAAAACCTCGTGAATTTGCTCATCTGATAAAAAATCGTTTTGGTAGTGCAGATAACATCAACACTTTAGGAAGTAAGTTGGTAGAATTTCTTGATTTTTTAGTAGTTAATTCATTTGTGTATCACCAAAGAAAAATAACCAGATAAAAAGATGAAGTTAATTTAAATATTTTGAAAAACTAATTAAACAAATGGTGGAATTGGGCATTATTGAACTTGCATAACCAAATTAAGTACAGCAATTTTACCATCGACTTCTGTAGTGTGACACTGATGGGTACAAGGTAGAATATCAAGTAATAAATATTTATTATTACATTATATGAAACTGTCATTTGATGTTTTAATGAAACAGGTGTTCTTAACAGAAATAATAACTCCTTGAATACATTAGGCTATTTTTAATCTGGTCTTTTTTGTATTTAAATTTTCAAGTTGTATTTTTGTTGCAAATAAAGATAAGAAATGTATCTTTTATTCTGTATATAATTACTAAAGCTTGTGCGAAAAATATATTCAGTAAAATTAGTAACTGACACAAAGAAATGTGTTCTAGAGCAATGGTTCCCAGATTCTAACGTCTGATGATCCTCCTTTTGTGAAGATTCTAAATGTCCGAAACCTTGTCCTAAAAATATCTATTATCCAGAGATTTTCTCTATTACCTGAGTTTAAAATTTGTTTTTCTCATGACTTTTTATTACATGTTATTTATTATTATGTTACTAATTTTATTACTTTGTGAAAAATAACAACACTTCCAAAATTCCACTTTTGTAACTTGTGCTACTTTGATTAAATTTAAACTTGCTTTTCATTTTTATTTTAAAAACAACAAAAATATACCCCTCATCAGCTTTCCTATTATTATGAGGAGTCTTGAAGTTGTAATATACTCAGTGTGATGGATGCACTTGTTTTAATTTGCATAGTTTTTGAAGTCTGGAACCACTAAAAAAAAGAGTCTCGGGTTTGGTTTAGGATTCAATCTGCTTCTGTATTTGGTTTTCAATTGTGCATATTATGTTGTTTGCTGAACGGAAAATTGTCTTTTTACTGGTTCAGTTTTAAATTTGGTCTCACATTAATCAAGTCACTGATTTACTGATTAAATTAAACTTTAATTTAATCTAGATTAAATTAGAGTCTGTTATTTTAGGGTCAGAAATCCAGAAATATTATGGTAGTTATTGGATACCTTTTGCTTTTTACATGCTCTTAAGTACTTTATTTTTTGAGTAAGATATTATTCAATCGGTAGTATCATTTATAATTCTGACTTTGTGTGTACAGAGATTGATAATGAAGGTATACAAAACATAGTATATGTTAAAGTATAGAAATTCTAAAGATCAATTTAGGGTGGTGAGATTGGAACTCAGCCAGAGTAACTGAGCCCATGGTAATAGAGTTAATGAATTAAAAAAGATGTTATTTTTGTACTTAAATATATACATATATACACACTGCATAGTTCCGAATAATTGAACATGTGTAATTATTAGTAGGTGCTTTTCCATTCTGTATGATACATATTCGGGACCATACAATTATCAAATTTTGGCCTACAATCGTAACCAACTTGCTTACCTGGCAAATTTACGAGTATTGTCCATGTTAGTAATTGCAAGTTAAGCAAGTGCATGCTAGGCTATCTAATTATAGGACTCTGTGACCTGTCATAAAAAAGCATATAGGCTTTGACCTAATTGAAACTTAAAGTAGAAGTATTTCCAGGGAATGTAAGGAAAAATTGGCAGGTTACGAGTTCATAACCAACCAGTGTGCTTAAATGGTTGATAATATTAACATTACAACATGTTTATTTTATTATTAGTGAAGATTAAATTTTAGCCAAAAATTCTCTAAATGAACTTGTTAAAGGCAATGTCACTTTTATTTCCTTTTCTACTTTATGCAAATAAATGTGGTAGTATCAATACTGCCACTGCCATTATTGTAAATAGGAGAACATAACTAATGCAAATGAAATATGGAGATAAAAAAACATTTTCTACCCTGTACTATTATTTGTAACTGTATAGTAATGTTAAAAGATAAAAATTAGAACTTATAGGAAGGAGATGATACTTCGTTATATACTATTTAGTATAAGTGGAGTATAGTCAGATTGTCATATAGTGTTATCCAGGCAGAACTTCTAAATTTTAATATGCTATCAGTTTACTCGAAGTTAGTAAATGAAATGAAAGACTGGGAGTATTAAAGAATCAAAAACAACAGCAGTATTTGGTAGAATATAACTTAAATCATAGGTTAATGCTTTCAAAAATGTAGATTAACATTATATAACATACTAATAAAAGTACCTGACAATGGTAGACTTAAAAAGTATTGCTACAAATAGGGTATAGACCACTCTCATCCACCAGTTTATATCATTTGTCCATTCCAAAGTTATTCCTGCTATTTTTGGCATTAAAATATCACTGTTTGTTATTTGGTTTATATATTTCTTTACTGACTCAGTTTACTTTACTTTACTCAGTTAAATCCTTGTGGCAACACTGACACCGTAATATTGAAATGTTTGCCAGCTTGAACTATTTGTCCAATTATTTATCAGTTTGAAAGGTATCATTTGGATGATTCCCCTGAATTCCTCTACCAAATTTCATCAAAGTATAGTTAATCATTTCTTCATAACAGTTTGTGTCACAAGGAAAACAGACAACTTGTATTTATAGATAGAGCTTAAATTAAATGAAACTGTCGTAAAGCATACAAAAAGAACAAAAAAAGTGAACTTTGCCTGTAAAGCCAGTCATTTAAAATATTATACTGAAGTGTTATGTGGAGTTTAAGAATAAATTTTTTAGATGTTCCCACTGAAAACATTTGCTGCATCCTTCTACAGAGATATCTGATGAAAGAGTAGGAGAAGGAGAGAAACATCTTCATGGAAGTGAAACATTTACCCCAAGGTGAGTTTTAATAAATCTTGGCTGGACTGGGGCATATCTGGATAAGTAATCAGAATAATAGATAAACTATATATATATAAAATCATGTTTTCTTTCTTTAACTGTTGTTGATTTTCAGTAAATGTAGGTGTAGTGACTTACAAAAATATTTACTCCTTGTAAAGTTTCCACATTTTGTTGCCATCTTATCTCACAATCATGAACCTCTCAAATGGGACTTTATATTTAGAATGTACATAGTCTACTCAAAATTGAGAAAGCTAAAAAATGATGCTGATGTTGTACAAGTTAGATTTTCAAAGAAAATTAAGATCTTCTCAACTGCATCAGTATTCAACCCCTTTGATGTGGTGACCCTAAATCAATTCAGGTGCAAAAGATTAGTTGGAAAAGTCATAAAATTAGTGTAATGGCCCTTGTGTGTAATCAGACTGGTTTAATTTTGTTTCATAGTAAATGCTTTTGTCATAGCCACAACTTGCATAGTGATATGACAAACCAACCATGAAGACCAAGTGCTTCCAAACAAGTTGGGAATAGAGTGATAGATAAGCACAGATCGGGAGAAGGCTACAAGACTATTTCAGATTGCTTGTTGTCCCTTTGAGTAAGGTGAAGTCTATCATCAAGTGGAATTTGTTTCATACCACCCAGTCACTACTCAGATTAGGCCACCCTTCCAAAATAAACAGCCAGGCAAGCAGGAATCTGGTTAGGGATGTCACCATGAAGTTAACAGTGACTTTGAAAGATTTGCAAACATCTTTGTTTAAATTAAGAGTCGGTGTTCATACATTGACAATATCCTGGTCCTTACACAAAGCTAACCTGTATGGATGAGTGGGAAGAAAGCAGTCATTACTGAAAAACAGTTATTTTAAATCTCTTGTGGAGTTTGTGACAAAACATATAAATGATACTGAAGACATGTGGCAGATGATTTTATGGTCTGAAGAGACAAAAATAGAACTCTTTGGTTTAAATTAAAAGCATTACATCTGGTAGGAGCTCTAAACAGCACATCACCCAATCAACACTATCCACATTGTTTAGCACGGTGATGGCAGAATCATGCTGTGTGGATGATACTCATCAGTAGGAACTGGGAAGCTTGTCAGGATTGAGGGATAGTACAAAGTACAGACAAAATCTGTTTGAGTCAGCCAAGAATCTAAAACTGAGTCAAAAACTCACATTTCAGCAGGACAATGACTGGAAGCACAAGGCCAAAGCGACACTGAAGTGGTTTGAAAAGAAGTAAGCAAATGAATTGAAACAGTCCAATCAGAAAATTTACATTGAGACTTAAAGATTGCAGTACATCAATGAACCCCAACAAACTTGTTAGTATTGGAACAATTTTTGAGCAAATATTACACCATCCCATTGTGCAAAGCTGGTAGAGACTTGTCCACAAAGGCTTGTAGCAGTAATTGCTGTCAAAGGTGTTTTGACAAAGTACTGACTTAGGGGGCTGAATACTCAAGGAATTAACAACTTTCATTGCACACATTTTCTTTGCAGGTCTTTCTGACATTCTGCTTCCTTCACAGATAAAAGTTTTAAGTTTGTTCATTGAAGTTTTTAATAAAAATAAGTTCATTAAAAAATTGTATGTATTATTTGTATTTCATCAAAATGTGACATGATTAGTAGGGGATGATTACTTCTGCAAGGCACTGGGTATATTAGTTATGAATACACTTTTTAAATTAGTGTATAAAATCCAGTTCTATAATCAACATAAGAAGTTAGTGCTTGAATTTTTGTATCAGTTTTCTTTGTCTTTTGACTGAAGTTGTGTAGGTGTTATATATACACTTAAAGTGTGCAGAGAAGCAAGAAATGGAATTTTATTTTCTCAGTGTTAAGCTCTATAATAGCATATTTTATCTGCAGGGTTTTTTTGACAAGATTATTTTTGTTAAATGTATTAATATATTAAAAATGTGTACAATGTAGCACAAAGTATGCATCAGAAGATGAAAGTTCTAGCATTACATCTGGATCAGCAGGACAGCTTTTAAGTAGTGGGTTTGGTACCACTCCTCAACATCTACACAGCAGTGAGGTCCCACTTTCTCCTCCTAATATTTTTGATGTGGAACCCATGCTTCAGGAATTGCAAGCACGACGTGAAGAATGCCAGCATCTTTCAGATGAAATTGAAACTTTAAAGGTATTTTGTTGATTTGTATACATTTGATTTGAAATATTATTAGTAATATTTGAGAACATTTTGTACTTTTTTTTATAGGTTGTGTAATCCTAATTTTTTTTCACAAGTGGTTTAGAGGGGGATGAAAGAACAAACAACTGTTATGAACCATATGTAAGTACCTTTTGAAAGCAATTAAATACCCGACTTTCAATCTTGAAAATATTTTTGTAATTACTAACAACAATAGTTATTTAATTCCAATTGATTGTTACTTTTTTCATGGTTTCTCAGAGTAATTAATGGAGTTAACTCTTTCTAAATAGGTTCATTCATTTTGATCTATCTTTTAACCATGAAAATATCCATACTGTAACTTCTAATTGAGTGTTTGTATCATCATGAAATTTGGCAAACATTTAAGTGTACATTACAAGTTTTTTTATATACACATAAATTCAGATTTTTTGATTAAGTGTATTAACTAAAGATTTTCTCATGAGTAAATGGGGTCAGAGTTTTGACTAGCTCGAGTGCAAGTTGATTTTCACATTAAGATTAAAGGTATTTTTTTTAGTTTTTCAATTTTCATATTTCATTTGCCTCACCCCAAGATATTCTAAACAAATATCTTGTATTTTTTCAATAAAGTTCTATAATTTGTTTTGTTATTTTCTTTCCTTTTACCTTATGCACACTTACCTTGTAACCATAACAAAAGAAAAAAATGCTAAAAAAGTTAGATTATGTTTTTTCTTTCTAAAATGACTGCAGATTATAACAAAAAATTAAAATGTTTATATTAAATACCTTAATTTTACATTTCTTTTTACTTAATATTACTGTTTTATCATTCTTTGAACTGTATCCATCTAATAACACAGGTCTCAAATTTGTGATGTCGAAAAACCCACTTGTTGAGAATTTTATATGCAAAAACGACTCGTTTGGGTTGAGAAAATATTTTACATAGAAGAGCGAACAACGTTTCGACCTTCTTCAGTGAACCTGACGATGACCGAAGAAGGTTGAAACGTTGTTCACTCTTTTATGTAAAATATTTTCTCAACCCAAATGAGCCGTTTTTCCATATAAAAAAGGTCTCAAATTTATTCTTCATAAAAGTTGTTTTGATTTTAATAATGGATTTGCTATAATTCAGATATGCAGATTTTGAAGTAATATTCATTTCTTTTCTATTGCTCAAGGACTTCATACAAATATGTAATAAAAAATTACTTAGATCAAATTATAATTATTTCATTTACTACAGTGTTTGTTATATTTAGGTTCTTGATCAGTTTATAAGATTCATGCTGAATTTTTTCTATAGAACCCTAGAACTGGTGGTTGATAACATTTTACACACAAAATCTCACCAGATTTCACTTAAAATGATTCATTCATGTAAAATTACATATAATGTTTTGTCAAAGATTTGTATATGATGAAATGAATATCATTTTTGGATTTGGTGTACAGGAAATAATACAGAATATGTAAACATTTCAAGACAATAACACCATCATGGATCTATGTAATCTCACAATACAAGCTGTAAACCACTTGACACGTGCAGCTCCAGTTACCCTGTTGAATGTTGTAATGCACAACCAATTCTGGTCATACATTGTGAAGAAATATTGTTGCTTTTCATTATGCTATCTAATATGACCTAATTATTTTCCAGTTTTAACCTTTTAGTTATAACAATAAATTAATCGTATATATAAGAAAAAAGCAAAGTTTAGTACTTATGTGTGGTCTCTTGATATTTTGCTGTAGGTCCATTGATGAAATTTAAACTTACTTTTTAGTAGTGATGGTACTAATACATTAATTATTTTTTATTTATTGAAGTAATTCACTTCAGAACACAAAATAATATCATGTACAAAGCAAGCAATGTTCTATAACTATTATAATTCGTGTGACTTTCTGACAGAAGCCTACGTGCCATAAAGTAATTTCATTAGCTGTTTTAACTGAACTTGGCAGGAACAGCTTTCAGTCTGTAAATGAAATAACTGAAACTCTGTTCTGAGAATGCTGTAACATTATACATTATTCTGTAAATTGAAAATCTTTATATTGGTTATAAGTGAAGGAATGGAAGATATCAAAGAGAATTATTGATGGTTTATGAAATTCTCGATGTGACAGGTGCATGTGTGGTAAATGTATATGACATTCTAATTTGTCTTCACAAATCGGGATGATTCAATGCTATAAAAGTTTAAAATTAGGCTCTGCCTTAGTAATATTGATATATTGTATACACATAATAATTTGTCAACACACATAAAATTCAAACTTTTATTTCCACTGAAAGTGTATCAGTGAGATTAGCTGAATTTTCAACACCAATTATCACGCAGTTAGTAAACCAGAAAAATTGTTGTAGTTGTGGGACATTATTTCCTTTTTGCATGTTATTATATGTTCTCTAGTGCATTATTAAATAGAAATTATTTAATGTAGTGTCAGAATTAGTATGGAAGGTGGGGTTAAGTTTCATCTACAGTCATGAGCAGAAGAAAAAAGGGCAGGTATCTTATTTCTTGTTTTTCTTTATTTTTTATTATGAAAGTAACTAAAATGTAAGCACTGAAAATACTTCTGGTTAGATAAAATAATGATGAGCTACACTCGCATGTTGTCTATGCACTATGTAACGTGAGTAGCATGTTAGCCATGAGATTTTGAGTTTACATGGTGTGAATAGTAGATACACAGCTCAAAGTACAGTAAACTGTTTAGTACAAATAAATGTTTGCTGTTACAAGTTTTAAGCTACTGATGATGAACAATTTTGGTCTTCTGTTACAATTTGTGGTCATTTCAGAAAGAATATAGGGAAGATTATAATTATTTTCTTGATTTTTTTGATTTTTTTACATTAGTTACAAGTATATCTATAACCTTCGCAGTTAGCCATATTATGCAAAGTCAAACCATAATTTTTTTTTTTCTTGCCAACAATTTAATTGCATTTTTTGAAACTTACTAACCTATATTTTCTACTAGGAATTAATTATGGCTGTATAGTATAAAGGTGTGTGTAATCTGTATTTTTGTTGAAGCTTGGGCCTATGTAAAACATTAAACAGAATAGCATCATTATAACACACCCATCTTTCCCATACTGAATGAAATATTCTTAACACAGCACTGAAACTGCTTCTCTGGACCGTCAGCATTATTCTAGGTTAGGTTACCTGACTCATGTCATCACAAAACAGATATTTCCATATGTTTACAAAGTGGCATGAACTTTTTCTGCAAGATGAATCAATGCAATATAATGCATACATGCTGGATGACTGTTAAATCTGTTAACGTTATGGGCCTATTTTTTACTTGGAGACTGCTGTCAGTATCATTCAGTAGGCTAGCAGTGGGTATTGCCAGTAGAAACCGTAAGAGGTACATCAGTAAAAATCATCTTTCACAAGAGGAAATATATGAAATACAGAACCTCTCTATTTTGAAGCAACTTCAAGGAAAATTGCTTTAAAGGTGCAAATCAAAAATTGTTATTTTGGATATTTGTATATGAAGGCAAATACTAACAAAATATCTGGGAGCTCATGTGGTGGTTCAGCAAATGTAGTGGGTCTAAAACACCTCATTGTTATCAGTGATGAAAAGTTGTGTTTCAGGTTAGTCTGTCTTATAATAATGATAATAATAATAAATTACACCATACAATATATATTAGGCTAGTATGTTAAACTTTATATATTTAGATCAGTTTTGCTTTGGTGAATTTAACCTGCAATCTAATTTATGGCCAGATGTTGGATAGTAAATTTGTAATAGTCTTCACTGGCTTAAGTGGAGTTCTCAAAATAGCTGTAGTTACCAAGTAAATAATTATTAAGTGCACCACTACATCTAGAGCCCAGAGTTCTAATTTAGAACAACACCTTCAGCTGCAACATGCTACCATTGCAGCTGTGCAGTCCTGTGTAATAGTAATTTACTATGAATGTATACTTAAATATAGGCTTATATGTTAATGGGGACTATAGGCCTATAGATGTAAATTGTATTGCATATCTCGTGAAAGCTCTTTATAGTTGTGATCAAATCTTTGTATCAAAATTAAGCTTCTTGCATATAGTAAAATAAATAATAATATATAGGTGAGATTTATTTTTTAAACAGCACAAACTATAAAGAATAAAAAATATATTTCAGTTGCAGTAATTTTTACACTATTAATATGTAGGGTTTAAGCTGTTATTAGATGTTTTGGACATGAGCCATTGTTGTACTTGAGGTATTTTGCAAGGTTGAAATGGTATATATTGTCTGAGTAGCATGCTTACTTTTAATTTATGCAACATGTGATACTTGTTTTTAATTAGAGTTTTGAAAATTAAATATCAGTTGGCCTACATTTTGTTATCTTAACTTTGCATATTTTTTTTTGGAAAGTGCCCCAAGGGCTTGTTAATGTTCATGATCCTTGTTTTCAGGAGTTCACTTCAGGTTTGCATTTGACACTATGAATCCTGCCAAATCTGATTGTGAAATCAACAGAGACTATATTGTGTGGATAGTACTGGATCTGTTGCCTTTTTTTTGTGGAGTATGATTGTTTGTGATATTTCCTTGATAAGAACATGCCAAATATGAAAGTGCAAATCTCTGTCATGTTGAAAACAACAGCATTGATGGGCATTTACGAAGCTGTGAAATGAAAACTTGTTACTGATTTGGAAACAATAAAACATATCTGTGTTACATTTGATGGTCAGACAGATTGCTATAAAATAAATTCATACATTGGATCAAGAATGTCATATATAACCAAGGACTGGGTTAGCTGAACAGCTATAATGTCTTGTAAGGTGTTGCGTCAACACACAAGTCAAGGTATTGCAGAGCATATTACTAATGAACTCAACAGTCTCTTTCTTTGCTGCAATGTTGAATTGTTTTCAACCCATGATGGTACTTATAATGTAAAGAAAGCAAGTACTTTCTTAAGAGATTAACAACTCATTACTGTGTGGCACATGCTTTGCATTTGTTATTGATGATAGATTCACTGAATTAAATAGAAGTAATTCAGGAAATCATACATTCACTGCAAGAAAATGTTTAACAATTTGCACTTTAAAGGACATATAATCCAGGAGGAAACAGAAATTACCAAGGACAGAGAAACTATAGATAATAAGTTAATTTAACAGATTTCACACATTCAGAAGAGGGTGACACTATCTTGCACTAGATGGAAATTCAGATGATAACACTAGTACTGGGGAAAGTGGCACAGGAAATGGAGAGAGCTTCAGCTCATAAATCTTTGAGAAACTTAGATTTAACATGCTTGAACAGCTGTTTTACCAGGATTTGCATCATATTTGATCTCTTCACAGAAGTAAATGAAGCTTTGAAATGCAGTGGCCAAAGAGAACTTGTTGTGACAGGAACTGACAAAGATTTTTTTAAAGACTTGTACAACAACCTTAAACCATTCAAGTTTACTGAATTTTATCAGTGGTTATCACTATTGTAATTACAAGAAAAGAAGAAATTCAGAATTTAGTAACAAGTGAAAACAAAAATGACCATTCAGCCATCATGAAAGTGAGCAATAAAAATTTTAAAGAACTGGGCAAAATAATTCCTATTACAAAAGCAGTATGGGTCACAGCTTCACTTGATCCTCCAGTGGAAATTGAGGACATATGCCAAACAGATAAACCCAAAATCAAGTTGTTATGTGTGAGGGCAACCCTCTTTTGAAAAAATAAACCAGTTTGAGTCTGAAAATGAAACTGGAAACTGCAGTAGCACAAGTAGTGCAGCCTGTGATGCTGACATCATTGCAGAGTCTTCAGACACAGGAGGGGATTTTGTGAGGTTGATATAATGTTTTGTACTAGAATTTGTATCAACTTCAGACAAGAAATGGAAACTGTTTGATCATTTAAAGGCATTAAAAATATTTCTCCATCTGAATCTCACTCACTTCTACAAACTGAAGTTTCAAAGTACTTATGTACTAGAGCAGCAAAGATCAAAGATAAAGGAAATCTACTGTTATTTTGGAAGCAAAACCAAGTGAAGTTTTCTCATGTTGCACAAGTAACTTGCTGGTATTTGTGTGTAACCCCTGCAAGTGTTGCTTTTGAAAATGTCTTCCACTATTGGGATGATTATGAATGGTAAAAGGATCTTCACTGGCTAAATTACATTTTATTTGTACATGATAATTACAGACTTCATTTTATTATTAACTATTACTTTGAAAGTCTCTATTTTGTATTTTCAGTTTTGTATGCCACAAGATACTGGAGTTTTGGAGTTAAGTATAAGTATCTGTATGACCTATCTGTATTGAGAGGATGAAAAAATTCCCAGTATATTTTGCTAAATTATTTGAAACATCATGACATGACTTGTGCTTAAATTTCTTTACTTTTTACCTTTTAACGTACCTGTTGTAAAAAGATTAAAAAGTGCACACATTATAACGTTTTACATAACTACCTTCAAAATTTAATTAAACAGCTTTATTATCAATATGTATGAATAAAGCTGACATCAAAACATAGTTATTAAATCAAGTTTTAATATTATATAAATTTTTAGTTTCACATTTTCTAAAGAAATAATTTTAAAAACATTTTCTATCATTTGGTTTTTAGGTATTTCCTTTTCTGTAATTTAATTGATAACTCTCCAAAAGAGTTCTGAATTTAGTGTATATTACTTCTTTTAATGTAGATATTGCTCATAAAAGTGTAATTTTGATAGCCTTCAATTTTGTTTGTTAATAGAGCTGTGAACAAGATAAGACCAACTTGCTACATCCATTGGTCATATTCTCTCTCTGTAACATTTTGTATTTTATATCTAATCAAAAGATTTATAATATTTCATTGTTTTCTGTCCTTCAGTTTGAAATTGTTTTTCAGGAGAATCTCAGTGATAAGCTTAATTTTTAAAGGCTTTTATTACATAGTTAGAAAGAAAAAATATAGCTATAGGACATTCTTTACTCTTTACACATTATTATTCTGCGTTCTTAGATGTATTATTTGATAGAATAAATTGTCTAGTGCAATATTACCGTTAGTGCAAAAAAATGGGGGATCAACATAAGTTTCATGAACAGCAAAGAAAAAAGACCCCAATACATTTTTTCTTTTACTTTTGTTTTCTTTATTTGTTATTAAAAAGTGATGAAAATGTAAAAAATATAAACTTGTTAGGCTAGATTAATTAAAATTCTTCAAGGTATATTTGTGAGCAGCTCGTATGTTATTCATTCAATGTGACATCTTGAGCTGCATGTTTAATGAGTGACTTACAGCTTTTATGGTGGGATTATTAATTGTGTATGATACAAAGTTAATAAAACAGTAAAATTAAGCATCAATAGCTGTGTATTATTATGAGCTTCAAGCTACTTAGAATAAACTGTTATGGTTTCCATAACATTTTGAGGTCATTCTAAAAAGTAAAAAGGGCAATTTAAATATATTTTGTATTTTTGCTATCATGGTTACAAGGTCAGTCAATGTGGTTAACTTCTTTTTTAGAGTTACAGTGTAGAAAATAATTTATGAAATATAGATTATGCAAATGAAAAATTTCAAAGAAAGTATGAAAATTACTTTGCTCCAGAGAAGTGAACATTTGATACCATGTATATTTTTAGACAAATATCTAGTAAAAGTAATTAAATTCGTTTTGTATATAAAATTTTTATAATGTTTACTGTAAACTTGCCAAACTTTGTGAATAGACATTAAATTCTTTAAGAGTTATTGTATTTATACCACCATGATACATTTGTGATTACAGAGAAAGATGTTTTAAAATTATGTTTATCAGATCTTTCTCTACAAACTACCTCTTTGTGCATGTAGGGATGTAACTGCAATGCAATTACTTGAATGTAAATTCCTTGTTATGAATTAATTTGTTCTATTCCATTAGGTTCAACTTCAACAAGAGTGTTCCTTCTTTACTCAAGCTCTTTTGGAAGAACGTTATCGTTATGAGGTGTGTATTCTTTGTGTGTTTTCTTGTTTTTTAACACTGTAGAAGAAAGAATTGTTGACTTATTACAGAAAATGGATTGTTATGATTGACTTTAATAAGAGACTATGCAGTACATATTGCTGGTTCTCAAATTTCTTGGTTGTATGCATGGTTGGACATATAATTTTGACATGATTGTTCCATCGTAACTTTTTTTCGCCACTATAGCTGTTTAGAAATTCAATTATGCTTAAATATATTGAGCTATAATTTTTCCAAGATATTGACATGGATGCATTTCTTACCAAGATTTCATTTTTAATTTTCATTGTAGTTTTACAAAGGGTAAATAATTTATGGATATTTTAAGAAATTGAGAAACGTTTTAATAATGTTAAACTTATGCCATTGAGTATGGTTACATAATGTTAGTACTCAAGCAGCTCAGCAGTAATTCATTTCTTTCTTTCTTGAGGCATTTTGAAATTGCACTGTATGTATAGCCAACCTTTTGGTAGTTCACAGGAAAATTTGCCAGTGTCCTTCAATGAATCATTTTTTTCAAGAAAAACTTTGTTACAAATGAAACCTGTGACAAAATTATTATTACTCAGAAAAATTGACTTATTAAAAACAAAGGAAACTTACACAGGTAGCAAATTAAAAAGAAAGACAGAAGTAACAGTTTTGGATTCTAATTTTTTTCTACCTTTTTGAAGTAGGTATTAAATAGTGTAGCTAGAAATTGTCAAATTAGTATTTTATTTTTTAATATGCTTAAATAAAGTGTTTTTATAGCGTCTGGAAGAACAAATGAATGATCTCATTGAACTCCATCAGAATGAGATTGAGAACTTAAAACAGGGTATCAGTGACATGGAAGAAAAAGTTCAGTACCAGAGTGAGGAACGATTGCGTGATGTCCATGAAGTACTGGAAAGCTGTCAAACAAGAGTGTGTATTACATTTGTATTCTTTTCATATCAGAAAGATTTCAACTGGAATTAGAAAGACTAACTTGTGTTATTTTGAATTGGTAACTGTATCAATTTCATGATTGTATAACCTTACTTTCATACAGTATCTGTAAAGTAATTACAGTACTTTACCAAATTTATATTACCATTCCAGAACACATTGTTCTCTTAACATGCATTGTATTGTTTAACTTGAGGGGGAGAAATAAAGCTAACCATCTGAAGACAGTAACAATTGTATAAAATTAATTTTTTTATTTTAGATTTCCAGAATGGAGCATCAACAACACCAACATTTTCAACAGCTGGTAAATCTTGATTCACTGGATAATTCCAATGCTCGAGCCATGGTGCTGAAGCTGATCAATGTTCTTTTAACTGTGCTTCAAGTTGTGCTGCTGCTTGTGGCAACATTGGGCAACATACTTATGCCTTTTCTTAAAACCAGGTGAGCTCTTTATTATAAGCTTTGTTTGTACTACATAATGTCTTAAATTGTTTTGCATGAATAATAGAGAAAATTGATAAATGCATCATTAAGACTGAAAACTATAGTTTTATAGTGAAATAAATTATATATTTTGTACTATAAAGTAATGTTAAACAGCTTTAAGGATATTATTTAAGAAAACAGAACATGTCATCAAAATTTCATGAAACTGCAAAATTATTGTCTGTGATTATAATGAAAAAGAAAACTAGTCTGTCCTTGTTAATTTTTCAATATTAAGTTAGGCTCACTGTTTCATACTCTACTTTTATTTGAAAGGTATCTTTGCCTCATATTCAGTACTTTTTATGGTAATTCTATCTTGATGAACATTCTTACAGTATTTGTCATATTATTAATGTCATAAAAGAGCTTTCAGAAGTAACAGCTTTGAAATAAACAATTAATTTTATTTTCAGATTTCGTATACTCACAACTATCCTTCTTATTGTTGTGGTTGCTACGATGGTAAGAGGATGGAAAGATATAATAAACTGGGTACAACAACGTTTTGTAACCTAGCCACCAATGTTTTAAATTAGTGAAGTGTGATGCAGTTTTCTTAACAATAGAAAAAAGTTCTATTATTTGTAGTAATAGCTTTGGAAAAGATCTGTCCAAAACCTTCCAGTTGCTTCCATTGCTATGATTAAAATCAGGAGAGGCCAATGTGGAAATAAGTTTGTTTGTGAGGGAGTACATCATGCTATCTCACTGGAACTTTGTGATCATCACAACTGAAGCCTTTCAAAACTTTTATTTATTTAAGTTAATTTGATGAGGAGTGTAAGAACTTCACTATTGCTGTTTGTTTGAAAATACAGCAAGAATGACTTCAGTGGATAAGCTGTGAAAGCAGAACACTACATTAGAAAATTTGAGTCCATATATCATTAGTTAATATGTTTTTATATTTGGTTTGGTGATGGCTTCTTTTTTTGCCTCATACACATCATAATCTTTCTGCACAGTACTATTATGATATAACTGATGCCAAAACAAATTTACTTAAATTGTGTTAATTTTACTTTAATTAAAATTACTGGTTGATGTAACATGATAAAGAGGAATAAAATAACAATTTTTCACTTGCTCCTTTCTTAGGTAAAATGTGGTAAAATGATGCAGATATGCTGTATTAATCTCTTCACTGGTGTTTGTTTCTTGTTACCTTTTTTTGGAAACTTTTTAAAAAAAACAACTAATCCTTCACATCTTATTGAGATGGGATTCTTTGCAAACTTTAGAAAATTATTAATACACTGAAGGTGACTTATTTAGGACTATGTTTATTTATTTTATCAAAAGTTAAGTGTGTGTATGTGTAAGGTTTTGGTAATTTATAATTACATGATTTATGTGCCTAGATATTTTAGTCTTATGTTGATACACATTGTTACTCAAGAACCATTAAAATTTCTCTTTACCCTTGTTTAGTTAATAGATATTAAGATATGTACTTGTATTGAGTAAAATAAACTGATCAAAACCTGAAACCAAATAATTTAAAAATTACTACAAGGTTTATCCACAAGTGTATTTTTTTAGTGTATGCCCTAAGTGCAGTTACCAGTAATGCTTTTTTTATGTCTTCTGTGAATAACCATTTTACATATATTAATATGCTTATGGAGAACATACTGTTAATTGGTGATATAATCCAAGGGGAACATGTAAAAAAAGATTTAAAAAAGTTTTGTTACTAATATTTTCTTCGATCTCTTCAAAAATAAAAAGATGAAGAACTGAGATAATTTTTAAGGTCATTGTGTAATTTGGATTATGAAAAATAAAGTGATAAAGATTGGATAGTTTTCTAGCTTGGTAGCATATAGTTCTTCTGGAAGTAAACAACTCTAATGCGAGATTTAGTTCTTGTTATTTTTTATGACAAACATTTTGCTCTACAGCTTCTACAGGAGCATTCCACCGAAATACAAACTGCAACTAACAGTATATAGTTTCAGTTGATTTATATAAGAAATTCTAATGTGTTCTATATTATGCATTTCTACAATGTGCATTTTGTATTATACGTAGTGAATCTTATTCTTAACAATTAATACTGGTAGAAAACTGATTGTTTTATGATAAAACTTCAGTTGTTCAGTAAAGGATTTGAACCAGAGATAAGTCTGAATTGACAAGGTCAGTTGATTCAGACTGGGCTGTGAGAAGTTAGATCACAAAACAGTGTTTATGTGAACAATAAAAATACTCTTTTCATTATATCATATTTGCATAACCTTTAGAACCTCTGAAGTAGATGTTTGAAGGTTCTTTCTGTATACTTGTGTATTGTAGCTGATATTTCTTCTAACAAATACTTAAAAACACTGACATCAAATTAATTATACCACTTTCATTAGATCTTTGTACTTGTGGTAGGCACAGTTTCATACTCATCTGTTTTTTTAGTGTTAAAGAAGATTGTATCACTCAAAAAATGATTCACGTAAATGGGGACTTTTTATTTTCATTATAAAACTTTGATGACTAAATAGAAGAATTCAAATGTTCATCGGTATATGTTTTTAACAGTAAGCTTTTCCACATATAATATCAAGTGCATATTACAGAAGTACATACTATAGTACCATTTAGATTTTATTTTACATAAACAATTTACAGTTTGTATTTTAATTGAAGAGGTTGTGAAGTGATACTGAGTGTTCAGTTACATAAAAAAAACAACTAAATTTACTGCTGTAAAGTTGTTTATTTCTAGAATCAATGCCTATTATTACTGCATTATGTACTGCAGAACTAAAACCAGTAGTTTTGTATTTTGAGATTTGATAGTTTTCTATTTAATTTTATGGAATAAAATATTTTAAAAGCAACTTAATTATAGGATTAAGTAAACTAAGTAGGAAATTTTGGAAATTATATAAAAAGCATTTTTGAAGTTTTTTAGCTTGTTCTAATTCTTTGGCCTGGCATGTGTTGATGGTTAGGGTTTGACTTTTCAATCTGCAGGTTTATTTGAGCCTGTGTAACTTGGGTAAGTTGCTATAGAATAGAACATATTGATGTATATAGAGTTTTGTTGTAGACTTCAGAATTCAAAGTTGAGTTGAGTGTAGCATTTTATAAAGAGTATGGTTGGATAATGCATTTGTTGCTGTGATTGTCAAGGAATGAATGAGGTTATTGAGAAAAAAAGAAAAGATTAAATTGTCAACTTATTGTTGAGGTGGCTTCCAGAGTTCTTTCTGTTAATACAATTTTTATAGAAGACATTGTTAGAAAGAAATTTTGTAGCTGATGAACACGGATATTTCATTAGAACATTGTTTCTTTGAAAGCTATTAATTTTTTGGCAAGAATATAACTGACATTTCAGTAGTTTTTATCTAAGCTACATATTTTTATCATTTAAGTTAACTGCTACTAGAAATTCAGTAATGGAAAAGCCGAGAGATGAATATTTAATAACTGTTTTCATTACATGGTTACCAGAAGAGACTCAAAACTATATCTTAAACAAATAACAAGATAAACTATGGTTTTGAGAAATTTAACATGTGTTTTAATTTTAGCAAGAAGGTTTGAGAGTTTAACAGCAACGAAAAGGTACACAATTAAAAAAAATAATACACGAGTTGTTTTAATCTTACATAATGTTCCAATTTAGATGAGTACCAAAGTTGTGTGGTGTCTGTGATATTATAATGTTAAATGTAAACATGTTTATGTATATGATGGTAGTAAATAGAAGATAAACTTTTATTTTAGTTGTCTGTGATTTAATTATCATTGTAAACTTGTAATATTTTATCTTGTTAGCAATTATTGGTAAAGGATTTGAGTTTAATGAAATAGTTTAGTAATTGCTTTCAAATGATGATTTTGCTCACTTAAGGTTGTATCAGATTATTATGTTTTTTCATTTTTAGATAAATTTACATACCGATTACATCGTAATGGACATACCTTGTCTTTTTACAGTTACTTTTATGTAAGTAGGATACTCTGTTTTAACAATTGATCACTAAGAATCTTAACTTTCTATACAGATTGATAATAAATAAACACATAAATCTTGTGGTATTTTACAGGAAACTACTTCGTGTAAATGAAAGAATTGATATTTAACATGTACCTTAGTCATAAGAAGCACATAATTATTTTATGAGTTGAAGGGAGAATACATATTTTGCTAAGGATGTATAAAGTACCATTTGTTATGTCCTTAACTGAAAGAGAAGATATTTAACAAAAATTTATTGCTAGCAAAATTCATTGTATGAGGGTCCTAGCTTTTTTTTTAATTAAAATATGGCATACTTAACGTTTAAAGTTTTTGCCATAGGAACTTACCATGTTTTAACTTACCAAGCTGAGTAACTTTATTCTTGTGAAATGTTGTTTCAATTTTTATTATTGGTAACTTTCCAATTTGGACAACTATTTCTGTTTAATGTAGAAATGGATTTTGTTTATGAAATTAGTTTTGGGAATCTTGAACTTTACTTTCTTATTTTAAGCCCATCTAATTCAAGTAATTGATTAAAGGTATTTCAGTTGTTTAAGAAGTATTAATTCTATTTTTAATGCATAAATACTTCTGCAGTTGTTTAAGTATATTAGATGTTATGCTGAATTTCACAATTCTCAGTATGATTAGATTCTTAATGCGTACAGTTTCAGCTTTTAAAACAGTCCTGTTTATTTAATTTCAAATGTATATGTTAACAGTGGGCAGCTATTAAAAGCACATAACACTCATTGTCTTTAGAATATTCTTTTAAATTGGAATTTTGAAAAATATTTTGTAACAAACAACAAATGTCATTTATGTAAATAGTCCTTTCAACTTACATTTGACAGTGCATAATGTTTACACAAAGAATCAACTGTTACAGTAATGAAAAGCACAGAAAATAAAAAAAAAATTGACTAGCTTTGTTATTTTTTAACAATTGAATATTTGTTTATTTTAACATTTTAAAACATTCAAAATCTAAGAACACTTTTAGTGAGTGAATACTGTTTACCAGCCAATGTGGTTGATGATTAATATTTTTTTGTTTTATTAATTTGCATCTGTTTTATCTACAGTATTGTTTGTGGTGATAGAAAAACCATAAAAATCCTAACCTTTCAGTATTATCTAACTTTATTGTTATGTAATATGTTTTGTTATTATTTGTATGATAAATACATTTGCTTGGTAGTACATGGTTACAGTGCTAGTGTGGTACATGTAACTTAATTTTCCCCTGTTCTCTGAATGAAAATCATTATTTCTTTTACATATGGAAAGAATTATGAAAATATTAATTTTATCTGGAATGATTTGTGAAACCCAATTATTTTAAGATTAACTGAATACACAGTGTATCTTAGGACTATTACATTATTTCTTATAATTAACAACATTGTGATTGAAACATCTTATGTTATTAGTGAAAGAATGTATCACTTATTGTTTGATTTTTATAGTAATTGTGCATCAATGAAACAAATTCTGATAATGTTTTATTTACATTTATGTTCCAAGATACTTGGGAAGGAAATGTTGTAATATAGTTTCTTACATAGGTAAGTGCAGTATGTAAGTTATAGCATTACGTATTGCTTTAAATCTTGGATGAGATTAGTAGAAACAGCTGTTTGTTTCCTTCAATTAGTTATTTTACTTTTTTATTCTCTTAGGACCATAGATTTTTATATTGTTATTTTATTAATTGGATGTAGATAATGATATTTAAGTTAAGTTTAGTGTTACTAGAAATACATTACAAACAAACAGATGTATTGTTTGTAAAGTAACTGATCTTCCAAACTTTTTATGTGACATTTTTTCCTAAAAGAAAGATGCATGTACAACTTCTTATTTTTGTGTGCATCTCACAGTTTTGCAGTTTTTTTAGGGCAAAACAAGAAAGCACACATAAGAACTAAATACAAACTTTATGTACATGCTTGTCCACTAAATGTTCAGTGTTTAGGAGAGAAATGTTTCAGTAGTTCTGCCTTTATGTCAGTGTTGACAGAAACATAGAATAAGATGTTGTTATAGGTTGAAGTACATGTATCAAATTCACATGTATGTTTTGGGAAATAAAAGCAAATGACTGGAAAACGTTTTTTAGAAATTAATAATCTTGGTGTTAGATAGTGGAAGTCTTTCTCTGTTTATGAAGATAACATTTTTTTTACATTAGCACTATCCAATTTAAAAAAAAAAATTTTCAATGGATTTAACCTAGGTTTTGGAATTAAGAAAAGTAAAGTTAAGACAGTTTGACATAGTTTTAAAATAATCATGCAATACAATTGAATGATATGAAAATTTAAACATTTGAATTTCAATATATTCATTTTCACTATAGTTATTTTAGATTGATTTAGAAAGTAACATTTGTTTGGTACTTTAGGTAGAAAAACCATATAAGAATATAGTGAAAGTCAATTTATATATTATTTCATTATTCTCTTTTAAGTTGGATATTATTGCAATTTAAAAACGATCTCTATAAAATGTTGTAGGACTTGATTTGAGTATGAGATAAAATTAGTAAACTATGTATGACAGAAAGTGTAAATAAGTGAAAACAGTAGAGTTAACTGTGTCATATAACTTTGTAAATACATTAGTATTGAAAAAGTAACTTGCATAATTTTGTAAATATAGCAGTATTAAAAAGAGAACTATGATCATAGTGACATTGAAGAAGTAAGTCTCTTGCTTATGTGTAAAAAATAGAAATATTGAATTTGCGTGTTTATGTGTGAAAGTATTTTCAATAACTTATATGCTTTTCTGTATATATAGCAGTACTTGAAGGACTAACTTAAAAAGCAGTTTTTAATTTTATTATCTGTTGTTAACATAAATCACATATTTATGATTTCAAGTTGAAATGAACACGTAAAGTTGGATCATTTCTAACTCGATAACACTTAGCTGATCTTTATCTGGTATTTTAGAACGTACTGTTTCCTCATTAATGTCGTTCCACCAATCACAGGAACTTACTAAAATAACCCATTTTAAGTGAACTGTTGTGGGCCTGGTTATTTTTTATTAATTATTATTATATTGTATGCATTTGTGTTGTTACTTTCAATTAATTTTGATTCGGATTTGGTTCACTTTCACCCAAAGTCATTGGTTTTCATTGAAAGAATTTGTATTCACTTGATTGTATTGTAACTTATCGTACTCATGTCATAGTAAAAAAATAATAATAAAAAATCAATAAATAATTTACTGGATCACACGATTGGATAGTTTTATGGTACAAATATTTATGCTTACACATACGAACACACGCACGTAAACAAACATAATATAGTATTTTGTTGAATTTTCGCGATAGAACATTCATTAAGGTTGTAAGTTCCCTAACCAAAGACTTTCATTTTAAAGTAAGCAAAACAAATGGTTTGTTTTCGAAAGAGATTGAATTGTTACTTTGATAACATGTTTAGCTTTTAACAAAAAAAATTTTTTTTTTTTTCTTAAATTTCGTCCGTATTAAACAGCAATTGTATAAAATGTAATTGTTATAATTTTCCAAAACTATTGCACAATGTGCCCCACGGAAATTTTTCTTCAGTATACATGACTGTAATGTTTTAGTGGAAACGTTAAGCAAAATAATTTATTGCACGATATAAAAAAAAAAGGGAAGGGGAATTAAAAAGTCCTAACTTTGTTTTCTAGCTCTGAGTTTCTATGGTAATTGGTACGAACGATAGAATGTCAACTTATTATAGTTCGTGAGATATTCACCAGGTCTATATGTAATTCTACGGTACTTTAACTGAGCTTTCATTAATACAATATGTAAAACATTTGTGCTAAACGTGTGGTTTTGTTTGATTAAAACATAACTCAGTGACTACACATGATTTCTTATTTAAGCCATCAATGAATTTTAATGATTTATTTTCTTAAAACATCACTCTTTTTATTGTTAACTATAAATAAACGTACTCGTAACGCAAATTGCGTTTGTTTGTTATTAGTAAGTCCCATGCATTCCAATGAAGACTTTTAGTTGGAGATTCCAAAGTTTTAAAAAGTAAATATTAGTTGTTTAAAATTACTAAAAGTGTATAATCAATTTTTAGTCTTGTTGAATATTTTTTTTCTGAATATAAAGTGGTTTTCGTCGTCTTACCTTTGAATAATTTAAGAATTGTTTGTGACAACGATTTGTAATCCTTCAGGTTAGGAGCTGAAATATATATTCACGCTAAGCCTAAAAAAATGTTAAAGGTTTTTCTTTCATGTTGACTTAAGAAGGGTGACTTTGAAGAAGAAAGAGTGCAGCGCTATTTCAGTACTGCAGAATATGAGATAAGACGGTGTTCTGTTATTAAAAATAATATGTTTGAAAAGCACTTACGTTCATTAAAAAGTCAGGAAATTGGTATTTTGCAATAGCTCATGTTACAAAGAAAAGGGTTCTGAAATGGTATCTATGTGTAGCAGATGGCGCCACGCTATTAATACTTATTTTTCTTTTATAACTACATGTATTTCGATAAAGTTGTATGTCTGTTAACACTGATAAAAAGTTGTTTTAGGAATAGGTTTTGGTTGTCATATGACCGTTTTTGTGAAGTTTTTCGCACGAGACAGTTTCAAAGAGCCCAGTCTTGATAAATGTTAAAGACTGGGACACACCTGTTGTACTTTACAAGCCTATTCAATTACCTTTTCACCTCTTTTGTCACTAGTAGCAAGCGGTCGTAGATCATTCTTATGGCAGAATGTAAATAAGCTGAGTATTTTACAAGCAGCGATTAAGCATATCGGACTACATACGATACTTTTATTTAAGCAATATCTGCTGTTTCTATTCACTAACAAGCAGATTTTACCATAGGTAAAGATAATATTCTGGTGATTAACATGTAAGTATTGTAGATGTTTAATATGAGAGTACATTTACGACTTGTCTCAATTCAAGGAAATTAATCATACTTTAGAGGAAGCAGACACTTTTAAGGGTTATCAAATAAGTGAAGATCGTAGATCAGAAAAAAATGTGTTTGGTGTATTATTTTCAGTATGATAAATTTTACGGACTGCAGGGTTTTGAAAGTCTGTTCGTCTCAAGGTCCACAAAATTACCTGGCACGAAATGCAATTAATGATTTATTGGTTTTATAGAAATCGCAATTGTCCCGACGCTCAGCTGCGAATCTCGCGACCTACCGACTAAAAATCACCTTGTAAAAGTGTACTTTATATATTATACCTTTAATTTGATTTATTTTTTAATCATCTGAAGTGATGTAACTTTACTTTGGATCAATAGTCCTGTGTGTTTGTGGAAATGTGTTTGAATGTTCCTTAATATTGAGTAGCTAGAAGTTAGGGCACACTTCCCATAAATAAGTAAGATATATATATAGCGCAGATTAACGGGTATGACTATCTGTTTTTTAATCCCCTTACCCAGAATTTCTTATTACACTATGAATGTAACCCAAATAGATAGAGGTGAATTATGTTATTTAAATATGACAAAGGTTTTGTTGTTAAGTGTAAAGATATACAATGTCTATAGTCTGGGTATCGAACCCGAATTTTGGTATTTTCAGCTTTCAAACTTATCGCTGAACCATTTGTGAACTAAACATAATAAAGGAGCCATATATTTGATTTGTCTTTAACAGCGTTTGAACATGTTATTTTTTAATTTAAATTTATGCTCATCTTTTAATTTTTTATTTTATTTTCGTTAAGACTTGTTTTTCGAAAATAAGAAATTGTTTATCAATATATATTTGTTTTTTAAATTATATTTGCGTTTGTTAAAATCTTGGCAGTTACGAGGTTCATGTAATTGCTGAGCAAACATTCAACTAATTAGTGTTGTGTTTTCTGGGTAATCGTATGGCATTCTAAATCGTTCGATATAAAACAAAAACCGTTCTCTTTCTCTTATTTTTTTTGCAAGAACTTTACTACAATATGATCTTCTTTTATTTCATGAATAATATTTGTTTCGCTAAAAGCTATTTGTTTGTGTTTTGTTTTTCTGTGCTTGCATTAAGACTATATTTTAATAAGGCACTGCTATAATTAATTTATTTTAAAGTTTAATTATTTTTCGCAAAATGCTGCTTGTGATATAAATATTTGAAAAAATAAAATAAAACAAAAACAATCTAAAACTTCTGTTCATTTTTTTTAGTATTCTTTAGTTATATTACTGAGTGTACCCTTCAGGAACTGACCATTCTACTAGAAAGGTTTCTTTGGTTATATTACTGAGTGTCCCCTTCAGGAACTGACCATTCTACTAGAAAGGTTTTCGGAATAATTTTCAAACTATTTATTCCTATACATCTGTTAGATATGCACGAACATTCCAATGACAGCGTTGTATGCCTGCGGCCTTACAACGCTAGAAACTAGGTTTCAATGTATTTGGTTGGCAGCGCACAGATAGCCTATGTTTTAGCTTTATGCTTAATTACAAAGAAAAGACGTACTCAACTGTATCAAGTTAAGTTTAATACTAGCGTTATAATTTAGATAGTTTATTTAGTGCGTGTGTCATATTTAGTAACTTTTATAAACGATATTTTAAGGTAAGTTTGTTTACATAACTGTTTACAAATCATATATTGTGTAGTTCAATTGTGGCCTGGCATGGCCGAGCGCGTTAAGGCGTGCACTCGTAATCCGAGGGTCGCGGGTTCGCGCCTGCGTCGAGCTAAACATGCTCGCCCTCCCAGCCGTGGGGGTGTATAATGTGACGGTCAATCCCACTATTCGTTGGTAAAAGAGTAGCCCAAGAGTTGGCGGTGGGTGGTGATGACTAGCTGCCTTCCCTCTAGTCTTACACTGCAAAATTAGGGACGGCTAGCACAGATAGCCCTCGAGTAGCTTTGTGCGAATTTCCAAAAAAAAACAAAAAACAAAAAAAGTAGTTCAGTTGTAACGAATTAGTTACTGCATACAATAATCAGATTATTGCGCCATGTTGCTAAAGGTTTCTGAGTTTCTCGTTGGTATTATTTCATAGGAATATCTAATACTGCGTGGAATGTTTTAGACTTTTACCGGGATATAAATATGCGTCAAATATTATTCATTACTGAGTACTGGTTCTAGACTGCACGATAGTGAGTTTGACAATAAAGAGTGTGTAATGACCATTTTAAAGTGAAATTATCACAGACTGTATTGCATTAACCGTAGATAAGAATAGTTAGTGTTGTTAATTGTGGTATAAAGTAACTGAACCATTTCGTGTGAACTTTGACGAAACATAGAAACATTTAAAACTCTGAATACAACTGTAGTAACCAACAATATAACGAATATTTGTATTATATCATTTTAAAACATGAGGACTAGTTGAAATTTTCGCCCATAAGTTACAAATATTTAGCTTAAAGAATCCGTCCTTATTATTTCTGATAATAGTAAGCACTAAAAAAACATTTCTAAAACCATTTCTTTACCACTATCTTGCGTAAGATAGTCTCGACTGTGGGAAAAATATCTTTCTTAAAGACAACAGTAGATATATTACACACATAAAAGTATTATGTAAGAGTTTGCGTCTATCTTCTTATTTTATATATATATATTCGCTTTGCAGGTAACATTTATAGCACAACACTGAATATTGAATTAATGCTATGACATAGTTATAAAAAGTTAACTATTTTATTGACATTCCTAACAGTTCATGGCTGCATAAATATCTTTATTTACGAAGAAACAATAAAATGTATTAAACAATGGTATAATAATTGTTAATTTTAACAAGCGCTGTGTTTATCTGGCATCATCAAATAACATACGTTATAACGATAGATTATGCAATATTATGTTTTTATACCAATATATATACTATTTTTTTAGGCCCTTGTTACACACGTATAAAGACATTCAGTGTTTTAGTGTCTCTTTTTGTGTAATTGTTTATAGAGGAGTTTCTAATCTCTGATTGGTTAATTTGAATAAAGACATGATATACTAACTGTAGAAGTGTGTCTGGGCATAACTTTATGTGGGTTAGTTTCTCACCTCAGATTATTTTCTTAGTATGTTTAATGACTGTATACTTTTGTGTAGGTGATTCCTAATATAAGATTTGTATGTGTATTCAACACGTTTTTCAGTGATTACATGCTAGTGAGTTTCTAATTTCTATTCATCATATTAAAATTATAAATTGTCAGTTCATGGAAAGATCCTAACATATAATATATATGTTTTTTACAGATTTCCTTTGTATATTTTAATATGTAAATGTATATTTCTGGTATTTATAAAATTGAATACATACCGTGAATCATGGCAATTGTTCGCAATAGGGGTCGCCATGAATTGCCCAAAACTAATTGAACGTTTGGGCAAAAAGCATCTTAAACAGGAAATACTCACTTCAAAGAACTGTTAAAGTCTCTATTATTAACAACAAAGTCTGTATACATATAAAAATGCACAAAAACTTGCATGTTAGGTTTAGAAAGTAAAGAAAATCCTCATTATTGTTCTATTTCCAGCCTACAACAAAACCGACTTGGTATATTACACCTAAATTTTCTATAAAACTGTAAGTAAGGTGATGCGAAGATCGTTGTTGTGTTTAAAAGTTGATTTGTTTCTTCCATATTTTACATAAGCTAAACCACATCGTAATTTTATTGTAAACCAGTGGTCAGCAACTCGGTGACCCATAGCAATGGTTTAGTTGATCCGTCAAAAGTTGACTTCACCATTGCAACCCGTGAGGGCACAATCATTGTTCTTGACCATTCTTGACCATGAGAAGAACAAAGATATTAAAGGAGAAAGTCATGGCTACAGAGAATTTTAAGACCAAATTTATGGGAAAAATTAAGCTGATCAAACTATTAATTTTGTTTTCTGTATGTAAATAAACAAATACATTTACATACGTGTACCAGTCTTGAGACTTATTTGAATATCCCTGACCCAAGACAATGTTAAATAATAAAAAAATGAAAAGATAAGATGAAAAAGGTTGCCGACTACTGATATATAAACTATATTATAATTGCTCCTTGAAATTGACTTTGTTATAAATCTCTGGAGTTTCTTTTAAAATTTAAGTACACGGTAAAACAGCAAATAATAAAATAACATTAGATGACTGTAACTTGTAGATACTCAATGCTTTGTTCACTTTACATTCAGTGTCGTTAGGTAGCCAACCCCTATATTATGTGTGAATTAAAGGAGTAAATTGTATTACTCACAGTCGTAGAATAATTACTTTAAAAGACATGAAGGTTTATTTAAAGCGATAATTTGGTCGTTTATGATTTATTTCAAACTGTTCCTTTTATATTGGTAGAATTTTATACACTCTTAGTGGGGGTAGTGTTTCAGCCTATGCATATATGTGCCCATTGACATGTATTATATGAAGAATTTAGTTGCACAGAAACGATAAATACTTTTTACATTCTCATGCAAATCTCCTTGACAATCTTGAGCTACACTGCAAGATTTTACATCTCCAGCTAATGCGATCAACTAGTCAATAACTACAATAAATAATCATTACCGTATCAGCTAGCTACAAACTACGTTTATTATCGTTTCAATGTACAAAGTCAGCTATCATATCAAGTTATCCTTTGTCCATACCTAAGCATAAAAAAGCCATCAAAGAAGATAAATAAAAAATTGGGAATTAAAAACATGAAAATGGAGACTGTGAAAACAGTAAGGAAACAAAGATGGAGATACTGTAAACATTATTTATTCAAACTACAAATTCCTATTTGCATTTTACCAAATGTAATTTTAAGTTATAGTATGGAGTCAGAATAGTATTTTGTAGCTTGTTTGTAATTAAGCACAAAGGTACACAACGGGCTGTTTGTCCTCTACTCACCACGAGTATTGAAACCCGGATTCGAGTTTTGGGGGACTCTAGTGTGAGTAAACAATGTATTTTATGTCTCCAGCCTTATTTACTTACTTTCTTTACAGTCCCTATTTGCAGATTTGTACATTTATCTTTTATGTATATATGTAATAAACTAAAACGTGTGTATATACACATATGTTTTAATTTATTACTATGGCGAACTATGTTGGAGCTCTCACTGTGGTAATTTGACAGTATCGTGTTTCAGTCGAATACGCTAATTTATTGTATTAAATATTTCGTTTACTTTGCACTTTGAAATAAATTAAGAACTACTAATATTTTATTAATGTTTAATTTGCGAAATCTCCAAAGAAAAACTAGTGAACGTTGCGCCTTAAATGCTTATTTATCACCACATAATATTTTAAAAAAACATGATGATAATATCTAAAGAAGGAAGGAAATTTGAAGACAAACGAAGATTTGCGCTTTTGCTTAACTTCACCTTCAAAAACATGGTAAGCTGAAACTCGGTTCCAGTTTCTTTTAGCTGGAGAGGCTAGAATAAGAATTATTATATCTGTATTTGGACTCGAATCAATTCAAGAACCTTGCATTCAAAAGACGAAAACAAGTCAATACGCATGAAAAAGCTACATATTCGTGTAAATGTATATAAATTGAATGTGGCAGAACAGTGCATTTTGGGCTTTAGTGTACAAATAGCGCCAAGGCTATAAGGAAATGGTTTTTTGAAAAGTGTTGATAATACAGGATCTTCTCTGTATACTTGTTTTCAGACGAATAATCACTTGTAACATCAGCATAATGATGGGTATGTGGTATTCCTTTATTATAACCACGGGGATAAGTATTGTTTCACATTTCACATAATACAGCGCTGTGAAAATGTAATAAATATCTCTGGATAAGTATATGCGTCATAAAGCTATGCTGTATATACATATGTCTTCAGATATATCTGTGTTTGGGAGAGATGGAACTTTATGGACTAATGATACTTAACATGTTCTTACTAAACCTTCTGACGACGAAAGGACTAGTCTTATGAAGTTTAAATTAATTTGTTTAGTTATTCATTTATTTAAAAAAAAAATATTTCCTTACTTACATTGGAGTAGGTGAATTTGTATTAAAAACTGTCAAAGGTAACCATTGCTGTGCCAAGTTTAAAATTTAATGTTATAAATGGAGGTGTACTATTCTGGGCTAGAACAAGAACTTTTTATGGAATGCAAAGGTGTTAGTATCACACACGACATTGAACTTCACTTTTCTTTGGCGTCCGTTTCGCATTTTCCTACCTACCTCCTCACTAAAACGAGCTCTCATTCGCTGTAATAGAGCAATACAATTGAATTGGCTATTAAACTGTGTTGCTTATTCATTAAGTTCAATATTTCGAGGGTCAACATAAGTTTTTCTATCAAGTGCTCCGGTTGCTTAGTTGTAACTTTGAGGGCGTATAGTGCTTAAATAGGGGTTCGATACTTGAGCGTAGCATCATAGTCGATTGCGTAATTTAAACATAGAAGAGACATGGTTTTCGAAGTTGATTCGGCTAGAGTCTCACAATAACTTGTGAGATCAGACAGACGAACAGACGAGATTCCTGTATACACTGCTGCACACATATGTATAAGTATCGAATTCATAGGTTGAAGGCATAGATACATAAATACCTTTATTGCGTATTTATATACCTGTAGATTATGATCATTAGTTTCAAATACAAAGTAATTTAGGATTAAAAGGAAAACACTAGAATTTAGTGAACGTAACCTCCACATAAAAAGGATTAAATAGCCGAAGGCATACTATGTAACGAAGCAGAATAATAAAACATTAACACGTTTCAAAGTTATGAATATTTCATACTTTCATTTTTTTTGTATAAATCATTCATCATGCAAATAGAGTTTACTGGACTTTTTATTTTGCGAACACATGTTTTTTTCTCAAACAATATCCATTGTGTTGATCATAAAAACGTACAGTCATGTTTTAACTTAAGTTAGTGTTTGTACTTCAGGTTTCTAACGATACTTACATTCATTGAGATCTTTAATAAAGGGCAAAAGTAGAACATTCATTTTATTGAATAGAAATGTCAACATTAATCAGTTGTTTCTCAGTATTTCAATAATATAAGATATAAAAAATTGGACTTAGTATATAGAACTTAATAATGTAACGTTTTTTAAATTAAAAATATTCTTTTTGAACTGATACAAAAAATTGAAATCTTTCACAACAGTTTCATAAAATATCATTATTTTCCCTTGTTATACTGATGGATGTAACGTGATATGTAATAAAACTTCATATCTCGTTATTAATTTATAGATATATTTTATTAACTAAGACATGGCTTAAATAAATAATCTCTTAAAATTACGTGATGAAATATAAGACTATCTTGAATGACACAAACGTATTTTTGAACTTCTTCTGCAGAGACCTGCGATTAAGGTAGAGATATATAATCAGAGAAACAAACGCAAAACTGTCGATTAATTAATTTAATGAAAACTTCTCATGCTCTGCATCAGTAATTCTCAAACTGTGGACACGAAATGTATCCTGGGTGTGGGAGGATTGATTCGTGAGAAGATAAACGTTATCGAAAACAGAGTATAATGCGATTATACTAAAAGCAATGCAATTATCACTCACATATTCGACAACAAAAAGTTTTTGGGAATGGGGGGACAAAGGAATCCGTGATTTGGAAAGTTTGAGAATCAATGACGTACATAATAGGAATATATACAATGTAATGCACGTCATCATTCGCAAGTGCATTCATTAGGCCTACATTTAGAGACATCAATGTTGATCTTAAAATATTTATGTAGAATCTAATGATTTCAGTTATTACTTTCGCTGCGAATGATCGTGAAAGGGCATCATCATACGTCGTGATTCAAAACTGTTAAAGAGCATGAGACTCGAATTTTAAAAATGTACTGCCATTAATCTTCATTTTCCGCTTACTTTCTTCTCCCTAGAACTATATAGTCAGATTGAGAAAATTATGCCAAACATTTTTTTTTTTACATTTTCCTTCGTGTCTAGTCTCGAGAAGAAGCTGTTATGAATCCTAGTAACAGAAAATTATACAATGTTTTTAATATTTCTTTTTGCATTCCTTCGATTTCAGAGTCATCAGAGCCATGGAAACAAGCCCATTCGCTCACATCCACGAGGTCAATAATGTAACATCTTGCAAGATCAACTCCTAAGTTTTATATAACTTTCCTTTCCCGGCGAAAAGGAAAACATAGCAAACTTCAGTCCACTTTAATAAGATATATGTGAATTACAAAAAAGCATATTTGAGCATCTATAATCATAAACTTTCGCTTCATTCATTCTCATTTAGGACATTACAGTTAAAGTCTGAAAGATTCTTTAATCATGTCTCTTGTCAGAATGCAAGAACAAAGACTGTATGCATTACACAAGAGCTAAACGAACGTTTGAAACATACGTACATGAAGTTTTGTTGGGATTTGCTTATTATTATACTATTGCTTTTTTCCAGGCTCAGTAAATAGTAGAGATAATATACTTTTCCTCACAAATGATTTTCCAGTTTATGAAATCTTATTTCTTAATTCTTTCATGAAAACAAAATGTGAGATTAAAAATTAAAGTTAAAAATGACCTTCCATAACTTCTCCTTGTTTGTGTAGTTTTGTGAAATGAATGAGACAAGACACGGTGTTGACGTTAAGTTGAATATAAACTAAACACTTTACTTACTGGAGATAAATTGAATGGAGAAGCCAATCGTTTGGTGGAAAAACAATTGCAATGAGAAACATAAATACATAGAAAAAGATAAAATATGTTATGAAATGTAACTGCAGTGAATATTTTGGGTGAAGTGAATTTTGCTGAAAATGAATTTTTAAGCTGTCATGCATAAATAAGCATGACACATATTTTACTATACAACAAATTTTTGAGTTCTCAAATCGGAAAATCGAATCTGCTTTCTCAGACGTCTGAAGACATCAGATTACAGAA
The DNA here is from genome assembly GCA_011833715.1 of Carcinoscorpius rotundicauda. NCBI lineage: Eukaryota > Metazoa > Arthropoda > Merostomata > Xiphosura > Limulidae > Carcinoscorpius > Carcinoscorpius rotundicauda. The sequence goes on along the minus strand of CM022399.1, from coordinate 28,576,151 downwards.
GTGTAGCTTTCCCAAGTAGCAGTTGCAAGTTAATCCTTTAAACAAAATGGTGAAGCAGAACACAACTATCCAATGATACAGTAGTTAACTTTCTTGTCTAAACAGTCTACAAAAGTAACGTCTCAGGCTGCATTTAGTATATGACCTCCACTAGATTTAGAATGTTACAGGCTAGAATGAAATTTTAAAAAAATTGTAGATATGAAATATACGCTACAAGTAAGTAAAGTACATAGCAGTTTATTATACAGTCCTTTTCTCCCTTACCTCAGACTTGATCTTAAGCCAGTTTTAAATGAACTTTAATACAAATTATAAGCTTATAACGCAATATAATGAAATGGAATGGAAATTGCAACCCTTGGTTGGACTCGACATTGACTTCATAGAATGGCACAGGATGCACAATGTGATAAATTATAAGGTGAAATGTTCACACGAGACTTACAAGTATGGTTAGCTTTTCACTCTTATATGCCATTAGTTGAAAGGAAAAAAACAAACAAACAATTGCAAATATAAAACTCTTTACATAAAACAAAACAATAAACGTCATGAGCCATTTATAACAAAAATGCATATAAAACTGAACTTTTAAAATAAAATATAATACACAGATGGTCCTGAAACCCCTTTGCTCCTTTCTCTCAAAATGGTCTTATTCTCGAAAGTTAAGCTCTCGGGGTTCATTCATGTGAGAATCTTAGATTGACAGTAATCCTGTCAATGCATCAAGTTCAAGGCATGAAATTCCTCTGAGATAAACTAAACTAACGTGGCAGGGGTTCAGTTTAGAGAGAGAGAAATCAGAAGAGTTCTCTCCCCAACCGGGGTGTTCAGGAACATTGTGGTTCCTCTTCGTCCCCTTTCGTGGATTGTTATTAAGATTAAATGATGTTTTTTTTCATATATATATATTATAATTATTATTCTTGACTATTTGGGTCGAAAGTGTCTCTTCTAAATGTTGTCTTGGATGGAGGCGAAGGCAGCAGCGGAAAGGAAGCCCGGGACCTGTCCCGAGAGGAAGAGGTTGAGCAGATGTGAACATGAATATTGTTCAAATCCAGATCAAACATAGAACAATTCAAACGGCACGATTCAGGGTCTGGCAAAAGAGATGCCTGGGCTGGGATCTATAAATCCAATGCCTGGGCTGGGATCTATAAATCCAATGCCTGAAGATTTTGATGTGGGGGAAACGGGAGTGCCCCGAGAAAACCCACTTTTACAGGACAGGCCCCGAAAGTTTTGCCTGTCGTGTGTCCTCTAAGATGGTGGTGTGAGGTTCTACAAGTAGTTCTTGTGTCTTCAACCTGTCAAGGATGAAGCTGCTAAAACTGGTGTTTTCATTGTTGCCACAACTGTATCAATGTAACGGTTTTCTTGGCCCACTTTGAGATATCGTTTGTTCATAATTACATCTTTCTTGCTAAGAATAATTTTTGCTTGTGTCATGTGAAGGTTTCTGTGTGGTCTCTCACCCAGCATTGTTTGTCTTCCCATGTTCCTTTCAGAAATAAGTCCAGGCCATGTATTCACTCTAGTTTTCTTTGCGTATCTTCCTAATAAACAAACAACGTAGTTACAAGTCTTTGATGGGCAGTGGCTCTCTTTATTCTTCTCCAACTACTGCTTGTCTGGCATGTTTTAGTTGTAGTTAGTAATTTAAGTGACTTGAAAGAAGAGGCACTTATATCATCAAAGTAGTTTGATTATTACTTACACTAATCTGTAAACAACGGGAAGACTGTCAGGAACAAAACTGTCCATCATATCTCCAAAAGCTCCTCTCCTGCTTTGTCACTTGATAGAGTTATTGGATGAATGATTGGAACAAGTAAGCTGTTCTATCTTATTTGGGTATGCTGAGTAAGTCTTCTAGCTCAAAGGCTTTCTGCGCATTTGAACCAATTATTTCTTCCATAGTTGACAAAAGTCAGCACAGAGGAAAAATCTTAACCAAACAGACCATTAGCCGCTGTAAGAATGATAATTTCAGTGAGTACTCTCCAACAAGATAAAAAAAAGAAAATAGTGGCATAAGCTCAGTCAAATTATCTGGAGATAGGTCGTGATTTCAGGTTTTAGTGAAGGATAGTGATTAACGAATCCACTTTTTCAACTACATATTTAAGTTGTTCACACTTTCAGTCAATGTGTTAGCAACTGTTTGAGTTAATGAATATACTTCAGCTCACGTGAGCTGAAGTAATTGGCTGCCACTAGGACGCAAAAATTACCAAGGCCACTCTTGGGAAAAGGTCTAATGCATTCCTGTGCAATTCTATGAAATAAAGAAACCATAATGCATTAGAAAAAATCCTTGGTGTGGTCAGTTCTTTCTCAGAGAAAACATACTTAAACATTTGCTCTTCGTAACTGCAGGAGAGCATCCAGTAAAGAATAAAAACATCTTTTCAGGAAGGTTGTAACATGAAACACTCCAACATGTGTGTATTATGTAACGTTCAGAGAATCTCAATCGTCAGTGCTCTTAGGACAACGAGCTGCATTACAGGTCAGACACCACGCTTGCATGTGTTATTGGTACAGCACGCATTCCTGTAATTTGTTAAAGATCTGTCAGAAGTTATATGCTTCTGTACTGCATTTGCCGATCTGTAAGAGTCAAACATTACGTTTATTGCATAACAAAGATTGTCCTAGTTAAGCATAAGCTACATTTTTCTAATTGTATTCGGTATCCAATTATTAGCAGAATTAACACTATTTGCAAAGTTTGTCGTCCTGACTGAAACTATAAGTCTCAGAGCAACATTATGGCTGAAATTTGGACTCTTCTACATTCCCTCCTCTCAGGAGTGAAGTTGTGGTCTTGTGATGTGGTGATCCAGTGTGCTATTATCCCACTTGGTTATATAAAGTTTATCAATAATTTTAGCAATGCATGTAAATATTTGGCAAATAATAGTAAAAGTGTTTAACAAATATTTTTTGTTGTACAGTTACAATAACGGCATCTGGTGTATGCTATGTAATAGCATACAGTTTGGATATGCTATTATATGCCACACACCTTTTCGTAGAAATGATATTACTGTTTCATTTCACTGTCAATTTTTAGGATGAATGGAACGTGTCTGTTTGTTTGAAGTTAAAAACAGAACATTAACTCTATCATAACCAGGTTAGTGTACCTTGTCTCAAGGGAAACACTGAGCTATTGAATTAAAAAATATAAACTTGTTGTTGTCCTTCCACACGTTACTCTCACGAGGTTTAGTTAGTGGTACGGTTTAAAGTTTATAAGGCTAATATCTGCAGATCGATTACCCATGGTGAAGAGGGTGCAAATAAGCTGATTGTGTATCTTTGTACCAAGAAAACTACTACAATAACATGCAAATGTTAAAAAAAGAAACAAATACTTAGACTTTAAATATGTTCAATACGAAACATTTATTTGTTTAATTGCATAAATAAAAATACAAATTGATCACAAATTTTAATTTGAGACAAACTTCAGCACGTTCACAATTATATTATTGGTATTTCTGCCAGTGGATCAGCGGTATGTCTGTGGACTTACACGCTAAAATCCGGGTTTCGATACCCGTGGTGGGCAGAGCACAGATAGCCCATTGTGTAGCTTTGTGCTTAATTCAAAAAAAAAAGGTATTTCTGAATTCCTTTAATTTTCATCGAACACAATACGGCATTGTTATTGTAAACCATATAAGCCAACGTAGCTTCACGTTCAGCAGATATGAACAGAAGCTGGAACAAGGTGATAAAATCTTATCTTGGTGATATTTTACTAGAGAAAACAGACGTTTGTGAACAACTTCCATATAATTACATCCTGGTTTGTTAAAAAGCTTATTTTATCATTTTGTGCTTTGTTTGAATTAGGATGGTGCAATATGTGAGGAAGATAAATGTTTGTTAATGAAGCAAGACGAGGTTGCCTTGAATTGTTTGGCATTTACTAAAAAAGAAATGCAATAAAATTTATAAATAAAGATAAAACGGGTTTGAAACTCATTACACAAATTAAATGAAATTTTCTGATAAACAATTTAAAAATGCTTGTTGCTTATAATTTTATACGGTAAAAAAAGCTATTTTTATTGTACATCCTTGAATATAAATACGGCCCGACAACGCCAGGTGGGTGAAGGCGTTCGGCTCGTAATATAAGGGTTGCGGGTTCAAATCCCCATCGCACTAAACATGCTCGCTCTTTCAGCCCATGGGGCGTTATAATGTAAGCCTTACACTGCTAAATTAGGAACGTGTAGCGCAGATATACGTCGTATAGTTTTGTACGAAATTCAAAACAAGCCAAAGCAAATTCTTTCTTGTTTGTGCGTTTGTCCAATTTGCCACAGTTCAGAAATTAGCGGAACTTGTAGGCATTCTGTCTCTATTTATGATATGTATAAGAGAGTTTACATGCACTAGTATGAAAGAAGATCTATCAGGCTTAAATATCAGTTCTGCTTCTCACAGTTATAAAAATATCATATTTAGATTTCCAAATACAAATTTAAATATTTAATCAGATATCAAAATGCCATGGAAACCATTTCCAATGCTGTGACAGCTGTGGCAGTACAGAAGCTGAGTTTATCTCAAATCATACACATACCTCTTCGGATAGTAACAGAAGATTTAGCCGTACCTATATCATCCAGTTCTGTTTACAAGTAGCTAGAGGTGAGATCTAGTGCTCTAAACCATTAATATCTTTTCAACACTCAAGGTATTTATCTTTGTTCATATGTTTATTTTAGAGCAAACCTACATATCGCTATTTGCCGAGCTCATGGCGGAGAATAGAACCACGATTTGTAGTGTTGCAAGTCCATACACACATCGCTGTCTCACTGGAGTGTGTATATTTGTCCATGTGCATTAAAAGAAATGTGCCAATGTTCCTCACCACATTCAAAAATCTGAAGTCCACACACTACCTTTATATTTTCCCTCTTTTGAACAACTACTGCAATTGACAACCAGACAGTCTATGATTACAGATTACAACCTTCAAAATTATATCTATCTCAGTACTGGTTAAGTCCCTCGTGGTCCAAGGAGGTCTGTATAATACTTGTTTTCTAGGACTCGCATTCTAGGTAAGGTTCGATTTTCTAAGCTGAATGTTTGTTCCTATAAAAACGTTAGCAAAATCTATCAATATTATCCCGATCCTTCTCTGTTGATATGAGTTTAGACTGTCTGCACAATCTTAATCAGTAGTCTTAGATGTGCTGATATTAATATATTAGTATGTTAGCTAAGGCAGCTAAAGTAACGTTAATTTCGGTTATTTTATATTCACACACTTTATCCGTTATTGTTCCAGCTAGCTTTCCAACTGCAATTACAAATTACAAATATCTCGAGTCTTTGTCTCTGAGATATAATTCTTTAAGAAATTGTAGCTTCGTTTTGAGTAAAAAAACACACCATTCTTTTGATATTACTTCATCTACACCATTAGTGATGTAATCTGAGACTGTTCATAGCTCAACGCAAAACACAATTTGTTATTTGACAAAAGAGAAAAGTTATTATTTACATATACTTGTGCAACTTAAGGTTTTTGTACATATTTTAGCCAGAATTTTATGGTTTCATCAAGGAGCTGCAGCACACAGGTTATACAAGCAGACATCACCAAGAGAAAATCTAAACTGAAACTGCTGATACTTGAACTTATATATGTTATTAAATTCGCATGCTTAGTGATAACACTGACAGTGATACAACGATAAGCTTCTCCATTCACTAGGCTAGCTTGTTGCACTCGCTAAACATAATTATTCTTATCTAATAGGTCAGGCACTTTAAACAGGACTGTAGACTTGAGGGTCCATGACTCACATTCCATTGCTGCTAAAATTAAGCTCTGTACTTTTGAATTATAAATGTATAATAAGAGTGATGATAAAATTCCACAATTTAATCAGAATAGGTTAAGAGCTGGCAGTAAGTATTGTTGAGTAGCTATCACTTCAAAATAACCGATAGGAAGTACAGATGGCCCTTGCATAGTTTTGTATGAATATAAAAACAAACAAACAAATAAAACGTACCTTCTATTTTATCATAGAAGAGTGCCTTTCACCAAGATCATCAAAAACTATAAAATATTTTTTTAACCTTTACAATTTTAGACAATATTTCAACACTTCCCCTTGTGGTTGTTTTAACCTCTACAATTTTCGACAATATTTCAATACTTCCCCTTGTTGTTGTTTTGTTACCTTTAATTGCACAAACTTTCACGTTTTCTAAAGTATTAATTATTTCCACATAACACTTTTGTGTTCTTGTTTAAAAAGCATTAAAGATTATAATATTTTTATTTTGGCTATTAATTAACTTTATGTCATACATTTTTTTAAAGCTGAAAAACTATTCAAACTTCTGAAGACAAATAGATTAATATTGTAAATATGAGTGAAGAAATGGTACGATATTTTTTAAAATCAGCAAGTTATTGTTAGCAGCCGAGATTGCTATCAGTGTCATGCATAACTAACTGTTGGATTAGATGCAGCTTCAAACCAGTAATGTTCTCCGACCATACCTTACTCTGAATGTTTTATATTGACTATGATTCCATTCTACTCTCCACTGTTGATAACTTGTCATTAAGTTTTGCCGCACAATTCGAACTTAATTCATCTGTAAAGAGCACATATCTCAAGCTATGCTCATTCCACTCTTTGCAGTTTACTGTACATTTCAACACTCTAGTTTGGTTATACCTTTCGCAGAAGCAGCTCCATGTTGAATGAAACCATTCTGTGCAAACACGTATTTCCCTGTTCTCGATATAGCAGAAAGACTGTTGGTAATATCTGTACTCAACCATCATCCATCTTTAGAACACATAACATAAACACCACTTTTGGAGAGTTTTGATACTTTGTCTCAATTATTATAAACAGTGTTAGTTTTAGACACTTTTGGGTCTTGGATGCAACTTAAATCGATGGGGGAGACAGCAAGTACATTTCTTAAACAAAGATTTCTCATTTGAAAATTAGGAACAAAAGTTACCAAAACCCCAAATTCTCAGTTTAAGGAGTGAAAATGTGTTTATAGTTTGACTAATAACGATTATATATTCTTGATATGTACTTATATCCATGTGCCTCATCATCAGAAAACTTACGTTATGAACACCTAAGTGACATGGATTGCTCAGACGGTTATTCACTAATAAAAGGCTATAGTTTTAGGTCTATATTTCCCATGGTTACACCGAGTGTGTTCAGAATGCTATACAGTATTAGGGAGACGAGTGCACATATTATGACTATAACCATTTCGTAACTTGTAAAATAAATATGTAATTTAGTTAGAACTATCCAGCTAAAATATTTTAACCTTCTAGTATAGTTGGCTATACTTAGAAATTCTACGTAAATACAATGTGTTAATTTTTGACTTGTCCTAATCTTAAACTTGTTACGCATAGATCCATTTGTACTGATCATATTATGGAGGTAGGTTTCTGACTTGGCTAAAATAACGGTTGCGAAAAATTCAGATTTTCATTTTTCTTTCATTAAAACTGCTCTAATGATGCATGTTAATTAGCATTCTTGGAAATCCTGACTGAATATAATTCTAAACAAAGTTAGTTGCTGGTCAGATGCCATGGTAGTTGTCTAGTGCAGTTGATCAGTTTGTCACAATCATTGTTTTCAGTAGCGGAGAAGCCAATCCTTTAGACAGAAATAAATCATGCTATCTTCCGTTGTTTCTTATTTTGAACTACTGACTGCAGTAAAGGCAATAAGAAAGCAGCGCTCCACTATCTATCATCCACGTTGAGGGATTGAGTGTCACTCTTATAATGCACCCATAGCAGGAAATATTTGTTGGTATCTCAAGGATTGAAACCCGACTTGCCAGTTCCGGAATCCAGAGCTCCGCTACATAGACAGTCTGCGTTCCTTATTCGGTTCTTATTAAATGTTTTTTTTATGAACTGAGTTTTACTTATTTATTTCAACATACAATTTAATTAAGCCTCCTGCAGGTTTTCTTTCACTAATGGTCCTTTTTGTTCAATTTTATCCGAGCTCAGGGATGGCAACCATTACGATTTTGGTTATACATTATGACTATATGCTCATACAGACAAATATTACGACTTGTTGCAACTCCCAAATTATTATATATCATATAGGTCTCTAAAATAAAGTGATAAATTGTTGCCCCAGGGCTTGAAAGGGGTGAAAAGAAAATTTCTTGTGAGATACAAGTAAATTTTGATAATAAATAAAAGACATAGTCCAAATGGCTACTTGCGATAATCATGTTTGTATTTGAAATAATAAAAACTATTTGTGTCTCCGACGTCTACCAATAGTTTGAGTGCGGTGCTTCTCCATATTGGGTACGTGGGGGAATCCATAGTTACGTCATCAGTGCTTGTCAACCAATCAGCGCTCGCGTAGATGGGTATTTCTCGTTTTCTAAGCGGCATAGAAACACCAATGCGATCGTTCACAAGTTGGAAAAAAAGAGGCCTCGTTCACCAGATTGTCTTTTTTTCTGGCAATTGAAAAAGGACTAAAACTGTGGGCCTGGCATGGCCAAGCGCGTTAAGGCGTGCGACTCGTAATCTGAGGGTCACGGGTTCGCATCCGCGTCGCGCCAAACATGCTCGCCCTCCCAGCCGTGGGGGCGTTATAATGTGACGGTCAACTCTACTATTCATTGGTAAAAAAGTAGCCCAACAGTTGGCGATGGGTGGAGATAACTAGCTGCTTTCCCTCTAGTCTTACACTGCTAAATCTGGGACGGCTAGCGCAGATAACCCTCGTGTAGCTTTGCGCAAAATTACAAAAAACAAAACACAAAATACTTTGTACTTTCGGGTCGTTGGTGGTCTATAAGAAATACAGTCAAATTACACTATTAGATCAAACAAGAATTATTCGAAAAGAGGTGATGGGTGCTGTTGGTTATTTGTTTTCTTCCTATAACCTTTCAGTTTAAGATTACGGAGGGCTATACATAGGTAACCCTATGCAGGTTTGCGCAAACACTCTAAAATGAAAAGTGCTGAAACAAATAAAGCTGTGATTTATGGCATAAACCTGCCTCTTTGTCAATCTTTATAGGTATCATAGTATATTATTTTAAATTGTGACTTAGCATTCTTCGTTATTTATAGCCAAGTGACAGAATTAATCTATTTAATTTATCATAAACAATACTCTCAGCCTCAGAATGCAGATGTTTCATGTGATCTAAAACCAAGTGGATTTTGTTTAGCTTGTGGCGATCATCTCGGTTCGTCTATATCTTTTTCTGAATATTTGACACCTGGCATGATTTCACGCTCTGTCATCAAATTCAACGATAATGTACGATCTTTTCTATTTAATTTCTTGTAAAATCTTAGTACAGTGTAAAATTAAAGAATTATGGAAATCGTATTATGAGATTTTATTATTGGGCCTGGCATGGCCTTGCGCGTTAAGGCGTGCGCTTCGTAATCTGAGGATCGCGGGTTCACGTCCGATTCACGCCAAACATGCTCGCCCTCCCAGCCGTGGGAGTGTTATAATGTGACGGTCAATCCCACTTTTCGTTGGTAAAAGAGTAGCCCAAGAGTTGGCGGTTGGTGGTGATGACTAGCTGCCTTCCCTCTAATCTTACACTGCTAAATTAGGGACGGCTAGCACAGATAGTCCTCGAGAAATTTTGTGCGAAATTCCAAAACAAACAAGTTTTTATTATATTATATGAAACTATACAATATAAAAATAACATGCGACAAAAATGTTGCGCCCAGCATGGTCAGGTGGGTTGAGGCGTTCGACTCGTAATATGAGGGTCACGGGTTCGAATCCCTGTTGCATCAAATGTGCTTGCCCTTTCAGCCATGGGAGCGTTATAACGTGACTGTCAATCCCACTCACTATTCGTTGGTATAAAAGTTGGCGGTGGGTGGTGATGATTAGCTGTCTTTCCACTAGTCTTACAATGGTAAATTAAGGACGGTTAGCGCAGATAGCTCTCGAGTAGCTTTGCTCGAAATTCAAAAACAAACAAGCAAACAAAAATGTTTCTACCGATCTCGATCGATAAACATAGATCCTCTTCCTAGAAATCATCTCGCACTTTCAAGTTTCTATTTTAGTGTAACAAAATCATTTCCTTATGAAAAAAGGAAGTAACGATATTGCTAGTAACTAACAGGCCTATGACTAGTTAAATTATCGTCAAACTTTCCACTAGTTGGTTGGTAAAATGAAAAACTGGATATTCCCTCTTCATATTTACGACACATATAGTCACGTGGTGTCAACCTAAAGTGAAAAAACAAAACAAAAAAACATTAGAACGAGAGTAGTTGGGCCCTTTGATGTGACCAAGTATATGTCGTTTCGATAAATTGGCTTTCACATCTCAGTTACTTTCCTCTGTCATCTTCGAGAAAAACAAAAAGTTATTTCCATTCTTATTTTCGTTTTTAACCGGTGAAATATTTTTCAAGAAGGTTCCACATAACGTTGAGATGTAAACAGATAAATGCACATAAATACAACGATATAGATACAATTGCAAAGTACGTAAACAGAACAATAGACCGATATCCAAACCAGTAAATTAGTATGAACAAATGAAAAAAAAATTAAGAGAAACAAATAAAAACACAAGTGTTTAGTGTTTAAATATTTGATAATTAGACCAAATATGAATAAACAGGAACATAGATACAGAAAGTAAATACGTAAATGACAATGAATATTTGCTTGTTTCATTAATGTGCGTGATATTCGTTATGTTTGTGTTTTGTTAAAGCAGAGCCATATTGGACTATCTGCTGAGCCCACCGAGAAGAATCAAACCCCTGATTTTAGCATTGTAAACCCGTAAACTTACCGCTGTACTAGCTGGCGACTCGTTCGTTATGATCTACGTCTATTCAACCACAGTGTAACTTAATTTCCAATAAATGGTTATAACTTAGGTCATAGCTGGTCATCACTGGAATTATTAAAATATTAGCCATCTTTTTTCATGATCTTTCAGCTTTTTTTATTTTGAAGTCAAAGATTGGAGAAAATAAAAAGAGAACTACAAATGAAAACTGAAGAATAGCACTTGAATTAAATTACCATATTAAGCAAAGATTCGCGCTTCATTCCTTACAAGGAAATCTAATTAACATTACCAAGCCCTGCTGGAGTCTGATAATACAGAACATTTTCTGAGATCCTTTCAATTTGACTTTTTTTTGTCATCACAGATACACGGGCCGTTGTTACTTCATCTATTATTCATGTCCCATTAGACATTGTCATTTCTTATTAAGCAGGCTCCTCGACAAGTTTTTTGTGCATGTAAAGTAGCTGCAGAGAAAACTGAGCGAGAGAGCGCGCGCAGGAGAGAAAACGCGATATTGAAAGGCATGTCAAGTACAGCGACGTAGCTTGTAAGTAACGGAAGTACCCATTGGCTGTTAGGAAGCGAAATTTCTGTCTCTAGTTGAATCCTTGTCTTTGAAGTACTTACTCTGATCCATTTCTACTAAGTTTCCGACAGGGACATGAACATCGCGCGTGTCTCCTGTGACATACACGGTAAAGGGTAAACTTCCAATATTTGACATCAGGCAACTTTATTAGCCATGATTTGGTCCGTAAGCAACGTTACGATGTTTATAGTTTTTATGTACTGTACAGGTAAGAAATATATTTATTTATATTTCACTTTCTAAAACTAGAATATATGAAAAATATTATTCTGTTTGAATTGATCCTATTGTTATTTCATTTCTAAAATCTAGGAAATAGAATACTTCGAAAGAAAACATGTTGTTATGTTTAAATGTGTCCGTTATTTCTTTTCTGAAAGCCACAAATCAGAATAATTTAAAAAAAAACTTTGTTCAGTTTAAATGGGTTTTAAAGTTACTTCACTTTTTAAAACTAGAAAAATAGAGTAGGATACTTTTAAAAACATGTTATTCTGTTTTTATTGGTTCTAATGGAATTTTTGGGTTTATTTGTTTTAAATTACTTGAATCCAGTCTCAGTGGTGTGTAACACCAGAATCTGGGACTTGGTGCTAGAAGAAAACAGTACAAAAAACAGACTTTACACAGTACGATGATTGTGTAAATTAATAGATAAGTGCATTTTCCCGATGTATTTATTCACGAGCCCTTATTGAAAAACAAATATTCCAGTTAATTTGCTGAAGTTAAACGGTTCGTAATGCTAGAAATCTATAGACATTCCTGGTCAAACATCTGTAGTTTTCCGATTAATAAGAGTTTATCACAGTGAGTTTGCGAGCTTATAGCATACTGATTGTAGCGACCTAACAATATTATATATGTAGAAATTGGCTCTCTGCTTGTCCATGTTTTTAGAATATTTTTGGTACTATAAATCAAAATAAATATTCTAAAAAACATGGAGGGAAGTGTGATGAAACTGATTGACAAAATACTCTTTAAACCTTTATGTCTCGTTTTATGTTTTTTTCTAAATGCTAATTACATGTATTTATCAAAGTTTATTTAGTGTAGCTATTTTTATCCGTGTGGCTGCTTATTTGTTAGCATACATAGCTATGTCCGTTTAAATATTATTTTTTCTTAATGTGTACAGTTTTGCAAGTTTCACAAGTGTTGTAGACCTTTTTATCAACTAAATTTGAGGTTGAAATATTATATTATAATTTCTAGTTTAGGAGGTAGGCGCCTAACTTGGCTAATTAAAGCTCTTTAAGCCTAACAATTTTGGAAAAAATCATGTTGAACTGTAGATCAAAAAGCTTTACTGCTTCGTCAGAATAGTCGTTTTACATCACAAAACCAAATTTCTCATACGAAGTAAAAGTATTGCTCGAAGTAGACTTTTCACTGCTATTGAGTACAGCACAGACGATGAATTATAGTATTGGACGAAAAGCTTCCTAAACACTGTATTGTGGCAGTTCGTTTGTTTTAATACAAAATTAACAAAATAGGCTATCTGCGTTTTGTCCACTACAGGTAATCGAACTCCGGATTGTAGCACTGTTAGTTTGTGAGCTCACCACTGGTATACTAGAAGTCATTTTTTGACAGCAAAAAGAAATAATACAGTTTTTTAATGTTGATTTTTACACTTCTCTTATTTGCCTCCCTGCTGAGTCAACTGTAAGTTTGAGGATTTACAACGTTCTTATCCGTGGTTCGATTCCCTCACGATTAACAAATCGTAGAAAGCTCATTATGTAGCTTTATGTCAGGGAAAATACCTTTGATTGAAGACCTGCAAAGAGCTCTTAAGAGGAATGTGAAGAAAAAGACATCTTCAAACAAACGTCATGACATTGGTTTTTCTTTGGTTCGGATACAGCGTTAGATACAAAAATGTAAAACGAAAAATGTACGTGGATTTATTTTATCGGCTTTTGACCGTTTCTTAACCTGTAATTAAATGCTTAGACGTGATTAGTTAAGGAAAATAGATTGCTATTATAATTATTTTCGACAAAAATGAGTTTCAGAAACTCTAGAATTTTATTGTGAACAACAGCAATTCATCCATTTAACCCAAACTGAAACAACGTGGTGTTTTACACATCAAATTTCATAATGATGTTTTAGGGTTTTTTTCTACTGTTTGCATGAAAGTAAAAAAATATACTTTTTTCAGCTTTTAAAAACTAAGTAGCATCACCGTCTCTGTAATTTTGTTCCATTCCTGAAAGTAACAATAGTAATATATCTGATTCTTTATATTTTTTGTATTCGTTTCTCTTTTTTTCAAATTTATAACAACTAAATCGTTGCTCCTTATAATTAGATGTTGATATTAACTGCCTCATCAGCGTTGGAGACAAGTAAAGACGTAAGGGTTCTCAGAGTTAAAACCTCTCGTTAACATAAGTACATTACAGTCATTAAATGCCAAGGAAAAGTGACACAAACATTTTTTAAGATGTTTGAAGTAAAAGCTATCGCAGTTTCTTTTTTAAATACTGGTACACTGAGGTTAAAGAATCGTAGAAAATGCAACTATGAAGTAATGCGACGTGAACGAAACAAACACTTGTTCTTTATTATTTAAACAATCTCAGCAAATACAAGAACAGTAAAATCAATTTTAAAGCTTCTTTGGTATGACAAAAATGTATAACTATTCACCTACTTTACACTGAACTGAGAATAAATGCTGGCTGAAGGAAATTGTCTTGAACAACCACATTTGTTATGCTTGAGGTAATCAATTTTGTTGGTGAAGTTCTGAAGCTAAATGTTAACATAGCTCATGGGTTGAAATGAATATTTTATAAACACAGCTGCATTCGGCAACTGAACAAAATCAGTCCAGTGTTTTAGTCTGTAATAACTAACAAACTGTTTTTGATTTGAAGTGCGGGTAAACAATTTTCACAAAAAAAGTAAAAACAAATGTAGTTACTAATAAGAAGGCAGGAATCTATAATCGCTTTAGGACAGATTGCACATCACTCCCCTGTTCTCCAAAGGAAATGTTCACTGTAAGAAATGTTCTCTGGTTTGTCTAAGAGCATGCCCAATTTACCTGTCCAAAACCTGCTCTGGGTGTACTTTTCCAAGACGAATCGCGTGAACCGGAAAAGGAAATTAGCATTTCCAATATGTCGGAGAATGCACCAGCCGTCTTCTTGTTGTTGTTGTTAGAAAATGAGTTTAATGGTGATACTGAATGAAGAGATGATGAAGGGGGTGTTTTGATTATGATAGTTTTTAAATTTTATGAAGAAGATAATTAAAACCCTTCCAGTGCACTCATGTAAATTTATTTCGTTCTTCTGTTACATTTATAAGAAAATTGGTAGTTCTAAACATTTACATTGTCACAAAATATTCTAAATAAATGCTGCAGTGATACGCTCTCTCTGTCTTCTTAATGACATCACCATAACATAACATTTAAAGCGAATTTGAACGCTTTGGTTACTACGGATATGTAATTATCAAAAAATATTGATATATTTATAAAAGCATACGAAATAAACTGATGTTCCCTAAACTATGCCGGGAAATATTTCTGATAAGGCGTCATTTTCGACTTTTTTTCTTAAATATAACAAGAAACAAATCTTTTATGTCATTGTGTATTCAAAACAACTAATTTGTGCGTGAAAATATAAAAGTACATTTAGTATACCGTATGTAGTAACCACGTATTCTAATGTAACTTTTAGAATGTATTTGTAGAAAAAAAAATGTCGCCATCAATAAAAAGGTAGGAACCTATAATGGAAAATAATAAGAATGTAATACTTTAGTGATATTCTAGAAAATGTTCTACTAACTGGTAAACTTTGGTTGCTCTGAGAACGAGAGTAATATTAGTTATTTCTCAAAGGAATTAGGTTTAGGTCAGTGAACTACATGAGATTTTATTTTTCTAGCTTGATCTTCCGTTACAAAAATAAAGCACATAATGCTTCTTCTGGTTCACAGAAAAGATTAAAGCAGCTTTTATTCTGAATTCTAACTGATTAAAATCCTTTTTCTATAGAAAAAAAAAAGTGCAAAACTGAATGAGTGAGTTTTACATGTAAGTTTTATTTTCAGTTTTACTGGCTGTGGTTTGAGTTCTAGATCAAGGCTCTGAAAACCAAGTATTACATTTATTGAATAGTGTTAACTATATTCAACATAGTTTAATAAATCAACAGTAAACCAACTTATTCTTTAATTACACAATAAGATGTAATAACATGTTTTAAAGTCAAAACTCAAGAATAAGGAATAATTTCAGATTCCCCTTTTACGTTTCAGCGACATACTTACTGCAAGTATATAGCAGACTGTTATAATCAACCTTTAGGATTCAATGGATGACGTTTGTAGTCATTGTTCAAAAAAACCAAGGAAGAAGCGCTATCGCCATTATTAAAAATCACAGAGAGAACTGCCATAATCCTGGTTCGGAATCAAAGGAGAGAGTGTCTTAATAATAGTTTGGAATCTATGGGTTTGTTTGTTTGTTTAAGAATTTCGCACAAAGCTACTCGAGGGCTATCTGTGCTAACCGTCCCTAATTTAGCAGTGTAAGACTAGAGGGAAGGCAGCTAGTCATCACCACCAACCGCCAACTCTTGGGCTACTCTTTTACCAACGAATAGTGGGATTCACCGTCACATTATAACGCCCCCACGGCTGGGAGGGGGAGCATGTTTGACGCGAACCAGGAATCCATGGGAAAAACGTTATTATCATATTTTAGAATTAAAGGGGTCTGTTTTAGTGATAGTTTAGAATCTAAGGGGAAAATGTTATTATCACAGTTAAAGCAGAGAACAACGTTTCGACATTTTCAGGTCATGTTCAGGTTAACAGAGAGTTTGCAACTGACCGTTGCTGGGCACATAGCTTAAGGACGAGAGTGTAAACTGGTACGGGATTGTAGGTGGCGTTGCAGTTAGATGTTATGTTATTAATTAGTATTGGTATATAGGTGATCCTTTATATTGGTTTAATTTTGGTTTTAGTTGTTGTATAAGTGGGCCTTCTTTGATTTTGCGTTTGTTTATATTTATTTCCTATGGTTGTGTTGTCTTTATTTGATTTGCGGTGCTGAGAAACAAGAGAATTTTTTTTTTGTTCTATGAATCTGATTTCCATATTTCTGTTTGTTTCACCAATATAGATGTCTTGGCAGTTGCTGCATTGTATTTTATAAATTATGTTGGTGTTGTGTTTGTCAGTGTAGTTTTTACATTGTATGGACTTTAGTTTTTTACCTGTTTTTTGAATAAATTTGAAATGTTATGTTTTGTTACACGTTTATTTCCAAATGTTGGTTATTTTTTCGCTAATATCAGGAACATACGGTATGCAGCAGTATGAGTTTTTGTTTGTTTGTTGTATCTTGGAGTTTATTGTTGTTGGTCAAGGTATGTCAACTTTTTCAACAGTTTTTGGAGAAAATTTGTTGATGTTGATGAAGTATTGTTTCATTTTGTTGATTTCATCGTTAATTTTATCGGATGAACATAGTTTTGTGACTGTGTTTACTTGGTTTCTCAACATATTGAGTTTTTGTTTTGTTTCACGTGCTGAGTACTAGGGAGTGTATATAGCCCAGTATGAATGATTTTTCTGTGAATTTTTGTTTTGAATTGTGTACCGGCTCTTGTGATCTTGAGGTTGAGAAATGCTATTTGGTTAGTTTTTTCCTGTTTGCAGGTGAGCTTCATGTTGAAGTGCATAGAGTTAACGTGATTGTTAAAAAAACTGTATGTTCTGGTACAGGTGTTTTGACGATACAATTTTTGGATTCTTCTCTACAAAATTCACTACCATAAAAGCTAACTTTACATTCAATGACCAAAACTGCCTACAAATAAATGGTCTAAGTATGGGGAATCCCGTGTCATCAGTTTTAGCCAACATTTTTATGACACAGGATTCACCATACTTAGGTTATTTATTTGTAGGTAGTTTTGATCATTGAATGTAAAGTTAGTTTTAGTGGTAGTGAATTATGTAAGGGTTGCTAATTGGTTGGTGGGGATGTGTATAAATGGATTGGGGGTTTTGAATATAAAGTTCTAAAGCTATCTTGCAGGCTTCAGTGATTGGAACTTCTATAAAGAAGGAAATTGCATCAAAACTGGCCATTAAGACTTCATGATTTAGTTATTAAGAATAGATTTAATATTAAAAGTCTTTGATAAAGAAACCGGCTGATGTTACACGTTTAGAAAATGTCCATGCTAAGTATTTATTGAGGTTGCAGCTAAATGATTCAAAGGTCGTATTATAGATCTTAGTGGGTTTGTGAGGCTTCAGGATGCCATATGGTTGTGGTGTTCGTGAGTCGGTCCTTTGTAGGTAAGAATAGGGGTTTTCTGATATTGTATTGTTTTTTTTATTTGTAGTAGTATTTTGTTTAATTGGTTTTTATGTGTTTTTGTTAGATTTGTGTGCATTAGTTTAAACTTGTTTGCATCTGATAAGACGTTGTTCATTTTTTATATGTAATCTTTTGTGTTTATTATAACTGATGTTGTTTTGTTTTAAGTTGTTTATAGAATTAATATCTTTTCGTGTGAGGTTATTTTTAGTTTTTTTTTGTGAAATTATCGTTGGTTTTGCATGAAAACTCTTTGTTTAGGATACTGTTTTGAGATGTTTCGGAAAAATAAATATGTTCAGTTACACCTGAAAAGTAAAAAGAGGACTGTTCAATAGTTCAAAGTCACAGTGAGGACTGTTACAATCATAATTCATAATATGAAGGCGAACTGTCATAATCACAGTCTTGAGTGAAATGGGTCTCTCATAATCACAGCTTGCAATGAAAGGAAGAGAAAATTGACATAATCACAGTCTTAGGGATCTTAGAGAGAGATGTTAAAAAACATCTTAGGGAGAGCTGTCATAATCACTGTTGAGAATAAAAGGGTGACTATCATAATCACAGTTTAAAATCGAAGGGGGCTGTTATAATCACTGTTTAGAATAAAAGTGAGAGCTGTCATAACCACAGCTTAACACCAAAGGAAGGACTGTCATAACCGTAGTTCAGAACCATTGGAAGTCCTGTTAAAACCTCATTTAAAAGTAATTGGAGTACTGTAATACAAGTACAGCTAAAAGGCAAAATCAAGTTTTGTGAGAATGAAAATTGCTCAAACTTTTGTAAATCACAGACTAAAAATAGCAAATATGATTCCGAGACAGGTTATTTGCCTGAATCCATAAATAGTTTTATTATCTTTGACACCCCATTTCAGTATACTTACATTAACTGTTGAATATTTTTATTTGGGGCATTTTAATAAAATTTTAAAAGCAAACAAACCAAAATAAGTTTGTCCTGGAACAAAATAAACGAACAAATTATGAGCTTCTGTGACATTACATCGTATTAAGATTAATAATTAATTTATAAAACCTTTATTATTATCAGTGTAATTATAATGTAATGTTACACATACCATCGATTTATAAATCATGCTTCGCTGACATAAGGTTTTGTATACTTGTACTAATTAATATCTTAAAAAATCAAACAATGCCAGTTCTACAAGGATCAGCTACTAAAATGACATTACCCACTGAAGTGACTTGTAATATCTTGACATAAAATACTCCAGACGAAACTGTATAGAAGCTTCCATTGGTTAACACGTGATTCGATGTACACGTTCCTTTTCCTTGCTCATCTAGCTAAGCCTATCAGAATTATAACCGTAAAGAACTTACACAGAGTATTTTTCTCATTCTGGGAAATATCGCATCACTATTGAACCTGACGCTTAATTATTTGTTTCAACTCAAACGGAATTTTTTTATTTAAAAATTTTCAAAACTGTACTGCCATTTCACAAATGAGAGACACTAGATGTTAATTACACTTTCCAAGTTACCAATAGACACTCACTAATAAGTGGCAAAATGTTTGTATATAATTTGTAATTGATTTACTAATTCTATGTTTTACTAGAATATTTCTCAATTGAAGGCAAAAAAAATTGAACTTAATTTTTCCTAGAAACTCACAATTTTTCGAGTTTATGTTTTAGTCTAAAAACTACATGATAATGAAGGCAAGAAAATAACAGCCAAAAACAAACAAATCAAAAGCGAGCCAAGGAAATAAAAATTGTGATATATAAGAGCATTAACAACACGGATAACAAAAATGATAGCAAACACCTTAAGGTATAAAGCAGTTTTATATACTGTACTCACCAAAAGTACTTAAGTTTTCATGCCGCACTATGGAAGTAGAAAAACATATACAAAGTCTGAAAATTTCCACCAGGACAAGCTAATTTCTTTAATATTACATAAATAAAAACATAAAACATCCGTACAAGACGTAATGTGAGTTAAAGGAAGTTACGTTACGAGCCATGGTCCAAATAAAACAAATTACGAGATTTGTATTAAATACTTTACGTCTGAAGAAACTACTAAGTTGTAAATCGATATTTCTTCTCATATACTTTTCATTTTTAACAGAAATTGCTACTAATTTCAGTAATTAAGAAATATTTCTCAATAAGAATTATAATAATGCGTGTCTAAAACTACCCAAATGGTTACGACTCGCTTGTTAAAAGTATAGTATCTAATATTTCTTAAATAAGAGAATTTTTATAGCAAAATCACACTTGGCTTTCTGCTGTGTCTATCGCAGAGAATCGAGACCCGAATTTAAGCGTAGTAAGTCCGGTTCCATCAGGTGATAGAGACAAATGAGAGTAACTAGGAATGTTTTACAGAAGAGCTTTTATCATACTGTTGGTCCGGCATGGCCAAGCGCGTTAAGGCGTGCGACTCGTAATGTGAGGGTCGCAAGTTCGCATCCCCGTCGCGCCAAATATGCTCGCCCTTTCAGCCATGGGGGCGTTATAATGTAACGGTCAATCCCACTGTTCGTCGGTAAAAGAGTAACCCAAGAGTTGACGGTGGGTGGTGATGACTAGTTGCCTTCCCTCTAGTCTTACACTGCTAAATTAGGGACGGCTAGCACAGATAGCCCTCGAGTAGCTTTGTGTGAAATTCAAAACAAACAAACAAACAAATTATACTGTTCTAGGACTCCTGCTCTCTTTCCAAATTCACTGTCTAACTCTACCTATCCTGTTTCTCTCCATTGTCCAGTATTTCGTTTTACTCATTCTTTTTTCTTCCATTGGCTCTTTGCTTCTTTTAGTAGCAATTATAAACTTCGAGAGCAATAGCAATGAATGTTTCATTTTCTATTTTCTGCTTTATCTTTCTCATTCAGACCCTTTTCTTTCTAATCTTTTTTATTATTACTTTTTAGTTTAGTAGAGCATCTCCTGCGGGTCTATAACGCGAGGACGAACTTTATATTTAAGATCCATGATTGCTTGGAGGATAACTCAAAAATATATGAAATTCTTCAGGTTCTCTTATCCATTGTCGCAAAAGCTTTGATGGAGTACAATCAAGAGCTTGGCAGAGAAAAAAATATCAGAATTGTATAGCGGCTTTCTTTAAACAAATGTATATCACTGCTATGAAAAAAATCTTTCATACTAATAACAGAATTTTGATAAATAGTAAACCTGGACAAAGTTTTAGATGCGGTTTGAACCCATTATGTCAGAATGGATAGAGAGCACTTCGAACTATTTTAACCAGCTGTTGAAAACCACTGCTATTTTACAACGCTAAATAAAATGTAAAATAAAAATTTAGGAAAGGAATTAATTTGTAATGACATATAATTCAAAAGATCTATGTTGTTTTGAGGTTGAGATAAAAATAGTTAGTAATGTTTCAAATGGACTTTTTAGTAAAACGTAAATAATGAAACTGGCCTTTTCCCAGTAGATATTTTTAAATAGTACTTATTAAACCAGTTACTATTTGCTCTACGTTTTTATATTATCATTAGAAAACACAATGTTTATTATTTGTAATAAATATCATTGACGTTTTTTTTTGAAAATTTTAGTTGTAAAAATTACTTGTCAGCGTCACGTTTTATAACTACTGCAATGTTTCTAAAGCATTGCTTCGATATAAAAAAGATTTTGCAATTTATTTTTCAAAGTAGTTTGACGTATTAATGTATTAAATAAATTATTAAAGAAATTGATTCTGTTTTGTTTGTTAGGTCACTGTTATTTAGAAGAAATGTTTAATTCGTGAACAAATGACTTTCATCAGGCACGAAAGAATCGTTAGATCATTTTTTATCACCTCTCTTTTAATATTTTCGTGATTCTTGATTTTGTTACGACAATGTATAACAAGTTGTATTTCTATTTAGTGACAATAGCTCAAGACCCTAAAGGTCCATTATTTGTTGTCGAGCCTCCTTCGAAAGTAATATTTTATAATAACACCGAAGCTGTCATTCCGTGCTCTGCCACCGGAAGTCCTGATCCTGTAATTAGCTGGATTGATGAACGTGGAGATAAAATCCAAGATATACTTCACTTACGTCACATCAAACAAGATGGCTCCTTGGTTTTCCCGCCATTTTCGGCTGGTGAATATCGTCAGGACATACATATGGCTGTTTTTACGTGTGTAGCTGCGAACATCGTCGGTAGTATAAGAAGCCAAGATGTACAAGTGAGAGCAGGTAAAGAGACTAGAAGTAATTTATAATTATTTGTTTAACGTAATCGTATTTGGTCATATCATGATGAAATGTTTTGTTTTACTTTCAACAAGCACAACTTGAACCTTTTATTTTAACTAGAATAAACATCTGATAAACTACAAGACATTAGGTATACATTACATTTGTTTAAGTTATAAAAGCTTTCGTATGTATTTCAAGATACGACATCAAAATCATTATAAACATTTAGAATTGTATCGAATTTTCAACTGATGAGAAACTGTTAATTCATTTCTTCGTTAATTTCTAATTTCATTGTTGTTGTTTTTAACGTGTTAACAACGTGGAAAGAAATATCTCGTTCTAATCAAAGATTTTTTTGTGTAAAAAAGCTGGCTTATTAATAAGTTTAAAGCTATTGTAGATACACTAAGTAAAGAAACTAAATAAAGGAATAGCAACTCGTAGTAACGAACTTAGGAAGACAGGTCAGTTTTTTGTGCTAGAAAATTATCTCATTAACTGAGGTGCGCAGTACGCCCACTCATTTCAAATTTGTATGAGAGATACATAAAAACAGTAAATCAGAAATATTACTAACAAAGCAAAGAAATTTTCCAAAGTTGGATTAACGAAGTGTTTTCTATGAAAAAAAAAATTATAACACAGACAACAGAGTAATAGATGATGCGTGTTGAGTAGTGAATTCAGTGAAGTCCTCTATTAAAAACCTTTGGTGTAGACACTATGTGCACGTGAGTCTTGCAAAATATTCATAGTTTATCGAGTCAGTTTCACAATGTCAATTTCTGAAACTTGCCTTAACTTCATTTCCTTGAAGTTCTAACACGAATTTGCTGTTCACAGAAGGTTTTCCATTTAGATGATTCCTGAAGATTATATATGCTAATCACAGAGCTCTTGCGTTTAGCTCCCTAACTACAGTGGATGTAGTTGATTAAACCAAAGAAGGTAATTTGTAGGTCAGCTACCATTTAGAACTGATTCGTCCATGAAATAGACCGATATAGGCGATATATACCGATATATATATATATATGTATAGGTACATGTGGGTTCGACGCCTTTTAACTTTTACTAGATTCAGTGATGCTTTCTTGTTTACTAAAATGGATCTGACAACTTTTAAGCTTGGGTTTTGACACGAATGATCGTCCAAAACCACAGTTATGTGTGACTTCATGTTTGATATGTGCGGGAAGTAGAATAGGACAGACATCACTATTAATAGCTAAAAACATAGATAGTGTTCTAGCCATAATTACGAAATGAATTTGATATCAATAACTTTGTATGGACGTTGTGTACCTTAAGATTAAACACATTTGTGAATCAATATTATAATACATTGCTAGGGGTTCTGCATTGATAGTAATAGTTTTTATTGAATTTTGTCATAACTCAGAATCAGTTACACAGAATCACATAATATAGAATATAATAATATAATTATTATGTTATTAGCTGCGGTACATATAGATGGACAGAGAGACTAATAATTTATTAGATGGACTTGTATATTAACGGAAACAAGGAAAACTTGTAACTTGTCTGTCAGCACAAAATATGTTTTTCATATTTTGGAAACACAGGCATTTATCTTATGTTAGTAACAGAGTACAGTACTCATCCCTCGTGAGAACAGAATAAAATATAAACACAGATGTTCTTCGGTCTCTTTCTTTGTATGTTACAGATGTCTTCAAAACACACGAATACAGAAAAATATATTTATGGACTTGTCCATACAGTAATTTTTCTTAAATTAAGCCAAGTTTTGTTTTGTTTTCTTTACATGCAAGTGATTTAATTCTTACCATGGGCAAGTTATGCACGAAGCAAGCAAATGTTTCTTCTCCAACGGATATGTAAAGAACCGAACCGACCCCCGATATCTGTCTTTCTGGTTGCAAATCGATTTTGAAACAATTGGGTTTTAAAGATATATCTATAGTGTACGTATGATATTCTACACACCTACGTCTGGATATTCACTTGCTTAAAAAAGAATAAGATAAAAGTTCTCGGAAAAAACTGGAGATTTTGTGCAGGAAAAGAAAAGTTTGTTATTTTATTAATTAACTGGTGAAAAAACAATCACGGAAGATAATTGAAATATACAACAAAACTATTTTGTTTCTTCTAGTTTTTATATGAATGTACATATATGTTGTTTGTTTGTAGTTAAACATAAAGTTACGTATAAAGTTATTTGTACTGTCCATAAGAACTATGACTCTCTTAGCGTAGCGAAGTGTTTCGACATCTAATTAGTGACGTCCATGAACGGATTAACAAGGTTCCAACTGTCCCTATGGAGTACCTAGCGAAACCACAGCCAAACGAGCGAGCTTGGAGAAATGTACTGTCCATCACGGGAAATCCAAGCTCGAGTTATTGTAAGTCCGTGGACTTGCTCCTGAATGCATATATCTTATAACAACTTACAAATTAGGCTATAATATTTTACTTCCAATTTCAAATGAAGTCGTATTACAGAATACTGTTGATTAATTCTTGACCATAATAAAGTTACTGTCCCAAATTCATAATTTCTCCTCATCATAAAAAAAACAACTGCCGCGATGATTTATTGTTCATAAGTTTGTATGTTCTACATGTACTGTGAATTATATAGGATTACACAACAGGTAGCTCTCAGCCGCTATTAAGGAGTATATTCCTGGAAATACTGAGAATCCGTCAAATATTACACATTACATTTTTAAATGTAACACGTATATTAAGTTTGTTTGTTTGTTTTTGAATTTCGCGCAAAGCTACACGAGGACCATCTGCGCTAGCCGTACCTAATTTAACAGTGTAAGTCTCGAAGGAAAGCAACTAGTCATCACCACCCATCTTGGGCTACTCTTTTTACCAACGAATAGTGGGATTGACCCTCATATTATGACGCTCCCACGGCTGAAAGGGCGAACATGTTTGGTGTGACGGGAATTCGAACCCGCGACCCTCAGATTACGAGTCGAGTACTTTAATCACCTGGCCATGCTGGGCCTCGTATATAAGGAGTGAGAATTTTTATTTTAGTGTGTGTGTGTGTGTAAACACTGTGAGTATGTTTACACTCAATGTCGCTGTTATGATTGTGTATTGAAATTGTTATAACATCATCTTTCATTGATTTATTTACTACATGCAGACGAATGGAGGGACATATAGATTGACACACAAATGGACAACTTAGTAATTTGCAAAGAGAAGAAAGAAAAACGTATTATGCTGAAGAAATATATAACCTAACTTTAGAAAGTAATCTGACACCCCCAGTGGCACAGCGGAACGTCTGTGGACGTATCAAGATTTCGATACACGTAATGGGCACAGCACAGACAGCACCTTATGTAGCTCTGTGACAGACCATAAAGAAATAAACAAAACAAATTATTCTCAACCGTTACTAAGAAGTTCTTATTAATAATCACAAGGTATTTTGTAACTACTCTGTTGAAAGTTTTAGTTTTGCAAGAGCACTCATAATTCTGATAATTGTTAACAGCTAATATATTTAAAAATAACAAACAGATAAGTGGGGGTTGAAATGACAGAAGTCTCAAATGTCTATGTGATAGTAAGAAAAAATAAAAATCAGAATCTTTATCTTTTTTATAACAGCCCTGCAGCACAGTTTTCGTTTCAGAAATATCCACAGTAATACTGCCATATTCAAAGCACATCACCACTAATTGAATTGTTTCTATAAGTTATCTAGCAAATGAGGACGACAATTTCTCAATACTTGTTTCAACAGTCCGATTTCACTATGTTTAGTGAGTTATCCGATATGTCTTCGTATGGAATAGCCTGAATACCCATTTCATTCTTCAGCTGCTTAGGGTATGCGATGGTGGTAGAAATGTGTGTACACATAACTTTTATCACTCTTCCAGGTGGGAGGGGCATCATTTTTTGTTATGCTGCATGTACTTTGGCCTACACTGAATACGTGAACAGCTTTTATCACTGATATTTGTGTTTGTGGTGGCTAACGTTTTTGCTTATCACACCTGCAGCAGCATTCGTTGCATGTCTCTTTTTCGAAGGTCCTCAGTCCCCATTTTGATCCGTATTTTGTTTTTTATCACATTAAATAAAAGCAGTATTCCTGTGCTGAAAATTCTATATCCTTTGTGTGAATATATCTTTATTATCTGAGTGTTTGAATAAGCTGCATTGGAAAAAGCTGATACAAACCTTACCCAAGAGCGATCAATTGCCAGTGGTGTCACACAAGCAACAACACACCAAACAATGTAGTTCTAATACATTTCGTTCCAACCACGACCTTCTACTGGCTGTGATTGTCACTGTGTATTTGCATATCCAAAATCGTTTCAGTATAATGTACTTAACCCTTCGCATACGGTAAACTATTGATTCAATTTTGTAATAATAAAGCAACATTCTTCCCCTATAAAAAAGGAAGTTGTAGCTATATATATTGTTTATTTATAATAATATCAGCAGCAACCTTTATGTTATTTTTTATGGCGTTACTTTGCTGTAATTGAACTGTCAAAAGTAGATAAAAAAATTCCTTAGGGGATTCAATTTTATAGAACAGTGAATTTTATCCATGTGACATTCGAAGACAGTTCGTATTTTTTCGCATTACGACTGTTTCGAGCACATAACGTCGGTATTTGAAAACACTTTTCCAATATCCTCAAAAACGTTATATTATATTTAAAACAAATTCCGAGATGTTACATTTCTTATGTTTTTCTCTGTATAACGCACACGAAACAACTTCTTGTTTTCTTGGTTAATTTATTTTTCATAAGATTGTTTGTTTGTTCGTTTCTCTTATAGCAAAGCCGCATTGGACTATCTGTTGAGCCCACCAAGGAGAATCGAACCCCTGATTTTAGCATTGTAACTCCGTAGACTTATCGCTGTATCAGAGGGGGGTATTTTTTAAATAAGATAATTCCAAACTAAACGTGGTTTGTTTTCAATTATAAATTATCAGGGCTCATTATAAAGAGGGGTTTTATTTCATACTTAATATGTTTCTTGTGTTATAATAACTTGTAATGTACTTATTATTTTCTGAAATACTTTTACTGTTTCAAACGTATTATTGATACTGAATCATGAGAGAAATATGTTGACTAAAATTAGTTCCTGTTTAACCTTTGTTAACCTTGTCATATTGACTCCTCTCATATTTAGGGTACAGTACATACTGTCTTATATTTCAATTTACACGTTTAAGTGTATTGATTTCTTCTGCAAGCTGCCTCAGTTGACTTTTTCTTTCTACGTATGTTTGTATTTGTTTGAACAGATATCCTACATAGAGGGCATCTCCAAGGCTACCCCTTCGTGACCGAACGGTGAAATTTAGTGTACCGATTATTTCAAAGTGCGGAGCGTGTTTTGAGAGAAAACGTGCCACGAACAGTGAATCATATTCACCGTAAGAATACGCTAACCACTAGGACATGTCCGTCCCGCCTTAAATCCTATATCCTCATTTATTTGTTTCACATAATAACCTTAACTGACCCTTATACCTCCTGTTAGCAATTTTACTCCTTTAAACTAATCAGTACCTATTCTTATAACGAGTCCACTTGACCTCTGTACTATTTATCACAGGACATCTCCTATTAGGAACCAACCCCTA
This sequence comes from Carcinoscorpius rotundicauda, assembly GCA_011833715.1. NCBI lineage: Eukaryota > Metazoa > Arthropoda > Merostomata > Xiphosura > Limulidae > Carcinoscorpius > Carcinoscorpius rotundicauda. The sequence goes on along the minus strand of CM022399.1, from coordinate 28,548,416 downwards.
TATTCTTACTTCTCCTTTTAGCCATTCTAACCTACACAGAAAACACTATCACGAGCCCACTTGATCCCTTTATCTTGTCTATTTTTTTATCACGCATATTTCCACAAAAATAATTTCAACATCACGAGCCAAGTTGACCTCTTCACCTCTTCCTACAAATCTTACAGTTCTTAACTACACAAAAGCTTTACTCTCATGAATCCATTTGACCTCTGTATTTTTACGTACTTTACTCATAGTACGAACCAGTACAACGCCCAATAATAAAATAGTTATTCTTTATTGTATGCGAGTTAGTTTATGACGAAGATAAGCCGTCTGTTTTGGCATTGTTACTGTCTGACAAACATCTTACTGAACATAACTGGACACTGTCTGACAAACATCTTACTGAACATAACTGGACACTGTCTGACAAACATCTCACTGAACATAACTGGACACTGTCTGACAAACATCTCACTGAACATAACTGGACACTGTCTGACAAACATCTCACTGAACATAACTGAACACTGTCTGACAAACATCTTACTGAACATAGCTGGATATATATTATCGGACAAAATTTCAACACATTTCTATTTGCTTTCACTGTGTGAGAGAGATCTTTCTGCTTTTTTAAGCTATGAAGAGAACCGATAAATTATTTATAAAGATTATTTAATAAGTATTAAACTATTATTATTAACGACTTATTAAACTATTAAAGTATTAAAATTGTATTTAAAGCCACAATACTGTAACGTTACATCACGAACACAGTTTATGCTCTATACTAATGCAAGTTATTTAATAATTATAAAGTTGGAAGCATTGAATCATGATAACTGTCGTTTGCGTTTTGAAAGTGTGACATGACATGTTCGAAAAAAATTGGAATAAAATAAATTCTCACGGTCTTTTGCGCAAAGTAGCCCAAGAAAGGCAAACTGATCTGGAACTGTTTGGACATTGATTAACAGACCAGACTCGGAGAGCGACAACGTCAGGAACATCTGGTGCCCAGCCTGTTTGTTCATCCTTTCTCTGTGACAGCATGAAAGGCTCTCATAACGAAAATGTGAGCAACTTGATAGAAAACCAAAGGTACTTGACAGATGATGGTCTAGACGTCAGAGGAGTCTCTATTACGTCCTCCTTAGAGAAGATTTATTCGAAAACTGAACAGATACTACACTTTCACAAAAACTTCGACTCAATTGAAGATATTGTTTCTGAATATTTGAATGCATGTTTGGAATTAGAAGTCAGGAAAAGAAATATACTCAATATAATTATCAAACTGTCTGCTGTGGTGAATATAGTATGTTTTTATAACTGATTTCTCGACTGGACATATTTAGATATAAGACAGTTTTTGGTATACTTTTGTTTACTTTTACCGTGTCAGAGACGTCTGGCGACAGGCATAAGTTATTAAGATATCAAAGTTTGTTTTATGTGTGAACCTGATTGGAATATATATATATAGCAATAGCGCTTTTATTTAAAACGAAGTATGAATAGAATTTCCTAAAAGTGAAAAAAATATATGTGTGTAAAATATATTCCCTTTCTGAAGAAAAAAAAACGTATTTCCTGGCTTTTGTTAAGATCTCAATATGACAATATGGCTGACGACTTTTGAAACTTGTGTTGGGGAACACACACGAATATTGAATTACCAAACAAGAACACGAACTATGCAGATTAAGGTGTTACCTTGGAATACGTTTTAAAGCCTAAATGAACAAAATCATGAGACTGGAGTCAGTTGCTTTGTGTACTTATTTGCCTTTCATATTTGCATATTAAATGTGAAAATTACTTCTTGTGTCTTTCAAGTATACTTAAATATTAGTTAGTTTTTAATTTTGCTTAATTGTATTTATGTTTGTATGTTTTACAAATTAAATACGCTAATTCCCCGTTTAGTGCTGAAGAAGGGTTCCTGAGTTAATCAGGATAATTTTAACACAGATATATATATGGAGATATGTAACTGAAGGCACTGTTTTTCACCTACAAATGACATATAAGTACTTTATTTAGGTACCGGTAAATTTAAATAAAATTACTCACTATAATATCGTTCTTTCTGGAAAAAAAGAAAATTTTTATTAACTTTCAATTTTGTTTGGCTACAGAGCCATCAAATACAAAACTAGATCTCTTCTGCTACGCCTGCCTGTCTTTTAGGATTTGGCGTAGTTTTCTCTTACGTTTGCGACTATACTAATTATAATCAATAGACAGGCAAAGTTATCTTCTATTACATTACGTATTATATTACGTTGTTTATCCTACAGAGATTTGTTTATCGCTTCTTTAGATTTTTTTTTCCTCCACGGATCGACATTACGTAAATGAATGGTGTTTTAAAGTTTCATATTGCGTTGCTAGAATCGCCAAACAATATGTGATAGTTACGGGACTTCGTTTGCTTTTTGTGTGTTATTATTCTATATTCTTTGTTGCATTATTTTATTAAATAAAAATTATTTAGTGCACTTCTACTATTTGTATGAAAAGTAGTGTTCAGAGAGATATAATTTTTTTCATATTTTTTTTATCTCTCTCGAAAAGCCCCCCCCGCTAATACAGCGCTAAAATCAGGGGTTCGATTCCTCTCGGTGGACTCAGCAGATAGCCTGATATGGCTTTGGGAAAAGAAAAACACACATACACTCTCCTGAAAAACAAAATATCTCAACGAGAGGAATCTCTCAATGACAAATTAGCTTAAAGCAGGATGGTATTGGATTCTAAATAGAATATAGTGTTACTATATTGTTTCCCACATTGTCAATGCTGTGGTACTAATGAAGAAATGCCGGAAAGCAAACTCTACTACATAGCCGTGTAAGATAGGATTTGTGCAAAATAATGGCGGAATGGCGTTCCGGTTGATAAAAAAAAAGAAAGTAAAAAATACAAGTTCGCTGTGTTCACGCATTCTCATCACAATACATCTATACACATTGTTCTGAGTATATATTTTTATATGTTATTTCAGCTACGTACAGTTTTACAGAAAACAAAACTAACGAAAGCAAGCATTTTGGCAACAATTGGGTCCTTAGATATCAATTACCACCTCAACTATGCTTACAAAATGTTCGTACAATACTTTAATTCATTTACTAGGCAATTCTGTCAGTTTTTTATCTGTCTGTCTTATCTCTCTGTTTATCCGAATAAATAAACTAGGGTTCAAATCGATTCCATTTTATAGGTAAACATAATTTGAAACTCGTGTATGATGGACCACTCTCCAAAATCGCTTGGGATTTTAGGTTGTATTGTGTTATATTGTTTTATTATTTATTAAGCTATATTCGAACTTGGTATCAACAGACAGGCCCAGGGAATAATGACTTCATCTTTATTTGGAGTGGTTGTACTTTTGATCCATAAAGCTGTTCCTCATTCACAAATAAATCTTGTAACAATAAAAACATGATCAGTCACTAAATCACTTAAATAATAAAAATAACGTAAACTATAACGATAAAAACATTATCAGTCACTAAGTCACCTAAAGAATAAAAATCATGTAAACTATAACGATAAAAACATCATCAGTCACTAAATCACGTAAATAATAAAATTCCATAAAATATAACGATAAAAACATTGTCAGTCGCTAAATCACGTAAATAATAAAATTCCATAAAATATAACGATAAAAACATTGTCAGTCGCTAAATCATTTAAATAATAAAAATCACATAAACTTTAAAAATGAAAACATTATCAGTTACTAAACTACTTAAACAACAAAAATAAGTGAACTATAAAACTAAAAACATTATCGGTCACTAAATCACGTAAATAATAAAATCAATTACACTATAACAATAAAAATATTATCAATTACTAAACCAGTTACACTGTAACAATAACTATTATCAGTTACTAAATCAATTACACTCTAACAATAACTATTATCAGTTACTAGATCAATTAAACGATATTTTAAAATTGATAACACTCACGTGTATTAAATAAATATCACAAAGAAAAAAATATGAACCCAAAGTTAGAAGATTAACTTCATTGTATTCTGACTTGTAATTTCAAACCATGGCTGTCAAAAAGATCAAAGATAATTTTATTTAAAATAACAAAACTATTCAGTTAACACTTGAGCACCTTGGCTCCTATAAAAACATTTGTAAATTGATTTGCACACATATACTTGCTGTTTTGGTTATTCGCACTTGACATTATTTATAAAAGAGAGAGAGAGAAACACACAGAAATTTATTTTATTTTTATTCGCAACCAGATTGTTGAATTTCTGTAATATATCAGTATTAGAGTATTCAGGAAACAAAATACCAATACTCCTTCAATAGAGCAATAAAAGCAAAAGAAAGTGTTTTAATAAATAAGTAGAGGAACTGATGAACAAGGAAGGATAAAGACGCAAAGAAAGACAGACAGATAAATTTATGAAGAAAAGCTAACTGCGTTGGTCTGGAACTAAACTATCAATCACATCTGTCATCGCTCTAGTTGCAGCTTCTTGACTTGATGAATGTCTCCAGCTAAAATTATGATAATGATTGATCTGAGTGAAACAGAAAGCATTGTATTCTAGATGAATAATCACGTGGAGAGCTGTAACTAGAATCTCACTTTCACACGAAGCACTTGAAACCTAAACCTAGGAGAGTCCATAAAAAATAACAAGTATAAACCTTATATTTTCCAAGAAACAGTTTTCTTCTTGAAGAATTTGACGTTATCGATTCATTGTCGTTACTTTGATTTTTTATATATAGAAGTATTTCAAACTAATATTTTATAATTCAGACCGTTTTTTGTTTTCACTTGCTTTCATTTAGTTTTCACAAGATGGAAACCTTTAATATGATTTATTTGTTTCTTGTTTCTCTCTCTTTTCGATGTCTATGAAATAAAATAGAAGATGGTTTGAAAGTTTGTAAAATACACATAGTTTTAGGGAATATAACTCATAATCTGTAAAGATATATCAATTGTTCTAATAATTCTATACTTTTCGTAAGTCTTATTATCATCAGTACATTTAAATTACCACGTTAAATGTTAAATTTCGGTGGTAAAATTATTAATGGTTATTCACGGACACAAATATGCGATGTGGATGTTTATAAGCAAAAACCTGAAACAAATCCTGCTACATAATATACTTTTTTGTTTTTTTCAAAACCATTTTACTCTAGTAGTTAGAACTGCATAAATATTCTTACAGAAACGTTGCATTCCAATGATTCGCTGATTTACCGCACTAAGCAAGATAATCCCATGCACTTACACATACATCAACCTGAACACTTCCATTTCGTTACCTAGCTGTTGTACTAGCGGCTCAGAGAAAACGTCGATCGAGCTTTGAAACTACATTATGACAGCCTTATTTCGCTTCTGAAGATAACTAAACACACACAGAAGAAGTAAAATGTAATCTTTGAAAGCCTTTTCTATGTGTAAATTTCAGCATGTAATAGTTGTGGGGCTGTGGGAACGAAACCACGTGCTGTTAAGAAGAGTCTATTTAATTTCTATTCTCTACGCGATTTCCTTATTAGGTCCACGGACTAAAACCAGAACGTAATTCCAGTAGAGAATTCGGCGTTTTATGGTCGGTTTTCCATCAGCTTGCTAATTCTTTCAACCATACTAAATTGTGTCTATGCACAATGAATACTAGTTGCTCATTACAACTTTACATAAAACTAGAAAACGTTCGATGGATAGACAGAAAGGAAAAGATAGAGATAGATCTAGAATGTAGTCCATTAATATGAGTGTTGCATGAGCGCTCGTCTGTTACACCCATTCTATTAATGACTTTTGTTAAGACTATCGCGTTCCCATAGATCTTGGCTGAGTGTTTATGTGTTTATAAGTCCGTTAACTTCTACACTTTACCTTTAAAGTACAATGTGTACTTTTCAGTTTAAAGACAATATCACAAACACCTACAGCTTATTTCTATCCACAGAAAAAGGATATTGCATCACAGCTGTAAGTGGCCATTCTGCCTTGAGTATTAACCAATCCGTGAGGCCATTTGTTTTTATTCTCTTAAGTCAAAAAAAGATCAATATCTGCCAGAACTGAGGAGCTTGATCCAGAAAAATGGCCTCATTATGAAGACAGCTGGTCCATGCTTAATGTTTTAGTGCGCGTATTTAAAAGTCAGTTCGTCACAGCCCTGAGTATACGTTGTAACAGTCTGGCACGCGCTCTAGACGCTCTAATTATCCTCTATTACTCTGGCTCGTGTAGTGATTGATTGAACAAATAGCTTATGTCGATCACTAACTTTAGTAAGGTTGTTATTGCAACTAGGAATTTATAGAATGGGCTCATGTGATTGGTGCACAGACTAACTTGCATACAGTTCCTTATATTCCTATTTCTTATAGTCTTGTGTGTCAAATACAAGTAATATTTTTATAATGGCTCTTTTTTCTCTATCCAGGAAAACAAACAAATAGAAATGATGAAATGGTTAATTTGTGTACAGTTATTCCTTGTTAAATATCTTTATAAATGTCTATCTGAAAACTGCGCGCTATGTCGGCTGATATTTCAGATTACTAACTCTGACAAAGTTAAATTATCCAGTTAATAACCTTTTTATTTTTAGATAACAGTTTATCCTTCCCATAGAAAAATGTGTATAAAGTATGAATATACACAACTATGTTAAATTAGGCTGAAAACAGACGCTACACATTACTTAGCCGTATGTGTTTCGAATTTTTTAAACTAAGTACTCTAGTTCTCAAAACAAGAATCAGCTTTACTCAGACTGGATAAAATAATGTAAAGATCACCAAATAGTGGCAAAACATTTACGAGTAATTAAATCATAACTCAAAAACCTGTAACTACAATGTTTTACGCTTTGTCAACCGTTCTCTTCTTCGTTACTATAACACGAAAAATATTAACTCAACTGAAACTTTATGTCTTCTTAAGGTAAACTATTACAACACACCTAGCTACAAACGTGACTCTCCAGGTCCACGAGGGGTCCGAACATACTCCTGGTTTCAGAGTACCTGCGGCAGGCTCCCACAGTAATATTTATCAAAATTTACATGATAATTTGAACAGTTCTTTCTGTTCAGTATAAAACTTAGTTTGTCCTAATTGTCCAAGCTTAATCGTTTATTTACTATACCATGTGTAACGCAGCTTGTTCTAATTATCCAAACACAGCTCTTTATGTTTGTGTGAAAGGTAACTTGTTCTAATTATTTAAATTAATTCTTTCTGCTCAGTTCGAAACATAGTTTGTTTTGTTCTATTTGCTCAAGTTTAGTTATTTCTTTAGTGTATGAAACGTGGCTTGTTTTAATCCTTCAAGCTTAGCTTCTTTTTTCTGACTTATCTTAATTATTCATACGAGATGCAACTCGCTTTATACATTGAAATATAGCTCTTTCTTTTCCGTTAATTTGACAAGATTAGCATTTCGGAAAACGAAGATCTTTGATAGCGGCGGTATCCTCGCCAATATGCAAATATACCGGAGATCACAGAATCTGAATGTTTTATGTTTTTGTTAGACGTTAATTAAACATAATATTTGCGCTCCAGTAAGCTGTAACTATAATAATATACAGAACAAACATTCTCAGACTTAGGCAGAAATCTATAAAAAGGAATTTGAGGCTACCTTTGGAGAAAAAAAGAAAATTCTTGGTAAACCCATAGTGACACATACCACATAATGTGTTACATTTTTACTAATACACGTTTTACACCTTTTTAACTCTTGTTTTATTCATATATATGAGTAGATTAGGAGGTGGAATTGTAGCACATGAAATATAAACTATATTTATTATTATTATAATTTTCACTTTTACACTTACATTTTTAAGTTGTTTTTTTCTTTCTCAGTTATTTACCAGAAACATGAGGTTAAGGTGTATAATGAAAACGTTCTTCAAGGAAACACTGGAGTATTACGATGTCTTATACCAAGTAGCATCAGAGACCACGTAAGTGTGACTTCATGGACTAGGACAGATGGGCTTGTTATATTCCCTTCTCAGTCATATGGTAAGAAGCTTGATGTATACTTCATATACATACATATATACATATATATATTAAATTAGGCTTTGTATATTTACTTATTATGGGCTACGTGACTTTTCTAACGCTGCTGAGCGAATATCACTTTTGCAATTCGATTCGATCATGGATTCGATATTTGGAAATAATTCTGATGTTAGTTATCATTTATTCTGATGGCATCATTTTGAGAAAAACAACAACAAGGAAGCAATGGAAAAAATTCAAAAAATAATCGATGAATTGGTGTTCATTGACTTGACAAATAACTTCACATTTCATACAGGAAATAATAGTTAATAATAGTCGACTTGGTGTTCATCAGCTCAATAAATAACAAGAGAAAGAACGAATAGTTTACAAGAGATAATTTGGTGTCATTAACTTGATAAATAATCTTACCCATTATGCACGAAAAATTAGTTAATAATAGACGACTTAGTTTGCACTAACTCAATAAATAATGTAAGTCATACACGAAAGAACAGCAGATGAAAGATGACTTCTTCTAAATAATTTAATGAATAATGAAAGAGATCGTAAGAGGAAGAAAACTAATTTGGAGTGTGTTTTATTTAGTTATTAAAAATGTAATTTGTTATTTTGCCTTGTTGATTTCTGAGGAAACATTATAATTAATTATAATTACGAAAGAGTGTGTGTACCTGAACTGTATATACTTCACTGATCAGAAATCGGTTTGTGTTACTGACTAGCAAGTTGTTTCTTATGTGTTTTTCTGACTAAACTAGGATATTCTGGCGCGATTTTGAACATATTTTTACGTTGTTTCTAACAATAAACACCATGTTTATTATACCATCATGTGTACCATCATATTATTGCGTATAATATGCATTCTGGGAGCTGTATTTCCATCAAGATAGCATGTCTGTCTTGGTTGAAGGACTATTCCTAACGACAGAGTCCAGAGCTGTGCAACGGGGTTTACCAAATTAAACTAATTAAACCGACACGCTGGTGTTGCAGGGAGTAAAGATAACCGAAAAATAATTATCCCACGTATGTTCAAAGAAATATTTATTTAACACGTATTATTTTTGGTGCACAGTTCAATATTGAAATGTTTTATGTTAGCCTTTCGAGTTTTTCTCTTATAATGAACAATGCCTAGTGTTATGTACTAATCAAATCAAAATGCGGATAGTAAGTAATCATATAAATTCGGTTTCAGTGTTTATTTTCACAACCGATAAACCACTTGAACTTTTCATTAACCGCTCAGTTTACTAATTTGACAGTTTAAATTTGTTCACGAAAATTACAAATTTTGTTTCTTGAAAAACGAAATGTTTTGTTTATAAATATCTTGAAATATACAGATACAGATATAGATCTTTATTCTTACTATACCCCAACAGCTTTGCGCCCTCTCGCATGACTCAGCGTAAAGTTTGCGGCTGAAAATTTGGTGTTGATACTTGCGTTAGGCACAGCTCAGTGTATAACTTTGCGCTTAGCAACAAACAAAACAGCTTCGAGTCGATACCACTTAAAGACAGTTATACAAAAAAAGACAAAAATTAAACATTTATGTTGAAACAAAGTATTTTGTAGTGCTTGAAATAGGGGAGACAGCGAGGGACATTTGTTCATCCACTTAAGAAAAGAGCAAGAATGTTTGATTTCGGCCCCAAGCAAATATCTTTATAAAAGCTGTCATTAGAAAATATTTTCGAATTCCATAAAGTTGTCGCGAGAGTACCCTAAACTATATTGTACTTCGTAACGCGTCTTTCAAACAATAGAAGTAGGCGTCTAATTGTCTTCACCTACCATTTTAAAAAGAGAAAAAAAGCTACTATTGCGTTCCTCTATTTTTTTTATTTTTTGTGTGTATCAAGCATTGATATTTTGCGGCACTGTTTTTCTTAGTCACTCTGAGAATCGATGCTATAATTTTTTTGTTTTTTCTCAGCATTCTATAAGTTGTTAGTCTACGAACTTTATCTGGTAAGTTTAAATACTGTTTGTTTGTTGTTGAGCACAAAACCCTCGGAGTGATTCGAACACCAAATGCTTACGATTTAAGTTTCTAACCACACCGTTGAGCTGCCGAATTTAAATCAATACCAATTCTAAAACATGTTATTTTCCACTAAATTTGATGTTGCTTTTTCATTATGATGTAAACTGGTAACAGACGACAGAGGGAGTCTACGCTATCATTATGTAATGTTTGTTTAAAATGATTTTTGGCGACTGTCATTCGATTTGTTTCATTTTTGTTAGATTCGAACGCCAAACATGTGGCATTTCCCACAGGAGAATTGCATGTCCGACATGCAGATTATGGTGATGCTGACGTAAGCTACAGGTGTCACGTGACAGACCGCCTTTCTAGACAAAGTTTCCAAAGCGCTACCTCAGGTCGATTGAATGTTATAGGTAAGGAGACTAAATTAAACACACAACCAAGTAATTATATTAACATTTAGGTGAATGCAGTTTGTAAAAGGAATGTAAAGTAATTGTGTTATGTCTTTCATTAATTAAATAAAATAACATTTGCAGCAAATACTAAAAATTTTTCATCACATATGTTCACAGAGACACGGTACCGTTAAGTGTGTGTGTGGGGGGGAGGTATTCTGGTAACTTTCCTGAACATTTAGATGAGTCCGGGTATTTTACTGTTTGGTCCAATATAACTCGTGTTAACCTGTATAAATCACAATTACTCGGAGGAGAGAGAGGGGGGGAAATGATCAAACAAAATATTTTTTCCCGAAAATTTCCTCCAGTAGGAACAACACTCAGATCCGTATTACCTATCGCCATTGTTGTACGTGTATTATATGTAGCGAGAGAATTTATCAGATTTCATTATTATTCGTAAGCTTTATACGTGAAATTAAAAACAAAGTCGGAGGAGATATTGGTTACTCAGGCTACAAGCATTTCGCTTCCAAAACAGCAAACCACTGCTTGCTTTCATTTGTAAAAAAGATATTTGCTTTTAATAGAACATAAGATAAAAACTCGCTACAGATTTAAAATAAACAAAAACTAGTAGAACGCTTGTACCCTGAAATTGGCATTCCCGGAGTTTCCATCGTGGCTATATATACGTTTAACTAGCGTATGAAACCCAAGCTGACTAAATCAATATCGATTAAAAAGGAGAGTTTCAAACTAACCTCCGAATGCCATTTCTGACAACACACCATTGAAACAAGCACTCGGTTATTTGTTTTTCTTAATTTATAAGTCTCCTTACATGGCACGTAACTAATCGACCAGCTGTTCCTCATTTAAAAGTGTTACCAGGCGAAAAGCAATCTGTCACAGTATCCGTCGGCTACTTTCTTAACCGATCAGCTGGTTTAACTGCAATTTTTATAACTTGCTCGCAGTTGAAAGTTAACAACACTTTCAGTGGCACATCGCAGTTCGAACCTTGAATTTTCCGATAGTACCTGCCTTCCTTTTAGTCTTACACTGCTAAATCAAGGACGGCTAGCGCAGCTCGCCTTCGTGTAGCTTTGCTCGAAATTCAAACCAAACAAACGAACTTGTTTCACAATTATTATTTATTCTGACTTTTTTTAAACCGTGTTATACGTCTGGCCGATAGGAGAACAGGAGATCAATTTTTATCGAGTATTTTGGTTGATATTAGCGACCGTTAACTGATGTGTAATTCCTGCATAGTGAACATTAAATAATTTTCCGATATTTTTTCAGAGTTGTAGTTTTAAGCTTTTTAATTTAGTACGTATCACAGAATAAGGAAGAATGCAGAGCTATTCAATATTCAAAGACAGTTGGAGTTGATCAAACATTAAAGAGTCGACAAGTTAGAACCATGATTCTATTACCTCTGTATGTGTCCCACCCTCTCCACAAATTACCACTTTCCTCCCCCTGATAAACGACATATGTTTGAGGTAAATACGTTAAATACTACATGAGGGTCAGAGTATCTCGCACTTCGACCTCTTTCAAGGCAATATTCGTGTAGGTACTTATATTCGTGTGAATAAATACACCATCTCTTTATTATCGGTTGCAAAACCTGCGCATGGCAAACAGTTCCTTATGTATTTTTCATATACTTTAATGTTACACTAATCGAGAACATGTACATAAACACTCTTTCAGTGCTGTTCTATCAGCTCAAAACTAGTGTACGTTTCTTACTCTATCATTAGCCGCCATTATTATATGCTTATTCTTAACGTATATATATATTTATTGGTGAGAGGTTCTTAGGGTTATCCCCATCATGTGTGCATTAGCAATCTAATTCACACAGGTCATTTTTCCCCAGTTTTTGGCGATATAATTTATCGAATTATGGAGGAATTTAAGCTAGAGTCTCTCTTGTTTGTATAGAGCGTCATGTCTTATAAACCAGGGGGAGCCATGTGCAGTTTTATCTCTTCCTCCCTTCTTGACTATTAGTTTAATACAAGTCGTGGTTTCTTTCATTTATTAGAGGCTTGTAACGTCACAACTGGATTTGGATATTCTCTGCGGTTGACGCAAAGAAGATTAGCCCGGCATGGTTATGTGGCTAAAGCACTCGACTTGTAATCTGAGGGTCGTGAGATCGAATCATCGTCACACCAAACATGTTCGCCATATCAGCTGTAGGGACGTTCTTATGACGGTCAATCCCACTATTCGTTGGCTAAAGAGTAGCCCAAGAGTTGACGGTGGGTGGTGATAACTAGCTCCCTTCCCTCTATTCTTATACTGCTAAAATAGGGATGGCTAGCACAGATAGCCCTCGTGTAGCTTTGCGTGAAATTCAAAACAAACGCAACGAAAATAGTCCGTTGTGTAACTTCACCCTTGACAATAAACAACACATTAGTACCTGGAAGCATTATTAAAATAACAACTCGTATTAAGTCGTCTGCATGCTTCATTTGTCTAAGTTTATAGTCATCATTGATAAGAACGAATGTATTTCACTTTAAAAATACGCTTTTGTCAATGATAATTTGATTCTTTCAGATCTCATAAAAACGTTTATTTTGTAAGTGCGTCCATTCTCGATGAGAACGGTTACCTTATTTTACTGCACAAACTAACAGAAATAAGATGAAAGACATATTCTGTTAAATGTTTGATCACGTGAAATAGATCTCACAGAGCCCTTGGTGTTTTAGTTGATTTAGTATTTGTCTTTTAAAAATCTTGCTTTTGTTCAATAACATCGCGTCTTAAATATCAGGATTGCGAAACATTATGCTACTTATTTCTCTACAAAACTACGTGTTGACATCCATAATATACGTAATACGAGCTTAAGATTCCATTAAAATAAATATTCTCCGAGAGAAACCAATATTATTTTCTCTTCCAGGAATCCTTAATGACGCCCTAAGCAAGCAGAACTATCAGTAATGTTCTTTATACAACACATTTGAAATGAGACTTTTGATTATACCTTAGCATGATAGCAGACCAGGACACCGTAGGACTTAAACTAGGGGGCTCTCTTATACATTATATCATTTATTGTTTCCTTTTTTCGAAAGAAAATTTACACGCTAAAGACCCAACTTGGAAGCTTACCAAATATGTCGATTAATTTTAATTCTTCGTTACATTTTGCTCGAACTTGTACATTAATAATATTTATAACGATTGTTTTTTTGCAAAATCAATAATAACTTGAAGTTAATTCTCGTTTCTAAGAAGCGCTTCTTATCTCTGAGTGTAATTTCTTATCTTTATTCTTTTATCATTTCACTGTGACAACAAAAATCAATTGTACGTTATTGAATATTATCTTCATTAGAACTTCTCCAAGTGCTTATCCGAATGTAGTTTTTGTTCATTATTTAAGTGTTAAGTACTAACAAAATATCGGTTACAACTGACAAAAGATATCTGGGCTACAGAAATTTAGTTAACAATTAAATATGCAAGTTTACATAACTTTTTCTGTGAAAAGAAATTCACATTATCTTGTTAAGTTTCATGTTCTCTTTTATCGGTACTCATGATGAAAACAAACAATGAAGAGTAATAGAGTCACATTTTTTTAAATTTTTTTTTTAGTGTTTGGTAACATTTTAACTACTTTGAATGACGACCTATATGTTTAAGAAAGTAATGAAATAAAGTAAACTTCAACTACCAGAGCTGAGTCTTTTCATTCAATTAATATGCGACCGACATATTTCTCAGGACGGTTGATATATGTATTAACACCAACTAATAAAATAGAAACAACGTTTTGACCTCCTTAGGTCATCTTCAGGTTAACAAAGAGAGAGTTTGCAACCAAACATTGCTGAGCGCATGTCTAAGGGACGAGAGTATAAGCGAGTACGGGATTGTAGAGGGCGTCGTGCAGTTATATGTTTGGTTATTAATTCGTAAAACCAGGTACAAAACTAAAGTCCATACTACGTAAAAACTGCACTGAAAAACACAGCACCAACATAATTTATAAAATACAATGCAACAAATGCCACGACTTCTATATTGGAGAAACAAACAGAAAAATGGAAACCAGATTCAGAGAACACACACAGAAAACATCTTCAAACGTTTTTGAACACTGCAAATCAAATAAACACAACATAACCATAGAAAACATCCAGAACTAAGTAGGGAAACAAATATAAACAAACGCAAAATCAAAGAACCCTACTTATACAACAACTAAAACCAAAATTAAACTAACATAAAGGAACACCTTTATACCAGTACTAATTAATAACATAATATCTAACTGCCACGTTCTCTATAACCCTGTACCCGTTTACACTCTTGTCCCAAAGACTTGTGCCCGGCAATGGTCAGTTGCAAACTCTCTCTTTTTTAACTTGAAGATGACTTAAGAAGGTCAAAAGATTGTTTTCTGTTTTAGTAGTAAGTTTTAATACCCATACAAGCAGTCCTGAGATACATTTTTACTTCAAGTGGGTTTCACGTCATCAGGGATCGATATGTTTGTTAAATGGTCTGTTTGTCAAGCCAACAAAACCCACAAATCCAGCCGATATATTTCTTAATCTGTTTACCAGTTATTTGGCCTGAAGCCAACAAAACCCACAAATCTGGCCGATATATTTGCCAATCTGTGTAGCAGTTATTTGTATGTCAAACTAACCAACGCGTGAGGCTGGGCGAATTTGGTCAGTCTCTTTATCAATTATCTGTCTGTCAAGCTGTACTTCTGGCCAATGTGTTTGTTAATCAGTATATCATTTACATGTTGGTCTGTCAAGCCAATCAACTTACCTGCTACCTAATGGGAGCTACTGTTACTTATTTGTTTCATAATAAACTTGCAGAAGAAATGCCCGTGCAAGTTGCTAGAACTGCAAAATGACAGGCATCTTGGTACGTTGCCTCATATACAGTCTTCTTAACGAGTAACAATTACTTCACATGCTAGATTAAGGAACGCTAACTTGTGAGAAATGTGATACGTAGAAAGTATCTTCAGGTAAAATAAGTGCGTTAGCATAATATTTTTAATTTCATATTTATACCGAGAACAGGAACCAAACTGCTGGAGTATAAGCAGTTAGCTTGGTATAAAGCTAGTAATGTCATCGATAACCAATGTAAAATGATGTATGAAAGTGGCAAAAAGAATGTAAACAATGATATCGGCAAAATACAGCTACACATAGATCATCCTTACATGGCTTTTCAGTATTAACAGAAAGCTTATTTCAAAGGGTAACAATATCATCGTTTACACCATAATTGTATTTTTTAGGCGCGACGTATCGATTCATTGAACGACTTCGAGTTTTTGTTTTGTTTCTGTTCAAGTACAAACGTTTATCTCAAAGCTCTCTTGGCAATTCTGAGATCTACTTACAGTTTTGGACTCAAGTAGTCAAACTCTTTCGTTTCTTTTGAATTAAGCACAAAGCTACACAATGGGCTATCTGTGCTCTGCCCACCACGGGTATCGAAACCCGGATTTTAGCGTGTAAGTCCGCAGACATACCGCTGAGCCACTGGGGGGCCAAACTCTTTCGATTGAAGTATTTGACCATACCCAAAGTCTCATAGATTAATTTACTCTAATCCTGTATAAATTAATTTCAATTTGAGTGTAGGCAGCTCGTACAGATCCTGATGAGTAATAAAAATGGATCGGGTGTACGCGCGCCCCTCGCTTGGTATTGCTGGTGCACAAAGACATAGCTAGTAAAAACAGGAAAAAAGAAAAGGTCCCACAGATTAATTTACTCTAATTCTGCTTTAAATAATTTCATGGGCCACGACTGTTATGAATTCCTTTTTGTTTTTAAATTATTATTAGTTATTACGACTAATGACATCGTGCACTGCCCAGAAACACAGAGAGTGGATGTAGGTTTAAACCGACATTAGTGATAAAGTAATTGTAGAGATGTTTCGATGAAACAAGAAGAAGGAAGATGAACGACTCGGTGAGTTGGGCACTTTCTGGTTTGGCATTATAGCGACGGTTTCTTGTCTTGTTTGGGGGCTTACTGGGTAGAGAAACAAATGAAAGTGAGCGGTGATCACCTATAGAAGTAAAACACTCTGTCACTGTTGATTTTTTTAGAGTGAATATTTGTATCATGCCTATTGAGTACCTTGACCATCATTACATATACATTCTACCAATTTTATGATTAAAGTGTAGACATGGTGCAGCGTGTTTTTTACTGTTCTTTTTCATTGTTCTAACTAACAGATGGATAGACAACGCCATCTACTTACACAGATTGCTAAAATGTATGACGTGAGTGGTGACTGTTTTTCAAATTATTTACAAAGAGATATATCATACATTTACTAACGCATTCGGTGCCACTGATAGCTTTTGTTTTCACGAAGCTGATAAAAAGAGACGGACAGACAGACAAGTGAAAAATTGTTATTTCACCTTATATCAGTGATGGTGATTTTATTTTACTTCTGCTGGCAGGTTTATAGTAACAGTTTACTAGCTGTTCCAACCAAATTAATTTCGTTCAGCTTATAACTAAACAAGTTTTCTTTTTTCGGAAGCTCTGCTCATCACTGGCCCTTGCTAACATCTTAAACCAATTAAAAAGAATGGCAGCTTCACGTTCTTTTAGGAAACGTTCAAGTACGCTTGTCTTAATTAGTGGGGGATCTTAAGTTAGCATGTTCTTTTACTTGTGTTAACAAGTTTCTTTTAGTAGAACCAATACAGATTTGCTGGCAGCAAGAACTAGCAAATGTTTAAGCTACTTTGATGAATGTAAAACACGAATCTGGTCCTTAAATTTAAAAAAATAATAATCCAAGGCAACAAATAGATTTAAACTTTAACTGTACTTAAGTATACACTCTTCGAATGAGTTTTTTTTCTCAACTTATTTTTGATAATTAAAGAACATTCGTCCAGTATAAGTGTTTGTGCCTTCTTATAGCAAAGCCACATCGGGCTATCTGGTGAGTCCACCGTGGGTAATGGAACCCCTGATTTTAGTGTTGTATATCTGTAGACTTATCGCTGTACGAGTGAAGAACCCAGTACAATTATATATCAGTATATATTTGTCCATGTATAATAAATAAATAATACTAGTATATTTAAAAACTCAAGAATACATGGTGTACTAATACTTCACTGACTTGAATAATTACGAAGTATTCAATCCATGACAAAATTTTGAAAATCATTTTCATATGAGGATGATTTGATATTATTGAAATCTTTACTTAAAACCTCAAATGTGCCAGATATTTTATACGATCGTTGAAACAGAATTTTAGTAAATTCTTTTTAAGCATATTCGTAATGAAACGTAAAAGTTAACGCAAAAAAACTGCGATCTATGTAGCTAAACGAAGCAGTCTAAATTTTCAAACCAAAGCAGGAATTAAAAATCGTTTTAAAATATGTCCAAGTAATATCACTTTACTTGTTTGTGTACTTTTAATTGCAGTATTTATTTTGTTTTGGATAATTCCTATACCAATTATACGAATAAATTTTTTCAACTTTCCATTACAATTTTAGCTTTTTGCTCTACTCGTATTTATTTGTTGTATTTATATATCCATAGAATGCACACTATATCTATAAGCCCTCGGTACAGCCATATCTCTGATAATTGTAACGTTTACAAGAATTAAAAACAGAATGACAAATTTAGTCCTCACTTTGCCCTATAGATAAATGTACAAAGCTGCCAAAATGGGGATTTAGCTCAATAAATTTGTGATTGTGGTTTTAATTCTTGTTTGATTACTTTTTTTTAAGCATGATCCCTACTTTATTTTGAAGTCATAATTGTTTTTAATAGTATTGTTCGTTCACTTTAAAGTATATATTTTAGCTTTAGAAGCTGTCACGTGTCTATTTTTCGGCGCATGAACAATTTGGAAACCATGTCGATTCCTATTATTAACTACTACCGTATTTAATAATATTTGTATGTAATGATTATATATCAAAACTGGCACGTTACTGTCAGGCTTAAACTGTTCTATTTTATGAGAAGAATAAAACCTGTCTTTTAGAGTATAATCATTGGCAGTGAACTTCTTAATGAAATAAACCAAAAATCAATTAAAGCGTGGTTATAAGTTCCAATATTAAAAGTTAGCTATAGACTACAAAGGACATTCTTCTTTATTTAAAGTATGGTAGAATAGTACGTATTAGTAGAGATCGACAGGTTTCTAAATAAATGCCGTGCCGAAAAACTACCTTACTGAATTGCTAAGCGAAAATCCGACCATCCATACTATTGGTTGCGATGTATTATGTGCATTTATACCAATAATACGGTCCACACTTTGACAACTTTTTACGCTTATCTATAGCCCAAAGAAAGTGTTAAATTTTATAAATTCAAATCACGGTTTGTATTCTTGTTTCATTACATTTTGTAGCAAGATTTCTACTTCATTTTAATAATAATTTTTAAATACTTTTGTGATTTGGTTTGTTTTGAATTTCGCGCAAAGCTACTCGAGGACTATTTGTGATAGCCGTCCCTAATTTACCAGTTTAAGACTAGAGAGAAGTCAGCTAGTCATCAACATTAACCGCCAACTCTTGGACTTCTCTTTTACCAACTAATAGGCTGAAAGGGCGACCATGTTTGGTGTGTTTGTTTTCTGTTTTTATTTAATTTCGCGCAAGGCTATACGAGGGCTATCTGCGCTAGCCGTCTCTAATTTTGCAGTGTAAAACTAGAGAGAAGGCAGCTGGTCATCACCACCCACCGCCAAATCTTAGGCTACTCTTTTACCGACGAATAGTGGGATTGACCGACCCATTATCACGCTCCCACGGCTGATAGGGCGAGCATGTTTGGTGCTACGTGTCGAGAATATTCTTGTAAATATAATTTATACTATAAAAACACAGGTATGATTATCTGTGGTCTAACGTTCAAATACAGTTTCACATTAAAAATATTATCTTTACTCAGTTGGTTCACAACGACATAACGTGATAAATTTCAGAGAATAACTTGAAACGTTTACAGCATTCCTTAAGTATTAATCTTTAATTAAAATTACAATACTGTTTTCATTGTTCTTTGTCATTTTTAAATTAATTTATGTAAAGCTACAACTATTCTTTAAATTAAATTAATAATATTTTTGTGTTGTTGTTGTTTTGGAATTAAGCACAAAGCTACACAATGGGCTATCTGTGCTGTGCCTACCACGGGTATCGAAACCCGGATTTTAGCGTGTAAGTCCGCAGACATACCGCTGAGCCACTGGGGGGCTAATACTTTTTGTGTTCACTATCATAATGATAAAAAGTGTTTTGATGTTACTGAAAAGAATGACGAGTTAGTCGAAAGCTAGTGGTCGCATAATTGAAGGTCTTTTGTTTTGTGTATAATTATGATAATATATTAACATTTTACTTTTAGTTAATATTGTAGTTTTAGAAGGAGATGGACGTTTTACTTCTAGAAATAGTTTTTACTGTATTATTTTTATGTTAGTCTTAACAGGCTTATTAGCTCCATTGGAGTTATTAGGACCAAAATTAGCAAACAGAACTGAAGTATCCTAGAGTGTCTCATCATTATGTTGTGACCCACTATTAAGAGACTTAAAGTTGTATAGAAGATCCCTCGAACATGATGGGGGTCTAGGAATTGATTTTCAGGGTCGCTGAACCCGAATCCAGCATTGGATATTGTGTTCTTGGCCTTTCTCAGGTGTCACGGGCGGATATCCTAAAGTGTGTTTTTACAACGGTAAATTGGGGGAAAAATATCTTGATCGATACATTGGTGCATTTTTGAATTATGAGGGTTATTTGAAACCCGTAGAGGAGTGCGGGTATTTTATACTAGTCTACATAAAATTAAAAATGTCTTGTAATATTTTTACTGGTTAGTTAAGTAACCTAAATTTAAGTGCAACAACGTAAGTTTCTTAATTTCCATTCTCGAAGAAAATAGTCGGTATCAGATACCACAACAGAAGTTTTGGTTTGTTTTGAATTTCGCGCAAAGCTACAGGAGGGCTATGTGCGCTAGCCTTGATCTAATTTTGCAATATAAGATTAGAGGGAAAGCAGCTACTCATCTCCACCCACCGCCAAACTCTTAGGATACTTTTTTACCGATGAACAGTGGGATTGACTGTTTCATTATAACGTCCCCACGGCTGAAAGGACGGGCATGTTTGGTGTGACAGGGATTCGAACCCGCTATCCTCGAATTACAAGTCAATAATAACAAATATAGAGATTTTCTTGAAACAGATATTTAACAAACCTAGAACATTGTGAGTCTGTTTCAGTTATTCGCACAATGTTACACAAATATTATCTGCTCTAGCCGTCTATAACTTTTGAATTATGAGCCTGGAGGAAGGCCATTCTTATCAAAGAATAGAATTTGACTTCCATTGTTATAATCCACCCACGGCCCCTACAGTATGGAATGTAGTGTTTGCAGCAGTGGGACGCGAACTAGAGATCTAAGACCTCATCAGCCGGTAGAAAATCAAGAACTCTAAACAAACATGCTTAAGCCGTCAAGAAAAGAAAAAAAAATACACGTGGTGACCAAATATTAAGTTATGTATGTTCAAATGACATTTTGAAATTCAACTGCATGTATTTTTTTTTGCTTCTTTAACTGTCTTGCTTTTCGTTTATTACCCCCCGCTGGTACAGCGGTAAGTCTATGGATTTACAACGCTAAAATCAAGGGTTCGATTCCCCTGGGTGGGCTTAGTAGATAGCCTCATGTAGCTTTGCTATAAGAACACACACACAAACACACTCGTTTATTGTTTCGTTTCTAAACTAATTCAAGACCTCTATTAGAAAACAAATAGCGAAAGGGCTAAACGAGGTTGCAATATACGTTATTGATGACGAAGTTTTTAATATGAATTTGTTTTTGTTTGCCTTTTACACTTAAAAATGTAACAGTGGTGAAAGTACACAAAGGAAACTAAATGTGTTATCTTAAGGAACTTTCATCGAAAAACATTTTTATTTAAATATAAATTTAAATTTTCTTTACACAATAATATTTTTAGAATGATAATATATTGTAAAATAATGTTTTGTTATTTAATCCAACTAATAAACATTCGGTAACCTTTGAAGATTATTTTGAAAATGCACCAATTTTTTCAGCAATAGTTAAGTACCAAACAGATAAAGGCTAAGAAGGAGTCCTTTACTAATAAATATCTTTTACTACTTTGCCTTAAAGTTTGGCCCGGCATGGCCAAGCGCGTTAAGGCGTGTGCTTCGTAATCTGAGGGTCGCTGATTCGCGCCCGAGTCGTCCCAAACATGCTCGCCCTCCCAGCCGTGGGGGCGTTATAATGTGACAGTCAATCCAACTATTCGTTGGTAAAAGAGTAGCCGAAGAGTTGGCGGTGGGTGGTGATGACTAGCTGCCTTCCCTCTAGTCTTACACTGCTAAATTAGGGACGGCTAACACAGATAGCCCTCGAGTAGCTTTGTGCGAAATTCTAAAAAAAACAACAAACAAACAATTTTTTAAGCTCTTCAACTTGGGTTCAGGTTTTTTACCAAGCAGAAACGTCTTAGCACAGTTTTTGTACCCCAGTTTCTTTTCAAGTTCAGGCTTTATTATTAGCCATTATTTGTTCAGTATCTTTCCACTTGAGTGAAATAACTGAATCGAAAGCAAATACATTTTTAAAAAATAATAATAAATTGCACACCAATTCATTTATGGAAAAAAAGTCATCACGTCATAAATTAATGTTTTAATATTCAAAAACCTGTCATTGTCTTTTAAAGATCAAAGTTTATTTAAAAAGTGGCGGTAACTGAGCTCTCTCACGCTATTCCGAAATACTCAAATCTGTTCAAATATAAGAACTCGTGCTTAAAACATGCAGAGATTAAAGGAATTAAATGTCCCAATTAAAACTTCTCTTACGTTCTTCTAACCGAGTACAATTCTTTTACGTTTTATCCCTTTGAAAATGTTCACAGTGTACATTGTCTATAAAATATGAAGACGAATTACAAAATTAAAGTCCTTTTAGATTTACTACAAGGTGCTCAAGTTCGATTATATTATTTAATTTATGTAGCTTAATTTTTCTTGTGCACGCATATGGTAGATATAAAAGTCGAGAAGAAATAGAGATAAAAAAAACGTAAGGCAGGAAATTTGTCGATTATTCTGCCCTCTGATTATATTTAACTTTCGAAGAGTCCAATAGATTAGTACTATTCTCGTAGCGTGACTGAAATTAGGCTTACCTATTAGGTCCGGCAGACTTGTAATTAGATATTTGAAATATTGATTAACTGGGAACCGAGTCTATTCATGAATAAATCATTGGACGAACAGTAAAACTAAGATAAAAAGACGTTCACAAGCCACGTCTCTGAATGTTTAACTCCTGTGGGAAATTAAACGATCTTGTAAAATGTAAGGGTAAGAAAACAGGTAAGACTAATTCACTAACTACAGATTTAATTGTTAATGTTATCTCTTACAGAAGCTTATGTTAATAAACCATTATGACTAAGAACAAAGACTGTTATTATAACAGCAACTGAATAACACAGAGTTTTTTAAATAGATAGACATATAGACAGACAGACAGAGAGAAAAAAAATATTTCTGAACATATCAGCTTCCAAGTTAATAGTTTTTTTATTCAGCTTTAGTAAAAAAAAGTAAAATGATTTTTACTATATTAAATGTAATGAGTATACATATAGTTATTAAAGAATAGTTTGTAGTTTTTGAAGATCATTTTCACTTTATTGTGTTACGGATAACAGTCTAAAACTGCACAAGCCTTTCCTAATTTAGGACTGATAGACCAATATTGTGTTACGTATTTAATTTATCTCGGACGAGCCTCCAATTTATTATGTTACGCATTACAGTTTAAAATAGTCTAAAACTGAGTTAAATTGTAATACATAATATAATAAAGCGGAGATTCGTCCGAGATAAATTACAATACATAACATAATAAACTGGGGCCCCATTTGGGATAGATTATAATACGTAACACTAGAAACACCAACCACCGTCAATTCGTGGGCTACTCTTTACCAACAAAAGGGAAGGAATTGATCATCTCATTATAATGTTCCTATGGCTGAAAGGGCGAATATGTTCGGTGACGGGATTCGATTGTACGATCCTTAGATTACATGTTGAGTGCCTTAACCATCAAGTCAAGATATTTTCAATGTTTTTAACATGTGGCTGGACTTTTAAACAGCGGGGATACTATAGGTAGCAGCATTAGTTGATGATGGCCGTCGTTTAAAGGTTAAGAAAATGAGAAGTTAGAACCTTGTAAGGACTGTACAAAATGTACTGTGATGCAGTAGATCAATGGTGATCACAAAATACATTATAAGTTTTTTTAGTTTTCTTTAATTACTCGTGGACTATCAGACTTTATGGAACTAATAGGTCTGATTTTATGGGCAGAGTTTCTTTTTTTCTAATGCAGTTTATTTTATTTAATATGGAGTTTCATATTGTTGTTTTTCTGGAACTATTCAGCTAATCCCTTTGTAGGTGATTTTTCGTTGTATTCAACTACTCTAGGAAAAATATTTGTACAGGTCATCGGCTGTAAATATTCAATAACCAGTAATTTTATGTTCACTTTCTGACACATAGACAAAATAGCACATTTTCAATTGATATTATTTGTAAATTTTACCATTAGTATACTTTGAAGTAAAAGAGACAAAGCCCAAGATATTTAACTTACTTCGTTCCATATAACATTAAAATTGACTCTGATAATTATATCTGTATTGTTTTACCATAGCCATAATTGTCTTTTACCATTCCAACATCATCTTCCGAGGTAAATATCTTCTTGTGTTCTTGAATTAGAAAAATGTGATAGAATTTAAATGTATAATACGTTGGTAGAGACTTGTGGTGATAATGACCACGGATCCCTGGTAGTTTTGAAGTCGACCTCAATAAATATATGATAATCTTATTCCAAAGTAGGTCGTATTTTGAGAACCATACCTGAAGTGGGTGGTAAAGTGTAATTAGTTTAATAAAATATGATATTTTCTGTTAGCAGATACTTACTCTTTGACAGTTGTGAAGTGAGAGACAAGTACTGCAAGTTTAAAATTAATTATTTTATTTGAAAGGCTGCAATCAATAACGAAATGAGAATCGAAAGTCGTAGCTGGACCTTTACAATTACACATCAAAAACCTGATTATTCGAACTGGGCAAGTATGTTTAATTCAGTCAGTCGTTCAGTAAGGGTAGAGTTACATATTTTCATTTAGTAAGAATTTTCTCATCAGTAGTTAATTTTCTTACATTATGCAAATAGCTTAAAGTATAATTTAATTTTTAGTTAAGCAGATGAAAATGGAAGAAAATCATTAAATCTTTTAAAGGAATATATCAAGTCCAAGACTAAACTTTATTTACTCACGCATCATTTAATATTTATTATTATTTACCTCTTTATAGATAAAAGTTCTCTCAAGTTGAAACATTACATGTGTTATTCACTATGTTTAAAACTTATTTACTTACATTAATGACAAACATGGTTGAACGGCGTCGTTTAGTTCACTTAAGCCAAGTATTACACTTAATGTTATTACCAGTTTTTATAGTTTACTAAAATGTGTTGATCAAATCGTACTACTGTATAAAGATCAAGCCTGTTTATTGAACTGAATTGTTAATTCAACATTCTTCATTCAACCTTCAGGCAACACACCTTCTGTTAATTACCAAATGAAAAATAATTTACATACAGAGACACATCAAAGTACCCGCAAGCAAATTAGCTAAACCATCCGAGCGTTTTTAATTTTCAAAACTTCTAAGCATGCCTTATTAACTTTATTCTCGCAGGAAAGGAAATAAAGCAGAATGAAACGGAATTATTATATTTAATGAAAATGAGGATAAGGCGATATTTTATCTTTTTATAATTTTTTTTGTAAACAGAAATGAACAATGTATGGTTTACGGACATACGAGAGTGGTTGTGTAATTCTCTTTGTATTCCAGGCCTGGCATGGCTTGATGGGTTACGGCGTTCGATAATCCGCGGGTTCGAATCCCCGTCACACCAAATATGCTCGCCCTTTCAGCCGTGGGGACGTTATTATGTGACAATCAATCCCACTATTCATTGGTAAAAGAGTAGTCCAAGAGTTAGCGGTGGATGGTGATGACTAGCTGCCTTCCCTCTAGTCTTACACTACTAAATTGGGGACGACTAGTGCAGATAGCCCTCGTGTAGCTTTGCGTGAAATTCAACACAAACAAACAAACTCATTTTATTCCAACCTGGTAATTAGTTGAAGCTGCATTTTCCAAATTTTGGATATTCACGCCCTCTTTTAATATATATGTTTTCTGCGTGGTTCTTTCCCTCTTTATTTTAAATGAGTGAAATAGTGAGTTAAGAGATGATATATAATAATACACGTATACACATTAAAATATTGTAGTAATAACTGATTATTTTCATTAAAAAATAAACACTTGATTTTGCATTATTACACAATCGATGCTGTAATAATTGCTCCACATCTCTGATAAGGTCACTTACGGCCTCACGCTCTGGGATATGTAGATTTAGTTAATAAACT
Source organism: Carcinoscorpius rotundicauda (assembly GCA_011833715.1). Classification (NCBI taxonomy): domain Eukaryota; kingdom Metazoa; phylum Arthropoda; class Merostomata; order Xiphosura; family Limulidae; genus Carcinoscorpius; species Carcinoscorpius rotundicauda. Next base: position 28,522,289 of record CM022399.1, on the reverse strand, counting down.
CGGTGGAAGCCCCTTGCATCATACTGGTAGTGGGCTTGGCAAGAGAGGTATTTCTAGGCCGTCTGCCTAGGTGGTTACAATGACTGGACACCTGTTGTTAGGCTGTGAAATGTGTGTTTTTCGTATAGCAAAGCCATAAAGGGCTATCTGCTCAGCTCACCGAGGGGAATCGAACCCCTGATTTTAGCGTTGTCAATCCGGAAACATACCGCTGTACTAGCGGGGGGTAGGCTGTGAAATAGTTGTAAAGCAAAAAATATGTCAGCGTTGTGATGTTATAATTAGTGTCTGTTGCATGTGTCACATTGTGTTTTATTGCTGATAATCGTTTTGGATAAAGGCGTCAACCTAATGATTGAGTAATTACAATTATTGTTGAAGGTTGTTATTAGTCCCCTCAGCTTGTGTTCTTTGGTTGTCTTCAATTATTCAGAAGAGCTTAAGCTTTTTAGTTTTCTTTTATGCTCCTTGATTGTAAGTTTATTCGATAACACTAGTTGTGACAGTTGAAAATGATTTTGACAGGTCGTGGGCTTATATGTTTATGCTCATATTCTATAGCAATGTCTATACCATGACTTAATATCTGCTTATCCTGATTTTCATGGAATACACGGACCATTTTACTTGTTCGGTAAAATAGTAACAAAAGCTGTTTGTTATTAAGCACAAAGCTACACAATCGACTATCTATGCTCTGCCCATCACAAGAATCGAAACCCGGTTTCCAGTAGTATAAGTCCACGGACATGCCGCTATGTTACTGAGGGACGTAATAAAAGCTGTGATGAATTTCTAGCTTTTTTATTCTGATTGGCTAAAAACTGTAATATTCATTTAATACTTGACACAGAATAGAAGACGTCGTATAAAATGTTTTGTATGGAGAGATTTTTCACTTACACTAGCACAAAAGTGAAATTTAGATACTTGCCTTTATTTTGCGCACTATTCAGTGTTAATGTGCATCAAGTATTAATAGTAGTCAGTGTAAACATGTGTCAAGTATTAATTATCGTTATTACTGTATACGCTTAACACAAATTCTAACAAGGACATATTATAACTGCATATATAATAACAATTATAATTATTAATTGCTGAGCATATGGGACTGAGAAATACCGGAGTGCCCTACCCCTGCTTTACTACACCCTCTGGTGTTAATGCAGTGTATGCAACAGATTATTTCATTTAAGAACCTTGCTCACTGAGAATTGCCCAGAGCTTCGTCGATTCTTGACAGCATCCATGTTTTGGAAGTGTTTCTTTTTGGGATGAGGGGTATACCATTTTCACTGGAGATGAGAGCACATGGCGCTTGGTGACAGTGCATCTTTCAATGGGACATCAGAAAAGTAATCTTTCAATGTTTTCGAGAGGATTTGGCATGTAAACATGGTAGGGCCTACCGCTTGGAGACTTGGTTCTATTAGAGATGAGGAAGCGGTGGGTGTTCCTTCCGTTACTGGTGGGTCCAGGAGCGGCTTGGATTTGACTGGAGCTTTTGACAGCTTATCGGAACTGCCTGATCCCAGAATACTTCAGTACTATCACGATGACTGACATGGCGAGGTCTCTTGCATCGGATGTGTCAGTCAGCAATGAATGGCATCAGCCACGTCAACTGTCAGACCAATCTCTCAAAGTCTTTGATTCATCTGCGAAGTCCACTTCCTCGAAGAAAAAGAAAATCTTATTCATCATAGGTACTTCCTTTTGTTGTGCAGTTTTGGAAAAATATCATTACTAAAGCACATCAAAAATAAAAATACCATTGGCTAGTTGAAGAACGAGATAATTAAAAACTTGAAGAATCCTAACTCAAGTAAACGTCAGGTTCAGTTTTACTACCTTCATAATTTAGTGTCTTTTTTTTTATCTGTCAGTGAAATTTCTCCTGTTAATTGATTCAATCCATCAATAACTTCTCCAGGCTCTTTCAGCTACTTTCAGATGACTTTGACCAGAGATGTAGTTTCTTTACTTGGGCTTGTGAAGGCCTGAATGTCATGTAAAGGTCACACCGTTGGGTCTCAGGTTCTCCAGACACTACATCATTTCAATAACCCTTAGTCATTCATGCTTCTCTTGCAGTTAACTCAGTCTTCAGGCTCTTTCAGCTACTTTCAGATGACTTTGACCAGAGATGTAGTTTCTTTACTTGGGCTTGTGAAGGCCTGAATGTCATGTAAAGGTCACACCGTTGGGTCTCAGGTTCTCCAGACACTACATCATTTCAATAACCCTTAGTCATTCATGCTTCTCTTGCAGTTAACTCAGTCTTCAGGCTCTTTCAGCTACTTTCAGATGACTTTGACCAGAGATGTAGTTTCTTTACTTGGGCTTGTGAAGGCCTGAATGTCATGTAAAGGTCACACCGTTGGGTCTCAGGTTCTCCAGACACTACATCATTTCAATAACCCTTAGTCATTCATGCTTCTCTTGCAGTTAACTCAGTCTTCAGGAAGAGAACTCAGTTAGCTCTTCTGAGTACAATATATTTTAGTAGTTGTTCTTCCTGAGTTTGTGGTAGGAACAAAAAAGTCAGGCGTCTTTTTCGCATCAACAAACGTTTAATGTCTCAGAGAGGATTTCATCTAGACTAAACAACTCTCTATAACAACTACCATCCTCCAGTGACTGACATTTTCTGTTTGTTAATAACTCATGGAAAATGACATCTACTTAAGAATGAAGCCCTTTCAAAACTCTATATTAACACATCGACAGAAAATATAAAATTTCTCAATAATATCCTGTGGCCAAAACATCAGCCTTTTCCTTTCAACCTACTTTTGGTGTTTTCAGTTAAAACCAATTTCCCAAAAGAGTGAAGGAGATCGGTTTGCTATATAACTGGATGTACACGACAAGCTATATTACAAAGTAATTTTGAATTTTTTTGAATTGACTGAGTTTGTGTAAAGAAATATAGACTGGACATGATGTGTATTACACAATGAAAAATCTTAATTCTCACAACATCAAGTAACACCGTGTGTAGTTTGTAATTTTTAGAACGTTGGACAGTCTCTACCAGAAATGTGGATGGATTAGTCCGGTGATATTCTTTCACGACTTATGTTTGAGGTAACTGACTAACTGAGGATGATGTTCCAGGCTGATTTAATCTCTCGTTTCATAGTTGAAATGGTGATGTCACAGCTAACCAAAATTGCTAGCGCTACAATATGATTTGCTCCCATTAAAAAATAAGGAAGGTCGTTACATTGAAACAGAACTTGACCTACGCTTGGAGGATATTGGTTTATACCTTCATGAGCAAACAGTTTTACAGTTACACCCTCCATGGACAGATCCAGCGTAATTTTAAAAGGGATGAATAAGAACAAAGACAACTTAATGACTTTCTTGAAGGCGTGTTTGTGAAAACAACACATATATATGCATATATATTTTTAAAAATCTGCACTTAATAAAATTATTATAAAGTTTTCTTGGCACGAAATTCATTAAGATAATTGATGTCCTCTTTAGTGGAAAAGAAGTATAGATGGTTGGAGTCCATACGGGTTGATATTGAATTCCTTTTAGTGTTGCAGGAACAAAAAATAATACAAGTCTTCTAAAGTAATGGAAGTTAAAGAAGGATAATTTCTATGATGACGTGGTAATAAGGATACGAATCCGCGACCTTTTAGCCAATGATGGCCAATCCCATTATGTCTAGTAAAATAATAAACAAAGTGATGGTGACTAGCTACCTTCCTTTTAGTCTTTCACTGCTAAATTAAGGACGGCTATCAGAATAGGATATGGGCGTCATCAAGTAAATCTGCCCTAGAGTCACAAATAATGCATGAGCATCTAAGATGCCCCCCCCCAACGGTCGTAAGTGACTTGAGACTGAAAGAAAAACGCTTAAATGACAGAAATACCCAATAATAAATGACTTTATAACATGCTACTGCGCAGCTTAAACATTATCCCTGATAAATGTTATGTAACACTATTATTAAACAAAAAATGTGATATTTTGTATCTTTTTTGTTTGGAATTTTCTGAGAGATAAAGAAATTACTTGCAATAGAAATGTACTTATAACTGAACACAATTGTTAAATCGTACATTTTATGCGAAAAAATGTTATTTTTATAAATCTTTATACGTACTTTTGGATTCTATTTCAGAACCATACAGTCACTTTAGACCAAAATTTGTTCACTTGAGGAAGGTTATTATTACCAGTGAGGGCGACACTGTCTATTTTCCCTGCTTAGCCAAGGGCTATCCAAACCCACGTTACTCCTGGTATCAGCTGATGAATGGCAGGATGACAACTATATTACGACAACCAATAGAGCAGATAGACTGCACTCTGGTACTACATTATGCTAATGTCAAAGACTCCGGGACGTACGTTTGTATTGCAAGTAACGAGGCCGGTGAAGAGCGATTTGAGGCGAAGTTGACAGTAATAGGTATTTGAAAATATATTAACATCTTGATACTTAGAACAGAAAATCATCAAATTAACTACAAAGCATTACAGCTGTGCCAAAAAATCATAATCTCGAATTTGTTATATCATTGTATAATTTGCTATGTGCGTTATATAATTATATAATTTGTTATGCGTTATATAATTAATTCTTCATTCTGGATATTTCGATTTAAGAACGGAATATGGCCAACACATTACACGAAAAGTTAAAAAGTAAATGCTGTATTATTCCATTATTAAAAATTTGATAGTTTTGTTTTAACCTGGTGAATATATTACCTTGATACTGGTATTAATTGATTCAATAATCTTATTTTAACTTATTGATTAAACTGTCATTCCAAGGCCGAAGGCAGAAATCTATACAGGTGGGAGGTGCCATTTTTTAAGAAAAAGGAAAATGAGTGGTGATGCCCTATTAGTAGATCTGGGGGCAAGCTTCTTCTGAAGCATGGTGTGATTTACATTTTTACTTTATTTCAGGATCCTTTTAATGTTTTTTAAAACAAAAACATATAGATGGGAGTAATGAAAGGGTGCTATGACACCCGTTGTATCTATTTCTCTCCCACCTGCCACATATGCCTCTGAGTCAGTTCCCACCTGCATAGATAAGCATCTGAGTCAGTAGTTTTAATTTGCCTATTCGACTGCCACCTACTCTCTTGATAATAGCATTACCTATCTGAAGCAACTGTTTTGTATTATCTTAACGATTAAACTGCCATTTTTATCTTGATAAAAGCATTAAGTTAAAGATAAAACGCAGATAAAAGCATTATCCGAGTCCATAATTTTGTTGTAATTTATTCTGTTTAAATATTATACAACACGTTAATAATTAATAATGGCATAAACCGAGTAACTGAAAAAAAGCCATCGTCGGAAACAAGCGTCATCTGGTTTATGCAGTATTAATTACAATATGATTTAAATTTCAAAGTGTTCGGAGTTCAATTTCATATCTCATTATATCTTTACGTAGTGTTTACTATAATACAAAATGTTACGTCATAAATTACAGAGCCCTTGAATGCTGTTGCCTTGCCAAAGATTCAGAAAATTAACGTTGGTGTTTCACTCACAATGAATTGTTCCGTGACTGGTTTCCCAGTAGAGCTTGTGATCTGGTTCAAAGACCATCGCCCTCTCTTGGCCAACAGAAGAATTTCATTCCCGAGGCAGAACGTTATACACATTAACCCAACCCACAAAGAAGATGGAGGAATGTACCAATGTTTTGTTCAAAATAACTACGAAACTGTTCAAGATACGGCAGAATTGATAGTTGTTTGTAAGTGCTATGTATTAATATAAGTATTTGTAATGCATATTTTCGTAATTTTCAGGTTAAAATGAAATTCGAAATATCAGATGAAAGACCCTTGAATCTATACAAATAAAATATATGTGGGAGTGTATAAGACTTGAACCTGCTATTTAATAAGCTTATCTTCAGAAATTCTATTAATAAAAACACCCCTTAGGTAAAAAGCTTTTTTCAGGAATTTGAATATGTAATTTACAGATGCTAGAAATAAAAAAAACTAAATAACGTAAAGAACAAAACCTCAATTATGCATATTTTATACAATATGTTCATTAGTTTTGTTTCCGTTTCTATGCTATATATTTAATTTATTTATAATATTCATCTGAATATTTTAGTTCAAAATGCTTTTGTTTTTTCTGAAGATATTGTTCACATGTGTTAAGAACCACCTTACGTGTCATTTGACAGCGAAACCTCCTACGTTAATTACCACGTTTGACGAAATGACAGTAAAGCCTGGTTTTGCAGTGTCCCTCAAGTGTGCAGCTGTTGGAAACCCTTTACCACAGATTACGTGGACCTCATACGATGAGCCAGTGCCTGATAATAACAGAATCCGTACGGGGGATTATGTTAACAAAGAGGGCGCTGTGATTAGTTTTGTTAATATTTCTCGAACAGAAGTTGTTGACGGTGGGATCTACCGTTGTTCAGCAACTAATAATAACGGTGTGACAAGTCACGTGGCTTCCCTGAATGTATTTGGTCGTCCGATTATTCGTCCGATGAGGAACAGAACAGTTATCGGAGGACGAGACACAATTATACATTGTCCATTTAGCGGATATCCAGTTCAGCAAGTGTACTGGGAAAAAGGTAAAACTATTCCGTTACATCACCATTATATTGAATAATACAACTTCTATGTTGGATTTCACATGTGTATTCATTAGAAGTACTAATTCAGCTATTATTAGAGAATGCAGGGTAGTATCTAGGTTGCAGCAGAGGAACTGCCTCGTTGTTTTTCCTATAATATTGTAACATTCAAAACAAACGAAACGCCATCAATAGGAAAGCAATTCCAATCATTCGACAAAAAGGGCCCAATCAATTTTCAAGTTGCTCTTTACATTATGTGTATATATATTATTTAAAGGTTGGCGTGTACATAGTTCCTGTTTAGTAGAAATAGCCTCCGAAACCCCGACATGATTTCCACTTAAAATGGTTGAACGATGCCCACTTTGTACCTTGTTTAAAAATTCCAAATGATGGAATTGTCCAATTCACTTATATCCAAAATATTATAGTAACCAATTTTTTCTGCGACAGATTTTCATTTTAAGTAAAGGGAGAGAAAGGCTTTTAAAAGTTTGCTTTTTTTTAGTGCGGGATACAAACAAAAACGCGCGAAAAATCTTTTGAAGTGCAAATTACGATAATGGAATGGGCTGTTTAAATACACGACTACGTGTCTTTCAGCCTTTTTTTTATTGACCTGTATATAAATAGATTATACTACTCTACTTACTGTTTCATCCACTAATGCTGCTAAGATTTGTATCCTTAATTATTTTTTTTTAATTTCGCGCAAAGCTACACGGGGGGCTGTCTGCGCTAGCTGTCTCTAATTTAGCAGTGTAAGACCATAGGAAAGGCAGCTAGTCATCACCACCCACCGCCAACTTTTGAGCAACTTTTTTACCAACGAATAGTGGGATTGATCGTTACATTATAACGCGCCACGACTGAAAGGGCGAGCATGTTTGGTATGGCCAGGATTCGAACCTGCGACTCTGAGATTACGAGTCAAACGCTTTAACCCACCTGGCCATGCCGGGCCCTACCTTAAATAAAACATGACTGTATGGTGGCTTTTCTTTGGTTTTAAATTCTTCCTCATTTTTTCCAGAACAATTAAATAACTTACCAAATATGCTCGTTAACATCCGTGACCTGGCGTAGCTCAGTGGTTTGCTTAGTGGGTTGTTAATTGTAAGGTCCAAAACTCGTGCAGACACACCTCTAAACACGTTACGTAGTATCATTTACACGTGTGTAACGGATACTGCTGGTCTTTCACCTTCCCTCTTGTCAGTTGGGTTAACCTGGACCTAAAGTGTCTCTAAAAGTGGCTCTTTAATTCATTGTTCTTATAACGTGTCGTTAGGCTGTAGATAACAATATCATTATGATCCAATGAAAACTGTATTATAATTTTGATCTGTTGAAACGATACCTTACAATTATTCATATCAATGGTGTGGATCATATTGTTTTCTCTTCATAAAGAAAACCCCGGCATGACCAAGCGTGTTAAGGCGTTCGACTCGTAATCCGAGGGTCGCGAGTTTGAATCCCGGTCGCACTAAACATGCTCGCCCTCCCGGCCGTGGGGGCAATATAATGTAACAGTCAATCCCACTATTCGTTAATGAAAGAGTAGCCCAAGAGTTGGTGGTGATGACTAGCTGCCTTCCTTCTAGTCTTACACTGCTAAATCAGGGACGGCTAGCGCAGATAGCCGTCGTGTAGCTTTGCGCGAAATTCAAAAAACAAACTTTACAAACAAGATATATTTTCTTATCATTGGACTTACAACAATGAAACACGTTAACGTGAGTTGTGAACACTATTAAATAAATACTTTGCAGAACTGAGGAAAAAACACAATACAGTGACGGCTAAACCATGGCTGAGAAAATGATGTATTTGTGAAACGTACAATTGCCATGTTTTTTCTCATTTCTATCATTATGGAGTTACAACAAGTACCAGTGGTTTCGAGAATCAGTTTTATAAATACTTTACAGTTTTCACACATGTCAAGAGAAAACACTTTAAAGAAAAGTTTCATTTTGTACGGTACGTATTCCTTTAGTAACATTTTTACTGTTATAACGTATTAGCGATTATATGGATGAACTTCAGATGTCATTTGGTCATGGCTATAGTTAAATATCTTCATTATTCATCATGGCACGAATGCTTGTCACAAAGTATAACAACACATTTTATGACCGCTATTTTACGTGTTTATGTTTCTGTTCTTTCTAGGAAATAAACGGCTTCCATTAGGACGTCGCCACTTTGTTTTTCCCAACGGAACTCTTGTCATACGCAAAGTAGGAAGATTTGAAGATGAAGGAATCTATCGATGTGTTGCACAAGACCCTGAAGATCGGCTTGCTCATCGGGATGTCAGTATCAAAGTTTCAGGTACTGAGTAGGGAAATGTTTGTTTTTTTAATTTCGCGCAAAGCTACATGAGGGATATTTACCCTAGCCGTCCCTAATTTAGCGGTGTAAGACTAGAGAGAAGGCAGCTATCATCGCCACCCACCGCCAACTCTTGGGCTACTGTTTTCACAAACGAATAATGGGAATGACTGTCACATTGAAACGCTTCCGCGGCTGAAAGGGCGAGTATGTTTGGTGTGACGGGTATTCGAACCAGTGACCCTCAGAGTACGAGTCGAGCGCCCTAACCACCGGGCCGAATAATTAAGGAACTTATCTAGTGCTACTTAAAACCTTTTTTTGAGAACTTTCTTAGAGTGATCAAATCGCAAATAAGAACAAAAATTTTAAAATGCTCTAAAATGGATTTATTTACTTTAGTTAGAAATTGTCACTTTATTGAAATTGATTGTTGTGTAAGATAAATTGTAAAAATAATTTCTATTAATTATATTATCAGAGATGATAATAAAAATATATTTTAAATTTCGAAAGAACAAAGATATATTATTTTTATCAAGTGTGGTTTGAATTTCGCGCAAAGCTACACAAGGGCTATCTGCGCTATCTGTCCCTAATTTTGCAGTGTAAGACTAGAAGGAAGGCAGCTAGTCATCACCACCCACCGCCAACTCTTGGGCTACTCTTTTACCAACAAATAGTGGGATTGACCTTCACATTATAACGCCCCCACAACTGAAAGGGCGAGCATGTTTGGATTTATGGGGATTTGAACCTGCGACCCTCAGATTACGAGTCGAGTGCCTTAACTAAGTGGCCGTGCCGGGCCTTTTCCGTCAAGCGTTTTCTTTATAAATTTATGTACTCTCAGTGCTTTACATCTCATTTGTAAAACAAAACATAAAATTATTTAAAAGCTAAATGTGACAGTCAAACATACGGCTGTTATTTGTACATAGTGGTACTCTGTTATTTTAAATCCTATTTTTATTTAGTGCCACCTGTGATCTCTCCTTTCGCCTTTCCTCCTGAACCACGAGAGGGCATCAGAGCCAGTGTTATGTGCAGCGTCCAAGAAGGTGACCCGCCCATTCATATAACCTGGTGGAAAGACGGGGAACTACTTCAAACTGAAGACGATACTGTCACCATCGATACAAACAATAATTTCATATCAACACTGATTATCAAAACACTTAAATATGAACATAGCGGTTTGTACACGTGTGTAGCCTCGAACTCAGCAGCCTCGGTTAACCTTTCAACCCCTTTAATAGTAAATTGTAAGTATCCAGTTTTAAAAACAAAGTGTTGTCCTCAGTTTTTAGTTTAATTCTCATCTGTTACCAACTTCAATAAGAAATATTAAAAGTCTGTTTTATTGTTTGTAGTTAAGCACAAAGTTGCACAATGATTTATTTTTACTGAGCCCATCACAGGTAACAAAACAAGATTTTTAACTTTATGAACCAACAGACTTACTGCTGAGCCATTGGGGGCGTACTAAGAAGTCATGTGGGTTTATTGCTTATATATTTACGTATATTATTTACAAATATAACATTATAAGGTATTATAAATTCCGATTTTTCTCCCGAAACAGTTTCTTTTGTTCGTATAACTCAAAACAAAAACACACTTCGTAATGGAAGTTAAAACATCAGGTAATAGGTAAGAACATAAGCCACCAGTCGACCTGTGAGCGAATCATAAAGATAGATATTTTTATTTAAGCACTGCAGCTTGACAATGGTTTTGGGAAAATAATATATATCTTGTTCCGGATTTTTCCTGTTCACGCACCTCTATAATTCCTTATGACGTCAGAATACTTCAGTCTACTCAACTTTACAGCTTAGGTTTATCACTTAGATTTTGATTCGCTTTGTAGTGGTATATTTTTAACTACGGAGTATATTTACTCATCATGTAACTCTTAGCTTTTGTTGATAACATTAAAGTAATTAATTTTTATTCGATGATATTTTAAACTTGGTAAATGTTTCATTGAAACGAACTTTCGTTTTTTCTTACTTCTTAGTAGCATTCGCCATCTATGAATTATAATACTTTTACATTTGTTAATAAAATATTTCGTATAATTTGTGAGTTTAGAAATATAAAATATTTTTTATATAATTTGTTTTTATTTGCATTCAAAAGTTTTCTGTATTGTCGTGTTTTTAAAGCATTTACCAAAATCTGTTATTTAACCTTTCAACTTAGCTCCATCGAGATGGAAAATTGAACCTCGTGATTCTTCGGTCATCACTGGAAGTGACGCAGTTCTGGACTGTCAAGCTTTTGGAAGACCAGAACCACGTGTTGTATGGAAAAAATCAAACGGTACTTAGAATGAGTCGTTTTAAAATGGTTCCTAAAATCTTTAGATCTATAACTTTTTAACTCTTTTGTAACTACCTTATTTTAATCTTAATTTAGTTCTTAAAATATTTTAATTTTTTGTTCTTGTCGCGTTTTGTTGTTTTTTTTCATGTGTGTTACTTGCACAGCTTACAGTATCGATGATTTCTTCCTGGAAATTTAGCTTTATAATAATTCTTCGCTGTTCAAATTGAATGTTTCGCAATATTTTCCGTTCTTTCAGAAGACAATGCACAGCTCACCAATAAATAAATTGGAGCCCACACCTTGAAGAATCTCGTTTTATAAAACAAACAAACAAACGATACAAGATCATTATATAATTATTAAGATTTTAAAGGTATGAAATTTTGGCATATGAGATTACATCCAACTCCTGCCGAATAACTTGAACGATATGTCCTTAAATACTGATTGTTTCGGATACTTTTGTGTGGAATAATCAAGAATGGATTACATGTGCTATATAGGGTTCAGATCCAGTGATTAGTCTGAAAAAGAAAGAGTAGTGCTTACCTACAAGCAGTCATTTCGTGATTCCTGGTGAATGACCAGAATTCTCATCTTGCATGAAAGCGATTTTATATGATATGTTGCTTCTTTTCGTAGACACGTAGAAGGCTTTGCTCGAGAAGTGTAATGAATCAGCAGCCATCAGCTGTGATCGTCTGACCAGATGGCTAATTTGGCACTTCAAACCTTAAAAATGACAGTTATTTTTTTTTCGTGGCTTCCAGATGGCTCAAACAAACCTCTTAAGAATAAAAACAGATAAACAAAACAAGGTGCATTCGTTATCTGAGAATTGTATAAATCAACTTTTAGCGAAAATATTAGTGTCCCACAAGTCAGGAGGGTGTGAGAGCCATCTGTGATGCCCACTGCTTTCGACGTACAATATTGTATTTAATAAGAGGGGGGCTTCCATTTACCTTTTCTATCGTTGTAGCCTATGCTCTGAAACTAATTTCTGATGATACTGGGGCACACTTGAACCTATCTTATATCAGAAATGATCATTTGACGTGGATCAATCTCCACTTTTTTGCGTACAGCATGAATAGGTCATTCTGATGAGTTTGGGTATTCGGATCATGTAGGAATTATTGTTTTCCGATGTGAATGAAACTTTATTTCATTATTAGTAAGGACAATGATATCACAAGTAACTTAGCAGTTACTCGCTAACTTTTTCCACCCTTCAATTGTCCATTTGTTCAACCTCGTTTGAGATCCGGGATCATTTAGTTGGACAGTGGTTGTTTGTATTGTGTGGTCTTTCCTCACCATGCTATATCCACATTTATTTCTACGTGTTACTTGCAAATGGCATTATGGAGATGATCGATTTGTATTTTTGAGGGTGCCTCTTAACGTATTGAAAAGTTATGTTTACATACTTTAGGTTACATACAAATTCATTTTCATAAGTAAAATATGTACAGTCGTACTGTTGTATTATCATAATTTGGTAGATACGAGATACCAAGTAGATTGGTACATCGTATACCCAGGAATTAATCGCCACTTGCTATTAAATAACATTTCCCACAATTAGGAATTTCTTTGTTACCAGATGCCACGTGAGGCAAATGTTTAAAATGTTATTGTGGCAATACATTTCTTTTTTATATAAGATGACACTTCCTCAAAGTTCAACACAGTGATCAGTGGAGCACGTGTCCAGGTTTTAGTAAATGGGTCTTTAGTCATCAGGAACGTACAAGAAGACGACAGAGGAAGATTTATGTGTGAGGCCAGTAATAGTGTGGGTTCACCCATCAGTACTGTGGTTCAACTGGACGTTCATGGTAAGATTCATCTTTAAATAAAACATCGATGTGTAAGATTGGACATACACGATAATATCCGTAATTTAGGTTCACAGGGAGTTAAGATGAGGCAGATATTCTTGTACCAACATAACAGGTCCTTTCACAGAGTTTATAAAAATGATAAAAATGGCAACTATTATTGGCCATTTATCTTTGCAACTCTGACGTAAGTGACAAAGACCAATTATTTAATCTGTTAAAAATAACATGGATAGTTTAGTTCTAGCCTGTATGTAGAAAAGGGTGAAGAAAAAGTAAACCATTATTGTATGGTTTTGAATTTCGCGTAAAGCTACACGAGGGCTATCTGCACTAGCCGTCCCTAATTTAATAGTGTAAGACTAGAGGGAAGGCAGCTAGTCATCATCACCTCCCGCCAACTCTTCGGCTACTCTTATCAACTGATAGTGGGATTGATCATCTTAATATAACGCCCCCATGGCTGAAAGGGCGAGTATATTTGGTGTGATAGGGATTCGAACCCGCGAACCTCAGATTACGAGTCGAGTGCCTTAACCACCTGGCCATGTCAACCTAAACTACATCGTGGGAACCTTAAAAGAAACCCTTTTGTTATCTAACAATAAGACTCAGCAAAGGGCTTCAAAACATGATTATAATTGCCGTTGAACTTGAATAACACTTTTGAAATAATGGAATAAGTTTAAGTGAAGTTCAGTGGTCAAATTAAGAGTTTGAGACCCATGCCTTGGATCTAAACCAGCAACATCACGTGTGAGTATCATTTGGCTGCACTTAACTACATGTCGGTTAACAACTTTAATCATGTTAAATAAATATTTACATTAGATGTAAACTGACGGTACAGCTGAGGATTAGTTAAAGTGTATACTTTTTAAACGTAGAATGGTCTCGTTTGGACTGTATGTATATACAGTAAATCCTATTTTATTATAGTTCCCGCCCACTTCGAAACAAAATTTACATCCAAGACAACAGTTGCTCGAAAACCTACAACCCTTGAATGTGAAGCTAACGGAGACAAACCTTTGACGTTTACCTGGTTCAAGGGAAATCGAAGATTTAAAGCTAAGGATGAAGAAAGGTGAGATAACCCTATTTATTAGTCTACGTAGAGAAAATGCGATGCTATACACTCAGTAAATAGTTTTGATGGTTTCTGCTGTTGACTGACTTCTTTTGGAGTATTTCATGAAAAGGAAACGTTTTATTTCTTGAACTTAAATATTTATAATTCCTAGAAAGATCGAGTTCAGAAATAAACTACTCGTAAGAGAAATTCACTTATTAATAATTTCGTGTCTTTATTTCTTCATCGAAACACAAGCTCAATACAGTACTGGACTAACGAAGTTTTTGACAAAACAGTGCACCAACTGACAGGTTTGTTGATTTGCTATACGTATATGACCTAATTCTCTTTTTTATATATACATATTGTTCAGACTGTATCCGAAACCTTGGACAAAGTTCCAGATATCAAAGCTACTTCCATCGCATTACTTTAAAATTTCTTCACACTGAACAGCCATATAAATTTTTAAAAAAATTATATTAATAACACAGGTTTGTTTATTTTTTAATTTCGCGCAGAGCTACACGAGGGCTATCTGCGTTAGCCGTTTCCAATTAAGCAGTGTTAAACTAGAGGGAAGGCAATTAATCATCATCACCCGCCGCCAACTCTTGGGCTACTATTTTACCAATGAATAGTGGGGTTGACCATCACATTATAACGCCCTCAAGGCTGAAAGGGCGAGCATATTTGGTGTGCCGGGGATTCGTACCCGCGTCCCTCGGATTACAAGTCGAGCATCTTAACCATCTGGTCATGCCGAGCGTAATAACATAGAATAGAAAACCTTTTAAAACAGCGTAGGTTCACTTATTGTTTTACGACCCGTCTTACTCAGTTTAAGTAACGAATAAGTTATTGATTTAATTTTTAGAAGAAAATTAAGACCGACTATTTAGATTATGGGAACTGGATTTGAATACCAGAAAAAAAAAATCTTCTTTTCGTCACCTTGATAAGTACACCTGTAAAACTGGTTA
This sequence comes from Carcinoscorpius rotundicauda, assembly GCA_011833715.1. Classification (NCBI taxonomy): domain Eukaryota; kingdom Metazoa; phylum Arthropoda; class Merostomata; order Xiphosura; family Limulidae; genus Carcinoscorpius; species Carcinoscorpius rotundicauda. The sequence goes on along the minus strand of CM022399.1, from coordinate 28,507,087 downwards.
TACGAACAAAATCAAGATATTAGATCGTTTTAACTGAAATATTAATTAATTTGCTAGCCTCTCCGTGAGTTAAAAAAGCAGTGGGGAACAGGATACAACTCCAAATGAGGATATGAACAGGAACAGACCTTTCATAAGGTTAATATTCTCATTTGCAAGAGAGCAGTTCACACCTAAAATAATCCTGTTGCCTTGCTAAACCTTTTCTAGGCATTAGGAAACTTTAAAGCAATAACATACAAACTCCTATGGATTAACATGAACAGAATACGTTGAAATGCTTGTTTAGATTTCCTATCATTTTAACACCACTTACGTGACAAAGATATATCGTTAAAATCATTTGTAATTTCCAACAAAGGAAGCAGAAATGTAAAGCTCGGAAGTTGTGAAGGGAAGCCATCAACTTGAAATGTCATAACAATAATCACCGAGTTTTGTGTATTGTTCTTTGGTTATCAGGTAAATTCGTCTGTGTGTATAACTAGTACTTCATTTGGTATTGTTGATTTTGAGTATCCTGAGAATAGCTATAGATTACGTGATATATTCAAAAGACGATGTCACAAACTGTGTGTATGTATTGCATGCTTTCCTAACTAGCCAGGCCAAGATTTTTCTTTATTTTTATGCATTCTAAGTTTTGTTTCGTTTTGTTAGGGTGCTTCCGTTCAGTTTTTTTTACAAAAATAACCTTTAATTTTGCTATTGTTGTAACTTTACTTTTTTAGGTGTCGTAATTTTTCTCTTTAGTTTCAGGTGTAAATTTTTACCTTTCTCGCTACTTTAGTTTATCAAATTACCTACATAACTGTTTGTACGAGGGAAGATTCTGAGATGGTTTTCTGTCCCTATGATAATCTTTTAGTAGCATGGCTTATTTTTGACAAAGAGAAAGTTAATCACACGTTATTTTGAACGACTTATAAATGTTAATATATGTTTGCTTTTTGAAATTCGCACAAAGCTACTCGAGGGTTATCCGTGCTAGTTGTCCCTAATTTAGTAGTGTAAGACTAGATGGAAGGCAGCTAGTCATCACCACCCACCGCTAACTCTTGGACTACTCTTTTACCAACGAATAGTGGGATTGACCGTAACATTATAACGCCCCACGGCTGAAAGGGCGAGCATGTTTGGCGCGACGTGGATGCGAACCCGCGACGCTCAGATTACGAGTTGCACACCATAACACGTTTGGCCATGCTGGGGCGTTGATATATTTGGCATGTCTATGCATGGCACCACAGTTAACATGGTTAAAATGTATATATTTGGTTTATAACGAATTTTCAACATACTTATAGCTGTAAAAATGTGTCGCAGTCCATTTTCGAAGATGAAAATTTATATAGCGAGATTTATAAACGATGCACGTCAAAGGAGAGTCTATTTCCAAGAAATTTGTCTTGAATGATTTACATAAAAACACGGGAGGTTGTTTGAAACAACAATTTATTCCGAAACAAACCTGAGTAGTGTTTGGTTTGCAAACGGAAAGATGTGATTATGAAAGAGAATCTTCTGATCTAGTCCTTGACAAAGTTGGATTACCTTCTTTTATCGTTAATAAGTTATCAAATGAGGATTTGAAACTTGATGGAGATTCACATTTTTTTCAGCTATGTCTCAAAATAGTCATATATTTCGTGAAACAGATGACTGAAGAAAGTGGAATCCAGTGGTTAATTTGTTGTACTGTAGAGTTATGGTTGCGTTTTTCACGTCCTGTTAATGTATAAAATTTGCACTCACCACTTTGAAGGTATAGGTGCAGTGTGAGATTGTAGGTAAAATTCCACTGTTATCTCTAACAAGAATAACCCAAGATTTGGTACTGGATGATGTTAACAGTCTGACTTCTCGCTGGTAGATTTGAGTGAAATTCATTACTGGTATTTGTTTCACCAATTCCATTCCGTTATACACATTTAAATCTCCCTGTGCAACTCTGATGAAATTTGTATTTTTAGTGATTAAAACGTGACCTTTGAAAACCGATTTCTACGTACAACATTCAGTGGATGTTTTGTGTTAAGTTTTCCTAGCTGTTTAATTTGTAAACAAACTTGTTACAATGGAAATTTCGATGTTGTAATCAAGACCATAATACAGAGTACGATTGACGATGAAAAAATAGCCATAAGATCAACAAAGAAAAATATGAAAGAACAGAAGAAATCTGAGAGTAGAAGGTTCCTCAGAGGAACAGGGGGTTGGGGTTCTCTATCCACCAAGAAGAAATCGTAGGAAGAGCTGGAACGTTGGAGTTTGAATACGTGAGGGAAGAGATGGATTGTGAGATGTAGACTATAACTTTCATTTACTGTGTGCTTTTAAATATAGTTTCTGTTTTATATGGATCTTCTTGGATAAGGATTTTCTTTTCTTTTTGTATTTTGATTATTATTGGTGATGGCTCGCTTATCATTCTTTCTTTGTCGACATTCTTGTTGACAGTGAAAAAGTTTCACGTCGTGGCTTCATCAGGTACATGTACTAACATTATCATTTATAAACCAGACGCCTTGTCCATTAGGCGACGGCTGGAACATCGTGTTTGTGAAATGCGATTAATCTCTTTACTTAGAGAATGAATAAGTAACACGGGAACAATCTACTGTTGATCTAGTTTACCTTAACATGTTCAGCCGATGAAATCATAAAACTGCGAGTTATGTCAGTTCGAAAATAGCATGAAGACTAAAGCGCATTTCCATTAATGTAAGAAATTAGGTAAAGTAAGAGATGACCTTAACGTTTGTAAGTATTCGCATATCACTTGCTCCTATCAAGTAAAAATGGTTCTGTCTTGTTATTAATGTTTGTTTGTTTTTGTAGATATAGAGAAAAGGTCACAAGACTTTGACGCTTAATCTTTTCTCATCGAAACTAACTTGGGTTAAAAACATTTAGTATGATATTATCTATAAATCTCCTGAAGGAGTTGCTTATTTTAGGTTTCGAATAAAGGATATAATAATTGATGACGTCACCAGATCAGAGCTGACTATCCTGTCAGCTGAAGATAGAGATACTGGGGTGTACACTTGTGAGGTCCAGAACAGTTGGGGAAAAGACGACACCAATATCCAGTTAATAGTTCTCGGTAGGTTTTTTGTATGTTTATAAACACGTACAAAATATTGTTTTATGTACTGAAGCCAGTTTATTCGGAGAATAACCAGTTTTAACTTATTGATGCTAGGAAGGTTTCACGTACAACAACAAAAAAATACTATTTTGTTTAATATTGTTAGCAATCCATAAATGAAAAATATTTCATCTGTAGTCTAGGTATTAGATACTGAATAGTTAGGAGTCCGCATTGATAATCTGGTACAAAAGAAAAGTCAATTATTTACCAAGTACATTATTGAAGCCAGAAACCACCAGTAAGTGAAAATAAGAAATGAAATATTAACGCTTGTTAACAGCCGTCAAGTAAATTTTTCTTATGACTAACGTGTTCAACATATTACTTTGAACACATTTTTTCCCACATTATATTTAAGAATCACGCTACGGTTAAGTGTTTTATTTTGATTACATCTTTGCATGCCTTATCGAAGCTCGTACTGAAGAACTTTACGTGACATTGTTATATGTTGAAAGACAGTTTCAATTATTTTAGGCAATTCCCATCAGTTTAGCCCCTTGTATGAACATTTCAGATCGCCCATCTCCCCCAGAACACATCAGAGTTAAAAAGATAGATGAGAGAAGCGTGACCCTGGAATGGGGCGAACCCCCGTCTGGAAATAATCCAATCAAGAAGTACATCATATCTTATAAAACTAAAGGAGGTAAGGTTTCGGATAATGTGCGCGAAATGTTTTTTAAACAATGTAAACATAGTAGATTTTTGGTTTTCACGAACTGCTCTTGCTTGCTTATAGAAGATGTTATATTCATTTCGACCTCAAATCGTCCAATATTTGAATGAAACAAATCAGTATCGTGATCTCTCCTAACGATTTGAAGCTTTTATCAATACCGTAAGCTCAAACTGGTATCACTGACATTCTGTGGCAAATGTTTAACTCGCCCTTAGTGGTTTCCCTGCTCTGCTATGGGACAAAAGCTCGAGCCGCAATTTATGACCGTTAATTATGGTGCTTAATTAAGATAAACATTGTAAACGGCTCACTAGCTGCCCTTCTTCACGTGAGTTGTTTTAAATTAGGGACGAGGCTTGGTCTCCATCCCTGTCGTTTTTCCCGTAAGACGACGTTCATGTTGAAAACGCTAAACTGTAATCCTGCCAACTATTATAATGAAACAAATTTTAGCTTATGCTGTACAAGATGTCATCCCTAGTCGTTAATCGGAAAGCAAGTGGGATAAAGGTAACGTGTGGTACACACATGTTTTCAGCAAAGGAGACCCAGTAGTAAGAGAATAAAATTATGCTCCAACCATTAGAGGTAAAATTATGAAGTTTCATGTCCATAATAATTTTTTTTTTTTCAATTTGTAGATAACACAAGAAACAAACCACAGAAATTAGTTGTTCAAGGTGACCAGAGGGAAGTGACTGTCAGAGATCTGAAGCCGATGACCGCTTACTTATTCAACTTAGTGGCTGAAAATGCTATCGGTCAGAGTTTGCCAAGCGCTGATGTCTCAGTTATCACAGAGGAAGAAGGTTACTTATTTGTTTTATTTCATTTCTAGATAAATACGTTTTATTGGTACTCGTATCATTAGTTAAATACGTGCCTCAGATAAATTTTTGATTTATTAACTATAATAAAATACTTATGCATATTTAGAAGCTCAACAAATACTACTGTAATTTGTATCTGTTTGCTTCTAATAAACTACATATTTTTCACAGGAAAACTGATGTAATTTCTGAGTTAAGCCTAAAAATATAGTTTTCTTCCAAATCTACTGTAAGTATTTCGGTTATTCCAGTCGACATTTTATTTATTATAGAACTGTTTCATTCTGCACAACTAGTAATATAATATGTGATATTCTTTCACAATAATAATATTATTTCTTTACTATAATTCGTATTGACCTTCTTGATTCTGATTGTAGCCCCCACTAGTCCCCCTGTTGCTGTAGAAATAGTACCACTGAATTCACGTGCATTGAAGGTGACATGGAAGGTACGGTTTCATTTTTACTTTTCTATGAGCATTCAGTCATAAGGTAATTTTTTCTATATTGGTGTTAACTAATGAAAATTAACTGTGTGATAAAAAGTGACACATTCAGTTCAGATTACTTACTCTTAGTTTCCAGTCTTGTTATATTACTGCAGTATACTTGCGCATTGCAGCAGAGTTCAAAGGACGGCTCACACACAGATACTAATATATCAATCAAGAGTCTCCATTAACCTCAGTTACTTCTGTAACTGTCCAGAAGTGTGTCCGTATCCGAAACAGAAGCATAATAGGACACCTGTCCTTGGTACCTGAACATATGTGGCATATAACTTTTAACTTATAACTGAAGGTATGAGTACATTTTCAAACATGATTCTCTCGGAGATTCGGAAGTGAACGAATAACACAAAATCAGATGTGCGTATGGATACTGATAACCTAGTCGTATACGGCCATCATGCCTATATGATATTATATCTAGGAGGGCTGCTCTTTATAGATATGGATATCATGGAGTCCAACTGCCAAGAAGGTTCCTGCTAGCTTCAAAACTGAGAGGAGTTCGCAACCAAACAAACAAATAAAAGGGAGTTGATATATGATACCGCTAGGCCTAAAAGTGAAAACACTAGGCATATAGAATTGTAATTTTATTTTTACTGAACGATTGTTGTTTTAACAAATAGGCTAACTAAACAATTGATAATTTTATATATTTTTAAAGTATAACATAAAGCTTAATATTTATCAAAATATAAATATCTAACATGTAATATTTTATTTAATATTTGATGTATAATATTTAATTTATAACGTATGTATTATGTGTGTAATGTATAGAAGATGCAAAAATTTTGTTTTGGTAAAATTCCCTTGTCGTTTTAGAAGAGGAAGGACATATGTTATCGAACATATGAGTTCAGTATTATTATTAGGATTATGAGAAGAACATTACAGGCAGCACTTGAAGTATGTATGTGGGGGGGCGAGATAGCTTGTGGACGTTTTGAAGCTGAGTATTCTACGTTACGTAATTCGTACTGTAAGGTGAACTACACACTTGCTGAGTGTCTTGCAACATGCGTAGCGGGATTATTAGTTAGACATGGTTTAAAGAGTAGTGAAATAGTAAAATTAAGTATAAACAGATGCATACTATTGCATGAAAACTGATGGTTACTTTATGGTTGCAAACTCTGTCACATCGATAGGTCCCGTAGTGCGAGGGTCCAGTTTGTTTAATCTTGAGCTCGGCATGGCCAGGTAGTTAAGGCACTCAACTCGTAATTTGAGGATCGCTGGTTCGAATCCCCTCACACCAAACATGCTCGTCCTTTCAGCCGTGGAGGCGATATAATGTGATGGTCAATTCCATCATTCGTTGGTAAAAGAGTAGTCCAGTAGTTGTCGATGGGTGGTGATGACCAGCTGCCTTCCCTCTATTCTTATACTGCTAAATTAGGGACGGCTAGCGCAGATAGCCTTCGTGTATCTTTGCGCGAAATTCAAAACAAACCAAACTGGTTTAATCTTTACACACGACTTTATCTCGTTTCTACGTCAGTTTTACACACAGTTTTAAGAAACAAAAATTATCTGGTCAGTCGCTTGCCGCTGTAAATATTTGTTGGATTATTTATTGAACCTTTCCTGGTGAGATGGAATAATGCCTCGTCTTGCTCTACTTTAAGCATTGATTACTGAAATGATAATATGTGCCAATGCCAAACTCCTAGTAGGTTCGAGAACTTTCATGAACTTCAGCTGCTTGTTGAAAGGAAAAGAGACAATGGCAAAACATCGTTTCTTTTAAGGTCAGCAGGCAGCTGAGTCCATTAAAGCTTAATTTTTTTACTCTGTCTAAAGTTTCACAAAAATAAGAGTAAAAGTGATACTATTAAAATAATCGTATTAACATTGGGTTATTAGGTATTGGAAATTAAAAATGATAAAGATACACAACAGGGAATAATAATTACATAAAAAATTGCTGTTGGCGGTTGACTCCCTCTGATCGGTATTTAGAAATTAGAGGTGGCGCTACACTACTTGGACTGTACACTGATGCCCGTCTGGTGACGGGACTCCATAATTTGGAGGATGTGAGCTTGGGCGTAGTTCGACGCAAAGTTTATCTAGTGCTCAAATCAATTAATAATTTTATTTTAAAATTACCAAAGGGCTTTACTAGTAGACGCCTAACTCAATTAAATATCTGAATGGCTAAGCCTAAAGTAATTTAATTTGATTGAGTTACCGTAATATTACGTTTAAAGTTAAATACACTTTTGATAATTTACCACCTATATTACTTATCATGATTCTTAGTTACAATTAGAAATCTACCCAGCAAGGAGTAACGTGTCTTTCTTCTTTATACCCAAGGGAAAGTTTGTTTCTATTTGGTGATATTAAAAGACATTTGAAAATTTATCTTAAAAATAATGAAAATAAAAAAATGTGATAAAAAAACAGTGACATTAACTTCCCCTAGTCAGAAGTATTAAATGATGTTTATTGATTGGTTTCAACATCTCATAATATTCGTCATTCTTCCTCTAAACAGTTGCATCAATAACTTTTGTTTCAAAGAAGTTTTAGATGTACGACTGAAAGTACAATACAGGTTTCTTATGTGTGTGTTTGTTATTAATTGGAAATGAAATTTATATATATTTTTGTCGTAAGTATTATTTACTTCAAACTCGATCAAAATGTGTTCTAGCTCTAAGAGCAGACACTAGTGGATGAAGCTTGTTATACTTTTCAAGATAAATATCCCATTTTCTCTTCAGAAAACTAATCAACAACGCTGTCAGTTTGTTAATCCAACAACAATTCGGATTAACTTTAACATAATAAAAGAAATGTATCGGTAAACAGAGCTGCAGTATAAAGCTAAAAAAACTAAATAACACCCATTGAGACACGGACAGTGTGATTTTTTTAAAAATTTTATTGAATCTTAAAATGTTTGTATAATTTAGTTATTTGTATTACAAAAATAAATGAGTTATGAATTTGCCAATATTAGATTGCGCTCATGATGACGAGAAACCCACTTGAAGTAAAAATGTATCTCATGACGGCTGGTATGACATTAAAACGTTTCGACTTTTCTTAGGTCACCTCCTAAGAAGATCGAAACATTGTTCTCTACTTTATTGTAATAAAAGTTTTAATACGCATACTAGGCGTCTTGAGATACATTTTTAGATTGCGTTCAGTTATTAAAATTATATTCATATACCATATTCTAAAGTAACTATGTATTTTACAGAGTCCTGTATCCACAGAATTCTTCCGCACTGTCAAGGGATATTACATTGGCTACAAAGTTGTTGGTAGCGAACAGGAGTTTATCTACAAATCTGTCGAAGTAACCGATCATCTTATGGTTTACGAGTACGAAGTGGGCAACCTTCAGCCAGGAACAAGCTATCTTGTCGTGGTCCAAGCTTTTAATCAGAAAGGAGTTGGACCTGGTTCAAGAGAGATCAGAGTTAAAACACCAGAGTTTGGTAAGAATAACATCAGTAGAAGTTTGATAAGTAATTCTGGGTAATATCTTTTAAGTACTTTCCAATTTAAAAATTCAAAGATTAAGCTTTTATAAAAAAAAACAACAACAACAAACTAAAGATCAAAATGAACATTTTATTTAGCTTAGAAAGTAATAATTTGTTTACAAAATGAGTAAATAATAATAAGTTTGCAAAGTAATAACGGTTTACAAAAACTGGAGAACAATGTTTCAGAATCATGATAATATTCAAAAGGAAACGAGTATCAACACCATGGAACATGTCCAGATGTTATACTCGCATAGGAATTTTATAATTAGTAAACAGCTATATCTTGATGAAATTTAAAATCTAGCTTAATAGACTGCAACTTCCTATTGTAGAGGACGATGTTTTAAAAGTCTTCCACCTGAAGACGAAAAGCAGAAGGCTTTTGAAACATCAGCCTCAACACTTGTGTTTCTTCAAAAGTAGTTGAAGTCCATTTTAAATACGTTTCATCACGAACACTGCCTAAACAAAGAACTATATCTTGTGAGAGACCCTCTTCGAGATAACTAACAGTCTTTTTCTGTTTTAAGACCCACCTGATCCTCCACAAATAGCACTGTCATCAGCGTCATCTACCTCAGTCGAGATCACGTGGCAAATCTCCAGTCGAAGGAATAAACCAATCTCGGGTAATTTGTTTGTTTATTTAGACGAAACCAGATGAAAGACAGAGTATTGATGTTGTTGGAAGTAATTAAAACCCAATTAAACTGTTTTATGAGATCACTTTAAGTTAGCATCTGTACCGTTTTCTAACGTCACGCGTTGGATAACGTAACGCTTATATCAGGAAATCGTGCAATGAAATTGCGTTGGGTGATAAGCATGGACATCGATTTAAAATTTTTTTTTTTAAATAATTGACTAGCACTTTTGAATGTTGTAGAAACAGATTTAAACATGTTAAAGTGATGGGAAAGGCGAATTAACGTTTTTACAGCAAGGTGAACTTTTATTAAAGTCAAGTGAAAATTTTTAACGGACGTTGTTACAATAGTTCTAGAATAAAATTGAATAACGTTTGAATAGCTTTATGAGACATGCAGAGATTTTTTTTCTTTAAATAATTCACAATAACCCAGTGTTGGCGAACTTGTTAAGCAGTCAAAATCTAGTTTCAGCAAAATAGAATCTGGGCGTGTCGTATAAAAATAAGGATGGCTGACATTGCTAGAAATTTTAAATCACGATTGTCTCAGAACAAGTTATGAATATTTGATTCTCTTTTATGAAATTCTTACCTTCAATAACAACTAGTGATTGTTACGTTTTTTTTGGACTGAACGCAACAGAAAGACACAGATAGCAGCTTGTATAATTTATTATAATGATCTACCAAAATGATAGACACAAAATATATTATCTAATGGCAATAACAGATATCCAGTTTCAACCATCAAAACAACTTACAATACAAAAAAAGTACTGGCCTGTGCTTAATAATATGATCCAGGATAAGTGTCCAAATCCGAAATCCAAAATTCCAATCTAGACGTTGAATTCAGTCCCACGGAGAAATTTTCGAAGTTTGAATGGGTAATTTCAAACAAAAGTTCACAGTCCAATTCCTATTGACTTTCGATATAATCCGTAATCCGACTGAATTGTAAAGGTTGACGGAATAAAATTTTTCACCGCTTTAGTCGATCTAGCTCTATTCACAAATTCAGTTTAAACTTTTCTCAAACAAGACAAAGTTCTTGATCCGAATAAAATGGATGACTTACTTCTTGACCCGAGTAAAAGTGGATGATTCACTTCCCTCGCATTGCCTTCTGTTTATATACTAGATCGCGTAACTTCCCAGAATTCCACAGTACAAACACCAGGCCAATACAAGTGATCAATCTATTTAGTTTTAAAAATTTCTAAATGAATTTTAATTAATTCTAAAATGTTATTTTAAATTTCACCGATTTAAACCTCGAAACAATAATATAAATATAGAATTATAAATAATAAATCTGGGAATTCAAACACGACATTACATGATATTTACATGACATTTACATAACACTCGACATGGTTGTCGTTTACATGACATTTACATAACATGATATTCATTTTAGTTTTTATACTATACTATTGTAGTTGGGGCCCAGCACGGTCAGGTGGTTAGGACGCTTGATTCGTGATCTGTTCGAGTCCTTGTTACACCAAACATGCTCGTCCTTTCAGCCATGAGAGTGTTATAATGTGGCGGTCAAACCCACTATTCATTGATGAAAGAGTAGTCCAAGAGTTGACGGTGGGTGGTGGTGACTAGCTGCCTCCCTTCTAGTCTTCTATTGCTAAATTAGGGACGGATAGCGCAAATATCCCTCCTATAGCTTTTTGCGAAATTCAAAAACAAAAATACAAACAAACAACTATTATAGTTTACACTCTACCAAGCAGCTCTACCAAATTACGATAAAATTGTCTGAAAACTGGACTGTTAGGATAGTGGTGTTATTTCTTGTTGTTTTTGGAACTTAGAAATTCCACTTACCAGACTGATATAAAAGGTATAACGAGAACAGGAAGATACACGTTTATAAGGTGGTTGTGGATTTGAGTCGAGCGAACGTCCATTGATTCAATGTGTTGTACAAGTGATACGTTAGTTTCTGTTCTATTTCAGCAAGTCAAAGAAGATTTGTGGTTCTGTTCCAGGTTTTATTTTACACTACCGCCAACAGCCAGGTGACTGGGTACAAATTCATATCCTCGGAGACGAAACTAGCTATTCTATTCAGGGTTTGAAATGTGGAACTAGTTACCAGATGTACATCATTGCTTTCAACAGCATGGGCAAAAGCGATACAAGCAACATCATTTCTGGCGCCACAAAAGGTTCTGGTACGTTTAAATTTAAACATATCTGCTTATTTCAACTCAATTACACGTAGCAGTGTATCTGTATAATACTTTCAAATATCTCTCAGGGTTATAAAATAACACGATTTAAGATAATGTTTGTCGAGAAAAACTGACTTAATTAATAAATTAGGATTGTAATAACAGAGGGGTAGGAGGCAATTTAAACGCGGGGCAAACCCCCACTTTCTATACCAATGTATAAGAAGTAAAACATTGTAATGTTTAGTCCTTTCACACGCCCTCTTTACATTGTCATTTGTTTGTTGTTTTTTTTAGCCCCCGTGGCACCAAGTCGAAACCTTTTAGTAACTGTGAACTCGACAACGATGGTGATCAGACTGAAGGCTTGGTCTGATGGTGGCTGCCCCATACACCATTTCATCCTGCAATACAAGCCATTGGGTCACACAGACTGGGTAATGGTCAGTTCAGAAGTGTATCCAGAACAGGAAACTGTTAGCATTAGCATGCTAATCCCTGGAACTTGGTACCTGATACTGATGTCTGCCGAAAATAGTGCAGGAATGACAGAAGCAGAGTACAGAGTAGCGACGCTCTCGCCATCTGGAGGTGATAATTAAAACATTGAAATTTTGAAAAATTAATGGATTGAATAAGAGTGCCATTTTGTATTCATCTTTGGCTAATAATCGTTACGTATTTAGCTGCAGCTGTCTTGATTTTTTTGCATACAATTAGTTTGTATTTAAACTGGGGTTATCGTTGATGTTTTATATCATTTTCTAGTAAAAAAACAACAGCAGGTTAAGAACTCTTTGACTTAAAAAATTAATTTGTAATTTTTGAACAAGCTACATTTTGAGTCGTGTCCTGGTGTCAAAGACAGAAAATAATTTTAATTATTAGCAATTACTTGAAATGCAGCTAACCAGCTCGCTAAGTATTAAGGTATATTTGATTGTCTTTTAACGTATGCTAACATTATACTGTATTTAAACACAGTATGAAACCAATGCAGAAAATGTGTCTTTTGTTACGAAAGCTGAGAGAGGATCAAACCTTGAACATATATATGTTGCTTGTTTATTTTAATGTTACCCAATTCTGTTTCATTTCATTTTCACTAATATCACAAAACCTGGACCAACTTCAGTCACAACGGAACTGTTTTGATTTAACTTGTACGAGTTCATGCAGTGATTGGTTTACTTATTGTTTATTTCACCCAGCAACCATTGTACCAAACACAGTTTCAGAACAAACCGGAAGAAGTAAATATCGTAGCTTATATGTTATTATTCCCGTCTGTTGTGCTGCTGTGGTGTTGACCGCTGTGACGTTGTCTGTGTTTCTAGTGGTCTGTCGGCGACGGTCTTCCTCCTCATCTAATACGTATGAAGGTACTTAACTTATAACCAACAAAAATAAGAATGTTTTTATTAAACTATTAATCTGTATACAACTTGGACTGATGGTTTGTTGGTAAACTTAGAACAAATAGCTGTCATTTTGTTTAACAATGCTTGCAACAAGTTTTCTTGGTTTTGTCCGATCTAGATGATTAGGTTTTTATTCACCACTAGTAACGTTACGAACCAAAGAACATAATAGGTCTCCACATGATCTTTTCTTTAAACGTATTGGTAAACAAGAATGCATATATCGAATCAAGTTTTTTAAATCTTTGTCTTCATTTTAAGCCTAAATCGACACAGTCGAGCTATCTGCGCTCTGTTCGTTTTTGGGAAAAGAACCACAAATTTTAAAGCTTTAAATTGAAAGACCTTTGACGTATTTTGCTTTTGCTCCATAAGTCTTTAGAAGTACACAGGTGCAATTCACCAAAGTACTTCTTGTTTTTCATTTAACTGTTTTATTATATGAAGTAAACAATTTTGCTTAGAAAGTTTAAATAGAAGAGAAACTAATAAACCACTGTGCAGTTCACAAATGTTTATAAATAAGATTTGGTTTGACATGGTGATGAGAAGTGGCAAATTATTCAAATACAAATTTTATATATTGTTTTTACGGTACAAAATAATGTTAACAGCGAAAGTGTTTAGTTATAAAATAATTCATTCTGATCGTTACAAATACGAATATTGTAAACAGAATATTGTAATTAGCCATGTTTATTGTCTGGTTGATTTTGATTTAATTACCTCCGATAGAAGGTTAATATCAGTTTAGTAGCACGTGTACCTTCACGGATTCAGTTTCTTTTTCTCCCTTTGTCAACCCATGATTAATTGATAGGTCAGGTGCTCGCGGCATCATGTTGTTATGTGTTGCAATTTGGAGTGTATGCGTTAACGAAATATAAGACAGTCAAATTCAAATTTAAATCCATGGCAGGAATTTCGATTTAAATCAGTTTACCCTAGGTTAAAATAAAGTAACCCAAGGTTATAGGCAATCTGGGATGTTTAGAAAAAATTTCTCTTCGTCCGACGCTTTACTTGAAGTGGCCCAGGAGACGTCTGTGAAGGAGCACCTTAGAGGTTAAAAGAGACCGAAATAGACGAAAGTACATGTGTATGACAGTAATACACAGCGAGGAAACTAACTAATGAGTAAGTTCTGAAACAAAGTTAAAGAACAAAGGCAGCGATCTCGGGGGCCATAAAGGGGGGAATTAAAAAAAAATGTAGTGGGCGGGGATCGATAACTTTTAATACCCAAAATTTCGGTTAGCCGTCGCAAACAGATTGTAGTGTACAAATGTTTATAAATTCTGAAGAATTTTGGAACGAATTCCTTGGAATACAAACATGTCACCATCGGTATAAACCTAACTTTGTTTCTTTGGATAAGCTTCTGCCCTTGGCTATGATTACTGATGGCTCAAGACGAAATTCACTGAAAGCGATATAATTCTGTGGGATTGTGTTTAATATTTATTTTTAGTATGCAGTACAAGCATATGCAGACTTGTCACTAGACTGTGTAATATTTGTGCTACTTCTGTCATCAACACTAAGAATTACAACATAAGAAGACAAGTATTATGAAAATTAAGACAAACGGGTTATGACAACTTATTCATAACTCTTAATTTCAGGGGTCCATCCTTCTGATGATCCCAAGGGCGAAACTCTTGTAATGACAGAGCTGGAGAAACAATTTGGAGACGTCGGTGAACCAACATACTTTCCTTCGCCATACGCGATGACCAAAATTCCCGTTTTACCTAGAGAGGTCGCTAATAGAGATGGAGAAAGTTTTCATGGATCAACCAGAGGATCGGGAAATAATTATGATGTTCCTCAGCCTGTAAGTTCATTCTTTAGTAGTTTCAAAAACATATTCGCTACCATTATATTCAACTACCAAGGCTTAACATCTGGATCTCATTTAAACAAAACATCTTACAAATTCTTTCATACCAATTTGTCCTGGACTGCCACACTATTTTTTTTCTTTCTTTTTAGAAGTACACACTTTTCAACCAGATACTTATACATACCTACACCTTTATCACAAGTTATTATAATACCGTACATGTAATATAGTATACGAAGTTGATTTTTGTTTTCACAAATATTCTTTGTAATTACAAATTTGTAATGTTAAAGTGATATCATAATTCTAATGTGTTATACGATAAAATTCCAGGGAACACACAAACATTTTTTCTTTTAACACATAAATTTCATTCATCATAACTTTAGATTCACCATTAAATACGAAAATATCAAACGTTTTTCCTTAACCTCGACGTTATAAGACCCAAAACCTATTTCAAATCCAAAAATCACTCCTATAGTTCTCTACATCCCCTTGAATTCCACTCACTAATCCAAACAAAAAATTGATATACTAAGTAATCTTGTACACACAACTTTCTTCAACGGAATACATACATGAAGAAATCAACTTTATAAATCATTCCTTCAAACACACCAACACTTTTCCATTAACAGTTGTCGAAATATTTCCAAACAACTGCCGCAACAAAAACCTCAACACTCGAGTCACAATAAACTGAACAATAACACAACGTGACGCTGCAGTTTGCCATTTATCTCTGACATCAGCTCAAAACTACAGTCATGTGAAAAAGTTAGGACACCCTATGAAAGCTTATGTA
This sequence comes from Carcinoscorpius rotundicauda, assembly GCA_011833715.1. Lineage (NCBI taxonomy): Eukaryota > Metazoa > Arthropoda > Merostomata > Xiphosura > Limulidae > Carcinoscorpius > Carcinoscorpius rotundicauda. The sequence goes on along the minus strand of CM022399.1, from coordinate 28,491,473 downwards.
TTTTTGTAACATTTTTGAATATATATAGATATTTAATCTCAATTTTAACAACACTGAGAGATTATAGAAATATAACTAAACAATTAAATCTGAAGAAAATACTTTTCAACATCTTCTGTAGATGTAATTCTACAAAAATGCATATTCTAACTGAGGAAAAAGTTAGGACATCCCCACATTTATTCCCATTTAAAATGGCTCAACTCACACACAGGTGCATCACACCAGGTGCACCTGATTAGAAAATCGTTACTCAACATTTTGAATGAGACTTGCCTTGTTTAAACCTCAGACATTTAGTTTGGTGTGCTGACTGTTGAAGTGAGAGTGAGCACCATGGTGAGAGCAAAAGAGCTGTCTGAGGTCTTCAGAAAGAAAACTGTTGCAGCTTACGAGTCTGGTAAGGGATTTAAAAAGATCCCAAAATATTTAGAAATCAGCCATTCCACTGTCTGGAAAATAATCAACAAGTGGAGGGCTTTCAAAACAACTGCCAACATGCCCAGGTCTGGTCGTCCAAGCAAGTTCACCCTGAGAGCAGACTGCAAAATGGTAAAAGAGGTCTCCAAACACCCTAACATGTCATCATGGGACCTACAGCAGGCTCTGGCTAATGTTGATGTAAACGTGCATGCCTCTACAATCAGAAAGAGACTGCACAAGTTTAACTTGCATGGGAGGTGTGCAAGGAGAAAACCTTTGTTCTCTAAGAGAAACATTAAGGCCAGACTGACGTTTGCCAGAGAGAATGTAGACAAAGACCAGGACTTCTGGAATAATGCTTTTTGGACAGATGAGTCCAAAATTGAATTATTTGGACACCAGAACAGAGGACATGTTTGACATAAACCAAATACAGCATTCCAGAAAAAGAACCTCACACCAACTGTGAAGCATGGAGGTGGAAGTTTCATGATTTGGGGCTGCTTTGGTGCAGCAGAACCTGGACAGCTCACAATTATAGAATCCACCATGAATTCTACTGTGTATCAGAGGGTGCGTGAGGATCATGTCAGACCATCTGTATGGAAATTAAAGCTGAAGCGAAATTGAACCCTGCAACACGAAAATTACCCAAAACATACCGGTAAATCCACCAAGAACTGGCTGAAAACTAAGAAATGGAGAATCCTGGAATGGCCAAGTCAAATCTTAGATCTTGATCCCAATGAGATGCCGTGGGGTAACTTGAAACGGGCTGTACATGCAAGAAACCCCTCAAACATCTCGCAGCTGAAAGAATTCTGCATTAAGGAGTGGGGGCAAACTTTCTTCAGACCGATGTCAGAAACTAGTAAATGGCTGCAAGAAGCGTCTCACTGCAGTTATTTCAGCCAAAGGGGGTAACACTAGCTATTAGGGGTAGGGTGTCCTAATTTTTTTTCAGTTAGAATATGTATTTTTGTAGAATTACATTTATAGAAGATCTTGAAAAGTCTTTTTTTCAGTTTTAATTATTTAGTTATATTCCTATAATCTCTCAGTATTGTTGAAATTGTGATTAAATACCTATAAATCCAAAAATATTACAAAATACACAGGTTTTCATAGGGTGCCCAAACTTTTTCACATGACTGTAATCGTCACTTGGAGAAAACTTGCCATCAAACATAAAATTTCCTTTCACATCAAATTTGCCCCAAAATGCAGCACTAGATTAAAACCATTATCAAATAAAGCTCACATAGAATTACACAATTCCAATGTCATTTATTAATAAACATACAATACAACAACTGTACAAAATTGTACATCGTAGAAACAGGTGGAGAATGGAAACCAGATTCACTAAACATAAAAAAACAAAAGCTCCCAACTCAGAAATTCATAGTACATCCATTCAAAACACTAATTTTAAACAAAACATCTGAAATCAATAAACACAAAATATATGTAAAAAAAGTTTCTTAATTGAAGAAAATCGCCCCATCCTAAATCAACACCCTGGGGTGCCAAGGTATCTATATTGGAATGTGAAGAAATATCTGGTCATTTTATCTATGTTCTGTACTGTACATATATTTATATATTATACTCTTGGATGGTCGGAACAAACAGTCTCAAATCAGTTATATTAATTAGATTCACCAATACTTGTTAGAATATAAGTTTCAGTTCTCAGCCCTGCAAAGGGCCATCATAACGTACGCTTACGTTTAATGTATTCTAAAAAACAATAATTGTTAAAGCCCAAAATCTGTAACTATTTTTAACAATATTAAGACTGCTTTCTTTATACCAGCTACTTTCTCAATACCAACATTTGTTTGGAATTAAGCACAAAGCTACACAGTGCTACCTGTGCTCTGCCCATCACGGGTATCAAAACTCTATTTTTAGCATTGTATGTCTGCAGACATTCTGCTGTGCTACTGGGAGGAGGGTAATTCGACTTTAATCACGAAATTAGTGAAGACATTGTAAACAGAGGTGGGCTTACCCAGCCTGCACCTCCCCACTCCTCTCCACTAAAGTCCATGCTAACAGAATCAAGGAAGATCTAAGCCAAGGGTTCAAACGAAAGAACAAGCCTTCTTTGATTCCCATCATAGTTTCTCCCCCCCAGTGGCTCAGCGATATGTCTGTGGACTTACACGCTAAAATCCGGGTTTCGATACCTGTGGTGGGCAGAGCACAGATAGCCCATTGTGCAGCTTTGTGTTTAATTCTAAACAACAACAAGTTTCTCCCGATGTCCTATAATAACCTTTTATAAAAATAACACCACTCATTTACATTAAATTTGAACACTTAATGTCAAGTTCCTTTTAATGCATAATCACGAGGTGAGGTGAAAATAAACAGAAGTTTGTGATTGCTCCGAACAGGAACAAAATAAACTATAACTTAAATACTTGTCACTCCATGTTGTTGTCCTGAAGCTCGTGCACTTGATGACAAAATTTTGTCGAAATGTCTTTCAGATGTAACAAAAGTTTTCCATTATCAAGTCGAGCTGTCTCAAAAATCTTTATTTGCTTAAAAGTAGGTTCCTCGTTATCAAATAGATGATTTGTAAATGTAATTATTGTTGACTGCTGATTAAATAAGGAGATTTGTAACTGCATTTATCTTTGACTTTTGATCAAGGAACAGGAGTTGTAACTCAAGCTAGTTTTGATTGCTGATTAATTAAGGTAACTTTATCAATGAGATATGACAGATTCTTGGTTGTATTTGAGCACAACGCCAAGAAATATTCTGATTTCTCAGAAGTTTTGTAAAATCAGTTTGGTGTTATTTGATGGATTTCGATGAGAATAGACCAGTCGAATAAGATATAATTAGATTACATAGCATAAAGAAGTATTATCTTTCTGTTTTGTAAAAGTTTCGTGTCCGTGTTTGTCAGATATAACAAGTATCATTCCACAGAATTTTTAAAGAAACATTCAGACAAGCATGAAACTCATTCTGGTACCGGAGGTTTGTTATTGAATTTTATTTTTAACTCTAACTGACGGATGCTGAGAAAATATAAATTTCCACAAGTGCGAGTTTGTGCATAAACGTGATTTTTCGATGGCTTGCATTTTATGCTCTGTCATAATACTTTCTTTTATATATTTTTAGGCCCAGCATCGCCAGATGGGTTAAGGCCTTCGACTCGTAATCTGAGGGTGACGGGTTCGAATCCCCGTCTCAACAAACATATTCTTTCTTTCAGTCCTAGGGGCGTCATTATGTGACGGTAGATCTCGTTATTCGTTGGTAAAAGAGTCGCCCAAGAGTCGACGGTGGGTGGTGATGACTAGCTGCCTTTCCTCTAGTTTTACACTGCTAAATTAGGGACAGCCAACGCATATAGCCCTCGTGTAGCGTTGCGCGAAATTCAAAAAACAAAACAAACAAATAAACATGTTTTATCATCACGTTTTTACGTGAACTAAACAGTGTACGAGGGCGACTATCAAACTGTGCATAAAAACCACGATTTAGTGTAAACCTCGGCTTCAGTTTTCAGATATGCGTTGTGTTAGAACTACCCGAGCAAGAAATGGTGCTGACAAATGTAGTCTCTCAGAAGCTCGAGTAGAAGGCAGCACATATCTGAGGAGCTGGAGACACATGAGTGTGCACCGGACAGGAAAATGTACTTACTGTTTAATTAATTTGACAACCGAAACGTCTATTCAATTACGGTCACTTTAAGTAGGACTTATAATGTTCATATTTATAACTAAATAGGCTTAAGGAAAACCAACGAAACAAGTGAAAAAATAAAATAAAAAGTGTGGTGCCTCATACCACAACTTTACAACAGATATCAACAAATAACCTGCACCGACTCGTACCCGTATGTAGCTTCTTTTGTTTTCTGTTTATAAAATGTGTACTTACGCACAGATTCGTTTGCTCTGCGAAAAACAAGAATATTCTGGAAAATTACTTACTTCCGTTAAGAGGACAGTAGTCCCCCGCTAGTACAGCGGTAAGTCTAAGGATATACAACGCTAAAATCAGGGGTTCGATTTTCCTCGGTGGCCACAGCAGATAGCCCGATGTGGCTTTGCTATAAGAAAAATGCAAGAGGACTCTAGCCATCACGGTAGATATCGTAGAAACTCTTTGTTGTTAAATGAACTTTTGTAAGGTCATAATGGACGCAGTTTTACGTATTTGATAATTAATCAAGAAGCGTATTTTAGGAGTTTTTGTTATAATTTTCCACAAATACACGATATATGTTGTATGAGATTTCTTAAGAAAACATTATTTTATTTTCACTGATGAGTTTTGATCCAGATGCTGGGGCGATTTTCGCATGTTTAGCACGTGGACCACGTAATTCGTTGTGATCGTCACTGTTTTTTTATAGTCCATTATCGAGACTTTAATGCATTTTTCAATATATGGAGACTGTAAATTAATCACAGTTTCTGTATTTATCTATTTTAGAGAAAAAGCAAGTTCAAAACGACTGCTGACCATTGTCAAGATACAAGAAACGGAAGTGACGGAAGCTCGGACTACGGTGAATACGAAAAAATAATATAATTCAAATTAATTATAGTTTAAATTAAGTAAGCAAAATACAAAGATATATTTTAATTTTGTCATTGAAAATTTAATTTCTGTTAATAAAACAAAGTGTTGTTCATAGCTGAAAATTTGCTCCAAGTTTCAGAATCTTTACCGTATCACGTGATTGAGTTGTCATGTAAAAATGAGATCAGTTTTAATAACTAACCCTAATACTCCCATCATTTTATAAATTTAATGAAATTAGAACTCGAATAATAACGCAGTACTAAAGAAACGTAGATTGACTTCAACATCCGTCGCGCTAAACATGCTCGCCCTTTCAGCCCGTAGAGGCGTTATAATGTGACGATCAATCCTACTATTCGTTGGCATAAGAGTAGCCCAAGAGTTGGCGGTGGGTGTTGATAACTAGCTGCCTTCCCTCTAGTCTTGCACTGCAAAATTAGGGACGGCTAGCGCAGACAGCCCTCGAGTAGCTTTGTGTGAAATTCAAAAACAAAGACTTCAACGTTCTACCTTGCTTTCTAAAACGACGTGAAACGAATTGCATAATAAAATTAATTAATTAATTCCTTAATTAAATGGATCAGCTGTAACATCTGCCATGAAACTTCCGTTTATCTGATTTTTAAAATAAAAACAATCGCACGAGAAAAACTGATTGTTCACGATTCTTTCCTCAATGGATTTGGTGATAAAATTCGGTGTAGCGACAAATTATATTTTGTGCAGAAAGTGTGTTACAGTGAAAATTTATTATTTACAACATTTTGTTTATGTAAAACATTACTCAACAAAAATCTGAAACTTTTGAGGTTATGACGAGCACCGTTTTAAAAATTATCTCGTTCAAATGTGTGTTCAAGCCCGGATGCAGAATGTTTGAAAGGGGTCTAATTTGTGAGATGAAAAGCTAACACATTATGTAAAGCACAATCAGTATGTTTGTTTGTTTTTGTATTTCGCGCAAAGCTACACGAGTGTTATCTGTGCTAACCTTCCATAATTTAGCAGTGTAAGACTACAGGGAAGGCAGCTGGTCATCACCACCCACTACCAACTCTTGGATTACTCTTCTACCAACGAATAGTGGGATTGACAGTCACATTATAACGCTTCCACAGCTGAAAGGACAAGCATGTTTGGTGTGAGGGGATTCAAATGTACGACCCTCAGATTACGAGTCGAGCACCCTAACCACCTGGCCATGTAATCACTATGTAAAGCATGATAATGGTATGGGGGGAGGGCATACGACTATGTAGAAAAATTTGAATATCATAAGCTCTTAACATTTTAAATCAAAAACAGCTTGGCTGTTTAAAAAAAAAAAGCAGGGTCAAAAATATATAGTTATTTGTTATTAAAATAATTGATGTCAGAATGTGTCCAAGACAATCACTATTATTGGATACATTGTTTTGAAATTGCTTGCTTTTAAATTATTTTATTATGTTTTCCAATTTTATATAAAGATAGTATAGATATGTCATCTGGCCACTTTGTTTTTAGTTCTAACGTACACAACGAAATGACCAGAGTCCCCAGTGTCTGCGGATTCATACCACTAGAAACCGTGTTTCAATAGTCCTCTATTCTTAATAACAACAACATTATTCGTGTATATAACGACAAAAAAAATACTTTCTAATGTTAGCACCAGGCACTTACACGCTTCGGTAGTGAATAACAGTCTAAACTTGGGCAATTCTGGTCAAAGCCTGCCAGACAGTCAAAAACCACTTACAAAGCTTAAATATTGGTAAGTACATATGAATAAACTGTGAGCATAAAACCTCCCAATAAAACGAAAAGTGAATGATACTGGAATACAACCAAGTTCTGAGGTTGCATAGCTTATGTAAGTTACAGTGTGCAAGAGATTATAGACTAAAGTGTATGGAAAATAAACTTAAGAATTAAACTTTGAAACAAATCTTGTAACTTTAACAAAAAATAATGACTGTCAACAAACGATTAAAACTCGCGAGTTTCGTGTGTTTACACAGGAAGCCAGTCTTAATTCCACCCACAAGAGATTTAATATTTTGTGAATACTTTACAAGAAAACTACTTGTCATAATTCCACGAAATTTTGCTCAGAGACAAAAGTAATGTTGTCGTTTTTCCCTTTAAAATTTAAAGGAAATTTGAAGTCTAGATTTTGTTTCAGATAAAACCAGCTCTGTAAGCCAAAAACTTACTGTTTTGAGCCACGAACATTATTTGGTGGTAAACATGAATGAAGCAGGGGTATTAATTTCAAAGCAAATCACACGAAGATTGAGATGATGACTGAGGTTTGATAATTAAACACGCACACAATAAAAACAAATTGGGTGTTTTAAAACAAATAATAAAAAATAAATAAAACTAATAATACGGACAGTTTCGGCCAGGCTACATCACTGCAATGGTTCCAAGGGTTCGTTTAGTTTTTGGCATGTTAACTACTAATGTCTTTACGGTGTATATAGATAAGTATCTTTGGTGTAAGAATTAAAATGTATGTTCCAATGTTGTATAATGTTTTTACATTACAAAAATAGGGGATTTAGCGTACGAGCATAATGTTTTATTGTACTTTTTGACTCCTTCTATTAGTCGTTTTTAAAAAAATGTTAATTAAAAACGTCATGACATTATACGTAACCTCTGAAATTAGTTGATTTTAATCTTTTTAAAGTACATAAATAAATGTTTGTTTTTGGTGTGGCCTGGCATGGCCAAGCGCGTAAGGCGTGCGACTCGTAATCCGAGTTTTGCGGGTTCGTGCCTGTGTCGCGCTAAACATACTCGCCCTCTCAGCCGTGGGGGCGTATAATGTTACGGTCAATCCCACCATTCGTTGGTAAAAGAGTAGCCCAAGAGTTGGCGGTGGGCGGTGATGACTAGCTGCCTTCCCTCTAGTCTTACACTGCAAAATTAGGGACGGCTAGCACAGATAGCCCTCGATTAGCTTTGTGCGAGATTTCAAAATAAACAAACAAACAACCGTTTTTGGTGTTTTTTTTAATTTCGCACAAAGCCTCTAGAGGGCTATCTGTGCTAGCCGTCCCTAAGTTAGCAGTGTAGGACTAGAGGTAAAACAGCTAGTTATCATCACCCACCCCCAACTCTTGGGATATCCTTTTTACAAGGAATGGTGGGATTGACCGTCACCTTATAACGCCCCCACGGTTAGAAGGGCGAGCATGTTTGGGGCGACGGTGATGCGAACTCGCGACCCTCAGATTAAGAGTCGCACGCCTGAACACGCTTGGCCATGGTATGTACTGGATTTGAAGGAATTTTGAATAGATGGAAGTGAAGGTTTCACAATTCAGTTATTTTCAGAATATTGTGATAGAGTTGTTATCACCTTAAATTCTTAAATGAGATGTTTTTGGGAAATCTTGGAGGTTCAGCGGGTAGCGTGGGGGTTTAAAATGCTAAAATTCGAGGTTTGATAACATAACAGGTTATGATCGTGAAATAATTTTTTTTTCACGTCTGTGCATGTTAAGGCTTTCATACAAAGTTGTTCCCTCCCAGTTTCACATTAACATGGCAATGAGTGTGTGCAGATATTACTCAGTGATAGATTGCTATCATTTTTAAGTTCGTTGATCGGTGTAACTCAGCCCATAAATTTTCAATCGGATTGATAACAGATAATTGACCTGGCTGTTCCATAATATCAATTTTCTTATTTTTAATAAATCTTTTAATGACTACACATTTACTTAGAAATGTGATTAATTATTTTGTAGATCTGAGAAACTACAGCAGGTGCAAAACACTGTTTGTGAGAAAATGTAACTAAAATCATCAGAAGTTCAGATATTTACGAAAGCCAGTGATAAATTTAGGATTTTAGATTGTATTTAAATAAAATTTGTCTTGTGAATTCTAAAATCATGTAGTTTTACGTATTTTTCTGGTACCTAATAAAAGATATAACAAATCAACATTTTTAGGGGAACACTTTTTGTGTAAGATCGAGACAATAGTATATGGATGGAGTGAATGAGCCTTCTCGCTACGGGTTCGATCCATGCGACCGAGTTCGTAAACACAAAGTTACCATCAGTTTTCACACCATAACTCTTAAGAGTATACAACTGTTTGTACGTAGTTTTATTACATTATTATCTTGAACCATGTCTAATCAATTATACTTTTACACAAATTGTAAATCACTTGGGGAACTTGCAACTCACGTAATTATAACGCAAGAAATGCCCGTGACTATTACTTGTGAAGAATTTTTATTATTTTTTTATTACGTTATCTAAGCTAATATTATATAACGTAATACATTTCAAATGTTTAACTTTTAGATACTTTCATAACAATAAATAAAAAATTGACGGCCCGGCATGGCCAGATGGTAAAGGCACTCGACTCGTAATCCCATGGTCGCGGGTTCGAATCATTGTCACACCAAACATGCTTGCTCTTTCAACCGAGGGGGCGTTATAATGTTACGGTCAATCCCACTATTCGTTGGTAAAAGAGTAGCCCAAGAGTTGGCGGTGGGTGGTGATGACTAGCTGCCTTCCCTCTAGTCTTACACTGCTAAATTAGGGATGGCTAACACAGATAGCCCTCGAGTAGCTTTGTGCGAAATTCAAAAACCAACAAAAAAACTCGCATGTTAAACAAAAATTATAGTACTCACTTTCAAACTATTCCGTTTCCTATTTTCCCACTTCAAGCATTATACTTATCAATAAGAATTTCTTGCATTCACGCTTCTAGCAACAGTTTAAAAAATATTTCCGTTATTTTTTAAAAGTTAAAAACTTTTATTACGCTCGTTTGTAGAGCCTTTGTGAGAAGCAAGATAAGTTAACTTCCCTATTTTTCCCCGTAGAGGCCACTGCTGAGCATAGTGAAGGGTATGAACAACCTCGTAAACAAACAAGGCCAAGAAGTGGGGAGTCAGCTCATCACAGTTCCAGTAGGTGGCCAACACCACTGCAGGGCACACGGTGAGTAATAAAGCTATCGTTTGTGTATTGAATTTTTTTATGTATCTCGGTTAAAAATAATTTGTAAGTGTGATTTTTATCATAAATCATGCAATCAATCATTCAATAGATACGGTTATAATATGCCTTCGTTTCAACACCAAAACTTTTTAAGTAATACAATTTGGATTTTCAAGTGTTTTTTTTTTTTTTTTGTCAGAGTTTCTCAAAAAGTACAGATTAGCGTATCACAATAATATACGAGTTTTATTAGTTTTAATTCTTTGTAAAACGAAAAGAAGAAATGTCATAACGAGCACCTCATATCAATTGCATTACATAAAACGTATAGCGCTGTTATACAAGTTCAGTTGATTTCTTATTATCATCTCCGTGCTAAAAAAATGTGTATATATATATATATATATATATATAACAAGCAAGTGTTGGATCTGTTTTTTAATTATTATTAAAGGATTCTTTCATGCAAATATAACCACGTGGTTTGTATATTATGACCGAGTAAATATCGCATACACTCCTAACGAGTTTTGTCGAGCTCGACCATTTTCATTTGTGTTTTAAATGAGATTTATGTGCAATATTCGTTGACGAAATTTAATTATTTCAGGCGTAATCTCATATATTAAAGTTGTGAAGATTTTTGTCAATGTATTATTTTTTTTATTTAAATCTAAAGCTCATATTTCTTTTTATTTCCAAACTTAAAGAACTTTATTAAGGTTTATTCAAAAGAAGTTCAAAGAATATTCCATGTCGTTCATTAAGGATTTCTCACTTATAATGAGTTTCTCTGCTGGTTTTCTTTAGCTGATTTGTTTTGGTTAAATATTGAAACATATGAGTTATGCTACGAAGTGACTTAATGATTTTTTGTGCCATATTTTCACCCCTACTTCAGGCATTTTGTTTGACATACATATGTTTAAGTTAAAGCATTTCAGCGTTAAAAACGTAATTGTTAACTTATTCAGTCCAGATATTTATTTTTCTTTTTATGTGAAGAAACGTTGAAATGTACCCTTGTGAGCGTTTGCACATTGAATTTTATTCATCAGAATATAAAACAAAAATTAAAAACGGAATTTACTTTGACGGTGTTTCTAAATATTTATGCCTTAAAATTTTGCTTTAAAGTTCAGACGTTACAAAAAAAAATCCAGAAAGGAAATTAATAATAAAAATGCCTGAACGTGGGGTTATTTTCTGTAGTAGTGACTACTGTTCCAGTCAAGACGCCATCTACAGCCCAATTCATCTCGCCTCTTCTCCGTGTGCTACTGGCAGTTATGAACCATCAGATACAGAGTGCGACCGCGACTTTTCGGATGGAAAAGATATTTGTGAGTATTTTCTTAAATTTAAGTTCGTCAGATATCAAAATTAATGCATGCGATTTAAAATATAGTAAGAATTTGAACATGGCTACCTTATTTGTGCTTTAAAAAGAGCGAAGAAAATTGTTAAGCCTCGTTTGGCCTAAACCATGTACGTGTATAAATATACAAATAAAAATTTATTCACGTCGATAACACCATTTAACACCTTCAATAGTAAATGTTTTCTATAAAAAATACTCTTAAATTTTAAATAAAGACTCCTAAGTCGTGATCCCCTCGGAGTGGATTCCTGTACGTGGTGAGGGGACCTCTCAGGGAAGGTTCTGTTCTGTCTGGTTACCTTCTCTGGGATCTAAACATCCACCCACGTGTTTGCCGTGCATGGCGACCTGTGAAGGGGAGGAGAGGATCCTGGTGGTTGAGGGGTTCAACCCTAACACACCACTTTGGCCTCGAATTCCTGTAGACGGGCGGCCCTTGGGTCAGTCGGCTGGTCCACCTGGGCTAGAGCCAACCAAGTACCAGTGTTGGAAGTTCTCAACGGGTGTTGTGGACATTGTGCCTGATGCTGGTGTTTGGGTATAATGCTCACGAAACCCTGGCGTTGCTGCATTGTCCTTGCATGACTTTGTAGTGCGTCCCCTTCTAGGGCTCCATGGTGGGTGGGGTCAGCGAGTACCGAAACTTTTCTCTTTCCTATGGATCCTACAAAAAATATAAATAAAATTGTAAAAAAACAGTCAATGGGTAAGCGACCACGTCTCGAATACTCAGAACAGCAATCTCCAACATCAGTAACACACGTACCTCATTTTCTGATTATGCATTCATTCTCTTTCAGAAAAACCTTGAGGGCAAATGTCCCCTTTTTTATTCAAAAGGGGCTAGAGGGACTTGCTTGCTCTCCAAAGTCAGTAAAGAAGCTTCGATCTGGTGACATATTGGTTGAAACATCCACATCCCAACATAGTGAACTCCTCTTGAAATCAAAGGCAATTGGCGATATACCTATTGAGGTTACACCCCATGCTACTTTGAATACTTCACGAGGAGTTACTGTTGAAAGGGATTTGAAGAATGTTCCTGAATCGGAGATTCTCGCTGGTCTCTCCACTCAAGGAGTTTCTGCAGTGAGGCGCATCTCCACTCGCAAAGATGGAGTTACACTGCCAACAAATACCCTCGTTTTAACATTCACTTCATCACGTGCACCCGCCACCATCAAAGCAGGTTATCTCATTTGCAGGGTTCGGCCGTACATTCCAAACCCTCTTCGATGTTTTCAATGTCAGAGATTCGGCCACTCAAAGACATCTTGTCGTGGTTCCCTGACATGTGCTCGTTGTGGAGGCAAGGACCACGATGCTTATGATTGTGACATAAACCCACATTGCGTCAACTGCAATGGTTCTCACCCCTCTTACTTTCATTCTTGTCCAAAATGGTTGGAGGAAAAAGAGGTGCAGCGTTTGAAAACGACACATAACGTTAGTTATCCTGAGGCTCGGAAATTGCTGTCCACAATCCCATCTCGGACATATGCTGCAGCACTCCATTCCACAACTACAGTGGAAGTGCAGACAGATCTCTCTGTGCCTCCAAGAGAATCGTTTTCAAAACAAATGAAAAGCCTTTTGACCCCCGTGGTTAAAAAAGTAGATGAATCGACTTCCACACCCATCTCTGTCCCTCCAATATCTTCCAACAAACCTCAAGATCCATGTCCTTCAGTTTCAAATACAGGCATTTCTTGTGATACATCATTTTCTCCCACCATAATAAACAAAACAATTATTCGTCCGCGTCCTCAGTCACTTGATTCCTCTTCCAATAACAAAAACCTGCCCACTCGACCCAGAGCAGGATCCATGGAGGTTGATAGACCTCCTCCGAAGAAAGACAGTAAAGAAAAAAGACGAGGTCGTAAACCGAAGGGTTCTCCAACCACTTAACCTGCCCGTCCTTAAAAATGGCCACCTTGATACAATGGAACTGTTGAGGTTTACGTTCTAATCTGGATGATATCAAAACACTGATTACTTCCTACCATCCTGTTTGTCTTTCTCTACAAGAAACATTTCTCAAATCTGCTGATACAGTCTCCATTCGGCAGTTTTCTCTGTACAGAAATGACAGGTTGTGTGATGGTCGAGTACATGGAGGGGTGGCACTTTTGGTTGATCAACATGTGCCCACCCTGTCTTTGTCACTCAACACACCCTTGGAGGCCGTAGCCATCCATATTTCCTTGGGTTGTACCATCACTGTTTGTTTTCCTTACCTGTCCCCTGGAGAGACATATGATCAATCAGACCTTGATGCTCTCGTTGAACAGTTGCCATCTCCATTTCTAATCCTGGGGGATTTTAATGGACACCATCCCCTCTGGGGAAGTGCTGTTATTGATGGGAGGGGTCGATCTGTAGAGCAGATGCTCTCTGATCACGATCTTTCTCTTTTCAATACTGGTTCTTTCACTTACTTTCATGCACCAAGTCAGTCATTCACTGCCATTGATCTCTCAGTTTGCTCCCCTTCATTATTCTCCCATTTTTCATGGAGGGTTGACAGTAATCCACTAGACAGTGATCATTTTCTGATCGTTTTGAGAGACTGGCCGTGGTCGATGCCACCCTACCCGCGTGCCCCGGTGGAAGCTGGATCAGGCAGACTGGTCCACTTTCACTGCTCTCGCAGAACTTGATCCTGCCATCGTAAATCAGCCATCAATAGACAACTGTGTTGCAGTGGTAACTGATTGTATTATACATGCAGCTGCTCAGTGTATTCCTAAAACCTCAACACGTTTCCCACGATATCCTCGTCCATGGTGGAATTCTGCTTGCAACTTAGCACGAAAGGCTCAAAAACGGGCCTGAGATACTTTTCGTAGATATCCCACACTTTCAAATCGGGTTGCTTTCCAACGGGCCCGAGCACATGCTAGGTGGGTAAGACGTCAAAGCCAGAAGGAATCTTGGATTAAGTTCACAACCAGCATATCTTCTACCACCAGTTCCAAGATCATATGGGACAAGATTCGAAAGGTTAATGGGCACTACAATTCTGTTCCCCTCTCGATCTTACTCTCTGATGGCCAGGAGGTGACTGATGTCCGAAACATCGCTAGCACTCTAGGTGAAAGCTTTTGCCGGGTATCTAGCACTTCTGCTTGTTCCTCCACCTTCCTGGCCATCAAGACTCGGGCAGAGCGATCACCTCTTTCCTTTCAAACTGACTGTTTCTTTGACTCTAATAGTCCCTTTACCCTGGTGGAACTAAAAATGGCCCTTCATCGGTTTGCCAGTACATCTGTTGGACCTGATGATATTCATTATGACATGCTGCACCATCTATCTCCTGATTCTCTTGTTGTCCTTCTGATTATCTTCAACCGGTTTTGGCAGGAGAATGTTTTTCCTGATGCCTGGCGCCAGGCTATTATTTTACCTTTCTCTAAGCCAGTGAAAGATCCGAAGATTCCTTAAAACTATCGTCCAATTGCTCTGACGAGCTGTCTCTGTAAGACCTTAGAAAGGATGGTTAATGCTCGTCTTGTTTGGTTCCTTGAATCAAACAACCTCCTCTCGCCCACCCAGTGTGGGTTCCGTCGAGAGCACTCCACCATAGACCACCTAATTCGTCTTGAAACATCTATCAGAGAGGCCTTTCTCAACCGCCAACACCTTGTATCGATATTCTTTGACATAGAGAAGGCTTACGACACAACATGGAGGTATGGCGTTTTGCGAGACCTCCATACATATGGGTTACGTGGCCATCTACCCATGTTTATTAAAAAAATTTTAATGGACAGGAGATTCCAAGTTCTTGTAGGTTCGGTACTTTCACGTTCTTTTGTACAGGAACTTGGAGTCCCTCAAGGCTGTATATTGAGTGTCACACTTTTCAGTATAAAGATAAATGCCATCACTGAACAACTCCCTCTCACCGTTACGAATGGGCTATATGTTGACGACTTTCACATCTCATGTCAGTCATCAAACATGAGATATATTGAGCGGCAACTACAAACTGCCCTCAATCGTGTACAGAAGTGGACTCTTGCGAATGGCTTTAATTTCTCTCTTTCCAAACCTGTATGCATACACTTTTGCCGTCGACGAGGTATTCACCCTGATCCTGAACTTCATATCGGTGAAGTTTTGCTGCCAGTGGTCTCGGAGACAAAGTTCTTGGGGCTTATCTTTGATCGTAAACTGACCTTTTATACCACACTTAAAGCAGTTTCGGGTCAAATGCACAAGAACACTGAACATCCTCCGTGTCCTCTCTTCTACCAGTTGGGGGGCAGATCGCCGTTCAATGTTAAAGATATATCGTGCACTTATTAGATCGAAACTTGACTATGGATCAGTTGTCTATGGCTCTGCCAGACCCTCGGCCTTAAAGATGCTGGACCCCATTCATCACCAAGGACTTCGACTCTACACTGGAGCTTTCCGTACCTCTCCAGTTCAAAGCATATACATTGAATCTCATGAACCTCCTCTACACCTTTGCCGTTTGCAACTGGCTTTACAATATACTTCGAAACTTCGTTCCTTACCAAAGCATCCCACCTGGGAATGTGTTTTCCTTCCTCGGTGGGCAGTACTTTTTCAGAACAGACGATCTGTCATTGCTCCGTTTGGCCTTCGCATCCGGGCGCAATTGGATGAATTGGGTCTGTCCTTGGATAATATTGCAGATTCCACATGTCGACGCATCCCACCATGGCTTATTACAGCCCCCAAGTGTGATCTTTCTTTCAATCACCTAAAAAAGGCGGATACTCCAGACTGGAAGTACCATCTTTTATTCAATGAATATCTTTCAAACAATCATTCAGTTCCCATTTATACAGATGGTTCCAAATCAGGTAATTCAGTGGGCTCTGCTATGGTTTGCCATGGGTCAGTAGTTGCACACAGAATCCCCTCTACAGCTTCTGTGTTCACTGCTGAACTGTATACCATATCTCTTGCCCTTGATCATATTGCAGCTGAGCAGTACTCCAACTGCACTATTTATACTGACTCGCTTAGTTCTATACTTGCCTTGGAATCACTTCACATTAGCTCACAACCTATTCTCGCAGATATTCGAAACCGACTGGCCCATTTCTCATTAGCAGCTACTTCAATTCAGTTTTTCTGGATACCAGGCCATGTTGGTATTCATGGGAACGAGCTTGCAGACATGGCAGCTAAATATGTCTGCCTCAGCACCATCACCCCTTTGCCTATTCCATACATGGACTATGGTGTTGTCTTCAAAGCTCGGATCCGTGCCAGTTGGCAGTCCACTTGGAGTGAACAACGCGATAATAAACTTTTTCAAATCAAACCCAAAATTGGAGTTTGGCCATCTAGCTTCCGTAAAGTTCGGAGGGAAGAAGTTGTTCTCACTAGGTTACGCATTGGTCACAGTTTTTTAACTCATCATTTTCTTTTATCTGGAACTTATGCACCAATGTGTAGTTTGTGTAACACTCAAATCACTATCAGCCATGTTTTACTTTCTTGCCATCGTTACAATTCTCAACGACGGCAATACTTTAAACATATTTTTTCCCAGCGTTAGTCTGTAACATTGGACAGAGTTATTGGTGATGGTGACTCTGTTCACCTTAATAACGTTTTTAATTTTTTAATGGCCATTAATCTTTTTAATCTCATTTAAGTGTGGTATATTTATTTATTACACCTTTTTAATTGTGGCTCCTTTTTTACAGTTGTATTCTCTCTCATTCAATGTGACATTAAACAATGGCCAGAACATTAACTAACTCGACACCAGGACTGGAAAGGCCAACTTCAGGTGACTAACGCTTCTGTTTGAACTACTCGTTATTCTTCCTGGCGAGTTACTATTATACTTTCGCTGCATATCATTTCGCACTTTTACAACCTCTTTGTACTGGCCATATTGACTCGTAACCCGGAACCAGGACGGAAAGACCAACTTCAGGTGGCTGACGGTAGTTTATATACTACCTGTTAGTCTTTCTGGCGGGTTATGATCATTCCCATTCTGCTACAGGTTGTCCTTTACAACTTTGTTGACTGGATGTCGTCATTGGTTTTTGCACCATTTCCTGTTTTAATTGCCATTTTGCTTTTATCTTCAATTACCTTTACACATTTTACTCCATTTACTTGACTTTTATCTTTTTACTGGACATTTAGCTACTCTTTATTACGATTTTGCTGAGTGTCTTTTAGAACTTTTATTCCATTACATTTTGATAATAGCTACTATAACACATAACCCGGAACCAGGACTGGAAAGGCCAACTTCAGGTGACTGACGGTGGTTCTTGAACTTATTCGTTAGTCTTCCTGGCGGGTTATGATCATTATTATTATGCTATGAGTAAATAGTTTATAACTTTGAAGACTGAATGTCACCATTGGTTTTTACACCATTTTCTGTTTTAATTTCTGTTTTGTTATTACCTTCATTTTCTTTTACAAATTTTACTCCATTTACATCACTTTTCTCTTTTTACTGAACATTTGCTACTCATTGTTGTGATTTTACTGTGTGCCTTATAATACTTCTATTATTTTACATTTTGATACTGGTTGTTGTGACACATAACCCAGAACCAGGACTGGAAAGACCAACTTCAGGTGACTGACGGTGGGTCTTGTACCTGCCTGTTAGTCTTCCTGGCGGGTTATGATTATACCTTTTTGATAGAGTAAATACCTTACAACTTTTTACACTTTGCCTTCTATCTTAACCTTGTAGACTAGGTGTCAACATTGGTTTTATACTTTTTTTGTTTTACCTTCATTTCCATTTATGTCTTTTACTACATTTTTACCGGTTGTTTGGCGCAGATAGCCTCGTTGCTTTGTGCCATAAAACACTAAATCAATCAATCAATCAACCTAAGTCGTGATATACTGGTCCAATTTGACTAGAATAAAGATTTTTAATGAAAAAGTTTAAGGATGTTTTGATTTTATATAAATGTTTGTGTGTGTCTACTGTAACCTCATACTTAAAAAAAGGACGCATAAAGTTTGGCAGTAATGTTTGCTACTGTCTGAGTTGTCAAACATACAAACAACAGTGAATTTTCGTTACTACAAATTGATAGAATACAGCTTTCATTTCTATCTTTCGAGTAAATGCATTTTCAAATTATATTACTAACTTTTTATTAGAACTACGAAGACAAAAATAAAATATATATATTTTTAAATGTTACCATAGTTTCATCGAGTACAAAGTTAAGTCAAATTGTCTTGTTTAATTTTCCCAGGGAAGCCTAAAGTAATATATCCATCCAGCATATACGTTCAGACACCGTACTTCCAGAGATGAATAGAAAATGTTGACGTGTCTTCTCTTCAGTGAAAAAACTGTTATGTGTTCATTCACTTCGTTCTAGGAGGTTATAAGCGCATGAGAAAACCTGTTCTTTAACAGCTTAAAAAATGTTTAATTTTCTGTAAAGAATTTATCACTGGATGTGAACTGTTCTATTAATTTTGTTTTAGTGACAAAAAACACGATATCCGACATTGGTGAAAAGTTGAAAAAGCATTAAGTGTCTACTTGTATCTTTTGGTAAAACAAAATAACAACAAAAAAGTCGCTTTTCTAACGTTGGTTACCAGTTGCCAGCAACGATTAGTTCAGTTTATGCTATTTTTTGTCAGTTTTATAGATATTGTGATTTTTTAATGTAAATTCTTTAGCATTTAGGTATTTATTATACTAGAAATGAGACAAACGATTTTCAGTTTCGAGAAATTACCCAGTGAATGAGAGATGTTTTCGGACAACGATACTAAATTCTGAAACTTGCATATATGTCTTATTTTACAGCTTTGCACTTAAAAAAAAAAAAAAAAAAAAAAGTATAAAAATGAAGTACTATCGTTCACGATAGATGGCGTAAGAAAAACATTACAATTTTTAGAGTCCATTTGTTAGACGAATAACATCTGCTAAAAAAAGACGGAGTCTCCTTTTAGTAAAATACATGATAAACCCTTATTATAGGCTTCGTCTCACTGTAATGCCAAAGATATTCAAGACAGATTATTGGTTTTCCAGTCAACAGTAAATTGGATCGAGCGGGTCAGTTAGTCGTATTTGTACTCTTCTCATTTGCTGGCTTGGTAGTTAAACATTTTACTCTCCCAGTGTTTCACCATTAGCTTCATTACGTATTAAATAAATTATTAACTCATTTGAAAATAATTCTGTTGCATTTTTGTCTCAGTGTTAGAAATATGAAGTTCAATAATGTTGTAATAAACGGTGCCATAGGGGGGTTATAATGTTACGGTCAATCCAACTATTCGTTGGTAAAAGAGTAGTCCAAGAGTTGACGGTGGGTGGTGATGACTAGCTGCCTTTCCTCTAGTCTTACACTGCTAAATTAGGGACGGTCAGCGCAGATAGCCTTCGTGTAGTTTTGCGCGAAATTAAAAAACAAACAAACAATAAACGGTGCACGTTTCTCCCTTCAGACAGCGATGGATAAAGTGGTCGGATTAGCGTTCAGATGTTTCTTTCTGAAGTTTAATTTAGCACACCGACAACAAATGCTCGATGATCATTGAACTTTTGAAATACGAAGTTCTTTTAAGAATGTACAAAGTACCAGTGGGCAAAAAGCAGCCAAATATGTAGCTTTTCGCTAAAGAAACAGCTGTTATTTATTCACACCAGCTTTTGATGGTCATAAGCCTACACGTGTGTCTATGAACTTTAGCCTCTCGCTATTAAGATTTCAGAATTGTAGTTAATGTTACCCAAATCAAACATTTGTATGTTAATATCAGACGCCCTTATATATATAAAAATCCTTCGTCGAGTGTGATGGATGGCCGTTACATATGGTTGAGGGTGACAGTGAAGTTAGTGTATTCTGTTTCTTTGAAACTCATTACTGTATTGAATATATTCATAGTGCCGTCTTAATGTTATATTTTACATGCACACGCTTTTGTATACTAAGGAAATTTATTTTCATTATAGATATTTAATATTTTTGGTTAAGTTCATGATTCTTATTCGTCTCAGTTTTAGCAGTTTTCAAACGATATTTGTTTCTTGTATGTTTATGTACTTTTAACTATAACGGAACTAAAACTTTGTTTTACTACTAGTAAAATAATCGAGTTCGAGATGTTTTTCGCTATTTTTAATTTTCTGTCAACAAGGAAACATACCAGTATTTCATTTGCTATTCTATGATAGAATTGTAATATTCAACGTTATTGTTTATTTTTACAATAATTACATTACAATTGTCTATTATTTTTAGAGTGTAATTGCATATCAGCGATTTTTGTTATAAGTTTTCAAATATGTTGGTCAAACGATTTGATTGTTTTAAAAAACATCTTGGGATATTGTATTTTAAAATATTAAAGTTGGTGAATCAAAGATCTTTCAGGTAGATCAGATGTAACGAAAAAAAATGCGTTAAAAGTGTCTGCTCTCAAAAGTTATTTTATCTGGCGTCAAAAAAATTCTTAATTCGTCAGTTTTGACGTTTCGCCCAACAGCATTGTACATTTTAAATATACTTTTTTTGGTTAAGTCCTATCAAACTTACGATTTTTGGTGGCAAATAAAAAATGTCCTGATTACTTTTGATATGAAGCACCTTATGGACTATTTAAAGAAACCGATTCACTTTTTTTAATACTCTTAAAAATAAAACAAGTTTTGAATACTGTTTTTTGAAGGACAGACGTAATTTGTTAATCTCACTAACAGGAACCATTTCTGTCATTATTACATTCTGAATGTATAGCACCTTTTCTTGTAGAAGGAAGGAGTACTTGTAAATATGTGTTCAATGTTGTAACACTGAAAATAAAGCACATTCTGAATGTTCTGAACACATTATTCAACGTTATACTGTAAGCAAAATATGCTTTGTTAGTGTTGATATGTAGAACTAGAGACGTTGCAAGTGTTCACATTGGTCATCTTATATTTACTGATTTAAGGTCTGTTGCTAAGAAGCTGTTATTAATATTCATAAAACGTATTTAACTATTTAATAATGACAACAAAATGCAGTTTCGTAAGGAGCTGGTGTTGACACTGTATGACGTTAGATTACAATAAGAAAGAAAGTTATATTTGCCAAACATAATATGTATATATAATATAAAAATGCTTTCAATGTTTGTTATGCACATCTAAAAAATACCAGTTATAAGCTTAATACTATTCTTATTATATACAACTCGTAATACATCACGAAATTCCAGGTTTATAAGCTAAGAAGTGATGTTTTGAACATGTAAAATATAGAGAAATGATTGGTGAAATACAGCCGGACTTCATATGATTTTAATTTGTTTTTCTAGCGTTTTTTTCGCAAACTTCAACAGAAAAAATATTTCATTTAAAAGTAAAATGATTCGTTATATGCGAATATATATTAATACCAACGCTATAACTGGTACTTTTACTACTTTAAAATCGATTGAATTATTTCATATACACTGCTGGCCAAAATCTTAAGGCTAATGAACACAAAGAAAAAATATGCATTTTGCCTTGTTAGACTCAACCACTTATTTGAGTAGGTCTTCGAAAGATGAAAATTAGAAAAGGGGAAAATAAAAATAAAAGTTTTCAACATTTAATAGGGAAAATAACTATGAAATTAGCCTAAATACCAGCTGGTCAAAAGTTTAAGACCATACCAAAAAGAAGCCCTAAACAGGATAGGAAATGCCCAACAAGAGGTCTCAGTAGTGAGTTGCACGGCCGTCATTGCGAATAACTGAAACATTTGCTTTGTCATGGTCGATATAAGTGCTTTCAGAAGGATGGATGGAATGTTATTCCAAGTGGTGAAGATTGCTTCACGAAGACCATGCACTGTTTGGAATTGGTGAGCATTTGTATAGACTTCCCTTCCCATCCACCCCCAAACATTTTCAATGGGATTCAGTTCGGGCGAACACGTTGGATGGTCCAAAAGAATCACGTTATTCGTCATGAAAAAGTCCTTTGTCCTGCGGGCATTGTAGATTGCAGCGTTGTCCTGGTGAAATATCCAGCCGTTTTCACACAAGCTAGGGCCTTCAGTCAATATGAATGCTCTCTCCAACATGCCAGTGTAGCCAGTTGCTGTTTGACGTCCCTGTATAACCTGAAGCTTCATTGTTCCATGGAAGGAGAAAGCACCCCAGATCATGATGGAACCTCCTCCACTGTGTCGTGTAGAAAATGTCTCCGATGGGATATCCTTATCGCGCCTGTAACGTTGGAAGCCATCTGGACCATCCAAGTTAATATTTTCTCATCATAGAACACAACCTTCGTCCACTTTTCTACGTCCCATGTTTGGTGCTTCTCAGCAAAGTTTAACCGAGCTTTTTGTGGTGTAAAAGAAGGCGTAGCCTTTGAAGAGGGTTGTGGTTTTTAAAGCTTTTCTCTCGAAGATGCCGTCTTAGAGTTCTTGAGCTGCATTCTGCGTCCGTAAGGGCCTTAATCTGGTTCGATGATTGGATGATGTCTTGCCGGACAACCCCTTTAATCCCCCTGTTCAACGCCAGCGAAATTTTCTTGGGCCGACCACTTGAAATTTTCGTTCCTTATCCCTCAGGATCTTTTAAGAAATTTGCAACAGCAGTTTTACTGCGCCCAATCTCACCAGCGATGGCACATTGAGAGAGACCTTGCTTTTGCAGCTCGACAATTCTGCCACGTTCAAACTGTCAACTTTTTAGTCTTTGCCATGTTTTTACCCAATGAAACACAGGAGATGTCATTTGGAAATTCTGATAACGCTAATGCTTGGACACAAATGACTAGATTTCTTAACGTGTTTATCGATTAACGCTTCTTTTCAGTGTGGTCTTAAACTCTTGACCAGCTAGTATTTAGGCTAATTTCATAGTGTTCACACTTTCCCAGTCAAATGCGAAAAAGTGTTTTGTTTTTATTTTCCCTTTTCATCTTTCGAAGCTCTACTCAAATAAATGGTTAAGTCTAACAACGCAAAATGCATAATTTTTCTTTATGTTCATTGGCCTTAAGATTTTGGTCAGCAGTGTATTTTAGTTGAACCTATGATGTATTTTAGTGGATATAAAGCTGTTCAATGTTTTAATGTAAATATAATAAATACTTGAATGGGATATTCAAACATTGAAATAGTGAAATATTTTCATTCGAAACCGTGACACACAAGTACATTTCAAGCTTTAGAGACATGACATAGTCTAAAGGTTAAGACATTCGATCCGCAATCTGCAGGTTGCAAGTTCGAATCTTCTCTCCATTTCAGCTATTGAGGTGTTATAATGTGATGGCCAATCCTGTTATTTATTGGTAAAAGAACAGAAAAATAACCAAAGTGTTTCGAGGGGGTGTGATCTCGCTTAACTGCCTTTTAGTCCATCAGTACTAAATTAGGGATAGGTGGTGGAGATAGCACGTAAGTAGCTTAGCGCATAATTATTTGAAGTTCAAACAAATCAAACTACAGGTGGATTAAATGTTTTAAATTAAATTTACATAATGTAACGTGTACTGAATACTTAAAATGTTCTACGTGTCATAGTATGTTTGCTAATTTGTTTAGCTGACAAGTTTGAAATTAACATGAAAAGAACAATGTTGCACTGTTGTCTCTCTAAATTATAAAATGTTAAGAGTGCTGTGACAAAGAGCCGAGGTCACCTCTCTATGTGGTGTTCGACACTTTATATTTTTTAAACAAAATGAAAGGAAAACCTCTTAAAAGGCATAAGAAATAAAAGGGTTTTGATAAGCTGTCATTTCATGTTAGATTATAATAATTTTCTAACGTAGAGCTATAAATACAAGATTTTTCTGCTATGCTTATTATTTCGCCTGCATTCATACATATATTTTTCTTATTTTTCTGGAATCTATAAAAACAAAAGTTTTCTGGTGTGAGAACATTGATACAACAAATAGCGTTTGTTTTCATTTTATGAAAAATGTTTTTAACTGTTATTAGAGTGATTAGACAATGAGCATGTCTCGTTTGTCACGTGAGTCTAACTTAATAGTTATATCACGTTAATCTGGCAACATAAGAACGCGTGTGTTTTTTCTTATAGCAAAGCCACATCGGGCTATCTGCTCAGCCCACCGAGGGGAATCGAACCCCTGATTTTAGCGTTGTAAATCCGGAGACATACCGCTGTACTAGCGGGGGGCGTAAAAACGCTCCAAAAATAATCAGATTAACAACATTAGTTTTTAAATTACTCTAAGTGATACAGAATTAGAAACTAATCCAAATAAAGTGCTTAAAGTTTTGAAGCAAAGTGCATGCACGTGCATCATTTTAAGGCAAGAATTCCTCTGAGGCCTAACTAGCAACTGCTAAAAGCTATGATCAGAAGTCGCGAATATTTAAAAGTTTCATCACAAACAAATAGACATACAGAGATCATCTGTGTTATAGGATGGTATTTTTATTCCTTATTTAGTTTTTTATTATATTTCAATATAATAATAAACACGTGTATCTTCAAATTTATGCAAAATTACAGCTTAAATTCCATAATGATAAAATCTAAGCTTTTAATCGTTTTTTGTTTTTTTTTCAAATTTCACCCTCCCATTTCGTAGCTCATCGAAAAGTCAGTTTTATGAAGCTGAAAACCAGATTGTAGTTTGGCGATGCTCAGAATGCAAATAAGATCTGTTGTAGAGTTTTGAGCTAAAAAATGAACATACAATCAAATTATTTTATATGTAAAGATGACATTGTATAACACAATATAATTATATACGTTACTTTATCGTTAGCAAATGATTAAACTAAATTTGGTGGGTGCATTGATTAAAAAAGCGTTTTCTTGGTTAATTTTGGTTTCTGGACAGTTTAAGCACTTCAAAGAAGAAAGTATCAAACCTTAAACGTATATGTACTTTAAACTTTGAAGAATGAAGGCTCTCTAAAATCATTTCATATTAAATTTACACTATCAATTTTTGTTTGTTTATTTCTTTGAAGTTGAACGAAAGCTACACAATGGCCTATCTGTGTTCTGCCCACCACCATAGGTATCGGACATATCGCTGTGCAACTGGGGATGGGAGGCTACATTAGAAAGAAAATATATCATATCGTGTATGACGATATATCTTTAATGGATCATGATTTGTTTGTTTGTTGTTAAGCGCAAAGCTACATATACGATTGGCTGTCAGTGCCTATAACGAGTATTGAAACCTGTTTTTTAGCGATGTCTGTGTACTCTTAGACTTACCATTGAGACTCTGGGTGGCTCTTTATTTGATTAGAAATTATTTTTCTGGTTTTGATTAATCAACTTTGTTTGTTTTCTTTACAAGCAAAAAATAATAGAAATTAAAAACTAGCTTGTTTTGAGAATATCGCATTAAAATTAATGCATTTTAAATTAATATGGCCTGGCATGGCCAAGCACGTAAGGCGTGCGACTCGGAATCCGAGGGTCACGCTAAACATGCTCGCCCTCCCAGCCATGGGGGTGTATAATGTGACGGTCAATCCCACTATTCGTTGGTAAAAGAGTAGCCCAAGAGTGGGCGGTGATGACTAGCTGCCTTCCCTCTAGTCTTACACTGCTAAATTAGGAACGGCTAGCACAGATAGCCCTCGAGTAGCCTTGTGCGAAATTCCAAAAAAACAAACAATTTAATTAATATATTTATACGTAAGTAACACGACGTGTGAAGAAAAGCAAACATGGTGACTAAAAGATCAAAATGTTTCTTTGCCTGTAAATAATTTTTCATTTTATTAAATAGTAACAACTACGTTATATATACCTCATTTGTTGTGTACTTTGACCTCGGATCTCTCATTAATCTTGTTTTCCTATATTTTTTTCAGGTACTTGGTTTTCACTGATATATATACAATCCCCTTCCCCAATGTTTTGATGGAGAAAAAAAAAGTAAAAAAAGTTTGAAACAATTTTAGTTACATTCATTAAAGGACTAAAAAAAACATCATGAAAAATGATGCAATCATCTCTTTAATTGCACTTGTATGCAAATCAGAAATCTGATAATTCATCATGTGATCTAAAAATGCAAGTGACTGTTCATTTATTCTGCACTCCTAAATTAACATTTGATCAAAATGGTTTTACATCGTTACGGTTATGAATCTATTTCAGTAAAGACCTTGCCCAAGCCCGGCATGGCCAGGAGGTTAGGGCTCTCGACTCATTATCTGAGGGTTATTGGTTATTGCTATTTGAGCCGTGGGAGCGTTGTAATGTGACGGTCAATCCCACTATTCATTTATAAAAGAGTATCTCAAGAGTTGGCGGTGGGTGATGATGATTAGTCTTACACTAGTCTAAATAACATTAAACTAAAGTTTTTTGACATTATAATTAATGTTTTTGTCCATTTTCATTTGTAAAACATAAATGAAAGCAATTTAAAACTTGAAACACCAGAAGGACACTCAATAGAGCCCATACCTCTGCCACACAGCGATGATCATACTTGGACGTCAAAAATGCAAAGCTATGTCATGTGTCCGTTGTTATCAACGGATATGGACCATTGAGGATTACATTGTACATAAGTATACAAAGTTATATCAAAATCAGGTCATTTTTGACTGAATTAAAGAGAAAAATAGTGTAATAAATAGGCCCCCATGTTAACAGATAGTCATTTTTTTTTAATTTCGTGATCTTTGCTATTACCTTGATCTTTGATCTTGTGCTTCCAAAGCTAATCTCTTTTACATTGGGTCATAGTCCAAACGTATATACCAAGTTTCGTCCAAATCCATTTAGCCGTTTTTGAGAAATTTTGCTGAAAAACACGCACGCACACACAGAAATGAAAACCTGACCAGGATGGTAATTATACACTTCTTCAGAAACTCAGTTCAAGCTAAAAAGTGGCAACTAATCAAATTAATTGAATAAGCACATAGAATAAATGTGAAATGTAGGTACAAAATCTTCACTTTGTAAAAACAATGAACACTAAAATTCTTCAATTAAAATTGCGTCACCGTTTGTGCTAAAGTGTCAACAAATAAATATGTAAGTTATACTGGAATTAATATTAAACCGCCATTTGTGCTAAAGTGTCAACGAATATATATGTGAGTTACACAATAATTAAAATTTGATCGTCGTTTGTGCTAAAGTGTTAATGAATATATATACAGAAGCTACATAGGAATTAAAATGGGATTAACTTTAGCATCAAATAGGACATCTTTGTTTTGAAAACAAGTTCAGAAAATAAAAAAAAATAAACATTCAGAATGCTGAAACAAAGGTTTTACATA